>CM062579.1:17723302-18923302 GCA_031468815.1 Morus bassanus | reverse complement strand
AAGGCAGGCCTTACAAGTATTGTAGGCTTACCTTCTGCTCTGCTGGGCTGCAGCACCTAGAAGACATGCTGTGTGGGACATCCATACACCCCACACATTGATTATATGAAGTTAATAAAATGATTAATGCATGTGTCAGAAAAATACAGGCTTTACAAAGAAACCCCAAAACCATAACTGAAATGTTCTTTAAGATTTTTGTTGTGACATAATGATATGAAAAGGTGAGATTCATTTTTGATAGTTTTGTTTTGTGTTAGCATTGGTTCAAAAGAAAAGTTGTTTTTCTCCCTAAGTTGCCTTTACAAAACAAAGCCAAAACAAACAAATGAAAAGTAAACAAAAAGCCACTTAGACCTTCTAGTCATCTGCCTTTGCAGGGAGATTGTCTTTTAAATCAGGCTGCACTGGGTGACTATGAAAATACAGCAAGAACAGTGCTCAGCACATAGCTCTCCGCACTGCTCAGTGGTGCTCGGAGAAGCTCAGCCCCTATCCTCAGCGGTATGAAGGCATGCATGGGCTAAAGAGCTCAGGTTCGGATCCCTTCCAGGGGATGTTCCTAGACAATTAGGCCTGTGGCAGAAGTATCTTAGCATGTCACTCTGAGTCACAAGATACAGAAAGCATCCTTGTAGGAGTTTGTAGCAACACAGCTGGTTGAGTATGTTTTGTATTCAGCACTGAGATGAATAAGCCTGACAGAAGGGATATTGCCGAAGTCCCATTTCTAGAGATCACAAAAGTTCAGTCTGGGATTCACCTATGACTGTCATAGGGGGGAAAAGTGTTACGCCATGAATATTTCATTATGAAAGTGAGAAAATGCTTTCCCCTTGGGCAGATTTTGTTAGTTAGCACTTTTCATCTCTAGCCTTTGCAGCAAAATCCCAGGTTGAATTTCATGATCCCTGAAATACGTTGAAGGAATTCCCCTCTGCTCACCACAAAGGCACTTTCTGTGCTATAGCATGGAAGGAAAGATGGGAAAAGAAAAATCAAAGATAATTAGAAGGAGAAAAATGAATAAAATATCACTAAGAAAATTCCTGCTGTGGTGCATCAGGGAAATCGAGGAGAAAATCAGTACCTCAAAGACCTCTTTTTCAGCCTAGATTTTTCCTTACGCAGCAAATACATATCCAGTAACCCATGGACTAGAAGTAAATGACTTTTAGTATAAAATATAAATATAAAAATAATATTTAGTTATCCCAAGATTCATACCTAAGGATTTCAAAACACTTTCTTACATTTTCTTTCTTCCACTTTCACAAATGCAATATGTAATATTAAAAATGTTCATGCACCATTGCCAGCAAATTGACCGAAGAGACTATTTGGCTGGTTATACACTTGCCTGCCTATTTTAACACACAATTATCTGGTCTGTATGAACACTACTAGTGCATATATGTCCCAGAATATTTTACACAGTGCAGTGTGCAGAATTTTAAAGGGCATTTCTTGAATGGACCAGCCAAATTTTCCACATAGTTTATTCTTTGGGACAGTCTTGGATACAGTAGATTTGCTCTAACCACTAAAGGGTACAACGATTGACTCATTTTAGATACCTAAACTACGAATTGCTCATATCAAACTTTTTTCCACTAAAGAGAGGCTTTTTCAATAATCATAAGCCAATAATTTTTTTAAGTTTTATTTGGCTTCTTATATGTAGATCTCAGAAAATCTTTGTATAAGTTTGAAACATAAAGTTACTGTATCAGATGCAGAGGGAACAATTCTGAAAGGATCTTCTAATCAAAGAAATTAAAGGATCTTTTATCTATAAGAAATATGCACTCTGAGTTAAATCTTACAGAGCATAGATAATGCAATCATCTATTGCTTTGTAATTTATAGTTCAGTGCTCACCATTTGGATTTTTTTTTTAAATTTAAATCCACTTTTAACTCTTAACATTAAATGTTAACAATAAGCTCAAACTGAGCAGAGAAGGTGCAATTGAAAAAATAAAAATGAGGACAGTTATCAGCATGAAAGAAATTTCAAGGAAAAAAACCATCCAGAAAGAAGGTGTGGCCTCCTCTGGAAACATCCTTATTTAGCTTTCTGCATGCATCATGCACGGGAGAAATGGGAACTCAGAGCTCTTCCTCTTCTAATTTGCAGGTGATTATAAGGCTATGGGGAGCTGTCAATTGCTGGAACATCCCTAGTATAATTACATTAACCTTATCTGGTGAAATCTGAGTGTAAATTACTTCTTCACTTAATAAGAAGATTTAATTGAAGTTGTTCTCAGTCACTGTGTGACACATTTCTTAGGGAAGGTTTGATATTATATATATTTTTAATGGTGCTTGGGTTTTCAAAAAAAAAAAATCTATTGAAAGGGAATTTTACATCTTGGTGATTTTTAAGAATGGACTTCAAAGAAACCAGGAAAAATATGTATTCTTGTGCTCACTGCCAACTATAAATGGCTGGGATCTTTAGCCATAGTAAATGAGAACAGGCGCACAGATTTATGAGTTAAGGTATCAGCCAGCCAATTAGTTGTAGAAATAACATCCTTCCCCTCAGGATGGAGTCATCTCTTCCCAGTTATAGCAGCTCAAATGTCAGATATGTAGTAAATGTTGTGAATGAGAAAGAATCAACACCTCTTTGCCTTATTTTAAACAAAAACAGTTAGTATTTTTTTTAGAGTAATTACGTTATTTGATCACCCAGTGCAATTTCCTGCCTCCTCCAACATTGACAGAGGTGATGACAGGGGAGGGGGCCAAAGTACTTTTCAAAATTGTTGGAGAACACTGTAATGAGTGGCTACAAATATTTTTCCCCCGTCGTTGAATTTTTATGTGCTTTTATAGAATACTTTATTGCTGGATATATTTAGTGGTATTTATTTCCTTTAATAAACCTTGAGGTGATGAAAGACAAGAGAGACAACTATAACAGAAGTTTCTCTAGCTCAACACTTTTAGCCTGACAGAAAATATATCACCTTTTTGATTTATTTATTTTTGAGCTGAACAACACTGTTCGTAACTTTTGTGGAGATTATTTTTATCAAAAAACTTTCTTTTTGCTAGAAGATACTTAAATGTTCTTTGTATAATATTTTCTGCCCTTGTTTTGTGAAAGATTGCAAAAAAGGAAGACTTGTAGGAAGAAGTAATATCTCTTACTAAACTGACTGATAAACAGGTATGTTTGTCACAAAAACCTGTCGGCACCTCAGGGAATGCTTATGTGTCCAGTCTCTTCTTCCCCCCTCCCCCCCCCCCAGTCTGTATCAGTTGGTCTAATAAAACATATGACCATACCCTGCAATCCTTGTCTCCCTTATACTTTTGGAACATCAAAGTAAAACATCACCACTATTTAAAAAAATACAATAATTTAAAAATGCTTTAACAATTCCAAGATGCTTCCTTGCTGTAAAAGGAAACATGCTGAATGGGAAAAAAAATGTCCTGGTGAAAAGATTGGTGATATTATCATGAAAATCTTACTGAAAAAAATCAAAGTTTGTTTAATTTCAAAACCTGTAAAGTAAAAAGAGCTTTTTAAAAACAAAACAAAACAAAACAAAACAACAAAAACAAAAACCAAAACAAGACAAGGATAATAAGCTATAACTGGAATCTGATGCTAGACACTTTTCGGCTAGAAATAAGATGCAAATTTTAACAGTAAGAGTAATTAACCACTGGAGTAAGTGACATTAAGATGAAGACAGGATGTTTCCTAAAAGGTATCTTTTAGTTTAGCCATATTTATGGAACTGGAAGCAGGACTTAATTCAGGGAAGTGCATCCATTAGATGCCATGGATGAGTCAGCAACATCTCAGAGACGGCAGCATCAATCTTCCCATGAAACTATCATGTAGCACTTTGTCTATTACAAGCAGATCATTGACCACAGGCATTAATATCTGCCTTGCTCTGTATTGTAAAATGTCCTGAAACTAAGCTGATAATGACCTAAGAAATTCAGCCGAGGTCTGAATCATGACACCTTCACCATCTTTTTTCTTAGCTAGGAACACTTATAAAAAACAGGTTCCTATCAGGCTTGTTAGCATCAGATGATGGCTATATTAACAAATCTCTCTTATTTAAGGGTAGTTGGCTGCTTCTCCTCCCAGAATGAGGCATGAGTAATACTGTAGCAAAAAACAAACAAACAAGCAAAAACAAACAAATAAGGGGAAACAGAGAAAAGTAGTCCTCCTCACCCTATGTTATGTTGTCACAAGCATAGGTCAAAAGTTTGTGCCAGTACTGTTTAATATATTTTTTTGGACCATTGATCTTGGGTTTATTCACCCTTCATGTACCAGAGCAGAGGTAGAGTGCATCTCGAGTGCAGCAACAAGAAAAGGAGTTTTCCAGGCAGTCTTCTGTGGGGCATGCCATTGTTCCCCTCCTGAGCTCTCCCTATAAAGTCAATCTGTCAGGTCTTTGTGGCCAGCCTGAAATACTTTGAATCTTTATTGACCCACCGTGGCAGCTAGCAGATTTTTAAAAGCAACAGATACATACTGTATTGCAGCTGCAACTGATAGGAGTTGAACTCAGCGAGCCGCCACCTTCAACAACAGCCACCCATCTCTATTGTTCATCCTCGCTGTCACTCCTGGAGGTTTCCTATGACATACTGCATTGTCACGTTTACAGTAAAGAAATTGCGAACACCTTCAAACTAGGGACATTCAGCAAATGACATAATAAATTAGTCTGCTAGTCTCAATCTACTCAGGTTCCTTTAAAATAATACTTTAGTTCAGAGTAAGACCTTCCTATCTCAATCACAGAAACCTGGATCTGTGTATGAGCTTAAAGAAATCACTATTTTATAAATCACGACTAAGATGTTTTGTTAAAATGTAGTTTGTTTAAGCTACTAGTTAACAAAATCTTGCAAAGCAAACCATATTATTAATGGCTTTAATTGGTTTTTTTCCCTAACATAAACTTCTACATATCTGTGCAGAAACACAGGATGAAACAAATGCCAGTCAAAACAAAAAATATAAACCAGATTGTGCTCCCTTTTCTACACACCTTTGTTCAAGACCAGCGGATCCTCTCTAAAATTAGAGGTTATCGTGCTGACGAAAATATGACGCAGGATGGTATTCTCAACCCTGAATCTGAGAGTTCAGCTGAGTCAGGAGCTGCCCATTCATTTACCGTGAGTGGAAGTCATCCCACAGTACATGCCATTGCTTTTACTGGGCATCGGAATGGAAGTCTGCAGAGCAAGGCTCCATTTTCTGGACCAAATGAGAAGCGGTGAAACCATCAGTCTAATAAGAGTATTTGTTATTTTCTAACAATATAAAATGTATTCAGATACAAAAAGTCTGAGGCATTACCTTCAAATTCTTTCTGTTCACTGCAGAGGAATTATTTTGATAAAGGAAGTGTACACTCAATACACGCAGGTACATCAGCAATGTTGTTAATTTGGGAATAAAATGACTTTCAGACTTCAGTAGCAATATTGATGCTTCCTTTTCTTTCTTGTAGTCAGACAACTGAGTTCCGACTGCAGCAATATGTGCAACTAAATAAGATTATGTTTGTCGTTTCTGATATTATTGATGAGTGTCTGAGTTCCCTTTAGTATGATACTTATAACTTTTAGTCACATTATTTCATTACCTGTAAGAGAGGATAATCAGAGACAGGAACAAATAGTAGGTTTTAATCCTTCTTTTAAAAAAAAAAAAAAAGACTTTATCATGACAGCCGCTTTATTTTAACATCATCTTTTGACATGAGATCATTGTGCTGAACATTACTGAGAAGTGCCTTGTGAAGGAGCAATTACCCAGACTAAATGGATTTCTAAGCAGATACAAAGAGAAAGATAACAACAAGCAGAAATGTACATTAGCGAAATAAAGCTAAATCAAATAAGGATTAGAAGAAGCTGAATGATCCTCAAATAATGCAGTATTCTAACTGCTTAATTAAAAAATGGTTCTCATGCCCAAGAGATTGCGTTGCATTATAGCTCAGCCATAGGAAGCACCAGGTTGGCTAATGGGGCCCCTCTGTCCCCAGTTCCTCTAGGTGCTACTGTAACACAAATAATCAAAGGAGAGGGCTGTTGTAACAGCAAGAGAAATTGAGTTCTGCCCCATATGCTATCACCCTGAGGATGCATACGGAGAAAAGCAGGGACCCTCATCTTGCAGCAGCCCTTGGAGGGAGGTATCTGGGCACAGACAGGGCTTCACACTGCCCCGATCACAGCAAGGTTGGTTGGTTGCAGCATCAGCATGGAGCACCAGTGAGGTAAAGGAAAAGAAGTGCTTGGTATATAATAGGAGCTTCTAAGTCCTTTTTATGAATTTTCATCCGACTAGCCTAAGGTGCATAATCCATTTATAATGATCATAAATTCAACACCAAATCCTGCTTCCCTGCATCATCTGAGAAGCCCCACTGTCTGAAATGAGACAAACTTGGGCACTATGCATACCAGCTTAGCTTGATGAGGGAATGATGATTTTGCAGGTTAGTGGCTGAAATACAGAGAAGATAAAATACTGATATTAAAGCTCATTAAAGGAGTCCTGTCCCTCTCTGCTTCCCTCATGCCTGCCCTTCCCTAAGGCAGAAAGGGAGCCTCTGTTTCCTCTTTTGCAGAAGGGAGGGTTGGGTGGTTGGCCTGAGAAAGATTTGCATAGAAAACAGGTCTTATGGCATATAGCACAGTAATAATTTATGAAGCAAAAGAAGCAGAGTTTGGGACAACAGCCTGCTCTTACTCAGCTTTATAATTTCTTTGATTGTGAGACTTTCAGCTGTCTAGCACGTAAGGGGTTTAGTTGTGTTAGCCTTGTACGCTGAGCAGCTAAGCCTCCTGAAACAAAATGTCTGGGTGACGAGTAGGCAGTTATGAATTTAAGCTCCAAGACCAGGTAATGAATAATGCTATAACTTCTCTGATCTTGTTTTGACTCACCAGCTACTGTAAGAGAGGAAGGCTACTGGGTCCCCAGCCAACTCTGTCATGAGCTTTTTTTAGGAGATTTTCTTGAAAGACTGCTGGATTTCATTGATGTTACAAGAAATTGGCAGACCACATAATGTCTGTGTGACCTCGGCCCAGGTTTAGCAAAGAAGAAAATGTCAAGAGGCCCTAAATAGCCACAAACCTCACTGCAAGTTTAAAATGTAATTTGTTATTGGAATCGATGGGAATGAAAGTCATGTTGTATCCTGAAGGAGAGGCGAGAAATTCCCAAACCAAAGAAACTCAAGAGATCTATGCAGCTGACTTAAACCAGGGCTAGGCTTTTACACTTGCTGTTAATTTACACAAAACAGCTGTTCTATAGTCATAATCAAGAAGCGTTAGGACGCATTTGTAAAATTAGGCTTTGGAATACACTGCAAAAGCTCAGACATGAACACTCAAAACGCTAATTATTCAATCACTATGAAATCATGTTCAATTCCAAGAGAGAGAACATTTTGTCTGACATGCCAGCTCAAGGCTTCTGTGTACTTGGCTACGTCAATCCTTGCGAAATTACATACATTGGAGGTTTTTGAATAACATGCATCAGATTAGCTAGGAATTGGAAAGTATTGTTTGAAAATGAATTTCTGACTACAAAAGGCTGAGCTGCGTTGGCAGGCATCCTTGAATTTGACAACTGATGCACAGAGGGCAGAAGCAAAACACTTTTTTTTTCCTGGGGGAAATTCTCTAACGGAGTTCTCTAAGAAAGTGTTACAAAAAGTACAAGAGCGACAAAGAAGTAACTACATCTCATTATCAGTGTGAAAGCCAGGAGAGAATTTAGAGTCTGCTCTCATTGTTTATGTCACAGTGGCTTAGACTCCCTTATCAATGCACAACCACAACGTGCATGGCACTGTACAGACACAATATTTTGTGTGGCTACAGGGAGAAAAGGAAGAAAAGAGTTTGCTCAGGACCTCTTCAGCAGCACTCAGTGTCTTGCAAGATTGGCTCAAATTATTTACCTTAACATGCCATACTTAAAATAGTGTGATGCTCTTAGCATATCTAAGCACTAATACCAAAATCAGGTTCTAAATACTTTTGTTTGTCTAATCAAAATGAATTTTGCATATTGAAATCACATTTCTACAGCTGTCGTGCTAAAAGGGAGTGGGTGAGAGAGGAGGAGGAAAGGATTATGGGGAAAAGGGATTGATTTTTGTTTACTATTTTCCAGGTTTATTACAAACTTCTTCCTCTGCAAACCTTATTCGTTCGTTTAACCCTCCCATGTTACCAGTCTAAGCAACCATTCCCTTGAGAGAGGAGAATGACTCATTTCCATCTGTAACATATTTTAAGGGATATCTTTGAAACCTACAGAAACTTTTAATGTCCAAAATTCCGTGAAAGAGGACCAAACTCCTGAAAATATTTTCCTCACTTACTAACCTTCTCAGGTTTTATTGGAATCATAGCATGAATATGAGTTTAAACTCTATTTTAAATTTAGCAAATTTTTGAGTCTATAAAGACAGTGTTCTAAATTTTTAGCTACTTGAACTCCATACCTAAAATTTTTTTCTTCCATCTGGTTCCAGGGCACCTTCCTAAATTAACCCCTACATATTGCTTGACATCTCTCAATTCAACTTCTCTGGAGAAGTGTCACCTCCTAAACAAATGGCACTCACAGGCATGGGCAGTAAATCACCTTCATTCCTTGTTCCACTACAAAATTTATTCAACGATTATATAAGAATTCTTAAACAGATTAATTCAATGCACTGCTTCTAATAAGCCATATAAAACGGTTTCAATAGATTCAAACAGAAACCTTATTGGAGACCAGAGGATGAATGAAATTAATATTTTAACATTAATAATAAGGCATTGCCAGGTATTTGCTATTTTGAAATATTTTATATATGTATATACATTAGAAGAACTGGTCATCTACACTTTTTAGTAAGTTCTGGTACCCAATGAAAAATAGTTGCCTAGGATAATTCATTGCCCTATGCCTCATCCATACACAAAGAGTAAGTTCAGTAATAATTCCAAGGGGTGATAATTAAAATAAAAAAGAAAAGATCTTGACTTGGACATCTTAGTCCTACTTAAGTATTGCTGCAGTTGCTAAACCTAAGATGACAATTCTCAGAAGTCTCATTTTATCCTGTCAACCCTTGCCCATTAAGCTTTTGTCCTTTCAACTCATTTGTGACTCACAGCTCCACTTCTGCCTTTCCCCAGACCCTCTTCTGTCCGGAGCTGAGAAGCACCAGCTGAGGAGGAGATGAGTAGGGGACCTGCCATCCTTTCCTACAAATCCCCATGCCCAGAGCAATCAGTGGATGGGGTGGGATGCATGTAGGAGATTTCAACCTATGAATTCCACCCTCTAGGCACCATGCATTAGCCTACAGCCTCCTCCTGAAAGAGGCATCCACCCTCCAGCCGTTTCATTGAAGCTTTCCCTTAAATAATGAAGATTACCTGGGAAATGAGGAATGCAGGAAAAGTGTGGAGCAAAAACCTATGTGGTGTCCTAACTCCAGCCACATCAGAGGGAGGAGTTTGTGGCTTTCTTTCCAAACATGGCTTTTGTCAGCCAGGGGTTGTCTACTATGAAATAGAGGAGGGCTGCTGGGACCCTCAAGTAGGCCCTGGGCTCCCTGCACCCAGGCAGGCACCCACAGTGCTGAAGTCTACATGTCATTTTCTCAAAGCTCAGATTCTCAAGGACACCAAAATAGATCTGATGTTGGCATTTTTCATAATGCAAATCTTCAACCGCTGTATTTCTTTTCAATTATCCAGTCACTGTCATTCCTTTTGGAAGTGGTGACTAATAGGCAGTAGCCATCAACACGAATTAACTTGATATTAAAGCAGCTCTCAAGTGGGGTTCCAGGAGTGTTCATTACAAATACAGCAGTATTAAGACATTAAGACAAGTCATCCAGTGTTTTAAAGCAATGTGACATTCTATTCAGTCTGCTTATTATATCACCTTGTGTTGTTTCAATATATAACTCTAAATGAAATGATAAAAAAAAGGAAGAAATGTTATTAACAACACTAATTTCTCTGTGTTTCAGAATTTATCTTGGAGACCTTTCTCACATAATGAGATACTGATCTACTGCATCAAGATCACTTATGCAGTCAGATAGACAACTTGGGACAAGATCCTTGTCTCTGAATAGACACCATTCCAGCAATTTGGATTATGGGTATTACATCTCTGAGTTTCTCTGTATGTTCTCATATTACACTCTGGTAGATTTTAGTGATACTGGGATGGGTTTTATTAACTTTTTTGGGTGAAGCAGCATTTAAGTCTTTCTAAAATAGAACTGCTTCAGAGAAATTTACATTCACATGGTATATCACAACCAAAGAAGGGTTTTGATACTATGGTATTTTATATCTTATAACAAACAGGGTTATGGTGTCAAGAGCACAGCATCTACAGTTGGGATTAAATTCTCAAAATAACTCAGTTGTCCCTCTGTGTGCATAAGATTACTCTTTCTTTTTTACTGTCCCTCCTTTTTCAGATGGGTTTTAAAATCCTGGCCCTTGGTACAGGGTTTTTGGTATGTATTTGGGATACTGAATACTCAAGAGCATAATGCCCAGTAACAAACACTTTTGGACCTGAGTACTGTGAAGAAGATAAAGTTGAGGCAACCACAGAATTGAATAAAGTTGTGTTTAGCTAATTATTTATCAGTAGGAAGTAGTACATATTTTAAGACTGGGGTTGAATATGTAAAAATGGGGCAAGAGGCAAAATGAAGTCTGAGACCTACAAGCACACAGATTTTTATGACAGAGAAAATACAAAATTATAGCTGTTTGGAGAGTGGAGAAATGCACAGGATAAGACAGAAAGAGTTTTGCAATATACAAAATTATGACATGATGTGAGATATGCAAAGACCATTTTTTTTCCCTAGAAAAAAAATGACATTTCAAAATTAATTATGTGTCTAAATGGCATCATTTATTTCATATGAAGTAACCAAAGGATCTAAATGAGAATAGTCAGGAAAACTGCTCTATAATTACCTTGGAAAGATACAGCCTCCCTATTTACAATAAAAAGCAAAAATCTTTTTGCATACCTGGTAAATTAGCCTCATGGTCAAATACGGCTTTGAGGGGGTTCCTTTTTTTCCCTTTATATTCTATATTCCTCTAAGTTCCATTTCAATGTTCAATGGATCTTTTTTCAACTACTTTTTGTCTTGGCAAAAGGCCATTTGAAATCAGAGAAGCTGGAAAGAGATTGGTATCCCTTCACAGGCAGGTCCACTCTTCTATAAATATAAAAGTTTAGAATTCAGAATAAAATATGAAATGTCAGTGTTTCCCATACGATAAGTTTCAAAGAAATTTTTAATATAATTTAGAAATATTTCATATAGATGTCCAAACTAAAAGATTAAAGATAGACATTTAATTCACAAATATGTGATTTTAAAAATAATATTTTAAAAATCATGCTTGTCATAATGGAATTAATAAACAGGATTACCTTAAAGTTTGTTTCAATGTTTTAAACTTTTTTTTATGCTAATTCTATGACATAATTATGAAAAATAAGTATGGTTTTTTCTCAACGAAAAGGAAGCACTGTGAGTCAGAAGATCTGGCTCCGGCCCCAGATACATCCTGTGATTAATTGTCCTAGATGCACTCTCTGTGTATCAAGGTTCTTTTTCTCTAAAATGGGGATATTTATCTAACTCTGAAGAGTTTACGTTTTGGACAGCAGTTCAGATTCTTACTGTGTAGTAGCTGAGACAATACCTGTACATGTTTCACTGAGCATTGTTTGGGGTGCACAGTGATAAATCTAAATTAATACATTTTCTAAATAGTGTGATATGATTGTTGTTAAAATAGTTGTCTCATTCAGATTTACTCTTCAGGCATTTTAGTATACATTAGGAGAGGGGAAGGAAAAAAAAAAATAGTTTCAGTTCCCTGCAAACAGAGATGTTAATTTGATTTCCTGAACATGCCTTGCAAACACATCTATTTTACATTCAGGTCACACTTCAGAGCACACCTTTCTGAAAGCTTTTCTTTAATAACTTTTCATCTGGCTCAAGCCATCACTGCCTAACAGTCACCCCTGGACCTCCACCCTCGCACGCGTACCCCAGGGTGAGCCGCCCCCTCCCTGTCGGGGGGTAAAAGCATGCAGGTGGCTGCAAACTAAACCCCAGCCAGAAATGGATTTGGCTGGAGAGAGCTATTTTGCTGGGTTCTTTTTCACAAAGCTCCCTGATCCAACAGGAAGCCATTCCACCTCTTGTGCCAACACATTCTTGAAGGTAGCACGGAGCAGGAATGAGCACCTTTGTGTGCTGAAATACACAATACTGCCACAGAACGTGTAGCCATAACAAATGCCATTCTTGAAGCATATTCAACCACTAGAACTTATAAAGCAAAGCAAATATAAATGCCAAAGTAAAACCTCACCCAGGGGCCTATGCAGCTTGGAGTGGGTGGCATACAAGGAGAAGGCCCCTGTGAAAGAACAAAAGGGCAATCACATCTCTTTCTAAGATTTTCCTGAAGCAAAAAAGCAAGTGCTGCATCTGCATGGCATCCTGTCAGCTCTATGGGAGAAGTACTGCATGCAGCGGGCACTTTTCACACCTCCACACTAATATTGCAGCCATGGGATTAGTATCACAGGGCACAGGAACGTATGCATTTTATCACATCTTAAACGCTGTGGCATAAGCTGATGACTTCTGGAGTAGTGTATTTCTGCTCATGTCCAATGTTGGTTGACTAGCAGTCAAGAATATAAGATCTGATATTAGCTATTATTTGAAGACAAGATTTTTTTTGTGGGTGTTGAATTAAGTTTCAACTGGAAATTAGAGCTTTTTGTAACTATGAGAGAGTTTGATTTAAAGTACAGGATGTGTATAAAGGTCATAAGAGAAAAATGAGGCAACTGTAGATTATGTATTATTTATGGATATGGAGAGAAATAAATATTCATAATTCAAGGATAACAGATAACATGGGGCTAAGTTATTGAGTGTTGCCTACTAAAAAAAAAGAGAAAGTCCTTTTAAATGAAGAGAGATTATTCCTTCCCGTATGTGTAAAGACAAGTTAGAAAAGTGTGATTTGTTTGACTGTGACTCATCCCTTCAACATTTGACGGATATGAATCAGATGACCTTCCCCTGGGAGCATATGCTGAAAACAAACTGAAGTTTCTGATTGTTTAGAAGTCTTCAGAGATAGTTCTTGCAGTCAACAGGATCATCTTCATTTAGTGCTCATTTTTTGTTACTTTTTCCTTTCGCTATCCACCACAGTCAAAAAGTATTATTCCCCAATAATGTCTTATCTCTACAGTCTGGACTGAGCAAGGTACTTAACAGATGACATATTGGACCAGAGGATGGGAAACCAAAGAAGGAAGAGGAATCCAGCTGAGTGTGTTGATGGTTAACTTGACACCACTGTGCCAAGGAGGACATCTGGGGGCACCAAGTCTGTGTGAGAACACTTGAGCAAACCAGTAAATTGCCCTGTGAAAAGGTCTGATCTTCAATTTGTGGACAAGTCACTTACTGAGAAGGTCTCCCTGGAAATCTTTTCTTCATTTTTATGAAATGTTCTCCAGCCACCTAATGGACAATGACAAAGTTGGTTTGTAATCACTCCAGTTCTTCTGAGGCATTTAATTGACCTTGGGATGAGGTCAAAAAGTTAGAGCAAGGAAGTTGCCAGTACTGAAAAAAAATGTTCTTTTCATTCCCACAGTTTCTGTTTTGTCTTTTACACTTTGTGAAAGCCAGCCTACTCCAGTCGATAAATCTGACTGCAAGTCAGCCACAGAAGATTTGGGACTCAGCTTGGGATCTCCCACAGCAGTGAACAATGCAGCTGTGGGCCTGAAGAAGTCCATGAGAAGAACAATTTCCATTTAATAGGTAGCCACTCCCAAGCCCTTCCATATGGTTGCTCATGTCTGTGTGACTCTAGATATATGTCTTGCACAAGAGGAACTAAATCCCAACTGTCCTAAGAACTGCAAAAGGCTTTTAAGCTCCATCAATGTCATTTTATATCCTCTCGGTCATAAAAGACAAAATGTTCTTCTGCTTTAGTTATCTCAACTTAAAAATGAAGATCTTCTCCAGAAACTGAAGGAGAACCTAAGTGGATTTTATGACTATGAATGGGACCAAAACAGTCAAGTGCTGACATTCTTCTCAGTATGATGGGGGGAAACTGGAAAACAGTAACACTTAAACAAACCTAAGAGAAACATGGAGAGCTAATGAAATAGGATTTCATGATGATACGTGGCTAGGGGAATGGGGAAACCGTGCTTGTACTCACCAATGCCAAGGCATACTGCAGGGGACAATGGGATCCACACAGCATTTGGGCACACTACAGTTCCCCGTGAAGGTTTGCTCAGCCTGTGCTTGCTGACAAGGATGCTGCACAATCTGATCTTTGCTGCAGTTTGGCAAAATTACAGGTGCCAAATAGCAGCCTCTAAGTGTCTGAAAGGAGAAATACAGTGCAGGGAGAAGAATTAAGACATATACAGCCCTAGCAGTAATAGGATGCAAAGAAAAGAGGACTATTTTGGCTAATTTCACAGGGGAAAAAATACCTGACAGTGAGATGTCCTGGACTGTATCCTCATCTCTGAAGGATACAGAAGCATCTCTCTTACCTGAGGTATTTTAAATTGAATGGAACAGAATACCAGCAAAGATGCTCTGGGAAACAGCCTTCTTCGAGCAGGAAGATGTACAAGTGCTAGAGGTCTCCACTAAGATTGATGAATACAAAAGAGATACATAAGATTTAACAATGAAGGGTAAAAATGCTGGTTAATGAATTATTCTAACAAAATTACCAGGAATTTTCCACAGCTTTTCAGAAATGAGAAAACACACCATTAGTTATTCATCTTTGACAATTCATGCTAGTATAAATCCCAGAGCATTACTTTGTTAGCCCCATCGCCCCTCCTTTTTGACGGATTACAGCAGTGCCTCAGCATGTTGCTAGAAGCTGATGAGGTCTCGCAGGAAGTCCAGAAATGGAGTGAGTACTGTAAAAGATGGGGAAACATATAAATAATTTACAGCCAAAATAATAGGAAGAGACTCCTTAATTTAAGATTCAGGAAATTCAAAAGCAACAATCTGAAGCATAAATATAATATATTAAATGACTGGTTTCCTTTGCCTTTCAGATCCTTATGTCCACTTTCTACATTGTTTGCATTTTGCTCCCTCCCACTGCATGGCTGAACCACAGAGCAAGACTAAATTTTTTCATAATCACAAAATATCTTTTAAAAACCTCCTAAGAGGAGCCCTTGATTTTATAGATAACAGGATCTTCCTTGTTAAAGAGAGAATGGATGTTCACATTGGAAGATTATGTTTGTCTTAATGCAAAACTAATCCAAACCTTAAACATTTTTCTGCAGATACAGAATATTTGGTTAATGTAACTAACTGCATCTGTAACTCCATCTTCCCAATAACATACTAACATTCTGCAACTCTGCACAAGAGAGATTTCCTGACAGCTATGTGTTACATGGGGTAAAGCAATAGTATAAACAATTAGATTTCTGAACCTGAAGAAACTCTTCAAGATATATTCAGCTTCTTCAATCTCTGCTTGCCATTTCTAACACCTTAATTATTTTGGATGCAGTAGTACTTACAGAAGAGAGGCCCCCCTCCCTGACTGGGTATGGAATATTATCAAGGGCTCCTGTCACCCCATTTGCACTGACAGAGACTTGCCAGAAAGAGGTTTACCTAGAGGGATTGTTAAAAAAAGAAATCCAGCAGTAATGGACTTTAGCATAAAATTGACACACTGAAACAAATTACCACTACGAGACTAATTACCTAATCATTCCATAATCAAAAAGGAATTTCTCACTTCAGATGAGCTTCGGAGTATGCATTATTGATACTAGTATTACTTTAGTCTTTTAGACTATATACTAGCAAACACAGGATAGTCCTGGGTTTGATATTGTCAAATTGTTACCAAACCATAGTGGTTGGCAGTGTTTTAACCTAAAAGAAGATGACACTTCCAGACAATGCCCAGGTAGGGGTCAGTATAGAACAGGGATTTCTACTGGTAGCTGTTAGTGCAACTGCAGCTTGGGAGCCCATTCTCCCCATTTTACTAGCAGATTATGGCTCAGTGACACTCAGCACAAAGGGATGAAACAGACATCTACATCTATGCATACATCTTTCTTTCATTGCCTACATGCTCAAAAGAAAACTGTAGGCTTTTACGGTAACAGGCTCAAACTCCCTCTCATGGAGAAAAGTGTAACTGTTATTGACCCATGAGGATAAGACAGGAGAACAAGCTCCATGTTTGGTCATTTTGTTCCTGCAATTCCTTCTCTCTTGCTCATCTACACTTAGCCTAGCTCCTTCTTCATGTAAGCACCCAGTAAGGCTTGTATTTGTATAAAAGCTCCTGGACCTAACCAATAAATTGGGTCACAAACGCACATGCTCACCCCCAGCAAGAGCAAAGAGGCACAGACTTCGTAAGAAACCCTCCCCAGACACACCAGCACAGATTGCCGGACTTCATCCTCTTGCGAAGTCCCATATAGGTGGCTTGGGAGTACAGAGAAATATCAGCCTCCCATTTATTGGCAAGCACTGGTAGCCTAGTCAGACCACTCAGAAGGACTATGCTTAAGCATCTTCCAGAAAAAGTGCAGTGAGAATTACTGCTCCAGTTTCTCCTTGGTGACAGACATATTATTTCTTGCCCATGCAGAATTTGCCCCAATCCCAATGTTAGTAGGGCACTGAAGTTCACTTCTAGTCCTCAAGCATCAGAGTTTAGCCCATTACATACCTGTGTGTCACCTTTTAAGTAGCTCGCTCTCTGTCAGCCACCTGAAGCAGGGTGAGGTGATCAAGTTTATTTCTGCTTTATGAACAAGAAACTAATTAACCTCTTATATTAATGGCTGTAAAACTTGGCATCTCTACTGCCGAGCGGTGCTGGACAAGCACAACAGCTTTAATGCTAATGTGCTGAATGAGGTTCAGCACACAGGCATTCTCTGTCGGTGTTAGGGTGAAATGCTAAATTAGTTTCCATTAGTTCAAGAGATAAATCACCATTGTTTACATGTGACAACTGTCTGAACATCTAAACCAATCTCTCTTCCATAGGCTTTAGCTTATACGTAGTTGATTTTCTTATTTGATTTTGAATTATAAGAACACAAATAATTAAATGGCTGATGAAAACTTAAGCAAGCCCAATGAAAAAGAGGAGATCTACATTGTTCCTATTCAGTCCTGTTGGAAAGTGAGAAAATTCCTGCACCTCTGCTACCCCTTTGTTTGCCAACCAAACCAAGTAAAATGGTCTCTACAGGGTCTTTCTCAAGGCAAAAGGTAGGTTTGCTGTAGCGTGGAAGGTTGTATTCACACAGCTGTTGACAGATAGAGCAGTTAAGACAGTGCAGCAGGAGGACCTGTACGATTACTGGCACTCTGGAGTATCATACACCATGAGCATAATGGTGAAGTTGTTCAACAATGCAATTTAAAAGTTATACCAATAGGCTGCAATTTCAGCCCACGTCATGAGAGGTTAGGGAGCACATGTTGAAGACAGAGTCAGATGGAGGCACAGTATCGAAGATGGAACTGGTACTGGATTAAGATTGCATTGAATTTCTTTAGAAGGAGGTAAGAGCAAGACATATGAAGTATATAAAAGTGGTTAATGTTTAATAAAGTAAACCTGTAACCTCTGAAGGCAGGAAACAATCCCAAGCAGCTTCCAGAGGTCAAGAAGATAGTTTACAGAGCTCAAGCCATGTCTACACCATCTGACGAAGGTAAAGTTTTAACTGGAGTTTGTTAAGTTGAGTAAATATCCGGGCAAAGACAAGGCAGTCCATAGCTTCCCTGTGAATCATCAGGCTGAAGTGAAGTTTTCTATGCTGTGAGGTTTTGACTCGACCTGGCAAATCACACAAAAATTACATCATGCTTCATTGTCAGTTCATTATCTACCTGAAGTTAAAAACCACAGCTTTTCTCAAAGTGAAGGCAATACTCCATGTGCAGGACAAAAGTAGCTTCTGCAGGGATCTGTATGAGTATTAATTTTTCTCATTTTTACATTCTGGAGGTTGAACCAGATATTCTTAACCAGATGCAAATGTCCACACAAGTACTTGAGTTTTGCATAAGGCTACCTCTGGAAAAACCTAGGCTTTATTTCAGGTTTTGTTGTCAGTTCAGTGTGAGGTTGTCAAGTCACTTACAGCTTGATTGTTCATTAGAGATTAAGGTACCTTAACTTCTAGTAAAGCCATTTCTTCAGATGTAAAGTAGCAAAAATGCTATCTGTTGGGAAACAGCCTGCATTTAGTAAGTATATATAGAGAAAATGTTCCAGTTACCAGCTGTAGCTACCTAGCACAGCCATGGAGATGCCAAACATTATTTTGGGAATTTGTATCTACGAGTAGTATGAAGTAATGGTGAAATGCTTGGCTAGAAAGCACTGATACTGGTATGCTGAGCTGTGTAAAACTAAACTGTGGCATCGTGACAAGGTATATTATCAACAGAAATGGAACTAACAGGGCTATATAAACAAATATGTGCAATGTGATACAATGCTAGTCTCAACTATTCAGAAATTTCTAATCAGACAGCAAAAGAAATGACAAAAGTCACTTAAAAATTCAAGAGTTTTATCAAGTAATAAATGCCCAGTTCCATCTAATTCAATTCTAATTTGCTGCACATTTTAATAGTGTTTTTCAACTCTTACTGAAACCCTGAGTGCCAGAACTTTAAGAAAAATTATAACTGATTTTCTTATGGAGTTCCTTGATTCTGGCACCTCATTTGAAACTTTAGACAAAAGTATTCTGAGATTTGCCATAAAACTGACTCTTGTCAACCCAGCTGGCATATGTTAACACTGTGGAGTTATGTTTTTCCAGCCTGAGGCTGGAAAACAAAAAACCTAACTCAGGAAAAAAAAAAAGGTTAATGGTTCCTCCCTGACAAGGGAAAGGCAGCCTCATTCTAACTTCTGATGTCCAGTTTATGTCCTAGTATCAGTCATTTCTTTTTGTATAAGACCCCTGAAATTGGAGCTTTATTCACACAGCCAGACCTTTTATCCAAACTCTTACCATCTTAAATATTGCAACATCCTACCCTGACAAATGCAGCCTTGCCCCGCTGATCTCTACCTGTATGCTCTACCAACATAATCTTTCTGACCCGCCTGCCCATGTTGCTTCACCTTTGCATTGGTTGTGCTGGCTACTCCTCTTACCTCCAGCCATTGCATCAAACCTAAACTACTCGCTTCCACTTCTAAGGACCCTCTATTTCCCTATCAGCTTTCATTTGCTGAAGATATATCTGCTGTCATTTACCACTAGGTATATTCTTTTTCATGATGCCTACAAAAACAGAAGGTAGGCTACCGATGTGTGTAAGCCCTGCCTGCTATGCTGGCCAGTACTGTCTTGTTTCTTGGTATATGTATCATGCCATCTCGCCTTGCAAGCATTTTGGGGCAGGGGCTTTCTCTCCATTGTATGTTTATACTGGTTTTGGGTCCCGTTCCACGTTTAAAGCACTACAATCATAGAAAATATATGTAATAACAATAAATAATTTAAGGGAGTCTACCGTTAAGTAACTGGAGACTTCCAGAATACAAACTGATGCAGTAATGTGATAATAGGTAACGCTCTATCGTTTACTGGAGACCAGTGCAGAATGCAACTCTGATACCATCACTCTAACCCATAGTGAGTATAAGCAGCTTTATGCAGTAATGCTTGTAAATTTTTCAAAATCCTCTCATTCTGTAAGAGCACAAAATGCTTGGTGCTTATTAAGAACAGGTAGCAGTTGGAAATTATTAGGTTTATGCCTTTTGCTTTATGTCTAGAAATACCCACCCATTCAGAATGCCAGACCACGATATATTGGGCTGCCTTCTCCCTGAGAAATGCATGCACCTGAAACATAGCCAAACTCTGCACAGCTGTAGCTTGTGTCCAGCGCATACTAATTTACCAAAATGAATAAACATAGTACTTTAAAAATCATAATGGTGTCTACAAATCCATAATGAGGTTTCAACACGGAATTATTTTCTAAAAGTATATTTAGTGCTTATCCTCTAATGCTTAAAGTATGCCTGTTGTGTCTGATACTTTTTTCTCACAGGATTTTTCATAAACATTATTAAGGAGAAAAAAACAACAGAAAGAAAAAAATCTTTCACACTGGTAGAGAAGTGGAGGTTTTTGTGTCTAGAACAAAGCTAACAGGCAAAGCTTTAAATGTTTTAATTGCAGCAAAACTCTTTGGTCTTAAATTTACTTATCCTTCTAGGGGATGAAAATAATCTTACATTGCTTTAACATTTTACCCTTTTTTAATATTCTGTTGCTTATAAAATTGACTCCATTACTTCGAGTGTTCATTTGAAAAAAAAGAAGAAAAAAGAAAACACACACCACAAAGCTACAAAAAACGGAGGTTGAAGTTACAAAGTTCTTAAGATTCTGAGCACTCAAGCTCATCTTTAGCTTCTTAGCTTACATTTAGGTTTCAAACATTCACCATATTTCTGAGATATTTGAACTCTGGGATTACAGTGTAAGTTAAGATTCTGCAGGGTCTAAGGCTGAGAATGATTTCCCTTTGAAACACATTTACCTTGGAGTGTACTTTCTCCTAGGATGGGACTTTTTGTTGAGCTGCTTTCTTCAGCCTTGCCAAATTGGAACTTGAGCAATGCTGTGATGATGATATTAAGATGATGCTTTACTTAAATCCAGTTAGGGTAAATTAAACTTGAAAGAAGAGCACTGTGGGATGCTGAGCCAAGTAATTTGCTCGAGGCACTGAGCAGCTAAATGAAGCACCTGTTAAAAATGGGTGCATGCTAATCTTTGTTTGGTGTTCATGGATGTGCCATTACGTCCTCCACATGCTCAGGTAAAGCAGCATGCTGTGTTGGGCATATATAGCTTTTACTCATTTCATGGAGCAAAACTGTCACAGCACATAGTTGTCTGTATTAAACCACTTCCTCCAACTCATTAGTGCCCATGTCAGAGCAGATTTTGGGAATCTCTCTGTGGATATCAGATGGAAGTGCTTGGAGCCTGTACCTGCTGTGCAAGGTGACAGAAACCTGAAATATGTGGGCTTGTGGAAATCCTGGCTGCTTGAGATAGAGAGGATGCAGACATTGCAAGCACGCTGAGTGGGGGCACTCTGCAAACGAGTTACGGAGTGTGCCAGCACCTACCTATTATGCAGCAGACAAAACACAGTCCTGACCGGCGGCTTCAAGCTCCATCAGGCATGTTAGGCAGAAAGCCAGAGTAAGACCACAGCTCCTGATAAACAAGAGTCAATCATGTTTCAGACAAAGGCAGCTAGTGTGTAGCCATGCACCCCTACAGCTGAGGAACTAAAATTAATCCCATGCCAGGAAATAAGCTACAGAAGTTTCTCACTAAGAGAACATCAAACTTATAAATCATAGAATAACAGACTCATAGTAGTGCATATCCACAACTCCTGTGTCTACAATTGTCATTAACTGCAAGTGTTTCTTAAAATGAATACTTTATGTAAAACACAGCATTAAGTAAGTTATCAGAAATGGGAATAAAGACCAGCAGTCATTTTAGTTCCTCATGTCTTCTATTTACATTCCTCTCTTTCCTTATGTGCAGACATATGTGCACATATGCAGATACTCAACCCCTACATCTATATGCAATTATGTTCCCACTCCCATCTAGTCTATAGCATCGCACCTCTAAATGGCAAGAGTAAGCTATTTTAATCAAACCATGTCTTTTATCTCAATTTCCAGAGAGATTTTATAACCACAACTGTTTCTTTTCTCCTTTGTCATATACTCTTTCCTCCCAATAGCCTTAGTTCTGCCTGCACAGAGATCTTTTCCTCCACACACACACTACTTCCAGAGACACTCTATACTTTCCTGGAATAATTGTTAGTGCAGTCATGTTTCCTCATTTCCCATATCACGGGTTTAGGGATTCATCAGAGGATGAAATACCTTGCAAACAAGTAATTCAGTGCCTCAGGGCACTGGGCACATGTCGAATCATGACCCAGACCATCCAAACAGCCTGTTATGGCACTTTCGACAGCACAAACCTACTTTGAAACACATTTGCGTATGCACAACTTGCCCTAGACGATCACCTCATAATTGAGCAGTACAAGGAATCTTTTGTCTCATACTGCTTCTTTCATGTTATATTACCTAACTTATTAAATTATTAGTTTACCAGATCAGGTTTCTCTCACTTTCATTATTTACAAAGGTTCAACCCACAGGGAAAAAGCACCATAAAATTTGTTTGAGGAATCCAAGGCCTGAACCTGAAAGAGGGCATTAGTAGCACCTAATCTGAGGCCCACCACATCTTAGTGTCTAGGAGACAGCCAAAGAGATGCTAGCAGAAAATAAATAATATTTCATTATTCCTTTGATGTTCTGTAACTAAGTAAACCATGGCAAATGGTGCAACAGCAGCAGAACTGCAGCCCATTACGCTCTAGGCAGGACTTTTCTTGGTGGGACAGGAAAGGGTAACTACGTTAATAAAGTGGTATGCTGTCACAGTATCAGTCCAGCAGGGATAGCAGCAGGTGCAGTATAAACACATACCTCCTGTCTGACAGATTTATTGTCTCAGGACATGGTGCAAAGAAAAAGGATCACGGGAGCATTTGGAGCACTATGTCTGAGCTGCACTGTGCCTGAGAGCAGCAAAAAAGCATTTGCTATTTTGAAACAGTACACCAAGAAGTGGGCATGCCTGCCATTGTACAAATAACCAGAACCTCTTCCCAATAATGGGGATCTTGGCTCACTTTCCCCATGCTGGATGAGGGTAACATCTGAAAGCTGGTAAGAAAAGCTATCGCACAACCAAACATGCAGCTTCCACCCACTGCCAAGGTCAACACAGCCTGGAAACACTTGTGTCCTGGTGACTCCAGGCTCCGATTACAGACACATCTGAGCTCAGAAATGGGAGGCAGCGGGGAGGAAGGGGATTTTCAGAGTGTGAAGCAGACGGACAGGTTATAGGTCACCTGAAAGTATTTCATGAACTGAACCTCTCATATAAACAAGAGTCTAATGTTGAGAAATATTTCTGTCCTCTGCTTTTGTAAAGAATTGTTCTACCATCAGACTCCTACACAGTGATGCTCTGCCATTATCAGCACGGATTAGTGCTGATAAAAAAAATCCTTGCCATAAAATCAGGTATGTCACCATGAAAACAATACATTTTAAAGCATGTCCTTGCACAGGAGTTATTTAGCTGAAATGGCTGAAATTCTCTGGTATTTCTCTTGTCTGTGTGGGGGTTCTGCCAGTTCGTGGGGGCAGGACCCTATCCACGCTTCCAAGCTGCAGAGAAGCCCACACTTCCCACCGCCCCCCACACACTGAAACAAGGCTACCTCAATGCTGCTCTTCATGGTTTTCCTTCATGAGAATAAGGATAACTTGGACAGAAGCACTTGTACTTCATGAAAATTAGGAATAGACACCTTCCCTTACACCACCAGGAAGATCATTTTCCTGAGGCCAGCCAAGTGTGCAGTAGGTACCATCAGACACTGGTCCAACACAACAGAGAGGCAGCCTGTTGGCACTGCAAAACTGGTCTTCACAGGCTAGGGTGTCTACACTGGGGAAGGGTAATCATCTAGTGTTTATCTGAGAGATTCAGTGCACAAAACCTTCACATTAGTGTTATTTAAGTATTATTTTGCCCACCACCTTTTAAAGATACAATCCTGGCTCTAGTATCTTATTAAATGTTGCTAGCTAGCACACCTTCACCTTGACTGGATTCAAATAGAAAGTAAATTTGCTGTTGAATACTAATCCTAAAAGAAATGAGATAGTGCCTCTTCAGCCACCTTGAGAGTATCAGATGCTAAGGTGTTGTAACTAGCAACCAATACCTGTCATTTGATGAGAGTGAAACTAAATCCACTAACCTGAATCTGATCAATTATTTTTTTGATATGAATTAACAAAAAGCAAACTTTAACAGGCTGAACAGCATCTAGACATCAACAATTGCTCTCAGAATAATGGTTTTGTAAAATAGGTATATTTGTAAAGTAAGGGAAAAGCGTGGATGATTTCTGCGAGATATAAACTCCCATAGATATATATACACACACTCTTCATTAGTTCTAGCAAGCCTGTACAAACAGCCCCCATCTTCAAGAAGCACGCTTTCATTATCCACGTAGAGCACTAGAAAAGAGTGAAAAAGATGACGTACTGTTAGAAACAAGGTTTTGTGTTTTCAACATGAAATATTTTAGTTGTATTTTGGACGTTGCTAGATCCACTTTGAGATTTTAGCCAAAGCATCTGATACTTCAGTTTCTCACTTTGCATCAGTTTTCCCATCCTTAAAAGAGAAATAATACATCCCTACCTTGTACAGTGTTCTTTCTCATTTTTGGGGGGAAAGCTTTGAGGTCCAAAGCAGGTTCAAAGAGAGACAAAAATATTTTCAATGAAAGTGAAGAAAACTCAAAATCTACAGAGACACCATTTCTCCCCCCCCCCCAAAAAAAAAAAAAAAAAGAATCCCCAAAACCAAAGTGAGAGGGAGGCTTTCTGCGCAGAATAAAACCCACTAAATCTTACCCTCTCTCGGATGCCCTAAAGCTGTCCGCAGAAGTCTAGATATTAGGTCCTTGGTGGAAATCATTTGCCCCTCTCCCATCTTCATGGCTTTCTGAAAAGAATGGCCCTACAAGCCAGAATTCCTGTTCACAGATGAAGTGTTAGCAAATTCCCTTATTCCCTTGCAATCACCATAAAGAAGGTGGATTTTAGTTCAGATGTAAGTTCAGATGCATAGCTATGCAGATGCCTGCCAACTCAGCCATCACAAATTTTTTCTTCACTCTCTTCCTTCTTCTCTGGATAACAGCAGAATTGGTCAGCAATAACTACCCTGGCAGGGAAGGAAGGGGCAAGTCTGGCAGCCACTGAGTCACTGAAGGATGCTAGATAAAGACCAGAACGTCTTTTTGCATACGCCATATCACTGCCATCACTTAGTCATAATATTATTAACAATAATATTATTAACAATACCAAGTAGTGACTTGTAAAAGGATCAGATTTCTACCTTAAGACATAATTATACTGAAAAGCCACTGAAATTGTTAATGCCTACTCAGATAATTATGGCCAAATATACAGGTGTAAATAGTGACCTGATACATCTTTCACGTAACATTAAAAATCTGAACTTGTGACAAAGTGTGAATAGTAACATGTGGCAGACAGCACCCAGAGAAGCAATGACCACCTGCACTCTTCCTGAAACAATGAGAAATGCATGTCCTCGGGCCTTATGAAAAGTCAAATTCTAGAAAAGAAGTAACAGTTATTTCTGCAATAACACATGGCCAGACTAAGAATTTCAACTGCAAAATAATAATAATAACAAGTAATCTTCAGTTGCGGCTATTTATTACAGAATAACATCATCTTACACAAAGAAAGCAAGAAAGTAAATTGCCCAACAAAAGATGCCACTTATTGATAGGAATGATAACTAGGATGGCTTGAATTGATTAAATTTTAGTAGGAATATATACAGTAATTAAAGCCACAAAGGATTTACTTTACTAATCATTATACATCTGTTTTTCTCTATTTGATAGACTATATTAATTACTTGTGCATGGTTTTAATTGGCACATGTGAGGTTTTTTTTTTAAAGTTTCTGTTTGTCATTCTGCTGGCAAGCAGAGTACTTCAGATGCTGCAACTGTCCTTCCTTTAGCCATTTAACCATAATATAAAATGAACGTCCCAGAATTTGGGAAAATCAGCCTCCAAATGAGGGAGCTGAGACATTTTCCTCCAAGTGAAGAATGAGTCTTTATTTGGCTATTGAATCTAAATTAACAGTAAACACATAATATACTGGATTATCACTTCAAGTTATTTAATTATTAATTGGGATACTGGAAATGAAGGTACACCTGCATTATGCTTCTACACATATTGCTTGAGACAAACACTTGGGTTTTACACATCTCTAAGATGCATGATAAATTTAAGGGTAAGCAGACCTGTCTTTCCAAGGTTAGAATGACTGAATTTATACCTCATGTCCACAACCAAAGCTAAGCATACCTTTCCCAGCATTAAAAGGCATTGTAAGGAGAAAAAAGCAAGTTTTCCTCAGCTCAGATGTTTCTCATTTTTGTCTCCTAATTGTGAACCAAGATGCACTAATTTTTACTTTTATTCTGAAAAGCAACATGGGCAATTAATACTTAGGTAGAATATTGGCCTAAAGAAAAAGAAAAAAAAAAGAAAAATAAACCTAGAACAGCTAAGCAGAGTAAATTGAATTATGATGAGCACCAAATTGCAAAGATAGCCAGTATAGTTTATTTGAAGCTAGTTCAGTTATCTGTCCACTACTGTTGGTGCTATTTACAGATAAGAGATTGTTTAAAACACCAAATTTATATATTTCCTATTCTGGAATGTATCCTAAAGTTGAGTACAAGTAAAGAGATTATGGTGGTAAAAGGCACAATAAATGCATTGTCTAGAAAGCCTTTTCCTCCTACTGGTATTCATCACGCCTTTTGAAATGGCAGGAATCCTTGCTGCACATTTCAGTTCCTGTCTATCAAGTATCTGTTTTGTCCCATATTATAAAACCTACCTTGGTGTTATAAAAGGTAATAGAAAACCCTACACAGATATGGCCATTTGTAAAGAGCTCCTTCCTGCAGAGCTTTTCCTGCTGCTGGGAGACAGGTGACTGGTAGACACTTGTGCAGGTGTCTTGCATGGGCCATAATGTCACTGTGAGGGAACGTCAGTAAGGGAATACAACTTCTGTCAAACTCTCTACATAGAAATAAAAGCATCAGAAAGATAGTTTTTTTTTGTTGGTTTTTTTTTTTTTTTTTTTTTTTTACACTAAATAAATTACAAAAATGCATCGTTGCTACATTAAAGGTCCAGTCTTCTATGGACCTTCATTAGCTTAGCCAGGCCATGTTTCACTTCCAGAAAACACATGTATTTTACTTGAATTAATAAGGGCTCCACATGAGGGGGACAGGAAGTTATTATTTTATTTTAGTAAGAAGTTTATGGAACATAGTATAATTTGGGGCTTAGTTAAAACATATCAGCCTCAGAAACAGGCAGACAATATTCTCCTCTTCCTTTCAAAAACAACCAAAAAAAAAACCCTCAAGCCATAGGCAAAGGGTCACTAAGGAAGATATGGCAAAACCAAATGTTACTTGTCCCAAAATCACATAGTCCAATAAAAGAGCCAGGAAGAGAAATCCCATCTGGCGAGTTCACAGCTGCTGCTCCATCCACTGACCAGAGACTGAATTGGTCAACCATTTAAAAATTTGAAACTTAAAAACTTGTTTCTTATTAAGATCCAAAATAGAAACATCTGCATAACCACTGCAGTTTGCACATTATAGCTGTCTGTGATATACTAATTTCCACAAAGTAAAATTACTGACGAAGAACTGCACGTGCTGTATCCCTCAGACAGGAAGAAAGGGTATTATCCTATATGCAACTGCATCGACTGCCCATCTCTCAGCTGCAAACAGCAACTATTATAAAATCCCTTTTTATTCTTACATTGAGTCTAGAATCCCACCCCTGAGTTAAAAATAGCTAGGGCTTACCCAATACACTGTTAAAAGTTAGCGTTTATCTATAAGGATATTTATTAGAGTACAGTTACAGGGAGGTGTAAATTTTATTGACACACTATCAAGTATTTATTGATGATTATCAAATATTCTGATTAAAGTAGGCAAGGAATGCTATTAGACCAGATGGAAGCAGCATACTTACACAGTATCAGCCTTTTATATGTATACAAACATGCTGTAAGGTTCCCAGTCTAGCAGCCAAGAAGTTGAGAAATCAGCCCTTTTTTCTCTAAGAAGAAACAAAAAATCCAGTATACTAAGATGTTAAAATTCCTGATAAACTATGTTTGTATATGGACTGAAGATTAGAAAACTGGGGCACTGTCTGAAATATCTCCCAGTACCAGACAAGGAGACAAAGCAGAGATTAAGCAGACCTCACTGAAAAGATTTTTCATCAAAAATTAATAAAAATTTAGCTGTTTTTTAAAATATTTATTCATTATGGTCAAAACAAGAGAATGCAGTAGTAATGAAAAACTAGATTTTGACATTTAAGAAGATTTTGAAAGAGATACTTACTTTCATTCTCTGTGTCATTAAGCAAAGCCACTCTAACACCCTCAGACATACGGTGTGAATTTGGGGTTGTCCGGTGCAGGGAAATGAGTTGGACTCGATGATCCTTGTGGGTCCCTTCCAACTCAGGACATGATTCTACAATTCTATAAAAATGAGAAATACTTTCATTACAGAAATCCAGGAGGCAACCAAAACCAAGAGGGGACCATTCACATGTTGCACTTCTGAAAGTTTTTCCACGTTCCCTTTAAGTCTGCTCACTGCAGCTATTCCACACAATTAAAAGCTGTCCCAGTTGAGCCTGGATATTATTTTCTCCAGTTAAAATAATGAGACAAATAAGGCCATAGAAATTTCTGTGGAGTAAGATGAACTGTTGAGTCACAATTAAATTAATGCTATTAAATACAGTTAATTTACAAGAAGATAGGCCTGTGCACCTGTCCTGGTTTCGGCTGCGATAGTTAATTTTCTTCCTAATAACTGGTATAGTGCTGTGCTTTGGATTTAAGATGAGAATAATGTTGGTAACACACCAGTGTTTTAGTTGTTGCTGAGCGGTGCTTACACACAGTCAAGGCCTTTTCTGCTCCTCACCCCACCCCCCCAGCGAGCAGCTGGGGGTGCACAAGGGGTTGGGAGGGGACACGGCTGGGACAGCTGACCCCAACTGACCCAAGGGATGTCCCACACCATATGGCATCATGCTCAGCATATAAAGCTGAGGAAGAAGAAGGAAGTGGGGGATGTTTGTAGTGATGGTGTTTGTCTCCCCAAGTAACCATTACGTGTGATGGAGCCCTGCTTTCATGGAGATGGCTGAACATCTGCCTGCCCATGGGAAGGAGTGAATGAATTCCTTGTTTTCTTTGCTTGCATGCGCGGCTTTTGCTTTACCTATTAAACTGTCTTTATCTCAGCTCATGAGTTTTCTCACTTTTACCTTTCCGATTCTCTCCCCCATCCCACCAGTGGGGAGTGAGCGAGCAGCTGCGTGGGGCTGAGTTGCTGGCTGGGGTTGGAGTAGCTGCAGTGCCTGTCATTTTGTCATCCAGGAATCTTGGAAGTGATCATGGGCTGGCCAGAAGGCAAAGATTTTGGAATATCACCAGAGGAGGTGATGCATGCTGAAAAGGCCCCACTGTATATTATAATAAACTACCAGAAAAAGAGAAGTGATATGCTCTGTTCACTGACAGGTCCTGTCATATTGTAGGACAGCATCAGAGGTAGAAGGCTGCTGCATGGAGTCCTATACAACATTGTATATGTACAAATATTGTTAACACAGGGATAACCACTTTTACCATTATGGCAGCTGGGAACATCAGTCCAGCTAGAGCTGAGCTTACATCAGCTCATTTTGCCACAGTTTCTTTCCATCTGTACCGCTATGCAGCAGTTAACATTTGTTCTTCTCCCATAGGTGATGCTTCCTGCTTAGCTTATCCTTTGTCCTTCTGTTGTGCATTGCAAAGCACGGTTCTGAATTTAAAAAGAATTGGAAGTTTTAACTTATAGACTTCCTTCAATGTTCTTTTATTCTCCACAAAATTAACTAAATGCATTTCTGCTTTTTTAAGTATTAATGAATTAACATTCTGCCAAGAATGTTAGTATATAATTTTGCAGGTGTGTAATTTCTCAAACTAATTACCTACCACTAAAGCCTAAATAGATATATTTCAGTTTATTATACAAGTATACTGTTACAATAGATGTACAATTTCAGAAAAAAGCAGACCATAAAAGCCCATAACAGTTATTCTATATGCATACTAAAGAGCAGGGCAATTCAGAGTAAGGGATTAAGCCACTGTTAATACAAATACCTAAGTTTCACTGCTACATTCTTCCCTGAAGCTGAATGCATGCTATTCATGCCTACCTGTCCAAGGTGAAATATTTTCTTGCCTCTAAAAGTAGCCCAAAATGTAAATATTATTTTGTATGTTTTTTAGTGATATATCTTATTAGAAAATTCATGTCACTGTATGCCCTATTAATCATAGGGAATATTTCAGTCAGTGTAAACAGTTCTATTGACTGAAGTGCTATTAGTAAAGCTGAAGATTTCAGAAAGGTTCCTGTCTTTATGCACATGCTTATAGTAAATGCTGTGGGCAATGCGCAATGCATATTCTTTTATATGCGTACATTATGGGCTCATCAAAAAAACAAAAAGTAATTTCTGAAAAATGATTTAAATTCAAAGCATCTGAAATTTTTGCATTCTGTTCTGTTTCCTTAATTTTACACTTTTTTAAATCTATACCTATATTTGTGAATATTATAAAATATTTTTATAAAATGACATTTAAAATGGGCTTTTTGGCAAATTAATTTAAAAATTATTTTCATTTGAAAAAGAATTTTAGAAATGAATATTTGAAATATTGACAAATTAGAATTCTACCTTCATAAAAAAGAAGGAAAAGGCAGCCATTAGTCTGTAACCCCTCCTTTTGTTGTACTTTTTTGAATAGCTCCATATATTATTTAATGGGTTTTGTAGAGATACATTTACATGAGTTATAGATCACATTACAACTGATGAATGCCCAACACACAGGTATGTTATGAAAGGTCATCAGTTACAAGGGAAAATGCATAATGTATGCTTGCTGAATACATTTGCAAGTTTTCTACACTTATACAGAGTAGCTACTTGGGCAACACTGAGCAGTGAAACTTTGACCATAAGCGACCTACGAACATTATTTAACTTTGCGGAGTTACTTGGAGGTCTGTTGACTGGGAGGTCCCATTCAGCACAGGCAGGGTTAGGCACACCATGCGTCTGGGCTCTGCTCAATAAGACCCCATGAAAATAAACCCCAGGTATCCTCATGCTATATCCTAAAAAGACTACTAGGGAAATGCCCAAAGTTTTCCATAATTATTTTTAAAATTTCCCAACTCCTAAAGCTTTCAGGTTTTCTTAAAACACAAAGAACAAAATAACCATTTTACTTATAAATGAGAATGGGGATGAAAGCCCATGACTTCTGCTATCTCACTGCAATTGTGTTCTGCAGTGATTTTATCATATTCTGACTACAAGAAGCTTGAAGATGGCAGACACCGTGTAGCTTGTTTCTGACATTAGTGACTTACTCTCTTTAACTGTCCAACCTTAAGAATAAAAAGCAATTGCCTGTGCCCATGCTCTTCCCTCTGCTTCTTGCCACTGCTAGCACTCACATGAGCACCTTCCAATTTGATTTACTATTTCAAGAAACTCTTGAAACATAAGAAGATAGCCTTTGGGAGCTACAGTTGCTCTTATTCTAGTTGGGAAGAATTTCCGCATGCCAAGAAGCCTAAAAATATGCAAGCAAAGACATGTTCCATCATTCATTAGAAGATCATGGCCGTGCACAATATTTAAAGACTGAAATTTGATTCTGAAAAAAACCCTGTATTTCAGACAATTTTAAATGAGATTAAGTATTGTATAAGCTTCTCTCCATTGTCTCAGTCAACATGCTTGTACAGCCCTCCACAAAACTGAGTCTTGAGAGCACAAGTCAGGTCAATCAGGGCTGAGCATGTGGAGAGAAGGTAGGGTTATAAGGCAAAACCAGCCTGACTGCCCGTGCTCATCTTACATGTGAAATTCAGCAGCCCTGGAGGGTACAAGTTGCTCTTTTTCCAGCCTCTGTAGGCTTCAATCCCATTAGGGCTGTGATAGTGTACTTCATTATCCAGACATCTATTTCATTATGAATATCTGTCTAGACGTAAGAGAGATCAGAATACAGCATTGCTCATGGTCCAACACACACTGCAGCGAGCAAAAAGCTGCACAGTGGCCTTAACTAACCTTTGTTTGCTCACATCTACAGAGAAAACCAAGTGAGCAGCAGAGCAGCTGAGGGCTCCAAATTGCTTGCATGTAGAAGCTTCCTCCTAGAGACCGAAATGAAAATTTGACAGTATGCCTTTGATTTATTAAGCAAGAATAGGAATTTAAGATGTATTCATTGTTACTGGGAGAAAACATTTTCAAACAACAAAAAAATTAATGTCTAATTAAAGAAGAAAGCAGATTCCACTGCCGTAATATGTCAGAGTTTCCTGTGAATTTCTAAAGGTTAAATAAAGGAAGAAGCATGGGTTAATAGCTTAGCATATGCCTGAAAGCATCAACACTTTCTCGGAGTAGTATCCGTCAACAGCAGTAACATTGTTAGTGTCAGTGTACACTGTGCTGCTGTACGAACAGTTGTGCAGTTTATCACCTCCATTCTTCCCAGAAGCCCCATCCAACTGTTTGCGTTATTTCTTTGTTTTACCACCCATGCTTTTTAAAAATTATGTGTTAAAAAAAAAATCAGTGATAGTCTGGCAGTCATTTTAATCTCTTGCTTCATTACCTTGTGGATATAATTGATTCATTTAATGATATATTTATTTTTTTCCCCTATGCATTTCAGAAGCGGGCTGTCATTGTTCCAAGTCTACTCTTAAAATTATACCTAAACATTTTCAGTAGTGCCTAGCTATGGATAGCCACTAATTTATAGTATATAGTTTTAAACAATACAATTTCATTCTCTGTTATCTTTTACTATCAATTTCATTAACTTTTTCAGTGAATTTATTGGATATTATGTTTTGGCGCTTATTTGTTACTTAATGTGACTTTACATGAATTACGTAAAAGCTATCTTAAAAATAGTCTCTGGGTAACTAAGAAATTGTCTAGTGTGAAAAAAACAAACACTAAAACAGTTTTAGAAATGATGATGAGTGCAAAAAGGCTACTTGTGCGTGAGTCTGCAGGGGCAGAGTCTTACATGATCAAATTCTCTTTGTAACAGTGAACAGCATCTAGCAAGCTTGTTCTCTTTTCTGCTCTGAGTTCCCATTAGTAACTAAAAAAGTTAAAAGCTTTTTTTTTTGGCTATGCTTTTTGTGAGATAGTTTAGTAAAAATTAACTTAAGTAAAAATTTAAGCCCCCAACAAAGAATTTAAATTAACAACTCACTTTGACTCTCAATTTTACTCATTCGGCTCTATACTCAGTGGTGATTTTTGACAGGGATGCATTATACAGATATTATTCTTGTTGAGTGTACAATCTGAAAGAACACATACTTTGTCTTCACAAGAAAAAGCTTGAATCTATGAAAAATAAATATCGCAACAAGAAAAAATTTCCCTTGGTTTCAAGTTTCTCTCTCTCTTTTTTTTTTTTGACATCTCTATTACCGGAAATTGGCAGATGGAAATATCACTCTTCACAAGCCTTAGCACCTGCCTTACAGATGAAAAAACCATTTGTTCTGCCCACAACATAACATTGTCCACCCAAGATCATCTCTTCTTTCTTCTTATGGCTCCCAGTGTTCACAAACACACAGCACTACTTGAACCTCTCAGAACGTGCCCAATAAATGCATATTTCCTAAATTCTCAAGTCAATTTTGAGCATCTAATTGGCTAGATTGCTTAAATATAGCAGTTCAAGAAATTAACATAAAATTTCTCATTTCACTGCCAAATGAGTTGGTGTTTTGGGGTTTCTTTTTTTTTTCTTTTTTTTTTTTTTTCCCTTCTTTGTTTGGTTTTGGTTTTTTTTGAGATTGTTTATCAATCCCTGTAGTGTCTTATTACAGTCTTTCCTTATCTATATCGCAGAAGGTCCCCTGAAGTGCCTGTTATTGTGGCACACATTTCATCATCTGCCTTCCCACTAGCAAACACACTTTCTTAACAACTCTCAACTTGCTGCATGGTAGTTACCATTGGCTTGAATGTGCCGTGCTTCCCACAGAGGGTTGTGTTCACCCACCGGCTCATCCTGCCTCTACTTTGTGCCAGACTGAGCTCCTATAGCATCAGCTTCTGCAGCTCTGCTCCTTCAACCAGGGAATGTACTGGCCACATGAATCTATAACACCTGCTATTTTCCATTCATTTTAATGTGTTCTGTTTTTAATTACTTAAATTTACACCTTTAGAGGAGATGTTGAATAAGGTTAGAGACACTGTGTAGCTGTGCTTCATCCACCTCTAGATTTTGATTAGCCTTCTGATTTCATCTTGCATTATAGCAACTTTCTGATTTCAGCATAGATGTTATTACCCGGAGTTCCTGCATAAGTGTTTACAGCTCTTAAAACTTTGAATAGTTTGAACAATTCTGAGAAGCGTTTTTTTTTTTTTTTACTCCATGAAACAAAGGAGTTTGTTTTTTTCCGAATCACTAAATCCCCAGAGTAGCTGATTTAATAGGATCCTCAGGTTCATGATAGCAATTATAATGCATTTGTCATGTTGTTTTCTGACTTCCTTTTTTCCTCACAATTGCTGTGCACTGTGTAAAGCTCTCTGCCAGGTACTTGAAATACAACCTGATAGGTTCAAAAAGCGTGGTGCTGCTCTTAAGACCATAAAAGTCAACAGGATTCTCTCAGTGGATCATTAAACAGATGTGTGTCTATTTCAATTGCTTGACAACATGCATTAACAGCATTAACTGAATTTTATACTAAGAGAATGTTTGAAGGTCAACTCAAAAGTCAGGAAATTACATTTTTAAGGCTGCCTGTGTAACATGATTTTGTCTCCGAGTACCCATTCCCTACAGTTCAGATGCCTTTCCCCCACAGTTTTGACAGCGTTTTCCGCACAGCTCCTGGCACACTGGGTGCCTTGGGTGGATGGCATTTATTGAAGGGAAGACTACTGAAAAATCTTTCAATACTCTTCTCATGCAGTATATAATCTTATGTCTTATTGACTTACCATCACCCAAAGCCTACAATGAATACAGAATTATTAATTTCCTTGTGGGATTTTGTATAGTGCTTTCACTACAGCATCTGAATTCTTTGAAAACATTAATGAACTGATCCTCTCAACACCCTTTTGAAGTAAGAGAATATTTTTATCACTATTTTACACAAGGGGAATGGAATATTTAAGATAAAAGCCAAAATGTTCAGAAGCGTCAGCTAATTTTGTTTGCCAATTTTGAAAGTCAAAAGACCTGAGTTTTCCAAAAGCTAAGGGTTTTTAAAGCATTTTTATATGTTCAGAGCAAAGAGCCTGATTACATCAGTGGCTGCTGTAAATGCAGTGTTGCACATGTTCAACATTTTTTGAGATCAAGCTTCAGTTGTCTCAAATTGAGCACTCAGCAAGTGAAAAGACTTGAAAAGGTTTGTTTTGAATGACCTGCCCATTATCTTAAAGAAACCATGAGGCTTAGATACAATACTTACTTCTCTCAGCCACCCCCCCCAAAAAAGAAATTAAAAATGTGCTCTCTCTCTCTCTTCCTTTGTGTCATTCACAAGATCACTTCCACCTTACACACGAAACAAGATTTCCTGTAGAGCTCTATCCCCTTCAGTGAATGACTCCAGGCCATGACTAAAACAACTCCATCCTGTGCACCAAAGGGCTAGATACTGAAGAGGAAAATACATACAATTTGTTTCAATTAAAGACTATATAAGATGTCTGTATGCAAAGGATTAAGAATTACAGTGACACATAAATTATCATGCATGAGTGTTCTCATCATCAGTGAAAAGTCTTAGACCAGGGACTGAAGAAAAGATACAGACAGGTCAGTGTCAGAGAAATGTTGTGAAACAGAATTATATTTAATTGCAAACAACTGGCTATTTGTTCTTTAAACTGATTACTGATCACGCCCGCCCCCCGCCACCCAATTCTTTCAGTATAACCAAATTTGGAAAGCTATTCCACTGCAACAGACTTCCCAGATGTTTAAATTTCAAGCTTAGCAGTTCCATTCTCTGCTGGCAAGGTCTTATGCACAGGAAATCTTACAAAGGAACTATGGCCACTCAGACATGTAAGTGCTGTTACCTACATAAGTACACCTACACAGATGCATTAAAATCATTATAAACACCAACATTTTTTGCAATTATCTTTTTTTCATGCAGTATGAGTACTACAAGACAAAATCATACATCTTCAGATGTATGATATCTCAGATCTCATACAGATACATACAGATGCAGAGGGAAGGAATTAAGGGGAACCTCAGAAAATCAGGCTACATTTTCAAACAGTCTGTTGCAATTCAATTGCTAAACAACATGTATTTAAAAATATTTAAAGTGAATATTTTTGTTTGAAGTGAATACTCATTTTTCTTCCTGCAAGCTCACTTTTTAGGTCTGGTTTCAGCTGTCATTTCAGTGTTTTGTCAGCAATGCCTTCAGAGACCTCACTAGAGGAAACCTGGCTATGATGTTAAGAGGGAAAGGAAGTAAAAAATGATACCATGTTCATAGGGCTCATGCCACATGCATAGACAACATACCAACAGAGCAAAACACCTCTGCCAGGCACAAGTAGAAAACACTTTTTTGGCACAGCTTCCTATGGCTGATCATAGTAATCAGCAGCAGGTAATAGACACATTCATTAAGTCACAGAAACAAAATGACTTTGTCAAAGGAAAAAGCCATCACCTAAAAGCAGGGAACGAAAAAATTCAGTCTCTGAGAAACACATGAGAGTTTTTCCCATAGCTTCAGTAGGACCTAGATTTCAATTTAAATCAATATTACATGAACAGTAACAATGAGAGAAAAGATGTTAAAAAAAGGCTGACTGCTGTAATTATATCATAGCAAATTTTTTTTTTCTTTTTGTGGTGTCACAGGTGTTTGGTTTCTTGGAATCACAGAACTTAAGATCAGGAAAGATCTGAAGATTGTTCAGTCCAACTTCTCACATAAAATAGGTTATTAGACTTTACCTTTTTATTATCTCATCGATACCAATAACGTATTTTTCTAATATATATTTTTTAAAAAATAGTTTTTAGCTGAAAACAGTAAGAGACAAAAAATTCATGATTTCCCTCAAATATTTGTTATTTACTATTCCTGCAAAGTGTGTGGCCTCATTTACAATCTATATTTACCTGGTTTTGGCTTACCATTGTTAGTCCTTGCTATGTATTCCTAAACTAGATTGAAATAACCTCTTTGACATCCAACCTGATGGTACCTACAACAAGAAAACAGAAGTTCCTCATAAAAATTGTTTTTTGTTATCTAATGCAGAGAAGTCTTTTTATATCTTTTACTGCAAGGCACTTTCCCTGTCCTAGGATGATGGGTTTTGTTCTTTCAATATAATTTCCATTTGTTTACAGTTACATCCTTGGGTATTACAAACAGATACAGCATTCTAGTTTTGGGCTCACCAAGGTCATGAAGAGATGTAAAATTGCTACTTTTCATCTATCATTCATCAATAAAGCTGCAGTAACCTTATTAACGACAGCATTGCATTGGGAACTCCTCTCAGCTTGCTTGGTCCGTGAGCTTTTCCAGAGCTGTTGCTTGTCTTCCCCTGCAGGAATGGTCTGCTTCCATCTCTCTAGATGTAAAATTTTGTTACGTTTTTAGTGAGTGGGTCCAAGTTACTAAGTACCCCAGCTTTCTTCTGAACCAGCGTGAAGTTCCTTTCCTTAATTTACCATTTTGCCAACCTCTGCAGCTTTTACAAAGTTTGTCAGTAGATTTATATTTCTCTCCAGACAACAGACAGAAATTGAACCTTACTAGAAAAATCCTCATGCCATGATCACTTCCCTGTCATGACCGTTTGGGATAGAGGTGATAGGTCAGATTTTAATACTTTAAGTTCTTGTAAGAGACTAGCTTAAAATCTGGTGGTTTTTCAACATCGGAAATAACGAAGTCACATACCTTATCCACGCCAAGAGTGAGTCCTATTTTTAGCAGAGAAAAATAGCATATAGCCCTTTTGTTAATCTCTCCCCTACTAATCACGTCTTCCTTTCTCATACCAGTAACTCCACGTTACCTGCTTGCCTGATAAGGTGGCTTAAGAACATACATTTGTATTCTCTTATTTCCTACTACAAGAAATGCACATTAGATACTCTTCTCTGCCTTTGGACACAAGGTTCTAGCTAGCTAATTAGTTAAGTAGGCATTCACTCATTCTAATGCTACTTCATTATCTCCTGTTCTTGATCTAAAGATTATTTTCCCCCCACTTCCTTCTTTGTTAGCTTTTCTTTTTATGGAGCCAGTTGCATGGAATCCACTTGCCTGAGATGTTGCATTCCCTCAAGTTTTATGCAGTACTGAAGCTCACGCATTTGCTGATTTTCTCCTCCCACGCAGCTTCCAGCTTGTCCTCCATGCCACAAATCTCTTCCGCTCTCTGGCAGAGATGGAAACAGTCTATCCAACCTCTCCTTCATTTTCCCTGTCAGCTTACTAGAGGGAAGCAGCCCAAATTCCCCTTTCTGAAAGTTCTTCCTGAAATTCTGTTTGCAACTCTGCTTAGCTGTTACACCTTCCCTTATAAATATTTTCCCCAAAGAGAAAGCTTTCTGGATTAAGGTACCAAGAGAAAGATCTATGGCTGGGAAATTGTTAGCTATTTTTAAGTGTCTGTTTGATAATGTTGATATAAAGAACGTAGAACTGCTATGTTTTCAGGCTGAAGTAACTTAAACTTTTTTTTTTTAATGCAGTTCAGCAAGCATTTAGCAAAACACATAATTTCTCTCTGAATACAAGACAATAGAACAGCATTTTCACTGGTCTAGGCAGCTGTATTCCTCAAGAAATATTAGAGGAGATTTCTGTATTCAAAACATGAAGTCAGACATAGGGCATTTGGAGATGCCTATCAGATAAGAGAAAGGGAAGAGCCCAGAGAGTTTAGTTCTAATCTTTGGCCTGTCACCAAAATACCAACTTGCTTTGTGCATGTTACCTCACTTGTCTCAGCATGATTTTTCCTGTCTCTAAATGGAAAGAGATTCATATGCATCCCTCCACAGTATTGAAAGTTTTACATCAGTCCAGGACAAAAGTTTAAAAATATGCAGGATTCAAAAGGAGTTACAAACCCTAAAAGTTAAAGAGCACTTACTTTGTTCAACTTAAGACAAATGGTCTGTGTTTCTCCCCTCCTTTCCCTCCCACCCCCCAAAATGTGAAACTAGACAATTTGCTTTATCAAAGATCTTTTTCAGATACAAGAAGAAATACTTCACATTCAAAGAGTCTCTTCCCTGCTCCACCATCAAAAGCGTAAGTTGTATGTCTTGTTCAGATTTGTAATTTTTAGTCTCTGTACTCTAGCTATAACTATCACCATTAAATCCAAGCCCGCGATTAGTCGTCTCAAACAGCCCCAAAGTGTACTTTCCAATAAACTAAATGCTGCAGAAAAATTACAGATTTCTATCTTCATCACAAACCACGTCATCAAAAGGACTCGTACTGACAGGCGTGCCCTCACCCTACACCACTGGGAAACGGAAAGGGAAGAGCTGAACTTGGTGAGGGAAGAAAAGCAAATCTGATTAGGCAGCAAAGCAGAGCACTGATTTGCATTCTGCATAGGTGCATCATGACTGAGCACAAGGGGCCCGTAAGAACCATCTCTAAGCAACACAACATGCATGCAAAGTGTTAATATAATAGACACAGAGGAGTTGTGCTGTGTACAGTAATCAGATTAGACACTTCAATTCTTGGATGGTTTCTATTTTTACACAATCCTTCTTTGCAAAGAAATTCAACAGGATTTTAAATTAGCCCAGTTCCTACCACCAGAACAGAAGTGAGGAACTGTGGAAGCTGAGGTCCAGTGCTGTTCAGCCAAATATTTGGAGGGTAACTTTCACAATGACCATTTCTTTTGTCCAACATTTTATCTACCCAAAGTTTATTTTCTGCTTTGTATATAGTTCTATGATCACTATATCCAGAGTGCAAAGTAACAGCGCTAAGTTACAATGGTTTTAGAAGATACAGATAAGGATTTGTTTTTTCAAAGTTATCTTAATATGAAAAATTAGAAAACTCTTTTTATCCACTTCTGCAGAGCAATCCTAGAAAGCATGGAGTCAGCATGTGTCCAGTGGAAAGGTATCACATACACGTTGCAGGACAGGTTAACACACAACAGGGAAGTTAGAAGAACCAAATGGGGCTATTCTGTATTTTAAGCTGAAGAGAATAAAAATAGTTCAGTTGGAAGGGACCTACAACAATCATCTAAGTCCAACTGCATGCATGTAAATGAATGTACAGCACACAATGATGTAGGAGGCTGTTAAAAAGCTTTTAACAAGTCACAACATGATGTTATTCTGACAAATTCAGCTTGTCAAACTTCTATTGTTTCTGACAAAGCATTTTGCTCATTATAAAATTTAATAGCAGTACTATATTGATTTGAAATGATAAAAATCTTCCTTACTGTGCTGATTTCTCAAGCTTTTGCAATTCCTAGTGAAGAACTGAACAAGCATGATGGTGTGGAGCTGTTAGTAGCAGGAGGATGGGAGGGTCAAGAGAAAAAAAAATTAAGGAAAGGACTTGCAGAAAAACATAACTGCCCATGAACTTAAACATAGCCAAGATGGCTGAAATGCCTTTAAATGCATTTACAGACAAATATAATATCTGGTAGAAATGATCCCTTTTGAGAAGGGAGAAAAGTATATAGCACATGAAGTTGTGGGAGAGTATTCAGACAAAAATATTCCTTAACACATTTCAGACTAATTTCAAAAACAAAACTTTCCCTACCTATAAGCCAGTTTCTCTGCAAGAGGGAGTTGGTTTATTACGAAAATATTTTATCATTTCAGTATATTTTATCATATTCAGTATATATTTCAGTGAATTGCCATAGGACCTCCAATTTATGGATGTGAGACTGTGTGAAGGCAATACAGCTCTTAGAGCTTTCCAGTGGAATCTTCAGTGCTTAAAAATATTTACTGTGTAATTAATTCTTAATTTCTTAATCTTCAACGTCTCATTGAGTCTCAGATTAACTATCCGAAAGCAATCACAAAATTAATCTCCATGTATCTTTCAGAATGTCCAACATACACATTTACTTCTTATTTTCTCTAATATGTGAACAAGAGCAGAAGAGTATCACAGAATGTTAGGAAGGCTAAGAAACGCATGATTTAAAGGTCAACAGGAGGGAATAACAACTCTGTGAATCAGATGAAAAAGTACAGCCAGACTATGCAATAAGATTATATGAAAATCATTATTTCTATGTTTTATAGCAATATTGGGATATTTGTGGATTCTGGTTTTTTGTTTTGGATTTGGGGTTTTAAGTTTTTGTTTGTTTTTCTTCTCTCTCTTCAAAATGGGACATCCTAATTTACATGAAGTCATTACATTGTTGAGATCAGAAGCTAGCAGCTTGCTTGGTGCCCACCACGGTTCCTGGACCTCTGCACCTCAACTAGGGTAGGCTCTCACCTAGGACCTCAAATCTCAGAGATATTTGCCAAAAACTGGGGTAAAAGATCACAAACTTTCTTCATTGTGGTTCTTCATTGGTGTGCAATCTTATAAATTTACACAGTATCTGGAGAGTAAATATAAACTTCACTTGGGAGGAGATATCCAGAGTGCCAAACCTGAAGGTCCTTAACAAACAAGACTTACCTGCCAGGTGAGTGTATTGCCAAATGAATTCAAACCAGGTTCTCCTTCTGAATTGCCTTCTGGAAGAGAGTCTCTTCCATCCTCTCTCTCTATTGACTACACAGGGGGTCAGGAAGACTGGCCTCTTAGCATTAAGCACCTAAGATATCAAGGAAAAACTCAGAATAGCCATACTAGAGTTCTAGTACTAGTCCAGTGAGCCCAGTCTCCTCTTTCTAGTGGTATCCCTTAGCAGGTATTAATGGAGCTATCAGAACCAAACATACTGACACTGAACTCGCCCTCCTGCCTCCTCATCTACTCACTGCTCTGAGCATCTGCTGAACCAGTCTTTCTGTGTTCAATAGCTCCCCATAACCATTGCTTCCACAGGTTTGCCTAATCACTTTTGAACTCAAAGCTTTTGGCACCCATCACCTTTTAAATTACAGAGCTCGCTGTCATCAAATATGCTATGCAGGGAAGAACTTTCATGTGTTTTGAACCTGCCCTTTAGTTCTCATACAGTAAGAAACAGTGAATAATTGTTGCCTAGTCCCTTTTTCCATGACTCATTATTTTGTACGCCTTTATCATAACTCCTCAATCACCTACTTTCCAGGCTGAAGTGTCCCAATCTATTTAATCGTTCCTTGTATTCAGGCGGTTCAGTACTTTAATCACTCCTGTCATCATCCTTTATACCTTTTGTAGCTCTACTATATTTATAGGAAATGTGTAGGACAACACTTTAAGATGCAAGCATGCCAGGGATTTACACAATGATTTGTTCTCTATTTGTTTTCTTGCTATTTCGACCACAGAGCTGATGTTTTCATGGTATTTTTACAATAACTCCAAGGTCTCTTTCCTGAGTCATAATATCTATTTGAGAACCCACCGTCATGTATGTACAGTTTGGGTTGTTTTCCTTCTGATGCATTATTTTGCATTCATTGACATTCAGTTTCATCTGTTATTTTATTGCCCGGTCACTCAGTAGCTGAGATAGTCCTGCAACTCTTCACAGTTAGCTTTTGTTTCAACTACCTGAATAATTCAGCATCAATAATTTTGTCAGTTTACTTTAGAACCTCTTCTTGAAATAATTTGTGAATACGTTAAACCCTACAGATCTAGCACACCTACCTGAACTGCACCAGTAATCTTTCCTCTATTCTCTGAAAACCAGCCATCTCTCCTCACCCTTTGTTTTTAACCTTTAAAGCACTTACTACCTCACACACAGATCTCCCCCTCTGCCCAAAGGCAACTTTGTTTCCTTTAATAGGTACCATGAAGTACCTTCTGACAGCCTTTTGGAAGTTTAAGTGGACTATACTAAGCAGTCCTGTCTTTAATTATAAGCTCAGAGTCTGTAAAGTAATCTAATAGATTTGTGAGACATTACTTCCCTCTACAAAAAGACAGTAGCATTAGATCTGCCCATAGGCTTATTTATCCCACATCTTGACTGTATTTCCTACCAGATTGCTTATTATATTATTTAAATTTTTGTGTAAAACCCTAGAGCTTCTAAGAAAAAAAACCCAACACCCAAACAAAAAACAACAGTTACTCAGTTGTTCTATATTTGACCTTTAGTGGTTTTGGCTAGTGAGAGATCTGTTAGTACTCCTTTAAATACTCATTTATAAAATGCCTTCTATTGTCTCTTCAGTTTGAGACAGTTCATCCCATTCCTTTGAATCGTAAGATCATTCAGGTTGGAAGGGAGCTTGGAAGGTTATCTAGTCCAGCCTCCAGCAAAAAGCAGGGTCAACACTCATTTCAGACCAAGTCACTCAGGGCTTTGTCCAGTTCTTTCTTGAAATCTCCAAGGACAGAAATTCCACAGGCACACGGGCAACTTGTTCCAGCACTCAGTTATCCCTTACCATTACAGACACCTCCAGTTCAATTCAGGACCGCTGCTTCTTGTTCTTCCACCACATATCTCAGACGACAGTCTTGCCTGTCTTTTCAACCTCCTCTGATGTATGCAAGGCCGCTCTTAGGCCTTCTCTTTGCCCAGCTAAAAGCAAACACTACTCCTTCAGCCTTTGTCTTGTACTCCAACCCTGCAAATCGGTTGCATTGGTTGCAAAGGTTCCTGTTGGTCATTTTCTTCAGCTCCGAATGGCAGTTCTGCCCCCAAGCATGTCAGCTGCACCCCCCACAGCTTGTGACCCCTGCAAATTTGATAAGGGTGCTTTTGAGCTCTTCAACCTCAAATGGCAATTTATCTATTTCTTGTCAAGAAAAGCTCTGACAAGCAAGTCTCATTTAACATATCTCAGGAATTCCTTTAAGATTTCTACCTCCTCTAAGATCTCCATGGCCTTTCCTCTTTGACTACTTTTTTTACTGAACATCTATGAGTAAGCCCTTACACAGATGGAAAGTATTTAACTATTAACTGTCACATTTAGCAAATGAGTTTAAAACTTTTATATTCAAAATTCTGTTTTTCCACATATAAATGTAGCTTCCAATATTGAAAAGTATGATTTTTGACTTCTAATGGTCTCCTTTATATGGCTTTTTAAGCATTTGGTTTTTCCCTCCCTTCTCCTCAAAGGCTGTTTTGATACATACCTCAGGTGACCAGCTTCCAGTTTAAATATAAACATTTACTTGAGTTTGTTTTCCCTTCCCCAGTTGAATATTCTGGTGACTATTCTGGGCTTTTTTTTTTTTTTTTTCTTACGAAGCATGCCGAATGTGAACATATTAGAGAGCGATGGATAAACTTTGAGGCATCACCTGTGTGCTTGCTCAGGACTAGGCAGGGCAAGCATCGTTTTTGGCGTCTAGAAGTGTAACCTGCATCATAGTCCCTCCTGACTCTAATTTTACTTATACACAGTTAAGTCTCTAGTTACTATGGTGTTTTCTGCCCTTTATAGACTGTTTTCTCTTATGTCATTGTCCTAATGCAGGCTGGGATGAACCATAGGAACATACCTATTGAATTTCAATGCAAATATGTTTCATATGTTAATCATATGGTTAACTCATTCACTGGTTTTCCAATCTCCTTCAGAATACAGAGCCGCTATAATATTCAAAGTTAATTTGTCTGGATATCTTTTCTTCTGGAGACATCTTTAAGTAAATGAACTAACTGCTTCAATGAAATGCAAAGTACAGTAGCCTCTAAGTGCATTTGCTAGCTAGCTGTGAAAATGGTGTTTTCATCATCTTACTGTAATACTTTGTGAATTATAACTACAGGTACTATATAACTACAGTTAAAAACAATGCCAGCAATGATGGTAGGCTAAAGTTTAAATCACAAAATGAAAATTGTTTCAGTTAAACACTTCTAAAGCTTGATTTACTCTACTGTAACTTCTAATAAATGTTAGATTCAATCACTCCCTTGTAGAACTTAGATGTACAATAGTCATGCTACATAAAACCTTAAGACCTAATATGTATAGCGCAATTAAACTTAAAGCAGTGGGGAAATCAGGAATAGTTTTCCCAAGAGCACTACATAGCAGAGAAATAAAATGGGCCATTTACCATTATACACCTACTCTATTAAAGGCAGCTCCTGGAATTTCCTGCAGGGAAGACTACATATTTTACACTTCTAGTGGATGAATTTTCTAAAAGCATTTACTTTTCTCTAGTTGTTAAAACTCATTTCCTCATGCTTATTTACAGACATATTTTTAAAAAGCCAAAGTGAAATAAAACTACACTTAGGAGTCCAAATGATTTTCAAGGTGGACCACTTTGCTAACTTAAATCTTTATTTTCTCATTATATTGTAAGGCTTTAAGTCATACCTGCTATCTTCTGCAGCCAGAGTACCAAAACTTGCACGTGCAAGAGACTTGGCTGCCTCAGCAGAGGATATCCCAAAATATTTGTCCCCAAAAGCAGATGCCTCATCACCCTCTATGGAAACTTCTCCCACCACCACAAATGACTTTTTCTAATAACCCAATCAAGTTCTTGTGCTTTGCCAGTTTGACAAGACTGCAGATACGAATTTTTTTTTTGTGTGTGTAATTTTAATATGCCATATAACCTGTAGAAATCTACAGGTGTCTCTGGAGATAAGTTTTCATAAGTCTTTGTCTACTATCAGGGTAACAAAGCTTGTTACAATTCTACAAAAATCAATGGACAGGCTTGGCTTTCAACATGCCTAGGCACTTGGCACAAATATGCTGAGGTGTAGCAACGCAAGCTCATACGCATGATTAAAGGTAGTTACTCAAAAGGAATGAGTGAAATAGTTGCTACTTGTGTGGAATTAGTCATGAAAACCGTGTTTTGCAAAATGGGTATGAAGATGTAATGAGTCCATTAAAAATGGCTCAATCTCTATAGCCTCACTGGCAACAATATTGTTCTCATTCTTCTGCATATTTTTTCCTTCTGTATCCAACACCATCCCCAGTAACAAATATTCATAGCCTCCCAAGCCTATGCTTCAGATAGCTCCTATAAATTCACTTTCCTGCAATGACAATAAGCAAGTAAACAAGTCACAGTGCAAACTATACCCTTTGTATGTTTTCCTAAGAATTTCCCAGTGGGACTAGGTCTTTAACATCCTTTTCACACTTGCAACAAATTGCTTTTCAGAAAAATCTCTGCCCATTTGGTCATGGGAAATGTCGACCTCTTGGTAAAACAGTCTGCAATGAGCTTTTTTGAAAAGCTGATAATTGCAAGCTGTCCTGAAAGCTTGGCCAGGGACCCGGGAAGAGGTTACTAGGACTCCGGGCTTGTACTAACAGGGGTTCAACCAAACACACACAGCAGCTAGACCTAAAACATAGGGGGCCCTGTTGACTGCAATCACTTTCAGAAGTAAAAATAAGGCAGATTGGAGTATGACATATTCCTGAGGTAGGCCACAGGAAAAGGAAACTTGTTTTGGTTAAGAAAGCCTCGACAACATACCTCTGGGTGTACACCAATGCTTTTAGGCACGGTGGGTTTCATGACTGCTTTAGTTTGATGGAAAAAGCAATGACAATTTCAATACTGAATATTTTACAGGCAGAGTGTTCTGATACTCCCCTTTGAGCTTTGCAAGGGCATTTATAACAGTAACATGAAGTCTACCATATTAAAGCCAATACTATTCACATCCAGTTACACACACACACAGAGGGTATAATAGCAACGACATATGTACCTCCTTTCATTATAAAAAGAGGCTTGAGATTTGTATTGCAAAATATACTCAGAAATATTCGAAAGAGAGCAGCTTTTACGAAGAATTAATGCTACAAAATATTTTTCCTCTCACTGCTGTCCAAAATATACTACATAGCACATCACTGCAATTTATCTATCTACAGATTTTCTGAGAGTTTTACACTTCAATAATTTAGCATATGAACTTTTTGAAACACTAAAATAAGACATTTGTGTATGAGGAACTGCTTTCCACAGTGCTGATAAGCAGCACCGTACTCATGAATGTTCTATTAGACAGAGTCATGAATATTAGACCTAAATTTTTTACTCAGGCTAATATTTGTTTTAAATAAACTAGGTATCTGTATTAAATAAACAAGATGAGCCAAGATCAGTACTCCTGTTGCCATGTATATGCCCAAACATATAAAAGTTGTTGTGCATCTCACACAGCAAGTATGAATCACTCGGTACCTCTGAAGTATTAGGTATCCAAGACGTCAATCTCTAGAATAGTTAAGGAGCACAACATTTTCTTCAAGTGAATTTATTTTAAAACTGCCTTTTTTTTTAAACACTAAACAAGATTAAATTGACCCAAATCATTTGAATTCTTGATTCAGCCTGAGTCATGTTATGTTGTGCAATATTCCATTACATTCCATCTGGCATGATTTCCATCTGGTACAACAGAGTGCAATCAATTAAATGTATACTTCAGATAAATGCTATTACTTAAATTAGTTTGTAAAGGCGGGCCAACAGGTAACAGGCAATGTAGATTGGCAAGAAAGTGAGATGAGTTATATCATATCTCCTCTGCTTCCCAAATACTTTGCTTTCTACCTACGAAGAAACTGGCAATCTGACAGAAAAAACCTATTAGGCACTGAGTAGTTCTGTACCAGCACTGTGTGTGGAATGTGCTCTGAAGCACCGTCTGCTTATGAAGTCTACGTGTGTTCATAGTATGTAACAACATAAAAGTACGATTAATAGAGCAGAATTTCGATCCACAGCAACCTGAAATACGAAAATCCCACTTCAATCTGTTACAATTTCTGGAAACATTTCATTTATGCTCGTTAGAAATGGTAAATACATACCTAGCTAACAAACTTGTAATCAGCATATCTAGTTAGCAGATAGGAATGGGAGTCACATCTCATCTCCGTGTGCTAATTTTCTCAACATAATTTTTTTTTTTTAAAGTCACTGGAAGTGTTACAAGTCAATCAAATCAATTCCACTCAGGGGTATGCAAAAACACATAAAGAAAAAAAGAGATCTCATCAGTTCTATGTTTTGACTAAGTATCAAAATGTTGCATGCACAAGCTCGTCTAAAAACCTTTCAAAATTGCTAGGAACATTTACATGTAAGTCTTACATGCCACAAGAACAATGCAACTATATTTATAAGCAAAGCCCAACATGCCTCTTGCAGATGTGAAGCAGTATGAACTAAAGAAGCTCCCTGTGCACATTTTATATTAAACACCGAGTATTTGAAAGAAAACCCATAAATCAAAAATGTATGGTCTCAACAATTTTAGCTGTACCAGGTGCCAAAATCGTAAGAAGTTAAAATTAATTCCAAAATCTTGTTCTTCATCATAATAGAGAAATATTAAAATTATCCCCCCATCCTCACCCTCCAAAGTTACTTATGTCACCTGGCTGAGATGTAGTCAAGTCCCAAATTCTAGTTTTTAGGCTTTTCTGATGTTTGGAATTTTGTTCATAAAAGCCTTCTCCACAGCCAATATTTTCTCAGTCTTCATTATGCTATCAGCATGACCCATGCTCACCACAACTCTATCACCTATACTCCCTTTAGAATGCAAATAGGAGGATTCAATTTTTCTCATTATTTTTAACCAGCAATGCTTATTTCTCAAGGAATCATTCCTTCCTCTTTGAAGTTTCCTGATGAAGTCAGCCTCTGCAATGTTGTCTGCTCCTCCCACAAGTGGTCACGAAAGCTTGCACAGGCAGTTACCATTTCCTTCTTCTGAAGCCTTCTGAAAAGTGCCCCTCCAGTGTGTCAAGAATAAACATGTCAATATTTGATAGCTAGGGGGAGATCTAACTGGGAAGAAGGTTTATATTAGTTTCTCTAAATATCAAAGACTATAGAGAACAAAAAAATGTATACTTCTATAAACATTTGGAATACTGAAACAATTTTAGCAACAAATTTGATAGAAGTTATTAGATCACAGAGTCCAGTTCTCTGCTATCACAGGAAAGCTTGTGATAGAATAATAACAACAACAACAACCTGAAAAGCTCTTTTGAGCCCATTACTATTGCTGAAAGCCAGAACATTCTTCTGCAGCATACATCATGTTACTTAACTGACTGGGTTACAAGGTCCTTGCTTCGACACCACTAGAACTAGTTACTGGACTTCTTCCTCTAGTTCTCCTTAGTTTGGAGAAATTCATTTATACACTTACATTTGTGCAGACCAAACACACTAGAATGATGTTCCTAAGGGTGGGCAGGCTGTCGAGGCTATAATACAACTTTATATAACTACTTTGTCTCTGAATATTCATCATTTATCAGAAGATAAAATATGAACTACGTGTACTTAAAACATTACTTTCAAAATTCAGACATTTTTCATAATAGACAGAAGAGGCAAAAAAGTAATTTTTTTTCGAGAAGTTCAATTCACATTATATTGCTCTTATTAAAACTAAAAATTTATTCAAAGTAATTAACATAATTATGCTATTTACAACTTAATTAAAAAACTGAAAAACAAACCAGGAACATTTACAATCAAGTAACAGACTAAAAATAGAAAGGCTAAAAAAATTTAGACGTAATATTTCATTAAAAACACTTTTTGTAAATATTTTTCTGTCTGCTGGTACTACATTGGTAGCATCTATCCATGATAACATATCTAAGAATAAACTGGCATCCTAATGCTGGCCATGAACTCATTTTAATATTAACATCTGCTTGACTTGCTTCCAAAGGAAAAACGTTTTAACATTAGGAAGTTTCAGTGAAAATAATTTAGCAGGTCAAAACAATTTTTCTAACTTTTGTATCACAAAATTCTCATTAGAAAATTAAGACTGACTGTAGGGAAGCAATTTAAAGTAGCATCTAAAAATCAGAGCACCACTGATCCCCTAAAAAGACTTGCATTGTCTGAAGTATTAATCTGTTAGTTATAAATACAGGGAAATGCTCACAAAGATTATGGGAAAAGGTAGACTGTGCAATTCTCTCACATACAAATGAAAATTCTTATTCATTTGTTACTACATAAAAGACATTTTTAAGCTTTAATGTGAGACAAAAAAAGAACTTGTTTTATTTTAGACTTTAACAAAATCCTCACATTTCCAAAAAGTGGTTCTTTCCAAAATAGTACATTACTGAGAGAGACATCTTTAACACAAAATAATTCACAAGGAAAATGAAAGTCACCATGTTCTCATTTGCTATCCATCAATCCTGCTTGACATATGAACTCAGAATTAAATCCTACTTTTTTTCTTACAAACATTAAGTAGGAGATTTTTTGATGTCCTTGAATTAGCACCCAATGCTACGTTTCCTTCAGAAAGGCTTCTAACTAGGTTTCTTGGCACATCCTGTTCTTGCTTCCAGCTCCTCGTTTTAATTCCTAGTGAAGAAAGAAATGTTATTACAAACAGGAGACATTCATTCAATAATCATAAGCACAATTTGGCCTATCTGGATCTCCTTTTCAGAGCATGTCTAAGAATTTTTACACCTATTTTTTGTCCTTATTGAAAGCCTAATTTTGATATTCAAAAATGTAATCACTCTCAGCTCATTAATCCAGTGTGGTAATGGCCTACAAAGTCCAATGATTAGACTCTCAATTGACACGAGATGCTATTAAAAAGGCAGAGGTCTACATAAAAACGTGGAAATATGTGAAAATTTTATTAATCCTCATTATTATAGAACAGTATTAAAAAGTGAACACTATGTAATTAGAGAAAGTTTTGTCTATTTAATCTGAAAGCAGGTCTTTCTCTTAGGGATTTGGTCATATATCATTCTTCTCCTATAATACATGCTTTTGAAGACAAACTATATTTTATGTTCAGTTAAACTGTGAAGAATCAAAACTCTATTCTCTATTTCAGAATGTGGTGCTTCATGACATAGTTTCTTAATAATACCAGAGTAGTGATTGATTTTGGTAACTTCATAACCCAGTCTTTAGTAGTAGAAATGGACTGATGTAACTGTGTATGCACTTTGCCAAATAAGTAACTACTGGTCAGACAATATTTAGCCTCAGATTTACAGTTTTCAGAAAGTTTATTGTAATAGAACCTCAGCATTTCTGATGAATGGAGAAGAATATGTATTCATATGTACTTGCTCCTTCACATCAGCTCTTACATAAAAACACGCATGTGCTGTAAGACTGGTGTGTTGCCTATGCCACTGGGAAAAGCTACACGATTGGACTATTTCATAAGAACAGCAGACTAAAACTTTAAATGATCTTTGATCTCCTCTAAACTTCCCAAGAAGTTACACTAAAATATCATTAAATGTGTTTCCGAAGATTTCTGAAGACAGAGAGGAAAAGGAGACAAGTAGGTAGAGATAAAAGGAAAATTGTAAGGATTTAGTGCATTAAATTCTGCTGCAGGTACCAAGTAACTTAGTGCCATGCACTAGGAAAGGCAGAGGTTTTTGGAAAGTTACGAACAAAAGACCTTTGTGCACATCTACTGAAAAACTTATTTGTAACTGATTTTGTTACAGTAAAGTTTTAGACACCTCAGAGAGAAACCATATAATTATAGCCATGTAATTGTAGCAGATTTTCACAGAATACCACCTGATAGTATTATTATCAGCAATCTGTTAGAAGCAAAGTAATTCCTAAATATTGCTTTAAAAATTTTTTTCCTCAGCTATTGTGTTGGCCCAAAATAGCCCAACGTTTAAGTAATAAATATCTGAAAAAAATTACACTTGTAAAAACAAATCAGTGTGGTGTTATAAAACAAAGCAAGCAGTTAAAAACAGGTACGGAAATGATTAGAGGATTTTATTTCTTGATAAACCAGACTTAGCAAAGATAAAATTGGTAATAAAGTTCACCAAATTTCTCAAAAACTACACAAACAATTTTTGGTGGAAGACCTTAACTCTTGGGAAAAGGTTTTCCCAACAAGCCTGTAGTAATACTGCGTTTTGATTAGATAGATAGATAACTGGTTAGACCTTCAGTTTTTTTTTTTTTTTAATGAATGGATATACTATTCAAACCAATGGCTTAGCATACTGATCACAGCAACACATGCTGTTAAATTGACAAAACCTTAAGTATCAACCTTAATTTTGGACCTCCTGTACAAATACGGTTACCAATACAGCGTCATGCATTCAAATTTTGACACTTACCTGCCATTTTGGGTACTTGCAAAGCTCTATGGCTTAACAAGACCTCTTGTCGAACACGTTTTGCAGAGACAAGTTCTTGCAGACTGCCTAACCCAGTGTTTGATGTAGAACTGGAAAGATAGCCATGAAAAAGTTTGCTTTCAGTAAAGTGATAAAGCTACATTACAGTAGTTTAGGCCTTGCAATGTAGAAACAGAATAAATGATATTATCTAGTATTTGTAGTTCATAACAGAATGCAAAGAATAAACTAATTTATTTATGATGCATATGTATGGATATTATTCCCCTTCTTCCTCTTAAAACTTTACAAGAATGTTTCAACTGTGAAAATAAGAACTAATGTTGCCACTTAATGTTAAAATGCAGACCAATATGCCACAGTTTTTCTGGAAACCACAGAAGCCAGTTTGATGGTCACTGCACACAAATGATACTACGAAATAATCTTAATGCATGTATGAAATCTTTGAAATGACCAAGCTGTGTTTATTGAACAAATCACATTTTTTATTGCTACAATAATTTTTCTACAGCCTCCAACACAGTTGGAGGGGGTGGCTTCAAAGCGGACAATACTTTTTAGCTGAGCTGCAAAAAAGCTGTCATAGCTTCAAATTCATTAAGACAAAACCTCTATATTTTACAGCCTTTTATATGCTGGACTTAAGATCTACAGTGAAAATTATGAACCTATCTGTGATCTCATCCTTTTATGCTTGCCTCACTAACTTCCCTGGTTCCACTCTAAGACAGCCTCACAAACAAGCTAATTCTATTTATGTCCCAAGTTTCTATGCTTTTCCCATTCCTCTAATGATATTGTATTATTCCCACTTTATAGTCCCCTAACTTGCACTAGTTTTCTTAATAATAGTTTTCTGCCTAAATGAAAATATATAGCAAGCAGTAAAGACTAAGACCTGCCTTGTGCCAGTCCTAAGATCTCTTCACGTGTACTTCTTGGAAGAGAACTTATGCCAGTAAGAACACAATACTATTTAGTAAAAGCAGCTTCTGTATTATGGCTGACCTGTCTCTTATCCCTTATCCTAGCAATACAACAGTTTCAAATCATATATCTAATGTAGAGGAAGTGTCTGACACTTATATTTTTATTCTAATATTAGTAGGAGATGAATGACTGGAGTGAACTACTTCAAACAGGAAAAGCATAGGAAAGAAAAGGGGGGAAAAAGTAAAGAAGAGAGAGGAAAGGAGGCCCTATCTGAAAAGTCAAAGCATATTCCTTTCCTCCTTCACAAAGAAGCAGCTTTCAGTCCTTCTCTTCATCACCAATTGCTAGACAAAGCCATAAAGAATTCTGGTTTACAGGCAGCTTACAATCTAAGGCAGAAGAAATAATCCCCAAAGGAATAAGAGTTGTGGGATTTTCCTGTAGTGTTATTCTAACTTGGAAACTGGGAAATACATGTTTGAGAGAAAAGACATGAGATATAAGAGCAGAAAGAGCTAGTCTTTTGGGAAGAAATAAGCATATATAAGTTTGGAAATCATTATGCAGGTATTACAAAAAAGGAACTCCTGAAGTCTGTCTTAGAACATTTACCTTAAGGTAAGTCAGGCTCCAAAAGTTCCCATACCTCTCTCTAAATAGAATCTAGAAAACTAGCTGAGTTTCAGAGAGCAGGTGATTTATTTTGCTAATTTCATAATCAACAATTCAAAAAATTGCAAGTGCACGATGTGCCTCTTCTCATCCTAGAGCAAAAGAGTTTAGAACAATAATTAATAACAACTAGAACAGGAACATGACCTTGGTAAATCTGTGATCTTCTAGTAAGATTTTTCTACCTCAAAGATGCTAATAAACCAAAAAAGTGCTTGAAGTTTCTTCCTATCTATAGAACTTGTTCCAACAGTCTTGAGACGTTCTTTAGAAGACCTATGAGGTGGCAGTTCCACTCACTGTGTAGCAGCAGGTGACTCATATTATGTTTTTAAAAAAGGTTGTATCAAATTTTGCTTTTGGAAAAAGAAAAAAAAGGAAGAAAAAAAAGAAAGGAAGAAAAAAGAGAGATACTTCATCAGTACTGACTTGAGAGCTAATCCTTAAATACATTAAAAAACCAAATAAACAAAAAAGTACTATTGCATTTAGCATCTATTCAGTTTCAGGTTTTCTGCTGCTCCTACTAACAAGCCTCCTTCAGGATCGTAAAACAGAAGGAACAAAATGGGAGTTCTTCCCAGAGCAGACCACAAGAATGAAGTCATAATAACTGAGACTGGAAATGAATTATCAGAAAAACAAAGGCACTGGCCACCTAAGTATTGTTAAGCGTTTTCTCCACTTTCTATTTTGGTAGTTTCTAATGTGTTTCAGCAAAGACGTAACATTTTCAACCAAATTAGATTTTTAATTGATGACGGAATTCCTCTTTTCAGAATTGTGTGTCACCTTTCTATTTTGAATAGATGGCAGCTACAGAAGACATGATATTAGTTTGTACTTTTCTATTAAAACAACAGAAGGTCCTAAACCAAGAGTAAAAAAAGATTCTACTCAAGTTGCCAGGAAAAAAAAAAAGGTAATTGAATTGTCAAACATATTTGTGTCAGAACATCTCATATAGGTCCAGATCATTTGTATAAAAAGTTTTCAGGTTTGAAATATAATACCGAAACTGAAATGAGAACACAAGAAATGAATACAAACTCATTTGTATAAAATCAGAAGAGGTAGTTTAGTCTCACCTTAATACCTTTCTTTTTCTCTCAGCAGCAGAAGTCATTGCCATATACGAAGGCTTCTCAAGTACTGAAGTAGGATTTTTGCTTTTTAATGAAGCGAGACCAAGTCTGAAATCAAAGGACAATATTTTGGTAAAATCTACTCTGGGTAGAAGTCAAATGAAATTGTTCTTAGCTGTAAATAAATATATGTTAAGGTAAAAAACAATACCAGAAATTCATTTCAATAGTATTACTTGAGACAGCTTCACAGGGCTTCACTCATACATGGCAACTTTAACAATGGCATCTCTCAACATCAAAGAGGTTAAGGTATCCATTTTATAGACAGGAAAAGTAAGGCTTAGAGATAGTAACTTGCCTGAGGCATCATAAACAGCTTGAAAAGTGCTGTATTTTCTTTTCAGTACATATCTTAAAAAAACAGGATAAGGTTTCAACTTAATCTGTTATCACAACCATACCACTGATTTCAAATAATAGCAGAATTGAATCTGATGCTGAATAACATCGAGAGTTTGATTTTCAAAATGTTGGGCTTACAAATAAAATTGACATCAATGGAAAAACCCAGCTCTCAAGACAAACAGGTTAAAGTGTTTGGGTAATATTTCTTGCTCATATAAATGGAAAATACCTTTGCAGAATGCTACTGCTGCACGGCTGTGACTCCTTCACAGATGACTCAGTAGATGTTTCATTTGTTTCACCTGTTCCTTCACAGAGAATTACTGTTGAGTCCATATCAGCTTCATCGCACTCTGGGATTATGTCACAGGTCAAGTCCATAATACTGGCCTTTTTCATTGGCACGTCTGCATTACATGAATTGGTTTCCTGAAGGCCTGCAAGGTGCAAAGCTTTCTTTACCACAGTCTGTGTACAGCAGCTTTGTACTGGCTTTCTGCAAAATTCTGGTGTATACACAATGGGGTGGACCTCCTTGGTAAGGGAATCCTCCAGATGATGGAGACTGGAGTGTTTGGATGCAGCAGGACTTTGAGCTGTGACTGGAGAGTCCATTAGCTTCCGCCTGGTTCTTTTCTGTGGTGGTGCTGCATATTCTACTATTTGTTCTGTATTTTTAGTCATTTCTTGTGATGGTGTACCAAAAGTTGTACCTGTGCAACATAGGCAACAATGGTTAGCACATTTACCTATATTTACTACTTAAACATTGTGTTTTTTCCTCCTATTTCCTGCTGAAATATGTTTATTAGCAGAAATTATTTCAAACCCTATTTATTGCATTTACACATTAATTTGATCATATAACTGAAATTATTTCTGTTGCAGCATTGTCCAGATGGTAGCATTTGTTCTGTGGCACTCAAAGTATTATAAATATGCATAGACTGATATAGTTAATCCCAGAGATATTACTTGTAATCACACGATATGACACATCACAACAGGAAATGGAAGGGTAAGAGTATTGAAAGTGATCGCATTATCATGACACAACCCTAAATTTAAGAAGGGACCATCACAGTAATCTACAGCTGCCTCCTGATCACAGCCATTTTTTCCCTAGCAAGTACCATGCAGCAGAATGAGAGAGACTGTTGTGAAAGGAAAGACATAGAATCACTTAGAGGGACACAATTCTTCAACGTTGCAAATGCAAAAGTAGTGTTTTGGAAAACGGGAAAGAAGTTACTTGGATCCTATCATCAACTCTGGGAAAAAAAAGCTCTTTAATAAACCCCTACACTTAAAAATAACAAAGCAAGCAATGCAGCAGTAATTGGCCATTCCCATTCATCCAGATTCATACTATTTTTCTTGAAGTGTCATATTATTTTTATTTTCAAGTAGGTGGCAATAAAGGCAGTCTCCAAAGTAAAAGAGAAAAGACCTTTCTTTTATTCAAGTTCTCAGTTAAGGAGGATAATTTAAAAACAGACCACTGTTCAAATGGCTAGTCTAGTGGTCACTCAAGTCAACAACTAGTAGCTTATAACAAAAAATTAAGTATTGTTTTCTTTTTAAACAAATCAAGAGTAGGAGAGGGCTTTCAAAACCCCAAGCGCTTCCATATTTAACTTTCATTGCAAATTTAAGTGATGAAGTAAAGGTTACTATCCCTTAAAATGTCTATGGATCGGTCTCACTTCAGCTGGTAGCCACAGAATCATACTTCCACTTTGTGCATTGCCTACTCCATTCCTATGAGCAACTGTAAAAAGAGTTCATGCTTTTAAATTGCTGACAGTTACTCAGGAATTAACTATGGTGTTCATATAACAGTGTGGATAAATACTTATTTCTTCTATAATTCCATTCTATTTTTGCATCAGAATAAGAAACTTAGTCTGAATTCCTCAGTCTGAATGCTTTAGTTCTCTCTCGTGCGTTAACACTTCCAGCATTTTAGCCATTCCATAAGGATTCTTTGAAGAGGAGGAAAATTGATTAAAAATATGTATTGCGTTATTCTGTCCCCCAAAGTTTGATTTCTTTCAAAAAGCAAAGCTTAAATGATTGTAGTCTTTTCTCTGACTGGTTACCACTTCTCAGTCCCAGTTTAATTTTGACCTTATTGCCCAATTGCAACCCAGTTTGCCATAGGCAAGAAGCTCTAAGAATGCCAATTCCCCAAGTACCCTCAGAAATCAGATGTCGTAGGAAAAAGGCCCAGAGAAGAACCTCATTGAAGGAAAGCCTTCAAAGGATGATCTTAGCACCAGTTTTTTGTACACACTTTGGAACTAGACATACCATCTGACAGATTCCTCATGCCCAGCTATACAAGATGATGCCCAATTAGAAGATACAAATTAGAGCTATGAGGAGACAGGAAGGGATTTAAAGACTACCATGAGACCTAGACCTGTTGTGGGAGGATGGAACGGGTAGTTTCAAAGTGTGTACACGTAGCAAGTAAATTAGATGCTTATATATAGGCCACAAATCTATTCTATGTTGCCAGAACTTAATTCAATAATGAAACCATTAAAAAGACAAAGCAAACATTTATTCCTCACTCAAGGGCTCTGTTTCAGAAAGAACAATGTTTAAACTACTATGGTTCAACAAATATGCAACATCTTATCCAACAATGCATAAAAAAAAAGCAGGTTAATTTAAGCTGAACTCCTTATGGGAAAAGATGCCTGGACAATTACATGAACAATTACAACTCTATTATGCCATTTTCAGCTTTGAAGAAACACAAACACAGAAAACTCAGGCCTGAGAGGACTTCTTGACACAAAATAACTGAATTGTGAATTTGTCTATATGTGTGTGCCCGCGTACAGTTCACTTCACTATATCTATGTAAACAATTTTTTTTTTGTTGTTAAAACACAAAATACATTATTTTATCATACCTAATCTTAGTCTAATTCATGGTCAGCATTCACCAGGTGAAGTGCAGCAGGTTGTTGAAACACAGTACCTTGATTGTAACCTGAACATTAAGCTAATTCAGAATATTCTTCATGAGCAATGAAATGGAAAGAGTAGTAAAACAGGGCCTGTGTGTTCCCCAAATAGTTTTTACCCCCCACCAGAAATAATATATGCCTACTTCAATGAAGACATTTTTCTCCAAGACTTGGTAGGATTTTGTTGGTAACAAGCAAGAAGCTTATTTATAAACCATTTTCAATATGTACTCTGTGACACTAACAACAATGCTATGCTTCATTAATGTGCTTGCTCTTTAATTTTGGATTGATGAGTACAATATTATTCTTCTATGTAAATGACTAACATTTGCTTCTTTCAAAAAAATATTTTCTAGTCATCACAATCAAAAATTGAGACCAAAACTTTTTTTATTAAAGACTGTTTCGACAGCTTATATTCTTAAATACAAGAATAAGCTTCATCTATGGATTCCAATCTAATGTTTGAAATAACTATCCATTAAACATTTCAAGACCAATTTTTAAATATTAATTTATTGGGCTTTCCTCCTGCTTATATGCATCTGAAAGTGTGTTTCGGGAAAAATAATGGTTAGAATTCTATTTGTCTGTTGTTACATTAGGACAGAAAGGTTCCAGTTTCAGAAAGTTTGCTTACTGTAAGACACTGAGGTTTTGCTAATGTCCTAAAGTTACTAGGAAGGAAGTCTGATGGAGAAACATTTTGGTGAGAGTGCCAAGTTTCAGAAGCTTCTCCAGGACTAAATACTGGAAGCATTTTTAAATTAACTGTAAATGCAAGCATTTAAACCATGAACTAGATAGGTATAGAACACAAAAGTATTGCCAACATTAATAATTTGTTGAATTTCATCATGATGAACAGTTTTTCATACTGTAATACAAGTGCATTAATAAAAAGACAGTTGCAGCAATTCTATATAGGGCAAATATAAGCCGTTAGTAAAAACCCAAACCTATTTTAAAAATCTATTTATTTCTGGAATGAAACTCATTGTAAAATGAAGTTAAAACAAAACTAGTTTTTCTTGCCAGTTAAGTATTGGAAAGCATATAAAATATTCAAGAAATGTCCCTTCTCAAAGCTTTTTGTGAAAGCATTAAGTCGCTCCTAATACAGTAAACAAAAATATCACCAGCAACATCATATTTAACTTGGTTTCACTAAATAACAAACCAAATGTGATGCGACAAAAAAAATCAACCCCAACACCCCCATTTCATGTTAAGTTGTTGTTATACAGTGTAGATCATAACTGTTTGGAGCTATAAAGGAAACAAATACAGCCAGAAAAACATTTAAACCCACAAAATAAAGAAATGCCAGTGTTTTCATTTCTACCTTAATAAGAAAGCAAGATACTGAAGCCAGCTGCTAATCTTTTGCAGGTGCTTTTCATAGCTGCCATTGAGAAGTTTAAATAAGTGGCTCAGACAACAATAGCTGCTACAAGAACACTACTCCTATAGATTTCAGATGACTTCAAATGGTCATGATATCAAAAGTTTCTCCTAAAAAAAATTCTTTTTTTTTTTTGCAAGAACCTATTTTCAAAGGCTAATCAATATTATTAAAAACACTGATATTCAGAGGCATACTTTAAGATTTATATATACATAAATTCTTATTGAAAGAGAAAATTTAGTACCACAAGCTGACACAAAAGTTATATGCCTCAAACTGAAGTACCATACCTTGTCTTTCCTAAATACTAAATTCATACACTTTTGGCATAGTTTTGTCTAAACACGCACTGCATATTTTAGCAAACAATTTCGAAAATGTGGTTATCTGTCACTACGTGGCTTATAATGCAACAGGACAGCTAAAACTGAAGATTTATCCTGTTATCGCTGTCTGTCTTAAGAGTGTGTTACCAGCAACTACTAAATACAGGGTACTGAAGATGACTTAGTGATGGACCAAGTATGGCTATTCAAATTTTCTTAAAGAACAAATCTAAATAGTTCCTGAATGGATGTCTAATGCTAATCATTAAGTGTTGTCACTATTTTTCTGCTGAAAGACAAACAACACATTGCAACTCCACAGAAAATCTCCGAACCTGTTCCATAAGGCAGGGAAATGATAATGTTTATGGTTTGTATTTGCTTCACATTTTATGGCCAGTGCAATCTTTTGCATCAGAATGATCATCATGATTCAGTGATATTGTTTCCTTTTTATTTCTTATACAAAAATGAATCACTATATACTTTACAGAAACATCCGCAGTTAACCTGATGGAGTAGCTTAAAAGAAAAATTTAGAAGGTGTATTTCCTTAGCTAGTGCTTTCAGCCATAATGCTTCTCTTTAAAAACATGCATTATTCCAAATATATTTTATAGAATAGATCAAATTTTTGCTGATCTTTAATTTCAGGCTGATGATTATAAAAAACAATTGTCAGAATTCTTTCAGATTGTATTTTTCTTAAGACATTCACTTGGAAATTAAAAATAAAAGTCATCCATTAAAAACAAAAGTCATCCTCCACTGACCAACCACCCCCCAACAAACGGTATGAGGTGGTTTTGGTCATTAGTTTGTTGTATTATCTGTCCCAAAAAACTACTCAGAAGAACTGATTTATCAGGAGAGAAACATAGCAATATTAGATATTTACAGCCCTGTGAGTTAATATGAAAAGCAGAATGCACTATTTGTGAAACATGAATCACAGCAAAAGTGAGTAGAGTTCATGACAAGACAACTCTGACGAACTGGGTTAGTTCTAATTGACATTTGGGACAAAAAAATGGCCAAGACTTTTCTTCTGGAACTCATGTTAATACATGCATAAGGGCATTATTTCTGGAAACTGTGCTAAATTAATTCTACCAGGTTGTTCTGCTAAAGTGAAATCAAATATTAATGTATTCATTTCAATAAACATTTCTGGGCTACCAATGATTGATCCAATTACAATACTAATCATACATTTTGATTCTTCTAACAACTGACTCATGGAATTCCAAATTGCAAATGAGGTCTAGTGAATGCATTTCAATTATTTAATATTCATGCGACCCAAAGGCATCACTGTGATGGCCAGTTTCACAACAGTTTTGCAAACAGCTGTGAACTGAAAAAGGCTAAAATCCAGGCTGCATTCTTGTGGGTCCCAGTGGTCAGGTGTACTATTTTACACAGCATGAGGGAAAAAAAGTCATATAGGACAGTGCGAGAAAGCTGCTCAATATAAGACAAATCTTTCCTATATACAAGACACATGCTTTTCTTACTTTTCATTAAGTCTTTTACCACATACAACTACACTCCATTTTTCCTGCCATGCAAAATAGCAATAAATTGACTTTACTTTCGGATGTTTGTGATGAAGGGAGGTAATGGATGCCTTTTCTTTTTTTCCTGTAAATCAATTCCATTCTCTCAATGGTAATGTACAGTAAGGCTTCTGGAAATGGGATGCCTGAAACAATGCCAACAACTTCCCCATTCACAGAAATACTTGCAAATACCAGTCATAGCTCTCCACCCATCAGTCCATACTCTATGAATACTGTATGGCTCTCCATTAACCAACACCCAAGAATGGGGGCCCAAATACCTTTGTAAATGATCTTATATTGTTTTCTTCGCTTGTGCTTTACTGGATACAAATAGTTGAGTTGTTCATGAGGTTGCACATTTATGATTTCATGAGGCATACACAAGCTTAATCTAATTTTTTAACATATTTGTAAACAAAAGTGATAGTGGAAAAATAGCATTTCCTCTACAAAAAAACAATTCTAATTTATAATTAAGGTGAGAATAAATATTTAGTATGGGTGGATGCTTAAAAATAGGAGTATACTTTGATGAAACTCTTGTTTAAAAAATATCTTCCCTATTAACATAGAGTAGAAAGTATGGTTATTATGGAAACCCCATGTTAAGGCTTCATAATGAAAGTGACCAAGAGTAGAGGTTCTGAAAATAATGTGTCTTCAGTCATACTTTAAGAAACAAAAATTGAATTACCAAGGAAAAAAAATTTAAAACAGTACAATGTTAATTCATCTCACTGAGTGCATTCGTGTTGTGTAAATCTTTTAAAATTATTTTTACTTGAACAACTTGAAATTAAAATATAATTCAAATGTTTCATTTTAGATTAGACTTGAGGGTATTTAATTTTATTTTAAAAACCCTGAAGTGGTAGAGACAGAAAAACCAAATCAAATAAGCGCAATCAGAAATTTAAGACTCAGATTCTCTGTTAAGTTCTTTACAAAATACTCCTTGAATCATTACACGTAGAGTGTGTTAGCATGCACTGCAAAACAAGTGTTTGTTAGATCAAATTACTTGTCATGCATAGCTGTGTTAATAAGGCACAGTCTAAACAAACCAGAAGAGCAAGGAACACTAGCTTAGGACAAACTATGAATTTTCTGAGAGCTATTTCTGGTACCCAAGGCAGTGCTACTGTAGATACAGATGACTAAGCAATATTCCTTGGTTGGACGAGGTTGCTGGTTAACACAGTAAGCTGGTAACGTACATCCCTGACACTCGGGGCAAGACATTTTACAGAAGGTGCTTAAAGGTTTCAAAGGTTAAGGGAAAAACAAGATAGAAAGAGGTCTATTCCTGTAGTGAAGTGCTACGTGTGCTTTGGTAAAGCTTATGAGCTTTAATTAGCTTTTTTTAAAACTCAGAGTTTTTAAGCACAAGAATTTACTATCTTGATAACTTGACCATAGAAACAGATATCGAATGAATGGCCAGAGCGTATTTCGATCTTTCCCTCTCCCACTTTATATTATTTCATACGTAAGAGACCCTTTCCAAGGAAGAAGTCTTTGTTAGAAGCAGACTGGAATTCAGCTGAAATTCTGTGGTATTTTGAAACTTCTGATAGAAAGAAGGATTTTATAACAAGGTAATATAAAAACCACTTAATACAATAAACTAAGCACATTTAGAATATATTTTTCAAAACTTATTTCTCTAAGAGGCTTCCAACAAAACCTCGAATAAAAATCCCTACCCTTTCACCTTTGTTGTCATTCCCTTCACTCTTTTTAGATGTTTTTTTTTTCCATATCAGTTACTAGTTTGACTTCCTTCTTCAGGATCAGATAGTCGAATGTAGTTAATTCCAAAGAAAGCCATGAGAAGTTAAGGCCCTGCTTTCACAGCTTTTCCTATTCTGCAGAAATGATTCAGCTGCTTCAGCCTTTTAGAGACAGTGCTTATAATCAGAGAAGTTATGACTTAAAGCATTTTAATTTTTGTGAGAACACTCAATAACAATTCATTTGCATTTCAACAATGTTATGGCTCCCTCTAAAAGGGCTGCCAGCAAAACGCTATAGTGTCATTAAAAACGTTTCTGCAATGATTAGTGCCTCATGTTTTACAACATGCAGAATTCAGTAGTTTCCTTTAAGTACAGGTGTTTTTCTGCATCACTACTATTTTAAACACACAGTGACTAAACACTAACTTGTAGTTTGTTAATGCAAACATCCTTAGATACTTTTAGGTTTAACAAAAAATATGTAATTATTAACTTCATAAACTTACACTAAAAGAGGAATTTATATTTTCCTCATAAATCTTACTGTTTTCTACATGAGTGGCATCTCATTTTTGCAGAGGGATTTTCTCAGAAAATATTCTTTCAAATATGTGTTAACATAGGTTCAAAAGCAATGCATCACATTTGTTAGCAGCAGACCTAGTATACTCTTCTTCCTCTTAGATGCTCTAGGCTTATGTTTCATATGAAAGAAACATTACATTGCCACCAATTAACTTTTCTACCCTCTCCCCCAGATTATGTAGAAAAAACTTCTGAGACACTAACATAAGGCGACATATATCTATATTAAATGGGAGATTTACAAAAATTACTCTCAAATTATAACATGAAAAATAAGAACCAAATCACAAGAAATGAACTGCATTGCTCTTTCCTGCTGACAAGCTGAAGTCCATGCAATTATGCTATATGTGAAATATGGATTTTTATATAAGGAATAATGACCATTGTGTAGCACATGGCTGATGTGGGTTGTTTTGGTTTTTTTCACCTTGGTGCAAAACACTTTTTCCTTCCCAACATCTTGAACAAATTATAAATAATAAAATATCATTGCGTCAAAGGTGTGAGGCGATCTGTATAAATCTTCCTTTTTATTTGTTCACTAAGTTCTTAGGTCAGCTCTTGCTAACATTTGCCAAGCATACTTCTGAGATGACTTTAGGGAGGAATTGGATTCTTGAATAATTTATTTCATCTTTAAAGGAAAAAATAAATTACTACATCCTTCTCCTGTTTCTGATTGGGATGTTGTCCTTGTACTACTACACGTTTTCCCATGCTAATGTATTTTTTCTGATTTATGGTTTTTTTCTTCATAGTTTGTTACATACATTCTGCATAAGAGAAATGCATTTCAATAACATTATCAGCTAATAGTTCAAAGTATTTTAAATGTGAATTCAAACAAGCAATTAAGGAAGAGCTATTTCATTGCATTTACTTTGTGTTCAACAGAAAAATTTTTTAAAGCACTGGTAAGTGGATTACTTTTTTCCACCACTACACCTCCTAAGATATATGGCAAAGATTGTGTCAACACCAGTAGCATTGTAGGTAAGGACACCGTTAATATTAAAATCATATTGTAAAAATATTGTTTGAAAAGAGTTTATTTTTTCTGAGCAGAGCTGCTACTCTTCATATTTACTTGTTATCTCAAAGTTTTAAAATTAAATAATTGAATGTCCTACTAATAATTTCTAGAACTTGAACTTCTTCCAGTATGCAAAGCCAATTCTCAATTCAATTCCAACTCAATTTCAAATTCAAATGTCTAATGTCAAGTTCTCAGTACTTCAGTACGTAGTAGCAATGTCTTATTCTGTACAATGAATTATGTTTAGAAATTTTTTTACAACGGCTACCTGCTGAACAATAAGTCTTATAGTTGCAAGCAATACTGAGGAGAAAAAAGAGCTGTTGAAGAAAACTTATTTTTATGTTAGCTCACCAACTTAAGCTGCCAATGAGAGAGGTAGATACTTAGCGAATATTAAAAATCTTCAGTAATTTGGAAAAAAAAAATCCTGGCAACATCCCCTAAAAGTATCAACATATTTATACAACTAGTCAAAAGCAGATGAAAAAGCACACAATCAGATTAGGAGCGTAAAAAAATTTGACAAGTGCTTCTTAGAAATTATCACAACCTTTACTGTCAAGGTTACAAAATTTGGAGGACAGTTGTTTCTACCATGTTTTCTCCTGCATCTAATAATAGGGGGAAAAGGAGTGAAAGTAAGGGGTTCTATTTCCTTTTCCAAAGAACAACAAGTAAACAAAAATGAAAATACCAAAGATTTCTATGGACATCTTTAGGCAAAGACATAATTTACAGCTGAAAAAAGTCGATTTTAACTGAAAAAGATGGTGTCCATTTACTTAGGCTAACACACAGTTCAACAGCATTTAGAACAAGAGAACAACTGGAAAACCTTTACATAAGTCTCTCAAAACAAACCCTCAAATAATGTGTAATAATTTTAATGGAGCAAAATGCTTATGCCTGAAAAGTTCATGTGCAATTTAATTAATAGTTATTTTAGTGCCTATTTCAGTAAGAACAGATCTGACTTCTTACAACACAGGACTTCAAAAAAGGTAGAACAGAAGTAGGTTAATCAAGAACTCTAATGAAGCTTACTAGCGTCAGGAATTAGAAATCACAACGATAAACTACACACGACAAGACAGAATCTCTACAATCAATATTTAGTTAGGAAGTCTGTTATACAGTTCACTGGATCTGTATTTGGGTACATCTCCCCACCTACTCGGCCAGAAAAAAGTCCCTCTAAAAGGACAAAAAGTATCTAAAAAATATACCTATGATATAGAATAAATACGAGCTAGGAACATGGCTTCATGTTTGTCTGGCACATATACAATACCAATCTCCAAGTAAAAACCCCATTGCACATGAGTCTTGAATTCTTCTTTTACAAGCAGTTTAGAGAAATTTGTATTTCTTTCTTTCTTCAGTCAGACTTATACTTCCACAAATCCAGTCCTAACATGTCATAAAAACGTTTTTTAGGGGTTTGGGTTTTTTTATACATAATAAAAAATTTTCAAATTTCAGACAGATAATCACAGTATAAACTATAAATGAAAATATAAGCCTGCATATATATACACACACACTCACACAAAGCATGATTCAAAATAAGAATGGGGTGATTTTTGTAATCAGAGCTGCTAGCACTTAAGATTCCAGTTTTCTAGCACTGAAAATAAAATGTTACAGTATTTGAATTCTCAGATGAGTTATGACAGGAAACAACGCCCACTTCCAAACCCTTCACTAATCTGCTTTGCCATGACAGCATAAACAGACTAGAAAACCAGTTTTAAAAACTGTATTCTTCTTTTTGTTTAAAAACAGAGATAAAACAAGAAAGAAAACCACTACACCTTTTATTATAATGCCTTTTATAAAGCTTTGCGGAATATATTTCCATTATGGTATGACAGTAGCATCATGGTTCCTAACAAACACATACCACAAAATGCAGATACTTATCACTACCATGATTTTCCAAAAGGTTGTCAGCAATCCAAGATCATATCCAATTTCTTTCTACATGGGAAATGCGAATGGAGCAGAGTGGAAGAATGCTGCCACCCGCTGAGGTCCACTGCCCTCACTCCTAGCAGGAAGGACGAACAGGCAAGCCAACAACTGCTTTCGACCTTGAACCCCTGACTTGCATGGGCAGAATAGGAAGTATAATCATGCAAATCTGCAAACTTTCTTTTCCTTCTCTCAGAAAACACAAAAACAAACCCACACCAAATAAAAACCTCCAAACCAAAACCAACCCAACACCAAGCCCCCACCTCCTTTAACACCCCCTCCCCCCCCCATCTTCACCACAGTCTGACCTTTACATCACAGACAGTTAAATACTGGGAATCAACTACCTGGTATGATCAACAGCAATACAAATGTATGCCAAAAATCACATACACACTTAATGAGAACAGAGGTAATAAATGGTTTTGGCAGAATAATTCTCAACCCTAGACTGAGCTGTGTAGAGGAAGAAAGCTAAAGGAAGCAGGGAACTAATTTCACAGTGCTCCAGGGGTCAATGCTCTTGCATGACTACCAACTTTTGAGAAGCTGAAGTATTGTTTATCTGCTTTTCCCTTATTACCTATGGATGTCTGTCTTTGTTATGGATTATTAGCTGTAATCAGAAAGCCCTAGTGTGTTGAGTGCTGCCTATCCAGAGGACAAGATACAAGCATTGGCCGACAACAGCTGCACTATCAGGCTGAGATTTTGCCTGTCATCCCTCAGAACAGCACCTCCTGTAAGGATTCTTCTCCCCTTTTTACCCAGGCTATGCTCCAGGCCAACTCACTTTACAGCTAAAGAAGAAAAGAAAGCTACATAGAATAGACTAGACTATTTCAGTTGGAAAGGACCCACAACGGTCAACTAGTCCAACTGCCTGACCAGTTCAGGACTGACCAAGTTAAAGCATGTTATTAAAGGCATTGTCCAAATGCCTCTTAAACACTGACAGGCTCAGGACCATTGGCCACCTCTCTAGGAAGCCTGTTCCAGTGTTTGACTGGAAGATAAGAGTTATGGGGAAGAAATGGGACCATCCGGATACAGCAAAGCAGTCAATTCCCATTGTAGAAATGGTGAATCTTTTGATTCTTGGAAAAATAAAAACTTATAGAAGATTGTACTAAAGTGATTCCAGGTCAGCCTGTAATTGAAGGGAAATCTCATCCCCCTCAAGGCTATTACTTCAAACTGTGCAAAACTGTACTAGCTGCTTAACTTTTTGAATCACTAACATTTATAATAATACTTACTAACACTATGATGCCTTTTCCATCAATGTCACATGAAAGACTGAAATGGTATTATTAATAACACTCATAGGATCTAAGAACATTAGTATATGGGGTATGTTACATGAGAATAAGGAAGCTACGTGTTGGTAGAGTGTGTCTAGCCATTGAAAAAGTAAACTTACTTCCTATATCTAGTTAAGGATGGTATATAATTTCTAGAAAGTGTGTCTGAGGCTCAGTTTTATGTTTCGCTTCAATATTTGCAGAAGCGTGCATCCACTGTGTTTAGGGATGACATGTAGCTTTTGCAGGAGACATTTAAAAGTATTTCCAACAGAGAACAAATTAATTATATACTTACGGCATGGGGTGTTTGGTCTGCTCACAAGTTGTGGGAATGCAAAGATAGCTGACAACTCTAGTTCCTGGTTTTGATTCTGCTCCTTTTCTTCAGTCTGGTCAGCCCAAACTACTGATTTTTGTCTTTGAATCAGCTGCTCAACCTCCCCAAATTCATTCTCAGTTACATTGTTTGTCAACCCAGCTTCTTTCAAAGTCAGGTATTGCTTGCGAAGAACTGGAAGCAAAGTATTTAGTACTCTGTAAAACAACAAGAGGCAAGACAAATAGGACTAAATCATAACTAATCTGATCCTTACTAGCACTGCCACTATTAGGAATATGAGTTATTTTTTTTGCCCTTCTTTCCCCTCAAGTTCTGCTGTGTAATTTATTTTAATTTATTTTTGGGGAATACCATAACACAGAGAAAATTTTCATGACTAAGTAGAGTGATTTTTCTCTTTTGGAAAATCTTGTATTTCACTCTAAGTATTTACTAAGTATAGTTCTTCCTCAGTGTTCAAGATCTTCAGTCCCTCAAACGCCACAGAAATACAGTCAGTATGTCTTGACTGAGTTTTCACTTTCTAAAATTAAGTATCAGATAAAAGAAGAGTATAAAACAAATAATGTGGTTTAAACCAAGCACATCTTAATTAGATGTGCATAAAACCTTATTAGAAGCCTAGTCCAAGTAAATTTAGATACTAGGATCTTTAATTAAAGAAGGGAATACATTAAGATCCATGTACACAACTGCAAACCAAATTAAAGTGACAAAAGTTTAGGAATTCTATCTGAAGACAGGAATTCATTAACTGTAGAGTCAGTTGCAAGACCAAACAGTAGGTTCAAGCAATAGGGAAAGGGATATCAATATAAAAACCCAAAGAAGCAACTTTGTAATTACTAACAATGTAGCTTTAAGAGTTTTGCTTTCCCTTTTGCAGGTTTATGTATTAGTTTCTTGTAATGTTGATGGCAACAGCTTTTTCTCCAAAGGAGGAAGAAAAGCTGGTTATTTCACCTTGGAATGATTTAATTACAAATTTAATATACTGATTTACTGAACAGATGTGTGATTACTTCCTATTCCTTATGTCACACTCTGCAAGGTAGTCTCCAACATTGAGAGACTGATAGTAGAAAAAAAGCTGATGCTTACCTGCAAATTCAGCTTTTTTCAGTCTGACTAGCTATATAAAAGTTTAATGGTAACAATTTTTAATACAGGTAAATTAATGTCTACAGTGCAAGGAATTAAAAGAGAACAAACACTTATAAAAAATCAATACTGCTATTCAACACAGAAGAGGAAAACAAGACACCATGATCTATTGAACGCTTGGTAAAAGCTATGCAAAGAAGAATATTAAATAGAAATAAAACACACTAGAGTATCCCTGCAGTTTTTGTTAAACTATGGTGGATACAGACCAATATTTATGAAGTGATTATTTTACATATCTTTTTGTTATGAAAACACTATTCTAACCCAGAAAAAAAAGTCTGAGAAAAAATCTTGCTTCTGTTTCAACTAAAACTAAATTCTATAGATATGTCTTCTGAAGTTACAAGTGTCAGAACAAAAGTCTTATCAGGCCTGCTATGAAACCATACTTACTTTTCTGTTTGCTTATAATGCTGATCTTGAAGGGACACCAGGGATAACATGTGCTCAATCTGGGCTTTCAGGTCCTTAACTTCTAGGTTTAAACGGTAACACTGCAGATCTTTACAGAGTTCCTTGGGAAATTAGCAAGAAAAAAAAACCAAACACAAAACTGGACATAAAACTGAAAGTAAGAAATTAAAATTTAAACTACAAATAATATTAATTAATCCTATATTGAAAAGTAAAGATGGAGTGGATCTATATTTATTATAATAAAGTTTTATGGTAGAAAAGTATGAATTGTATGAATTGTTCAATTCTTATTTACATACATAAATATTGCTTTGTAGATTTTATTTGACCAATAGTGGGTGTGCTGTAATTACCATTAAGAATCTAATGGGCACAAATGTATGCTTATCTATGCATGCCCCCAAATATGCTTGCCTCTCTTCTTGTGCACTTGCTCCATATCTGAATTTCAGTGACATTGTCTAGGACAAGTCTTCACTGTATTCAGTCATCTTCCTGAGATGCCAACATCTTGTTTGAAATACCTTAAAGTTAATTTATTTTAAGGTATCAATAAATTTTAGTCATCCCAATAAAAATACAGGTTTTGAAATATATCCCATTATACTAGTCACATAAGCGCTCATTATACTATCATTTAAGCCACTCCAATTGCTGGCTGAAACTAAAAGGCAGGGAGGAACCACCTCGCACCTTTCTTTTCCTCTTCTCCCTGCACAGACCTTCATCCCTTCCCTTTTGCCAGCTCTGGTGCTTGTCTGAGGCCGCACTGAGCTGACCCTACTTGCTAAAACTTGACAGAGAGCACAACTTCCCACTTTTTTCCCCTTTCCCACTCCTCCCCTAGCACCCTCCAAAAAAGAAGGTTTTTGTGGCCAGGCTAAGAATTAGGTTGTCACATGGTTCAATGAGCATCAGGAGCTACTGTAAAGGCAAGAACAGAAGTGTAAAGCCAGGAGCAGGGTCAGCTCTCTAGCAGCCATGTGAACTGCTCAGCCATATCATACTTAGTCCCCTTTAGCAGGCATTTTTGTATGTAATTATATACTTTTATGAACAAGGAATACTTGCACAAATAATGAAGTACTTTTAGGGCAGAAGAACAGAAACAGCTAACACTAGAATTTAAAACCATCCTGAAAGAATTAAAGCAGAAGCCTGGAGTAGAAGCAAGATGAAGGGGCAGGCGGGAGGGAATCTGTTCCTAACTGTAGCTCATCTAGGTGTTGCCTACAATGCATAAAATCTGCCCTTGAAGTGAAAGGCATTTTACCTTTGGAATACATCCATCTTGACCCAGGAGGCGCATTTCATTTTCAACACGATGCAGCCAACTGGTATTTTCCTCAAAATGTTCAATCTCCTCCTCTTTCTTCTTCTGCATGTGTACACGGTGGGTTCTAAGCATTGCAAGCCTTTGATCCCGCTTGCAGGTGGCCTAAAAAATCAGCATTTAAAGGGAAAACCTTCAAATGATGTTCACAATTATCTCTATATAAAAAAAAATATTTTTTCCATACTTTTATACCCAACTGGGCATAACAAACATTTTGCATTTTTGACCAGTTTGATAAAAGTGAAGTAGCACATTCTCCTCACAGGCATTACTAAATTATATTTAAACATTTTCAAACTTTTTTCCTGGAAGCCCTTATAACAGAAAATATAGTAATTTGATTGATTATTCCTTTAAAGGATACATTGGATTTGATCAATTTCTGTTCCAGGCCGTAATTATCTTAAGTTGCACAAACTGGAAAAACTACACGTGCACATACAAACACACTTCTAGATACAACATAACCTAATAATTTCTATTAACTCAAGCATCAATATGAAGAAGGAATTTTATCTGCATTGTTTTCCTAATGCAGTATGTCCTAGAAAAAGCCAAAAGTATTTGGCTTCTCTGAAATCTGACAACAAAAAGGCATAAAACCAGCAACAGCAAGCTGGATATGAATAAGGTAGTGCCCTAACAAGGCAAAGGAGACTCTTTCTGTTCAGAAGACAACTATAGTTTGCAGTATACTTTAAAAATTAGCTCACTAACTCAAGTAGTCATAGGGAACGTTGTGAACTCCATCTGAAGTTGAGAGTTCAACTATGCCTAAACTTTAGTTAAAAAAAAAACCAAAACCAAACAAAAAACACCAAAACCCACCAAACAACAAAAACCCATCACAAACATTTGAGGTATATTGCTATACTCAACAAAAACAAACGTACAGAACACAGTTTTTAAAAATTAGATAACCTAAATCTCTATGTCCATGCATTCCAAAATTAACACTCTAAATGAAAACTTCATCAATTAGAAAAATCTACATTTTAGAATAGCAGGCCAAATTAGTTCTATTATAAAATGTCAAGAAACTCTGAATGTACCTCCCTAATGTTGCACAAAGCAGAAATTACTCTAACTGGTGCCCTTCTGAACATGCTGTAGAAAACAGGAACAGTATGCAGAGAGATGCAGATTGCGTTTCTTAAGCTGACTTTTCAAAATGCTTACTTCAACACATGGCATGCGGAACACAGAACCAGCATGGAAAAGACACCTGAACTACATGTGTGCTCCAGGCAACTTACCAGGTCAAAGCCCAGACTCTGGCCAGATTTTCACTTTGCTTTCTCTTTAGACTGTCTTATCTGCTAAGATGACAGAGGATCCAGAGAAGCAAAGCCATTTTGTAAAGGACCAAGCTCTTTAGGCAAAGCACCAGAAGGAAAAGTTAATTGTCAGACTAAAGCTCTCAGTGACCACTGGTTCCCTCTGACCAGCGAGACCAGGGAAGAGCTTTCAGGACTGCTGAAGCAGAAAAATTTAAATGCATTGTTTTGCATACTTCAGCTTTTACACAGTGCAGGAAGGTTATTATGATTGAAGGTGGTACTGACAATATCCCACCATTTGATGAACCCATCCCATAGGTTCCCAGGAAGAAAGGACATGTTACATTGATGTGCTACAACAGACAAAAAAAATAGTTATGCTTGCTAGGTATACACAACCTCTGGAACACATGTAGTCCTAGGCAAGATATTTGGTTGCTACTCTGTTTTGTAATTAAAAAAAAAGTCACAAGATATATAGAAGAAATCATCCCTCCTGGGCTGAAGAACTGAGATATATTCAACAAGTGTTGGATCCAGCATGGGCGACTGCAGTAAGCAGAAAAACTGAAACCAGGATAGACTGACTGCTTTCCAGGAATATGTGCTCCTTTTCCAGACTAAAAATAATGTTAAAGTGGCAATCAGAAAAGGAGAAGAGATTTTAAATCTAATATACTTTTTTAAAGCCTATCAAAACAGATTTCATGACTGATGCAGAAACCTTCAAGACAAAATAGGTCAAAACCGTGTAGACTTCTTCAAACTCACTAAGGTAGTTAGAAGCAACTGTAACACAGGGGCACGTACTAACTTTTTATGTTTCCATACAAAGATGAATGCTCTGTACATGTTCTCCTATTGGCACAAATGTTTTCTGGCTAACACTGATGTAGCTGATACCTAGCACGCAACAGGAAAACAACACAGATGCAGAAATACAGGAAACAAGAGTGGAGGAACGGGCATTAGGCAGGAGAACATAAACAGGCCCTTTAAATGGGCAGCATTCAAGTTCTAAAATAGCTGGAAACAGGAGCTGTTATGTGGAAAATGGAAATGTTTTATTACTGGTCCAGAGCGGACTGAATTTGAGAAGATAAATTGTGACAAAATTTTTGCAACAAGAAAGCATTTGGAGGAATAGAGATTAAGGTAACCTAAACTCATATGTAAGTTTCCTCCTTCCTTCTGAAATTATTGTTTTGAATTGAAGTGTTCAAATGGGGATTGTTCAAGTATAAATAAGGTATGATTTGCTTTGTGTTAACTCACCCAAAATCATTATTATACCTAGTTACTGAGCACGGACAATGAAGTGTAAAATGAGAAAATACTTTCTAAGTAAAACTTTTCCCTTAAAAAGTAATACTTCAGAAATACCCCTGTGGCCTAACAGTGTATTTTACAGAAAGGAAATCCAGAGTCCCCCTACCAGGGGAGGTGGCTCGCTTGAGCTGCTGTTCACAAACAGAGAAGGTCTGGTGGGAGACGTGGTGGTCAGAGGCCATCTTGGGCTTAGCAACCACGATATGATTGAGTTCTCAATTCACGGCGAAGTAAGAAGAGGGGTCAGCAGAACCACTACCATGGACTTCTGGAAGGCAGACTTTGGCCTGTTCAGGGCACTGGTTGGGAGAGTCCCTAGGGAGGCAGTCCTGAAGCGCACAGGAGCCCAGGAAGGCTGGGCTTTCTTCAAGAAGGAAGTCTTAAAGTCGCAGGAGCAGGCTGTCCCCAAGTGCCGCAAGACGAACCAGCGGGGAGACAACCAGCCTGGCTGAACCGGGAGCTTTTGCTGGCACTCAGGAATAAAGGAGAGTTTACCACTTCTGGAGGAAGGGGCAGGCATCTCAAGAAGAGTACAGAGACCTTGTTAGGTCTTGCAAGAGAAAATTAGACAAGCAAAAGCCCAGCTAGAACTCAACCTGGCAATTGTTGTAAGGGATAACAAAAAATGCTTTTACAAATACATTAACAACAAAAAGAGAATCAAAAAGAATCTCCATCCTCTACTGGAGGCAGAGGGGAGCATTGCCACTGAGGATGAGGAGAAGACTGAGGTACTTAATGCCTTCTTTGCCTCAGTCTTTAACTGTCAGACCAGTTATCCCCGGGGTATTCAGCTTCCTGAGCTGGAAGGCAAGGACGGGGAGCAGAATAAATCCCACCCCCCATAGTCCAGGAGGAAGCAGTTTACGACTTGCTGAGCCACCTGGACACTCACAAGTCTATGGGGCCGGATGGGATCCATCCAAGAATACTGAGGGAGCTGGCAGAGGAGCTTGCCAAGCCACTCTCCATCATTTATCAGCAGTCTTGGTTAACAGGGGAGGTCCCAGATGACTGGAGGCTTGCCGATGTTACACCCATCTACAAGAAGGGCCAGAAGGAAGATCCGGGGAACTACAGGCCTGTCAGCAATAACCTTGGTACCGGGGAAGATTATGGAGCAGTTCATGCTGAGTGAGCTCACCGGGCAAGTGCAGGACAACCAGGGGATTGGGCCCAGCCAGCATGGGTTCATGAAAGGCAGGTCCTGCCTGACCAACCTGATCTCCTTCTATGACCAGGTGACCGCCTAGCGGATGAGGGAAAAGCTGTGGATGTTGTCTACCTGGGCTTTAGCAAGGCCTTCAACACAGTCTCCCACAGCATCCTCCTAGAGAAGCTGGCTGCTCATGGCTTATAGACAGGTGTACACTTCTCTGGGTAAAAAACTGGCTGGATGGCTGAGCCCAGAGAGTTGTGGTGAACGGAGCTAAATCCAGTTGGCGGCCAGTCACAAGCGGTGTTCCCAGGGCTCAGTGTGTTGGGGCCACTCTTGTTTAATATCTTTATCAATAACCTGGACAAGGGAGGATCGAGCGCACCCTAAGTTTGCAGATGACACCAAATTGGGTGGGAGTATTGATCTGCTCAAGGGTAGGAAGGCTGTACAGAGGGATGTGGACAGGCTGGATCGATGGGCCGAGGTCAGTTGTATGAGGTTCAACAAGGCCAAGTGCCGGGTCCTGCACTTGGGTCACAACAACCCCATGCAACGCTACAGGCTTGGGGAAGAGTGGCTGGAAAGCTGCCTGGCAGCGAAGGACCTAGGGGTGTTGGTTGACAGCTGGCTGAACGTGAGCCAGCAGTGTGCCCAGGTGGCCAACAGCATCCTGGCTTATATCAGGAATAGTGTGTCCAGCAGGAGCAGGGCAGGGATGGTGCCCCTGTACTCGGCACTGGTGAGGCCGCACCTTGAATACTGTGTTAAAGTTTTTGGCCCCTCAGGACAAGAAGGACATTGAGGTGCTGGAGCGTGTCCAGAGAAGGGCAACGAAGCTGGGGAAGGCTCTGGAGAGCAGGTCTTATGAGGAACAGCTGAGGGAGCTGGGGTTGTTTAGCCTGGAGAAGAGGAAGCTGAGGGGAGACCTTATCGCTCTCTACAACCACCTGAAAGGAGGCTGTAGCAAGGCGGGTGTTGGTCTCTTCTCCCAAGTTACTAGTGATAGGACGCGAGGAAATAGCTTAAAGCTGTGCCAGGGGAAGTTTAGATTGGATATTAGGAAAAATTTCTTTACTGAAAGAGTGGTCAAGCATTGGAACAGGCTGCCCAGAGAGGTGGTGGAGTCACCATCCCTGGAAGAGTTCAAAAAACATGTAGACATGGGACTTTGGAACATGGTTTAGGAGACATGGTAGTGTTGGGTTGACGGTTGGACTTGATGATCCTAGAGGTCTTTTCCAACCTTAATGATTCTATGATTTAGGAAAATAGCAAATGTGTAAAAATACAAGGAAGAACAGAAGCATTATAGTGCACAAGGGAAACATGAGCAGTCACTTTGGTAATCAAATGACTGGATTCCAAATTAAAATCCAGTTTGTTCCAAAGTAGTTGCAAAAGGACATTTAATTTTACCATTACAGTGACTTACTCTTGTTAATAAATAAGGCATCATGCTTAGAAGGACAGTGACTCTTGACCTTTAGTAAGTCACATCTATAAGTTAACTAATGGCAAAACCAACATTTGAGTGCAGCACTGCTAACGTTCAAAGTAAAAGCTACATCAGCTCACAAAAACATTCATGTGAAATAGAGTGTATGAAGGTATAACTCCTCATTATGAACAGAGATACAGCTATGCTCCATTGCAAGCAGCATTTGAAAGTATGGCACAGATAGAAAACATTACTTTGGTGTTTCTACGACATAAAAGAGAATTCCAGAACACATTAGTCACTTGAAATATCTTCACTAATAACAACCAAAACGTGTGATATATTTTCACTCTGACATTTATCTAAGCACCAAATTTCATGTGAATCACTGGGAAAAAATAGTCATACGGTAAACTATAATTTTTGGCCAAATACAGATTGTTACTGTGACTAAGCAAAATCAGCCCCACCCTCAACTTGATATCTACATAAAATATTTCTTTAAGCTGACTTTTATCAGAAAAATTAAGATACTAGCTAACCATGCTTACTTATTTATACTTTGATTCTTCTAGAAAGACAGGAGCATTTAATGCTGCACAACAGCAATTGTTCATACTTAGACCCCAAATTCTTCTCTTAAAATTCAAGGCAACTAAATGAAGAGAGATGATACCTTGTATTACATTATAGAAAACTCACCTTTTCTACTCTTTCTTCAGAGCACATCAGTTGAATTTGTTCATGACATTGTTTCTGGTAATACGTCTTCAGTGCATTTTCTTTCAGTCTCATTTCCACCTTGAGGTATTCTTTTCTGATTTCCTCACGGTTTGCGAACACATTTTTAAGGATTTCTTTGTATCTATTAGAACCAAAGGATAAGAATAAATAACAGATTATTTACTGAAGACTTTTTTTATGACCATCTTTACAAGGGGAACTTTCAATTGAAGGTTAATAAAATTAACTTAATAAAATAAAAATAAAAAAATTAAGAGGAAAAAGTAAAGCCTGTTATAGATGAGAACTAAATCAAGTGTTAGTATATCAGTAAAGTTTTTATGTACTTGAACTGGAAATGGGATGGTGACATTTTGAAGGGGTCACTAAAAATAAAGCTTCTTGTATTTATGAAGATGACACTGGGATTCAAAAGAAATGTGAAGAAGTTCCAGATGTCTAAGTCTTACCTCTACCTCCAAAAGATGCTAAATCCCTATGTTCTCTACTTCTTATACCAATTTATTAAACAGATCAGACTACTGTTGCCATAGACACAAAAGGTCTCCTTCAAAAAAACCTGCTAGCCATCACTCAAAAAAGGAAAACCACAAAAGAGCCTTCAGTTGCTCACTTTCTCTTAAGTTCTGCTGTAAAATTTTAATCACTAATGGACAACAAAAAAGCAGAACATGCGTCATGTTTTAACACATACTAGACTAACGGGGGGAAAAAACAAACTAGTGATAGAAAAGTACTTAAGAGTTATTCCAAGGAGACCAGTGTTCAAATGGCCTCAAAATCTGCTTATCCCTAGTCTGCAATGCAAATCAGAATAACAAGTATAAGGAGAAAGCCTGTAAGCATTACCATGTTACAATATAAATTTCAGTGGTGGTACTTTTTCAACTTCACTCCTGAATACTGAAAACGCAGTACAGAACAGCCCAAAAGATACTGTATATCTCGATAACGACCAACGTCACATACAAGCCATTTCATAACATCCTATTGACTTGCTAGAACTTTACGTAAGAATAAGGCACAGTTTAACATGCAAATGTTCTAAACACATGCAATGTTTGAGGTCATTATACAGTGTTCAGTATTAAAGATCATAAAATTAAATACCATAAAAATACTACAACATAACACTTAGGTTCAACTACAGAACAAGTTGAAGACACATTCTTGCCATGTAGTTAACTTTTTGCCAGTGTGTATTGTATCTAGGTAAAAAATGTGTATTAACACACAGGCAGAATTTAGAAATAATAATTCTTTAAGGAATAAAATAGTCAGCTGCAGAGTATCAGCGTTCTTACCCCTACACTGTTACTATCTATACAATCTGCACTACTATACTATCTCTGCACAACTGCTTGGAGAATTTTTTTCCTCCGGAGTATCCATAGAAACATGGTTCCTCCCAGCTGCCTGGGGAACACAGCAATAAGAAATGAAGGTGAACCCTCCCTCTCAATTTCCCTCACAGCAAAACCCAGGGCATAATTTAAGAGAGGCTGCAGATTCTGATCCTATGTACAGTCACTGTGAGGAACTACTACCTTTAAACCAACCCTTTGTGTACTTAAAATCATCAGTGTCCTAAATATAGCAAATATACCAACTATAGAAGCCCTTGCAAAGCTCATTCCTTGAGCTGGATTCACTCTTCCAGTAAGCACACTTCTATTCTCATGGACTTATCTTTACCCTCTCTTCTTCACTTAAAAATGACAAAGTAAACCTGTAGGCATATCCAAGGTATGAACCCTCTGGACTACCTAGTCTCAAAGAGCTCATGGATCTGTCGGTGGTAGTTCCAAAGCCAGTGTCCACTGTATGTCAACAAGCTCAAGACTCGAAGGGTTGGCAGACAATGCCTCTCCAAGATTTAGACAACTGAGGGAGCAGGAATGACCTTTGGGTTTGAAGAAACAAGTGGTGTAATCAGTAAATCTCTTCCAGATAACAGTGAAGTAAAAGCCATAGGTAGTTGGAGTGCAACATGAGACTGTGGATGAGGCTCTCTACCCTGTCCCAAACGGAACGGAGAAGACAGCAGAATACCTTCAAAACCTGTAAATGAATGTGGGGGAAATCAACTGATCACCCACACTGTCAGTAGGATGAACCTGACAGGACCCTCATGAATAAGAGAATGCAACATCCACTTTATTGCTGATACCTAGAGGGAATGGGATAGGCTTACACATGTCTCTATGGATATTCCAGAACATTAAAATCTAAATAAACATTCTCTGACCAACAAATCGTGGCATAGAGTATGTCCAGCATTTTGAAAAGACATTTTAGAGACCCTTCCCTTGATTGATTCTTCCCACACACATAGAATGAAATAAAAGGCAAATCACAGGAAATCAAATTAACCTTAAAGACTTCGAGTGCAAAAATATGCAGGAAAACTGTCAGAACTATCAACATGACTTAGAAACCTACAATTCTTTTGAAAAATAAATTCAAATAACCTAAATGAGAGGTTTATTGAAACCTCTGGAATACCAATAAAATGAACCTCAGAGAGCATTTTGCTTTGAATGGGTTTTTAATTTTGCTTCAGAAGGTTTTCCAGGTTAAGAAACACGATCTTCAAATGGCCAATAAAAAAACACTTAACTGAATAAATCTAGGCAAGTGATTCTTAGAAATATGTGATGAGAGATGCAAAGACAGATCTAGAAAGACTTTCATACCAAAACCTAACATTCTTATGGAATAGATTGACTTCTGCAACAAATTCATACATCACGTCTTAATTTGTTGTTTTTTGTGTGCTCTCATGAGAGACTGTTGCATCAGAAAAGATAAACAGGAACATCACCAAGAAGAGGAGACCAAGAAATACAAAAGCAACAGGAAGTAAGGAACCTACAAACATAAATTAAACTCCTTGTGGAAACAACTTCAAGGTCTTGTCTCTCAAACCTTGTAGGAAGGATACTACTGAAGTAGTCATTTATGCAAACTACATTCTGTCTGCTCATAAAAATGACCTGTTAAGTAGCTTTGCTGAAAGCTACCATTCATATGCTCCTTCCTGCTGCATGCGTGTGTGTGTGTGTCATCCCCCCCCCCCCCCCACCCCCTCGATTACTAAAACAAACTGGACTGTGAGGAGAAACACCACCATTAGAACATAGAGTATTTTTTTGGAATTTTTGTATAATGCAAGAGACAGTAAATTTCTATTTGGTAACACATTCCTAGAGTTATTAAAAAGAAGCCTTTCAAATATTCTACTGTCCCTCTCCCCAAAATATATAATCTTGATTTTAAAAGTCTAGTTTACTGATAATAACTTTAAAACTCTCTCTTACTTGTAAGACATTTTCACATTTTTTGGGTTATGAAGATAAGCTTCCTAGCAGAAAAACCATTTTTTTTCTGTTATTAAAGGACTCTGCCTAGTTTTAAAAGTCCTGTGAGATGGACTTCTATCATTCTCCAAGACTATTCCATAGACAGATCTATCAGGAAGCTTTTGTTGCTATTATGTTCAATTCTTCCCCCTTTCCTAACTGTTATTGTATTTCTTTATTTCATAACACTCAAATATAACACCACCCTACTTAGTTACATTTATCATTCTATTTCTATTATTAGGTTATTGTCCAGCCCACATACAGACCAGTTTGGCTATTTAGTTGTTTTATTTGTTTGCTCAGGGTTTTTTTACTGTATTTTTATTTGATGAATTTTTAGTTGATTATCTGGCTGGCAGTTATTTTTCATCAATGGACTTTCACCAATTTTTCAGCGTTCTTCCTGTTAACAGCCTAGTGAATGACCCTGTGCAAGCCCTGCACCTCCAACAAATACAGATTTGTGCTGAATATTTTTGCTACTAAACCTTTCCACAATCACCATTTCATTTTTATCTGCCACTGCATGTACACAAACGTGCACTCAGTTTTTGAAAGATAGTGCTTTCACATGGGGATCCTTCCAATAACACAAGAACAACAATAGAAATCAGATCTGAAAAGTCAAGGTGACTTAAAATGAATTCTCACAATTTTGCTAAACATTGGCTGAAAATAGGATAAGAATTTTATAAAATTAACATTTGATTTTAGTTTTTCTGAAAACCTACATTACAATATGGTACTTTAGACAACCTAGATTAAAAATGGCTGTTATTTTCTCTAAAATCTTCAGCTGTTGGTAGCAGAAAAGAAATTCTTAGCCCTACAGAGCACTGGAGCTTCCTAGGACAACACTTGTCCTAAAGTCTTTTGTGTTATTAATGGTAGAATTTCATCTGCACGTTAATACAGGATAACACTGGTAGTTACGGGAAAAAAATATCCAACTTTCCCAAGAAGTATCTTCGTTACAATAATGAAGCTATTGATAAGCTTTAAAAAACTCAGGACATAAGCATTTTAAAAACCAAAGGCATACTGATGAAGCTCATAACTTCTAGTAATATTCAACTCCCTATCATAAAGAAATACTCTTGATATCAGCAGTTCTAATGAAATTTTCATGGGAATAAATATAATCCACAGAATACTGACATTTACTAAATTCTGTCAATTTAGTAAATACTTCATAAGAAAGTAACTATAGATGCAAGACCTTCACCACTGACATACTGTGATGTCAGAGTGAGTTACATCAGCTTCACGGTTATTTTCAGGTGTTTTACACTGAATAATTTGCCTAGAAGGTTAATATCAGGATACTTCCTCAAGTACACAATATTTGTTTTGTTTTAAATCCACCACCAAGTTGTTCTGAAAAGAAGTGATAAACTATGCAAAGCCACACCCAGTCTAAGTAAAGCAATATTAAAAACGAGGAAACCAATATTGAAAAGAGTCCGTTTATTTTACAAATGCTTTTACAAGCTACGCAAACTCCAGTTTTATAACAAGATCGTAATGTGATTCATTTACCTTTGTATTTCCACTTGCTGGTTTTTTAGAACTATTGCTGCATTATGATTTTCAGGAATGCTTGCTTGCTTTTCTTCGTATTCTCTCAGTTTCTCTTTCAACATTAGGATCTAAAACAAAAGAGGTAGCTTTTAGATGGAATATAGTTTTTTGGGTTTTTTTTTTAACCTATCATTCTGTGCTTATGTCTTGGAAAGCTTTACAAATGGCAGCAGGTGATATTCCTCTTAGAGTACAAAACATCTTTCTTACTTCAAAAGACTATATGGGAGAATTAGGACAATATTGCCCTATAGGTTCAATCCCATGAACTTTTTTTTAAATTAAAAGTTATAACAATTAATCTTTCAAACTTTTAACAATAGATTTTGACATACCTCTTTCTTTTGCTCATTGCAAATTTTAACATACTGACTTATGTGACTGTCCAAACTAACAACATTGCTCTTCAACTGTTAAAGAAAAGAAACAAGTTAGAATTTAAGAAGGCTCCTTCATGTTTCCCTGCATAATAAATACACTGTGTATAAGTACTAGATAATGACATTTGCACCATACTATGAGGAAAGGGATGAATACAACCCTGACCTACACAACAAAAATATGACTCTCGGCTTTTGCCATAGTCTGTTGCATAGCCATTGCCATGTCATTTCCCTCAACAGAACAATAAAACATGATTACATTTACATGTGCAAGCACATTTAGCTTTTATTCAGGCTAGTTTCACTATTTAATGTATACCTAGTTCATTTTATTATAAAATACTACCTTTAAATATGCAACAAATGCAAATTACAGTCAATCCAATAGTACATAAAAGAAATTACGAGCTGTGATAGAAAGGATTATGAAAAAACATCAGAGTAATCTGGGTAGAGAGCGGAAGACAGGATATCCCAGTACCTTTTTCATTTATCAATACAATCTCATTGAGCTTCTTGACTCCAGCTAAATTATATCTGTATCAAACCTGGACTAGCTGAGAATGTACTAGTAAGATACTGAAACTGGGTGTGAATTCTACCACCTAAAAGTTATTTCAAAATTTGAGGCTCACAAACTATCAAACTGGCAGCATAATCCCATGAATGAAGCTATGTTGCTTTTAGGCCAGAACTAGTCAGCTCTGCTGTCTCTGTATCTACTACATCCATCACCCAGATGATGAAGAGTTGACTGTAAGAAAGAAGAGGTAACTAAACAAAATGTTGAGAAAAAAAATGATGGAAATTATATTCTTCTAAAAGAAATAACTCTCCTTCTCTTAACACTATATTATTATACAATGGCAAAAGGTCAATAAATACCAGCATACTCACAGAAGACTTGATATCCTTTGCTCGGTTTGCATACTTAAGAGTATTATATGTATCATCATAGAACATAGAAGATGGACTAACAGCAGCTATCATTATTGTTCGGCAATTTCCTCCAAGAGAATCTTTCAATAAACGAGTAAGTTTGCTGTTTCTATATGGAATGTGCTGTTTCTTGCTCTAGAAAGAGAGTTATATGCATGTTTATAGATAAACACAACAAATAGCCTTGGAACTTTTCTTTGACACAAGTGATTTTCCTTAGAATTACATATACATCTCAAACGGTTTTACATCTCTTGGAACTGGTTAATACCTTTATAACACATGTATTAGCCAGGTTACTTTCTGATGTTCGGATACGTAACAAATATTTTTGTGATGTGGGCAATTAACAGAAAAGGTAGATGACATTAAACTACTTTCAATTCACAGAATGATCGAGATTGGGAAGAACCTCTCAAGATCCATCTAGTCCAATCCCTCTGCTCAAAGCAAGGTCATCTAGAGCAAGCTGCCAAGGACTATGCGTCCAGCTGGGTTTTCAATATTTCTAAGGATGGAGACTCCACAGCCTTTCCAGGCAACCCAAAGTCAGCTTCGTGAAGTTTTTTTTCAATCACATCTACAGAATCTTCATCTCACAGTAAAAAGTTAGGTCACTGGGACCCCAATCCCACACCAAATAAGCTAACGTGAAGAATCTTACTTATGTCAATGGTACAGATTCTAAATACTGCCTCCCACTCCAAAAAGATGGTGATAAGAATAAGTGGCAGCAGGACGGGCATGAAAACCTCTGATCATTTTCCCCTGTCATATTTGAAGGGGGAAATTGCTAGCTGACCAGAAGGACAAAAAGGGTGTACCTGTAGGCAATGGACTTGGCTTTGACAAAAGTCCAAGAGGTTTTATCATTCTCCCACGTAACTGCCCCCACTCCTTCCCTTGAGCTGGTGAGCCAGATCAGGAGACTAATTCACTACTCTGAGTAGGGTGCTGGGGGGTGTGTGGAACAGCGCAAAAACCCAACTTTGGATAGGTGCTGTTTTCTCCTGTAAAAGCCTCCTCCCCTAAGATTAAAGGGCGTAAACCTCCAGAAAAATCTTTGTCATTGTCAGGCTATTTATTTCCTCATGCAAGCTTCTCTCCATACGCTTGATTTCAAAAAAGGTGGGTAAGAAAAGCAGGTACATTCATCTTTGCCATTATCCTTAGGTAGCTGCATACTATTTTTGAGAACTCTTTCCCATCGGGACTGTCTGTCATTCAGCTATCACAGAGATGATGGTGGAAACCCGTATGAAAACCTTAAAAGGAAAGTGATGATGTAAGAAGCTTCAATGTAATCCCATTACTCAAGGAGAGCTTTCCCAGACCTCAGGTTTCAGCAGGGTTATATTTCAAGAGTAATATATAGTCCAGAGTTACTTTAAAAGATATTAAATATTCTTTAAACAAATTGGTAAATGGGAATTTTGCTAGACCAGATAATAAGATCTGAAGTAGCTATCTACAGCACTGTAGACAGAATCTGTGGTAGGATATCCACTCCCCCTATCATCCACAGCCAGAATGCCCCTTCTCACTCTGTAGGCAGCAAGAAGAGTTTACAGGGAATATCATAGGAAGACCATTGTTTTCAATGCTGTACATGAGCTCTGGTATTATAATTTTAGTTGTTGCAGTAAATTAAAAAGCTTCTATGTTCTATTAAATGACTGAACCATAAAAAACCCCCTTCATTAATGTTGAAAAAGAACGGTTTTTGTTAATATGCAAGACCCGTGTAAGACCAGGAGCAGCATACATATAACTGGAGAGCAAGAACCTTTCTAATTAAAACTATACAAATCCTAGGCTTCCTGACTGTAGGACAGGAACAAAACACATTCACCTCTATGACTAGCCTATAATAAGGCAAAATCAAAAACAGTTAAAACTGTTTAAAGCCCTGGCATTTCTATTCTGAGTGTAAGCAACAAAACTCAAGATGTTTTCCTCCAATATTCTTAAAAAAAAAAGTTGTTTCTCTTTCAAGTAGAAGTTAATTTCAGCACTGGTGCTAATGTGGCAAAAGTAAAGTTGCATCAGATGATACAGTAACTGAAAAGATAAGGCAATTTTTTTTTCCTCTCCCCAAAGTTTACAGAGACTTTTTAATTTTTTTAAATTGTAACAACTCTACATGTACCTTAAGTATATGTTTTTTACTATATTCTCTTAGGATATCCCAGGAATAAATTCCAAAAGATACAGTAAGAGTCAAACCAGCTATGATACAAAGAGGTAGCGTCACATTTATTACTAACTATTTTAAAAAAATGTTTTCACAGCACTAGGAGGTGAAGATCACGCGGGAAAGCAGCACGTACCTTTGGATTTGCCAAAGCATTAATGACGTTTCCAAGAGCTAGGAGGGAGCGGTTAATATTTGTTCCTTCTCTAAAACGAGTCCCCTTGGCATTTGTCACGCTGGCACGTTCAGATCCTGCCAGGTCAATGAGAGACATCTTGGCGATGCGAACATTTTGATTAATACTAGCTGTTTTGTCTTGCTGCCTTAGATAAATCTACAATAAAAAAAAAGAAAATAATTAAAAAGTAACCACTAATCAGTCTGTCGTTACTCTAAACAGTTAAGTTAATTTTACAGTGGAACAACTGTTTTCAGAAATTCTTATTGGAATCCTTCTCAGAAGCCAAGTTAAACATTTCAGTACATATCTAACACCAACAGGCAGTTGGTGTTTTTCTAATGGAAAACAGTGAATCCATTTCTGACACTTACCTGCTTCAGGTATTAGTAGGGAGAAAGAAGCAGAGCGCATGGTTGCACTGGGTTTGGCTGGGATAGAGTAAGTTTTCTGCATAGCAGCCTGTATGGTGCTTTCAGATTTGTGACGCAGTGCCGATAATACACCAGTGTTCAGCTGTTGCTGAACAGCAGTTGTACGGTATCAAGGCAGTGGGCAAGAGGTTGCAAGGGGACAGCTGATCCTAACTGGCTTTCTCCAAAGTAGCCATTGCCTGAGGACTGGCCAGGCATCAGTCTGCTGGTGGCAAGTGATTGCTTCCTCCCTACCCAGTTCACTTGTTACCACAAGGTATTTCCCTCTCCCTTTCACCCTTTTGATTCTCTCTCCCATCCTGTTGCAGAGGATTAAGCAAGCAACCAGGCTGGGGTTTACCACAGTGGCAGAGATTAGTGATCTTCAAATGAATTTTATAACTAAAATCACTCAAGTCTTCCACACTCAAGATGTGTACCACACTATTGCACTTTAAGCTGAAAAAGGGGTTCATTTTTCAAAGGCACCTTTAAGAGTATGCCATAAAAATTTATATAGGGATAAACCAAGGAAAAAGGCTGGACTTTCAGTGACTTAGACTTAACTGTAACTACCATTAATAGGAGAACAATACTCATTTAATGCTGTGAAAACACATACTACTCCAGGGTCTTTTGGAAAGCTGCGATTCCTGAGGCCACTTGTTCCCCCTCATCACTTTTCCATAATTTTCATGGTACAGGAGATATACAAGGAACTAAATGCTTTTGCTTCCTTCTGCTAGTGAAAGTATTCTTTCCTCAGGTTTATGAGGAAGTAGGCAGAGCATGATTATACAGTCAATAAGAAGAATTAGTTATCCTTCGATGGCTTTTACTTTTTCAGGTTTCTCTACAAGTTTCCCCTTCTTTTGTGTTGAGTGCCTTGTCATTTGTAAGGCTAATGTTACTGATGCTTTCATAAACACACTTTTAGACAGTGAATTGGGAACGAGTTGCCATATGTATAAGGTGATTGTCTAATAAAGACAATATCTCACCAGTTCCGTAGCTTTAAGCTTTGCACATGAGAAATGAAGTCTTCAGAGCAATTTGTAACAGAAAAAAATCGACATGTTTTGGGAGTGAATAAAATTCTTATGACTTGCCACAAAAAGTATGTCTATACCAAATAGACATGTTTCTATATCAAACAATACAAGTAAATTCTGTTGTACTATTGCTAGTACAATATAAAAAAAAACACCTCCCTGTACTTACCTTGGTAAAGTACCTGTCTCGGGCTGGTAGGACTTTACCAGAACCCAGTAACTACCATTAGTGAAGTAGGGAAAGGTGGAGTGACAGCTAAACTATGTTATATGACTCAAGCTTTTATAAAAATTCAAAAGATACTCTTTTCTATTTCTCTGTCTGTCAGCAGAACACTTTCAACAGAACAGTGTGGCAATTGGGATTTTTCTTTCAGACACAGTAATTGTCTGACCTACATTGAGATTTCAAACCTAAGACAGATGGTACATTAAGGCAAAACTTGCATCTCTAAAATTGGCTCAGAACATCCTGGGCCAAGACTTTTACTACTTTCTGAGTCAGTTCCAGAAAATGTCCTGCTCCAATAAAGTTAACAACAAAACCCAAAGCCAGCAAAAGAGATAACCAATAACTACAAACAAGAGCAACTCTTAAAATAACAGAAACCTTAAAAATGAAGAGGAATCAAGACAACAATAGGGATGCCAACACTGCTAAGTGCATCAAGTAGATGGAGTATTTAAGAACCTACTTTAAAAAAAAGTGGTTGGTTGTGAACTTCTTCGCTTAAACCAGTACACATTAATTAAAATCTGTTAAACTTCCAGTTGCATTCATTGGACCAATCTAGTTAGCAACAGTAATATTCCTTTAAAGTGCCACATGCAGACGCAGTACTTATATTAAGCATTTATTTACACACAGATTCTTATAAATAAGTGACATAATCCTCCCTCCGGCCAAGCAAAAATTCACTTCTGTGAAAAAGGCTCAAAATCCATTCACTCTTAAATGCGCTATTATTCAAAGGCTGCACTAGTTTATCTTTGAGAACACACATTATTAGTAGATATTTCTGTAAATCACACATTCAAGGTACAATTGTCCAACAAAAGAAATCATTACTTTTACCAGTAATTTGTGCACTTAACAGAAAATAACACTTAAGCAAAAGCAATTAAATATATTGATTGATAGCTAGACCATCTCAACAGACAAATGCAACAAACATTCAGGGTTATCTCATTATATGAGTTTACTGAATTAGGAATACTGCAAAGAACACCAGAGAAAGTTTTTGCTAACTACAGTATCCTTGAACAGAATGAGTATGATGGTTTTTGTCAATGAACCGTGCACCGGGACTGAATGCTGAGGACACAGCAGAACATGCTTTAAACCACGGCATGGCAATGCCTAGTCTTTACATTGAAAGGTCTTTTCTTTCATAAAAAGGTTCCAACATCCAGCATTTGTCCATGAATATCAAAATCAATCAAGCATGCCATTTAACTGACTGCAGCTGCCTAAGGAGACTAAGAGACAGCTCATGCATTTTACACAGTCAAGGCTACTTTGCTGGCCACTACTGCTATTGGGGTGCAGAAAAACAAAGAAAGAATGCGCAGAGATTAGTCCAGACATGACTTGGTCAGTTACCTCAAGCTCAAAGACAAAAACGTTCATGCTAGTTTGAGCAGTCTTAAGAATTCTATTATCGATAATAATGATCAAGAGACAAGTCATTCAGGGCTTAATATACCTGAGCTGCAAAAGCATATACGTTTTGCTTTTTAAATTCAGATGCTTACTGTAACAATATCTGGTAAACATTCAAAGGATTGTGATTCACATTTTTCATGCATCACACCAGTTTACTATGTGTATATATTATGCACACAACAAAAAAAAAGTGATGCTTGTTCATTTTAGAACATAAAGGTATTTATAAAACCACTGAGCATGAGTTTTCATTCAGTGCATTGCAAGCAAGCTGCATCCTAAATATATATATACACACACACAGAAATTATATATTTGCTGTTCCTACAATATTTAGATATGAGAGGAACTTGGTTTTCATTATGGTTTTGCTTATATTGCCAGAAAGCAAACGATCCTCTCACCTGCAAGCATTCACATTTGGTTCACTTTTGCTGTCTGTAAGCTGGAAATAGTTTGAAATGGTGAATTTTAAGAAGTGTAAATCTGATTAAGTATACCGATCCATTTTTTGTCATACATTCAAACAAAATTGTGGTAACATACAGGTATACTATTTTTGTCAGTATAGTTTATTTGGTGAATATGCAACTTCTAGTAACAAGTAGATTTATCTAGAGCAAGATCAATTTCCCAGAATAAATACAGAATGTAGGCTGGAAAAGACAAACTCTCCAGCATCCCTGTTCACAGAATTGTTTGTCTTCTTGTTGAAGATACTATGAGTCTGCAACGTTTACTTAATTTATTTAATCGCGTGCCACTTTTACAAGTGAACTGAGAAGAATGTAAAGCCTGCAAGATAAGACAATCAAGAGCTTTTTCCTGTTGAGTAAAGGTGAGGGAGGTAAGACACTCCAGCCCAGCAAGTAAAGAAACAGAAATCAGCAGTTCGCTCTCTGATCTCAGTCTGTGGCACTGCACTTCGTGCGGTATTAAAGGCAGCACACGTATGCGACAATGAAGCTCTCAAACCGACCCACTTCGTAAGAAGCCTTCGCCTTAAATGTACATCCACGGGCAACACCTCAGGGGAAATTAAAACCTGGAAGGGCAATTTCAAACAGAAGCCTAAGGTACGTAAGAAAACACAGAAGATTTTCAAGTGGGAATGACTTTTGCTCTGTTACGTATTTTAGAAATGTTTAACACATCTACTGCCCGTTATTAACCTCTTTTTTCATTAGTAGTGACAGTAGACCTCTGGAGAGCTAACTTTACAGCTACTTGCATTGCCATCATCTATGTCAAAATACAAACTTTTAGCTATAGTTATTAAGCATTGCCTAAGTCTGCAGATACAGTTAAGAACTGCCTAACAGTTAAATAGTTTAGCTGCAATGCAAGGACCAGAATTCAAATTTAGCTTAATATTTTGCAACCTAGAACGGCAACATATAAATAATACAACATAATGTGCTTTGCAATATGCACTAGCAAACAGAAAATGAAGTTTTAACTAACAAGATTCATTTTTAAATGTTATTTTTTTAAATATCACAGGTTGTGTTTAAGAGGAGTCAGAAGTATAAGGTGGTGGTTACCGAACAGCGATAACCTTTGGAGAACTCTTAAGTTGTAGCAGGTTTGTACAACACATGCGAAACTCATCTATGGAAACTAGAAATCAGCATTTCATTCTGACGGTGCAAGTATATGTATGGAGATATTTTCAGAGAATATATACTGCTTTTGTTTTCCAAAACTCGGTACATACCAGAATATTAAGAAATCACTTTAGTACAAAAAAATCAACACTAACCAAAATAAGCAAGATGAGAAAGTACTACTCAAGAACCTGTTCATAGTCAGATATATAACTGTATTCTGTAAAATGTTTTTCCTAGAAAAATGCTGAGCAACATAATGAAACCAGAAAGCGTTAAAAAAAACAAACCACAAAAAGTCCAACAATTTTCAGTTTATAAAATTACAATATGGAAGTATATTCAAAGCTCAAAACTACACTTTTACAGAAAAGATATTTCTTCTAAGGAGTATTAGTTCAAACTATCAGAACTAAAGAGCTTTTCATTGAATTAGTTCTTCAAATATAATTGCTATGAACCTTTACATACTTACAAGGAATGAAAAGTCAACAAGAACAGTAAACCGGAAAACCTTGATCTCCTGTCACCCAAACTAAGGTTCAACACAGTTTAAAAAAAAAGCTTCCATTGTATTCAGATTTAAACAACAACCACACCTCACAGTAATGACCACTGTATATCTGCTGTATCATCTTACCTGAAAGACGGCATGGGACCGGGAAGAGGAGGCATTTACATCTGTGGGATGCTGTGTTCTGTTTTTATTTCCATAATCCAACATTTGAAGGATTTCCTCTGCCGATTTAGGCTTTAAGGGTAGAGCACAAGATAAATGCAAGTTTTTTCATCAACTATAGGAGATTCTACACTGATTCTAAAATATATTAACATTCACCTTCAAAAAAATAATGGAACTTAAAATTTTTAGTTACCTAGAAATAAAAGAAATTTCCTGTTTTGGAATTGAGGCACTTCAAGCAAATGCTTTCAGTTAAAGAGCAGTAAGGCACAAAAAGCAAGCACTTAGTAACTGCAGAAATTTAAATCAGAGAATTTTTTTAGTAAAGAGTTTAAACGAATCTCCAAAGGTTCTCCATAATCAGAAAAAATCTTATTTAAGAATGACCGACTTAATTTTTCTTGTACTAATATATTAAACAGTAATATACTAATTTTTTTCCCCACAAGACCCAAGCTTTGGGAAGTATGGTGTTCACAGTGTGAACCAAATTAATGACATTGTTAAGTGTCCTGTTAACTGACCTGTTGAATCATTGTCTCATGTACACAAAAGCTGGAAGCTACCTAGCATGTAACATACACTAAAAGGCTGCAAGAAAATACATCCACAAGAGCTTATTTTCAGATTGGAAGACTATAGTTCTGTCATTGACTTTGCCAAAGAATTGCTATGCTGGCCTGGAAAAGTCATTTAAAGTGAAACTTTTCAAGTGTCATTACCTAAAAACAAAAACAACCCTGAGATGTAAACACAAGACTTGCAAAGGTGTAGAACACTCAGCCATGGTAACAAAGGCAATGAATTTTTTTTAAAAAATGCTAAGATGTATTAGCCCAAAAACAAATCTTCCAAAACCTGAAGATGAGCAAACCAATGGTACCCTTTCAATAATAAGGACTGGGTTGTTTAATCCATTTGTGTTAAAATACTTAGAATACTAACAGTTTTTTTTCCACAACATCCTTTTGAATAATTAATTAGGTTCACAAGTATGGTGATTATTGCCAGAAGAAAAGCCCACTAGGAAGTTACGAAGTTGCATACAACTCTCACAGATCAATGGGAACTTCAACATTTTCTCAAACATATCGTGAGGCTTCCTGAATTTCAGTATTTATCTACATACCTGATGTAATGTTAGTCCTTGAACTACCACACCTTTCTGGTTATCTTCCCGAACAGCCAGAGGTCCTGAGTTTACCAGCAGATCACGGATCTGCTCATTATAGACCTTTGAAAGAGAATTTAAAATCTTTTAATAAAACTATCCTGCCATACTTGACAGGATTAAACTTAACTAATGAGAAACCATCACAGTCTTTTTTAATACTACTTTACGACAAAGTAACAAATTTGTGCTGTAGAATTCTTGCCAAACAGCTTTCCTATACTGAGCTTGAAATATTAAATTAATTCAATTTGCATGAGTTTTTTTAGCCATTAAAGTGGGAGTGACTCTTTCCTAGTAAATAATCTTTATTATTAAAAAAACAGACGTTTACTCTTTTTACACAAACACTTTTGCAGCAAGCATGAATCCAAAGCATTTATTGTCTTCTATTACACTTCATAATCCATACTTCAGCGAGACTTCTCAATCCAAACATACTTCTGTTAAAATTCTTAAATACCTTCTTTCTTGGTCTGTGGAAGCACTTGAAATAGCACATGGCAAAGCAAACTTTTCCCTCCTCCTTCTCCCCACCTCAAACTCTAACTACTCTTCCGTTAACACTTTGAGGGGGCTAGAAGGTAACAATTTTACTGCTACTGCTTGACAGCAGTGCCAAGACAACTACTTGTAAAAACAGAACTATGATGCAAAAAAGTTGAAAAGAAGAGAGGAGAAGGTGACAACAAAGAACAAAAGGAATATTTGTAAAGAGCTAACGGTTGTATAGCAGCTCCAATTCAAGTAGTTTTACTGTAACTCAGACACATAAAATAAACTGAAAACTTTAAAAAACATGATGAAAAAGGGATTAGATATCATCTTGTTGTGTGATTTCACAGTGCTTCTAGTATTTTATTGTGAAGTCCTGAAACATCCCTGAAAAGATAATTCCTTGTACACATCAAAAGATGTTCAGAGGGATGTAACAGATCAGCAAGACAGAAATCATTAGAATGTTTAGGGAATATATTAGAAGAGATTGTCCTTTCTGGGCAGCCTTCTGTCAAATAGTAACAGGTGCCTATGAATAACACCAAATTTGCGGAGCACAGTTCAGTTCCATTCCTATCAGGGACACATTCTGTAAAGTCTCAGAAAGGGCCTGGGGAAGACAAAACCAGCTAGTCATAATTTATTAAATTATGCCTTATTAAAAGCAACGTACCAAATACAGGAACAGACTTACCTCTAAGTAAGAGACAGCAACATTACATATTTTTTCTTCTTTTATTTGATCCATGCAATTATAAAGTGTCATCATGGTTAAATACATCACTCCAGGATCTTCAGGGGAACCTAACATTGTATGAGTCTTTCCAGCTCCTGTTGCACCATATGCAAGCACTGAATTTTAACAAAAAACAAAGCAAAAAGATGCACTTTATGGCAGTAACCTAATCAGAAATGCGAGACATTGACACACCTCTGTCATTCTGCACAGCTGTTTTCATGAACTGATCAAGTTTCTTACTTAGGCTTTACCTTTTACAGCTATAATCAGAAAGCTATTTCAAAATCACATTGAATTTTGAATTTTCAGTTCAAAATTCATTCACTGGTGATTTACATGAAAATATTAGTTGCTTATTCTCATAAACCTAAGCCACCAACTTATTGCATTTATTTAATATCCTATCATAAAGCAGGCTACCACACACACAGTGACACAACTTCCGGTTGAATAACTCTTTCCAGAGGACTCCCCTCATAAGCATGCATATTTCACCTAAAATTCTGAAGTCTATTTTAACCCTAATATGAACTCATTTTCAAAGTCTTAACGTTTTCCTCATTTCCATAGGCTAAAAAGTCAGCCTATCAATAAATTAAAACAAAATGATTTATATCTCAGCCTTTTTTAAGGTCCCTGCAGCAGTTGGATACAATGGTAGAAACTTTGAGGAATTTAGTGAGGTTTTTGAATTGAAGATGATAAACAGCGAAGTTACCTGTGCAGTTATATCCATTTAAGAAGCCATCAATTACAGTTTTGGTAGTATGCTCAAAAACTTCCAACTGGGATGAATTTTCAGCAAAAACAGCATCAAACACAAATTTAAGATCCTTCTTTTTTCTTTTATTAATATCCCTATGGGTCAGTTTCTTCCCATGAAAGAAGCTAACTTCTTCCTCCTTTGGATCAAAGACCAATATATGCTGGTCAACAACATGAACAACTTTGCTAAAGTTGCCATCTTTTTCCTTCTGAGACTCTGGACGGACACGGACCACCACTTTCACATGATTACAGACATCTTCTTCCTTAGCAGCAGACATAACAATGTCCCTTTTGTCCTCCTTCTTCACTTCCAAGCCTCTTTCAGATCAAGCAGCTGAACCTTTTCTGCAATTGATAAAAAAAAAAGTGAAAGCCCTTATATTTCAAATATAACCTTTCAAACAGTTCACACCTTTAATCGGGACTAACATCTTCCAACTGTGCTGGATCTGCCCAGCCCCTGTTAGTTAGCCTTCTGGACTGCTACAATGGCAGAACTTTGGAAAGCGCTGTAACTGGCCTGAAAAGGTGACCTAGTTCAGTATAGCTTTATGAAAACTAAGTTCATTAAACTTATTTCAACAATTTAAACTAATTAATCTACGGCTCTCCCTTATTTCAGAGCAAGCCTGCAAATGAGCTACCAGGCTTCCACAGACTAAAGCGGGTGGTTTTCTCGTCCCCCAGCGAAACACAGAGCAGCCGCGGGCCTGCTGTCTCAGGGTTACCGGTTTAGTCACATCGCCAGTCGGTTTAAAGAGACAGTTAAAGTAGAATTCACATTAACGTAATTTCACGGGATACCCAAACACGTTCCACAGACGTCAAACCAGAATTCCTTTTAACGGGCCCTCCCTCCGGACCGCAGATAGCGACCGTCGCGGTGAAGGCTCTCAGTAACGCTTTTTCAGCTCCGGGGTACGCTTCTCCTCTCTCAGCCGAGCAGAGCCGAGCTGCCCCGCGGGCGCCGGCGGGACCACGACACGGCTACGGAGCGCGACCGAGGCGCGGAGGGAAGCCCCGGAGGCAGCGGGGGCCGGGCCGGCCCTGCCCCACCCGCCTCGTTCCTCTCCCCGCCACAAGATCTCCCCCGGGGCCCACCACCAGGCCGAGCCCCGCGGCACCGTGCGAGGTTACCTCGGACAGACCCCTGAGCCGCCGCCCGCCCGCCCGCCTGCCGGGGCCCCCCTCACCTCAGCGCCGCGGCCGAGCAAACCGCCTCCCGCCCCGGCCGCCGAATTCAAACACGAGCGGCCCGCCCTCCCCGCCTCCTCATTGGCCGCCGCCGCCGTGACGCCATCAGTGCGACGGCGCCGAGGGTAAGCGCGTGGGGTCGGGCGGTTCCGCGGCTCAGCCCGAGCCGGGCCCGGCCGCCCCCGCAGCGCGATCGCTCCCCGCGGGGCCGGGCCGCCTCGCGGTACCCGGCGGCTGCTGGTGGCGGTGCGGGGGGGAGCCCCGGGGCGGCGGTCCCGGCGGAGCGAGGCTGAGGGAGAGGCTCCCCCATAGCCGTGTCGCGGGGGCGGGCGCGGCGCTTCCCGCTTTCCCGAGCCTCTGAGGGGGAGCGCGGGAGGGCTGGGTGGAGCGGGGCGGGGGGCGCGTGGTGTGCGTGCGGGGGCGCGGCGCTGTGGCGAGCGGCGGCGGCGGCGGCAGGGCCCGCGGTGAGGGGACCTTCCCCCCGGGCGCGGCGCGGCGGGGCGGGCGGGCGGCCTCCTGCGTCCCGCTGTGGGGCCGGGGTGCGGGCTGCGTTCCGCCTCACCGCTCGTCTCTGGGGAAGAGCGTTATGGAGTTGAGCTTTTGCTCCCTGGCTGCCTTTACCATCCGCTTCAGCGCAAGCCCCGCTCTGCAGGCGGCTGGCTCAAACTCTGCCCGAATGCCGCTTAAGACATGCTGCAAGAGACTATACGTTCTGCTCGCTTCTAAGAAAAAAATCCACAATTGCATAGAATGAGGGTAGCTGTAAGCAAAGTGTTCTGTGATAACAGTATCTCCTGGGCTCATACCAACGTAGGGCAGTGTGAGTTAGATGATGATGGTCTTCACCTTGTTCATCCAGTGATTTCTATAGAGGCATTGTGGTGTGTTGCTAAACCTCAGGACTGTGGTATGTCTGTGCAAGGTTACAGATTATACAGGCTTCCATATTTAAGGCAGGGGGAAATACTGGCCCATCTGGGGCTTAAATTATCGAGAATAACTCCAGAACTTGGCGTGTTCTTGTCTGTGCAGGCAAAATACATGAAACCTCTGGCTAGCTAAATCTAAGCAAAGTATGTAATAAAAATCTGGTAGTTAAAATAAGGTTGCCCTTCTGTTAATGGTATGAATGTAGGGTGACACTTTCTCAAATGGTTTTATGTCAAATGTTGCAAGTTTCCTGCCTGGCAGTAGAGTGTATGCAATACAGTATTACAGAAGACCTCAGCTGCGTAAAGAAATGCAGATAATCTTACCAATAAAGCCTTATTATCACCTATGATAAACTTTCAATTTATTTTTTTTTGTGGAAGGTAAAAATTTGCTTAAGTCTTGCAGTCTTCTACTAGTAGCTTACTGACTTGATTTTGGATGTTTTGGACAGGGTGAAAATTCATCAGTTCTGGATGTAGTTAAAAGACAAACTACGTAGCTAATCACTTCCAGGATTTAGAGGAGTATTTCACTTATAGTCTGGAGAATTCTTGCCTCTGTCTGTGCTTGAAATACTTGGTATTACAATATGTAATGCATGATGAAGACCATATATTTACTACATGTGTAACACTAAATTATAGCACCATTTTAAATATGGTTACAGTATTTGATTTGTCCATTCCCATTTTAACTAGAAATATGGAAGACTTGGCAACCAGAGTGCTGCTATTCGGACCAAGTATCTCATTGTGTGTGGCAAAACAGAGGGGAAAAATTTGAAAGTAAAATCCAAATAAAATTGAAATTTTATTTCAATTTCTTTTATTTCAATTTCTGAAAAAGAAATAAAGTCACTGTTCTAGTCGTGCTCAGATTTTATTAGTCATGTAATGTTAGCATCAATGGGATGTTGTAATGCTGTTGGAGTCCTGGTGATGAAAAGGAAGGGAGGTGTTCCTTATGAAAAGAAAACTATATTTGCTTATATTTGATTGATTGATAGATGACATTGAAAATTCTGAAAACAAGTTAAATTCTCACTTTTTGCCGACATATATATAAAACCACCTATCTTGGGGTGTGTAATGCTTTAAACAAATCTACTGTTTTAAATATTTGTTTCAAAGTAATTCCCGACATCTGTTTTTCTAGGTTGATCAACTCCAAAATGTTATCTCAGTGTCTGTGCCAAGTTTACAAATGTTTGTTTCTGCACAACATAAAACTGAATTTGATAAATGTGGCTACTTTGGCCAGACGGATCCATTCTTCAGCAAAAAAGCTTTCTGACTGTGAGTTAAAGGAACAAACCGTCCAGAAATGTGAAACTGAAGGGAGGCCTCAAACTACAGAAAACAATAATTCTGGAAGATTGCACATACCAGTGATGCTGGAGGAGGTTGTTAATTGCTTATCCCCCCAGCCAGGCCAGGTGAGTTAAATGGTTAATTAATATTTGTGATTCAGTAGTAGTCCAGCAGAAGAGTTTAGGGTAACTTGCAGTGTAGGGTAACTACTCTAAATGAGAAGTGAAGAGGTGCTCTTTAAGACTCTGTTGCACCTTCTAAATCTTCCAAACTGTTTTGCAATTCAAATTAAGGCTTTATATTTAAAATAATAAAAACCTGGTGTCTGTATGCCTGAATCCTGTGGTAAGTATTTGATTAATCTCTTGTGTTTGCCTTTCTGGATTGCTCTTGTGTATTTCTAGGGTTGTGTTAATTACTAATGGTAGCAGGGAGTTCTTGTGTATGGTTATATCTTCAATTTGTGAAGAGCTCTCTTCCTGTTACATAAGAGGTAGTAAGTATGTAGGTTTTAAAAATCATCATCATTATACCGTGTTCTGACATACTTATTTCCATGGTTTCACTTGGTTTGAGGCACTATATTTCCTTAGGATATGCTTACGCTGCAGAACGTGGTGCACTGTAGAGGTACTCTAGTTATAAAATGACTGTATGGTACTAGAAATGGTTTAACATCAATAATGTGGAAGTATTACAAGTCGTCTTACTTGGCTACCGTACTGTGAGTAGATTCCTTTTGGTATCTGGATTAGCTCAGGTCTCTCTACACTGCAGTGTTGTTGTATCTACATTGTAGTGCTGTATGCAGTGTAGGTGTACTATTACACACTCACTTTACAAAAATGCTACACAGTGAAATAGTTTTCACCCGAGAGGTCCTAAATACAATGTTAAGTTGAAAGGTTTTCTTATACAACTTAAATGCATGTATGACTTTCGCTTTTCAGATGCTTTCATCTGTGATTTTTGTGCTTTTTATGTTAGCTTCATAGAATCTTATTAATTTAGGCTTATCAATGTGTAGTTTTACTTCAAAGACTGAAATGGTACATAAAGAAGTAGAAAGTTCAAAGTGTGTGTATGTATATGTTTGTTTATTTTTACTCAAAACCAGCATCGTCCAACAGTGGCAAAGGGATAGAGCGAGTTCGAGGTGGATTCAGGGGTCAAAAAATTGTCCTCAAATCTTGTTGAGCTTGAGAAAACTTCTTTAGTTTGGAAGATAATGTATCATTGTAAGTGTTTTGAAAACGAGAGGGAATCCAAATAGCATAATGTTTGTAACATACACATTGCTCTTGCAGGTGTCCTACTGTTGAAGATTATTAAAACTAGTGAAATATATAAGGAGCTTGGAGTTCAGATTTCATTTAGATGTCAGAACTATTAAGAAATTTTCACGCATTAAATGAACGTATAAATTGTGACACTATATGTAAATTATTTTTCCTGTAAGTTTCTGCTTAAATAAGAATTAAGAAGAGGCTGATGGGGGGACTGTTTATTTAACTGTGTGTGTGTTGATATAAAAAAAAACTTATCTGGTGGCAGAACTTGTAAAAGAAACTACTCCTGCTTATAAACTGTGGATAGTAACTGTTGTTGTCCCTGAAGGATTTTTGAGAATTTAAATATTTATGAATGTAAAATAGCTTATTACTGGGGTGGGTTTTTTTTCATGTCTGTGTATACGCAGTTTTTCAGATTCCTAAGCTGGTGGTGAACCACTAATGACAGACATAAGAGAGCACAAGTGTGTTATCTTGAACAGAAGTATTTATAATATGGCTAACCTGTTTAGCATAATTGAAAATGAAAACAGCACTTCCATTTTTCTTTTTTTTAAAGGTAGAGTAAATAATATATTTGCAGCACTTCCTGAAGCCTGAAGTTTTGAAAATAAGTTGTGTGCAAAAGGATGCAATGTGACAACTGAGTTTTGCTAGAGTAAGCATCAGTGAAATTTTAAACAAAGACTTGAGACTGTTTCACACTGGCATGAGTGGTGGTACAGTTTCTGTTAAGATGGATATAGAACTGGGATGGTTCTATCAATTTACATTTTTAAGGTTATAGTCACGACTAGGAAGTCCATGAATGCTTTCTTTATTTTGTGGGCAGGGATAGTAATGTTCTGATCTTGGATTTTGCTTTTCTGCTTTTTTCTCTCCTTTGCACACGAAGATTTCCTTTACTCAGCTTTAACACAGTTATATTCTTTGTTATAAAAAAAAAAGCTGATTTGGGCCTCTATTTCTTGTTGTGTCCTAAGACAAGGAGTTGCCAATATAAAGAAAATCCAATTAGAAAGGCAGCATTCTCCCATGGTTTTGGTCAGTGAATGGGGTTTTCATTTTACTTATAGGGGTTCCTAAGAAAATAAATGGTACTTTAGAGTGAGTCACAGCTGAGATAAAGATGTTAGTACCCTCCTATTGAATATTCTTGTTGACTGTCTCCTTTGTGGAATCTGTTTGTCAGGGGTTTAAGCAATAATATTTTCACTTATCTTTGAATCTTCTTTTATTGCCTTAGAACTTCTTTCTGCAAAGTCTCTGTAGTAGTCCTGTTTTTGAAGCACGTTGCACAAAGTAGGTTTTACTGATCTACCTCACTTCTCCTCAATGAAAAGTCTGTTGCAGTAAATCCACACAAAAGTAATTTCCTCTTTAAGTTTACTGTATTGACTAAACTACATTTAGTCTTCTCGGTCCACTAGCATTATTTACGTGTACTGGACCAGTGTTTCTGCAGTTGTCTGGGCAGCTTGAGTTTTCTCTGTTCCATTCAACTTTAAGGGTAGCAAAGAACCAGGCATATTTCAGAATGAATGTCTTTGGACATCCAGAAACATGTTTTCCCAATTTTCACCCTACTTTTTCCTATTTTTTCCTTTGCATTAGTCACTTCTCTTTTAACTAGAGATGTGGATCTCTTCCACATCATACAGCTGTAGAGATATGAAGAAGAATTTCATTAGCAGTGAGTTCTAGTATGAATGCCAGAGGATGAAACTTTGAATTTTTAACTGTTCTTATGGGGGATCTTACAACAAAGGTGTTCTTACAGGTTGCAGGGTTCTAAGAAACTATTTTGATAGTGCTCCAACACAAACAGCACACTTCTATGTATAATATTTAAACTCCAGCTAGAACAAAAAGAAATGTTATACCCTACCCAGATTTTATGGGGAAGCCTGTAATCTGATGACATCTATGGTTTGCGTTAAATATGATCTAGAATAGACCAAAATGGAGATACAGTAAGCTCTAGGAGTGTTATTTGGTTTATAATAGTTCTAGAAGCTTTTTTTTTTAATACCTGTAAATTAAATGGTGGGTGGTCAAACTGAGGTGAAGAAAGAATGAACGAGACCATTCCCTTTTCTCCAGTGTTTAAGTGATTCATCAGAAACAGGGTTAATATTGGATGGTCTTTTTATCTCATTGTGTTAATTTGTGTCTAAAAAAAATAAGGCAGTTAATTTTCCCCGAACAGATCTTGTCTGACATCTTGAGTTAGCTGGGTCTTCTTGCAGAGGTATCTTCTTTGATTCTTCATAAAATTATTCAGATTAGTTTTACTACCCAGCTTTCGTTTAAGGGTGTATCCTCTTTGTCTTGGAAATAATGTGTCATACCTAGCTTTTTCTAGAAGGAGACAGGTGTTTCTTGAAAACATCCATCTTTGCCATGAGCTTTCCTTTCAGTCTTTCAGATATATACTGCATTGTTCTCAGGATAGCTACTCTTTTCTTGCATCCAAATATCAAATTATTCTTTTTCAGCTGAGAGCATGGCCTTCCAAAATAACAAGAGGAAACATAAGACATTGCTGACAGTCAAACATTGGTCTTTGGTCACTGAAGTGCTGCTTGAGCTCTGCAGTTAGTTTGAAGACAATAGCCTTTCGCCTCTTGAAGTTCTGTTGCCACCGTTGGATGTTGTTGACCTGGAGCGCAGTTGTTTCCTTCCTATTCCGCAGAGCTAGTTAGTCAAGTAATAGATGACACTAGAAACTGAGATAGACTGCTGGTGTGCAAAACCACAGTCTACTGTTCTGAAGCTGTTGTCTTAGTTTCTTTATATCCTTGTCCATATGTCAGTATTCCTTTTCTTTTTCTGCCTTACACTGAATGCAAGGTCTTAAGGACAAAAATAACCTTTCTCTGTACAGCATCCTACAGAGTGGACTTCTGTTTTGTGAGAAGAGTTTCCAAGTATTGTGGTGTATAAATAGTTATGTGGCTATGCTGGTGGCCGGTGTACTTATTGTTGTACTTCCAAAGCCATCTGCAAATAATTTATAATTGGAACAAACCATTTACACTGAAGGCTCTCAAAATGGAAGTTTTCTGCAGGGTGTCCAGGGTAAACAGGAATTGAAAAGGGACCTGGCAAAATTAATTCTGAGTTCTCAAGTTGTATGAGGTATTTTGTAGGTTGCAAGCAAAATACCAAGTTTGGCTCAGAATATTAATTATATCATGAGATAAATGCTGAAATACTTGTTTTGGAAAAGCACAACACACTCCATGGACAGGGTCACTGTTTTTATCGTTTTAGCCTATTTTCCACTGGACTTGCAAAATGAAAGTAGGTCCAATGACATAAAGGAAGTGATTTATATCGTGTTCTTTATTGTAGAAACAACTATATGTTGTTTTGTGGGAAGCATGCTGAAAATATCTTCCCATATGCAAATTGTATGGCTAATTTTTCTGTGGCAGCAGCACAGTGATTTATATGGTGATTGATAAAGATAAGCCGTCATTGTAAAACAGGAAGAAAGATACTGGAACTTGCAGGAGGCAATAAATTAAAGTAGAGAAATTCTGAAAATATTCTGGGAATTACAGAACACACTTTTTCCATGATACTTTAGTTTTACTGGTGGGTATTGAGAGTTATTTCAGCTGATCATGCAGTTCCTGTGTACCCTTTCAGTCACTCCTGTCTTGCCTGATTTCCTGGTTGTATATGTTGTGAATTTATGAAAGAGACTAGCCAGGTTTCAGATCACAGCTGTGTAGGGAGATGTGTAATAAAATGTGTGTAGAGTGCATATGTATGCCAAGTGTATTCCTTTTCTGCAGTGTGTAATAGGAAACTTGTTAAATGGAATCTCATCAGATAGCATGGTATAAAATAATTAGCTAAAATCATACTTTAAAAGGGATTTTTTTCTTGGTGAAGTTAAAATTTGAAGGTAGTGCATGAAAATGGAAAACATTTTCAAAATATTTTAAAAAAAGTTTCAATTAAGGTGTGCACAAGCTAGTCTCTCAAATACCTATTATTATTTAAAGTAATAATATTATCTGGTTTTATGATAGTACTGTCTACATGGGGATTTGGAAAACCAGACCCCACTTGCTTAAGTTCCTTAACTTATAACCGATTACTCTCTGCTGTGACAAGCAGTCTAAATAAAGAAGTAACAAGGTAGAAGGAGTATTATTTAACAATGTGATGCTAGCAAATGTCATCCAAGTTCTACAGTATCTGCATCTGGGTGAGTTCCATCACAAGATGAGAGAGGAAAGAAGGGGACAGGGAAGAAAACAAAACAGGAGATGGTGTTCATGAGCAGCTTGTCGGTTGAGGGGGTGGAGGAAGTCCGGTCATGCTCTTTAGTTGTCTGAAGTTTCTTGCTTTGCTGTCCTCTGTAGTAGGTTCCAAAAAAATAAAGAATCATGAATTCCCTAATGACAGACGAATTAAAACACATACAATTTATTTGAGAGCACTGCACATCTGTTCTCTGTTTTGAAGCTGGTACTGCTGTGTGGTTAGACTGTGGTACCAGGAAATGAAAAATATTCATGTATTGGATCTGAATGATGGAGAGATACAAATGAGGCATGGTGAAGAAGTCCCTTCAGATTTTACTTTTTTTATACTTAAGATTTTGCTCTTTAGAGAGAAAGTAACTAAAAAACTTGGTCGGGGGGGAAAGAATAAGTTGATGGCTACAGCTGTGCAGGGAGGAAGCTTTTGGTTGTGATTCTTGGACATCTGCCCGACCACCTCTTCTTTCCACCTGCCGCATGGCTCTCAGCAAGCATATCTAAATGTTATCAGCAGCAGCAAGACAGCTCTCACCAACTTTGTTCTGCATCTTTCTCTGTTGCAGTAGAGGAAGGGAAGCCTGCAGCTGCTATCTCCAAAGAGACCAGGAAGGGAACTTGGTCTGCCTACTGAGAACAACTCTGCAGATGCGCCAGATTTCATTTTATTGTAATACGGGGTTAGCTTGCTGTTGTCACTCTATCGCATAACAAATGGTAGTGCTTCAGGAGACTATTTAAGATGCTGTGTTATAATAAAGCAAGATTCAATGCTTTTGGGTGACTCAGCTTGCAATGACGCTGTATATGCTTTCCTTTTCTGTTGTGACAGCATTAGTCTTTGCACCTCTTGGGGAAAACTAATAAAATTCACCAGAACGTAATCTAAGCCTTTTAAATTTTAGCTTGAGTGAGCCTGTGATCCCAGAAAGGGTGATAATTAATATATGTAGCTACTCATTTCCTTGCCATCTAGTACTGTGTGTCTTATTTAGTCAGCCTTTTGGCTATGCTTTCTTACTAAATATTTGAATTTGAGTTTGCAAACAGGAATACAGGCTTTTTCTACCACACAAAATATTACTAGGGGTTTAAGTTCGCAATTGGAGTGCAGGACATAGCTGCAGGTTTTTTCCTTACTTTCTTGTCTTTCCATTTAAGGTAATCCTGTTTTGAGTAGCAAAACACAGGTGTGTTCTGTGTAAAGAGATAATGAAAAGGTTAAACTACCAAATCTGATGTTTAAAATTAATGGGTATCTGAAGTCACCCAAATGTGTGTCTGATTTTTTTTTTTAAATTTTATTTTTCTTCTCAGAGTTTCTGAGCATATCATCTTAATTCCAGTGGTGTTTGCTGGTGCTCAGCAGCTTGGGAAAATACTTTTTAATAATTGTGTTTTAAACACTGAAATCAACTAATATTGTTTCAGGCTTTGTCTTTATAAAAAGTGTATTATCTAATATCAAATTGCTGTAGGCACCTGGCAGCCAAGACTTATCAAAAACATGTACATGGCTTTTTTGGTTTGGCTAACCATAAATATTAAAGACTGGATTAGATTTTCAGTTGAGCCTTTGTAAAATTTTCATTGCATCTTAAATATCTCCTTAGTTATAACTGAGAAAAGAAGTTTCTTCTGAGGTAGCTGAGGAAATCAGCTCAGTCTTGCTAAGTCTAGTGATTAGCTGAAGTCATTCAGACACTGAAATTTTAATTTCCTATGGAAATGTTAATAATGGTGTGTTTGAGTCATAATGTCATTAAATCTAATCCCAGACAACATTACTCTTAGGAAAATGAGTAAAGTAAATAATGCATACTGAAGTGAGGCCTGCCAGGGCTGTCTAAAAGCAAGTGACAAAGGCAGGTAGTGGTGGTTTTTGTTTGCTTCTCTTATCTCTGATCTGAGAGGGAAGGGGGAAAGGGCTCATGTCTGTTATGTAGCATTGAAAAAATTTGCTCCCAGTAATCTTTCTGGATGTTTCACTCAGTTACCTGAAATGCAGTGTTTGGCTGGCTGGTTTCACACTATGCAAGGAATACCACTTGGCATATGCTAGAGGCTCTGGGTCACGGCTCCCTTTGCTTCTGGACGTGCGAGGATGAGAGTGGTTTACCAGTGAGTGGACTTTTGCCAGGCGTCTGTGAAGGACCTACAATTGGTGGCTGAGAAAGCTGTCATGTATTTTAACATAAACTCTAGATATTTACGGGTGGAGTATTCCAGTATGTTCTGTAGAATCAAGATCACAAATTAAGGTACACAGTCTTAGAAAACAAGTGCAGATGGCAAAACAATAAGAAAAAAGAGGTAATATGCCTTTTTTATGTTATAATACATAAAATGTTCATAAGTAAAGAAGGGAGTATCTTGCCTATAAAATTGCTCTTTCATATTTAGCTGTAATCAGAAAATTGAACCTTTGTGAAGAAAATGTATTTGAAATTAATTTTGAGGCTATTGAGTGATTATGACTGATGGGTACTTCAAAATATATCCATAACAATCTCTTTTCCCTTCTGTGTGGAATGATATAGAGATGGTTGATTAGAGAATGCAAGTTACTGAAATGCTTGAATATGCAGACCTAGTCAGTGATCTTACAGATATCTCAGCTGTGTACTAGTATAATTTAGTAGCATCCTCTGTTAGTGTACCAATGAGATGAATGTGAAAAATGGGTAATAAAGGTTGCATTGTGTTGAAATGTTAAATAGACCAGTACTTGAAAATCATTTTATATTGCACTTAATATAATACATTATGTGAGAAGGTTGTTTTCCTACAAAATGCCAAATACTTATTTAGATTTCTTTTTGCAATGTAAATTGTTAGACTTGGAGTGTAAACAACCTTTTTATCATTTCATATAGTCTCTCAAAGGTACTTTTGGAAAAAATTGCAGTCCAGTTATGTTCCATCTATCAATCCTTATTTTTTTAAATTACATTTGATAACTTTTTACATAGGTATACATGTACTGCATAGAACTGATAGGGGATATTTTTTGCTTGCAACTAAGATTCTTTTTCACTGTGTACTTTATTTGCTTCTTTCTCTTCTCTCTAGTAGATACCAGAAAAAATGGTTTGTATGGTGTAGTATATTGCCATTAGCAAAATTATAGAACTAGAAGATTTTTTTTTTGTTGTTATTTTCTGGCAGGTGATGCCATAAGACATAAGATCTTTTAATCCCTTTATAATATTTTCACTGTTAAGTTTAGCTCTTGTATACTTGAGCAAGGTTTGGATGGGAATTGTGCCTCTATAGATTTGTGGCTTAATCTGTACGGTGTAGCTGCTCATACATTTCATAGCAGTGTCGTCAACATCACCTTTTTGGCATTAGGTGCAGAGTTTTCGAAAGCTTGTTTACCTTGCATATGTTTTCAGCATTTTGAAGTTTGCTGCAGGGAAACTGGAAATGACTGCTTTGCTCTATAGGGTAACCTCGACCGCTTTTGCCACAGATATTTTTATTTTCTAGAAGTTCCTTTTTTCTATTCCTTTTTCTTTGTTAAATAATTTTATATTATAACATGGCAGTGTTTCATGACATTGGAAAATATACTCAAATAATAAGTCATCTTTCATTTTTGGAATTCCTTATAGAAGTAACAGAATGCAAATGCAAATTGCAACTTTTTCAGAATGGGAGGTAGGGCCTTCAGAGTATCTAGGTGTCTGTGTACAGGATGTGGTTCTCTAGATTTTTAATAATAGTTTCCCTTCTGTGTGGCAATAGTTTTGAAACAATTATTAAGAATCGAAATAGATACTCCCTAGTTAAGAAACAGATATGTCGGATTTACCTTATGAAACTGAACATCTTTGCATAGTATTTTAAATTCACATAAGAGGGAGGAAAGGCTATTAGTATGCTAAAAACTACATGCTTCTCAGTAAATTGCAACGGTATAAAAATATCCTGATAAAAATGCAAGAATATCTCAGACTATCTTTGACATCTCATTTTCTTATTTCTAGGGTAATTTTTTTACTTGCATGTGAATAACAGCAAAGTGTATGTTTTGATAATTTTTTCAGCTGTGACTTTGAGTGTGTACAGTTTCTTAATTTATTTAGAGAAATATTAAGACCCTTCCAGCATTTCTCTAAAAGTCTATTTCTCTACTAACAAATCTTTGTTGTGATCCCACAAATAACCAACTTTTATAGCTTGTCTCACCATGCCAACATTCTTTAACAATTTGTTATTTAAAATAATTCTAAAAGCCCTGCCTTTTGGCAGGCATATAAAACAAGTATGCCTTTTTAATTTTTGTGTATTTAATGGGAATAAAAGACATTCTTAGGTATTTCTGCACAAATAAAAAGGTAATCCTTTTTCAACATTGTTGATCTATGCGTGTATTAGGTAGGACATAGTGATAGGTACAATAAACAGATTTGGCATAAATTGGTAGAATGCAGGAACCTTATGCATTGTAAGCTGCATCTTGAGTCAACCAAAGAAGCAGCGCTTAGAACTGAGAAATATAATAATTAAAATGTATAGATACATGCTTTGGAATTAATCAGGGGTAGGTATTTAGATTTGCTTTTTAAGATTATTCTGAAGTCCTTGTTAAATGTCTTTGAGAAGCTGGACATCCTTCAACTTACATGAGCTATGTTCTTTCAACAGATGTTACCTCTTCCAGTAGAGCAGTAAGTGCACCCCCTGGCAGGAGAAGAGGAGAAAGATTCTATGAATCTTTGTTTTCTCATGGACAATCCTGTTATTTGCTAGTATTTTGGAAACTGAAATCCTAACATCATGGAGAAAAAAAATGACCTCAAATGGATAAATCTTTTTATGAATATTTTTGCTCTAGCAAAAATAGTTCTAGTTTTCTGATAGTTCTAGAAATATGATCTGATTAAAACATTTTGTAAGTTTTGACAGATGCCATTCTCTAAAACTAGCAAGATTACTATTACAAAGTCTGAAGGGAGTGTACATGGTGTATATTTTGTTTGAGTAGAGAGGATTTATCTTTTCTGTAATGAAGAATTTTGTGGATGGGTAATTGTTCAGCAGGACTGAGAGCAGACTTCTTTGCTGGCCTTTAACTGTTTGCTTACAAATTATCTAGGGAAGCTGTAAAAATGACAAAGTGACTTCTTTCTTATAAGTGGGAAATGGTATCCTATTGAAAAGCCCTTCTTAGTAGAGTGTAAACCACTTAGAGTAGTAAACTCTTATTTGGCCACAACTAGCACTTAATTAGTTGTGTGGGGTGTTTTTCCTCAATATTATAGTACTTTTATCTTCTTTAGAGAGCTTTCTAGTATACACATATTTTATAACACTAATAAGATTCCTTCGTATTGCAGAGATCATTTGGGATAATGTCCAAGATGTGATTTGTTGTAATGTTTTAAGGAGTTATAAAATATATGCAAACTCATCTGGATTATTTTATCATAGTGACACGATCTGGTTGGATTTCCTTTTTTGAAGAATTTTGCAGATGCTGTCAGGTAATTAGGATCTGCTGTAGTTCTTTAATTACTTCTTAGTAATTACTTTAATTAGTAATTACTTTACTTACGGACAGTTTTGATCTTGTATAATAAAAACATGAAGAAACACTAAATACACTGGATTTCTATAGCAAAAATATCTAACAGCTTTTTTGGCCTAAAGAAAGGAAAGTAGCACTTAAGATGACTTTCTGCAGTATTTTGGATTTCTGTAGTAGGTATACTGGAGGCGTTAATAAGAATGATCTTTTTTTTACAGCAAATCTGTAAAAAAGAAAAAAGCCCCAAACAAACCAAACCAAGCAAACTTTTTTCTTTTAAACTCCAGACTGTATTTGTACAGCTACAGGTCTAACCATTGGTTTATGGTTGAACAGATATTGTTTGTACAGATACAGACATAAAAAAGTTGCATTACACAGTATTTTATATCCAGTCTTTATCAAGCAAAGTTGACTGGAGCATCATAGAAGTATTACAAAAGACTAGACAAAATATATGAAAAACGCATCTTGGCATGACAAATATTTAGGTCCTCTGTTTTACAATGTGTAGGGTTTTAAAAATGCAATAGAGGATAACTGAATTGTTTAATTGTCACTTAAAATTGTGGCATTGAAAGGTTTTCCAGATTGCATTAGTCGTTTCTGTATTTTTGTGAGCTTCCTTTGGAAAATGCTTTTAAATTACATTTAAAAAAATACATTTTAAAATGTAATTACATTTAAAAATTACATTTAACAAAACACTTTGTTTTTAGCACAATATAGGGTTCATCTGCATTAGCATTTCAGTTCTTTACTAAAGAATCTGCTTTTGAGAGAATGTATTGATTGTCCCTGCTTGAAGCAGATGGTTCACATTGCAGTGCACAAACTGGTTTTCTTCAGACAGAGCCAGGAGATGTATTCCGAGAGTGCACCTTGTGCTCCAACTGTTACTAAATATTCAGCTTAAAGAACCAAAGTAGAAATGGTCTGAAGTAAATCCCAGTGGCATGCGTGTAGGGTCTTAGACAAAACAGTTGTTCTGCCCTTTGAGAATCTTCTTCCACTGGCATGCTAAGGTAGGAATGGTCAGGGAGTGCTGAGTGAACAAGCAGGTGTTTGTTTTGTGTTGTTCTTGTACATGGCCACATGTCTTATTTGCTGTTCACTGTTTGCACTCTGCTTTGAATTCAGATTTTTGTTTTATGTCATGCACTAATGTCCCTGCAACATTTGAGTTCTTCACAGATGATCGTTATATTTATCTCCCTATATAAATTCACGTATTTGTTCAAATTCATTACACAGAATTTATCTTTACAGCTGTCCTATAAGGTAGCACAGTAATATTACTTCTACTTTGCAGAACTTAGAGGCATCGATACCAAAATTATGCTTTGGGTGCCCAAGCAAAAATGCCCCTTTTCCTGCTTTTTCAAAGAGGTTAACTGTTTGAGTTAAACATTTGGTTTAGAGCTTTGAAACACATTGGAGTGACATCCACTTGCAGTTGGTGAGGACACAGTATGTCTGGGAAGCAGACCTAGAGTTCCTGAGTTTTACAGCCAGAAAAAATGAGAACCAATGATGTGATCTACCTGTTTGGTGTCGTGACTTCCTGAGAATCACACAGGAGCTGCGTTGCAGAGGTTCCAGTGTCAGTTGAGTGCCTTTTTTTAATTACGGTGTTGGATATTGCAATTTCCAGTGTCACTTTGCTTTTGAAAATAACACTCAAATTGGAGCGGTTGATTCATTCTTACAGGGTTGGGCTGGAAGAGCCAGGCTAAACAGGTAAGTCAGTGAAGTGGCTTGGTGCCTCTGAAGGGGGCAAGTCTGGCTTCCCCGCTCCCTATGCATCTCCATCTCTCTGTATGCTCCTCTCCCTCCCTGACTGTTCTGCAAATCACTTAAACACACTGATATGGCAGAAAACAGTACAGCTTTTTCTTCTGTGTTAGTTTTCTATGCCACGCTGGTAAGTTAAATTGGCTTATGGAAGTACCTAGTAGGCACCAGTGCAGGGAGAAGTGAACTAGAAGCTGAGACATCTGCACATGAGAAAATAGTGCAGAACTGCTCCTTATTTTTAATTCCCCCCCGCCCCATCTTGTGAAACCATACCCTTAGTACCCATCTTTGGTAGGCTGTCATTCTCTGATTTTGCTGTGAAAAGGAGATGAAGTATGCCTGTTCCCAGTGAACTTACAGCTCTTTTCAATTGATAAAAATTAATGTTCAGTACTGAGATTTGTAGATCCTAGTGTAGGTTCTGGGGAAAACATGCTTTAAGACTCTCTCTTACTTAATTGCAACATTCGTGCTCATTTTAATCTTCAGAAGCCTTACCTGTTCCACCTTGTGTTCCAGGCCTAAAATAAAACTGAAATTTTTTTTCTATAAGTTTGGTCCTGCTTATCATATGGCCTAAGAGATCTCAGACTGCACTGCACATGTTGCTATCTGGATATACATTCTTGCTTCCTCTCTTGCTCTGCTGATTGTGCAGCCATGGAGTAAGCTGACACTGAAACTGTCAATTTGCTTGGCAATTGGTTTGCGGGTGAATAAGCAAGTTGGTCCAACCGTGGCTACAGGGCCAGTGTGCAGCTAGAGCTGAAGATGATAGTGAGCAGCTGGTTGTTTTGAGAAAGAATGAGATGTTTACATCAGTTTGTACATACATATTGTAGGGCTTCTCCTCAACAGGTTGTCTATCTTGGGCCTGGACACCTGTCATCCACTCATCTCTTTGATTGCTCCCTCTGTATCAGTACTATCAGAGCAGGATCTGAGAGAGCAAGAGAGACGACAGCCTTCCTTTTCTGAGATCCTGTGCTTGGCAGCTTAGATGATATAGCCTGAGCATTCGGGAAGAACAACTGGGAGAGGAGTCTTGCTTTTAAATTGGACGTGTTTCTGGAGGTTCATGAGAGTATCGATAGAAGAGTCTTTCACCTAGGATTATCATCCTGTTATTTTTATTTCAGAACTTGAAAATGCCAGCACTGCTTACTGCAATGGTAGAATTGTTGTTGGAATTTTAAAATCTAAGCAGACATGTTTTTCCCTGAATGGGGAAATGGTTGGAGACTTTGTCACTCTCTTTCCCTCCCCCCCATCAGCTTGAAGACCTTACTTTTGACATGGGAAAATTTCAGCCTCCAATTGTTAAAATCAATCAGGACTCTAAGTGGCAGAAAACATGATCTTTCAATGAAAATTGATAAATATTTTGTTAATAATAAGTAATGCTACTTGAGCAGCTTATTGAAAAAGTGGATTTAAAATCTGGTGCTTCAGCTTCAAAGTGTACAAACCATTTCTTGTATTTTGATTTTTTGAGATGGTTATCTGAAATGGAGTTAAAACAATGTTCCTGAAATTGTCTCTTTCATAAACCTATTTGAACAGTTGTGTCAGTATATACTTTTGGTCATCTAAATGTAAAACACGACTTTTGCTAAGAAGGTCAATGAAACTACTTTCCTTTTGATCTTGCATCCTTGTGCCTGGATAGTTCTTCTGTAAGAAAAGTTTTACTGGATGAGTCAGTGCACTGAGTCATAGGCAGCATGAAGCCTGTAGTGCTCTAGACTAACTAATTGGTAACAGTCTCAAATTTAATTAAAGCACAGTTGTCAGCTCTGTGTTACTGATTGACGTCCCACTGAAGTATTTTGTTTTTAGCAACTTACATTAATTGTTTTTTTGCTGTTAAAATTTGTGTGTTTTAAGATCTTGTTTCTGTTGAATAGGCCTGCCATTGCCACTATCTTTTACCTATCCTCTTTGATTTTTATAGTACTGGCTTTGAAATTTTTTTTCCCCTATTAGGTCACATGTTTGGTAATTATGCTCTTTGCCATGCCTGTGGATTTACAGATGTTTAGAGTCCTTTGAGGATTTTTTTAAAGTTTTCTTCATTAAGAACTGTCCTATTAGCACTGATGTGTATTTTTTTCACTTTTCCTGGACTTTTGTAAGCATCATGCAAAATTTCTTAAAAATTAAACATAAATTAATATATTTTTGTGGTGACTTGCAGATTACATTTTCAATTTTGCTAGTTTTCATTTCTAATGTCCATCTTGTGTTGTACCTTGTTTTATAATAAGAAATGACTTTTCTTTATCCCAGTGTCAGCCCATCATCCCCAGATGATGGCAGTGGTTTCCAGTATTGTTGGAGCCTTTCTCCCTCCTGTTCTTCACTTCCTTTGTGTGTGTGGGTTTCTTTCCATGATGCAACTTGAGGAGGCAAAGAGCTTTATGGGGGCAGTGGGGAACAGGACATATCTTGAAGCTCTCTGCCTTTCATTAAGAGAAAAAAAAAACCAAACCCACCTCAGGTCTTGGGAGAAAAGCAAGGTTTGATTTTTTTTTTCTTTTTAAATCATTTGCATTATTAAAAAAATTTTGCTGGCTTTGTGTAGGACTCCTCCTTGCTCCAGCTGAGAATTGAGGAGTAAAAACTTGAATGGATGGTGGCTGTCTTTGCAACTGAGTTGCTTATTTTTAAAACCTTGGAGATAGCATTTTTGAACTTTCAGAAATTGTCTATGCTACTTCTGTATGTGATAAATATACATAAATGGTGAAGAACTTTCTTGAGGCTTGAGGAGGTAGAATATGTTTTAATTACATGTTAATTCTTTTTTCTCTTGACCAGTTTTCCCTCTCTCCTGAGCTCTTTAGATCTAAAGATCTTGCTAAATCGTGAGACCATCAGTAATACAGTGCTAGTTCACATCAGAAGTATACCTGAGCAGGTGTCCAGTCTCTGGCAGTGCCCAACAGCAGGTGCTAATGGAAGCCTAACAGAAGGTGGAAGTAGAGAGTGATTATTTTTGTACCTTGCATTACCTTTAAGGCTCCCACAGTAGTTTAAGGACATCCTTGTGGGGTGGGGGGGGCGGGGCTGGGGGGAAGTTGTGTTGTATTTGTGTAGCATCACTGGCATAGTCTTTTTTGAAGTTTGACTGATCTTTTTAAAAAAATGTGTTAAGTATTAGCCCTCTCCCCACAACATGATACCCATAGTTTCAATATCTGCATGAAAGGGACTTTCTTCTATTTGTTCTAACTTGATGCCTGATAATATCATCAGGTTCCCCAAGCTCTTGTATTTTGAGATAAGTGAATCATACCATCTGCTGCAGCTGTATAAAAGCAATGTTAATAGTTCTCCACAGAAAATTGTTAGAGCCTTCAGATGTTGTATTGGACCAGAAAGATGTGTCCTAAGGGACTCCTTTTCCAGATTTCCTATCTTCTTGTCCTCAGCTAAGCCCAGTTTCATATAAAGCAGCAGTGACGGAAGGTGTTCTGTTCTCTCCTGAAACCATCATTCAGTTAGCTCTGAAATTCATTCTTTGAATGTGATTTTCTTGTTTTTCTGGACTGTAGATTTCCCTCACATCAGCTTTCTCCTAGGAATGCAAAGCTTACTGATGCAGTTCATTCTCAGCCTTCTTCCTTTCTATAGGATTTCCTCCTTCATGTGTTTTTCCTTTGTTTTCTTTACCTTGATTTTATCCAGTTCTTTCCTTTTCTAGCAGTTCTTCCTGTTTCTCCAGTTGTACTGTTATTCTCTATCAAAGTATCTGCTAATTTGGTTTTGCATATATTCAAAGTGTTTTAAAAACCTACATTTCTAAATGGGTTTATGGCTGTAACTTTTTGATGTAGGTATTTGTTCTATTTCATCAGTTTGTGAAGATGCTTAGATATGATCAGCAAAATACATTTATCCTAGAAACTAGCAATAAAATTAATTCTTTAAGAGAAAAAAGTGGCATATTTCAAAGCATCTTTTTCAATTTGAAAGAAGCAGTAAAGATTTAAAGCAAAGCTTCCACCTACCTTACAGTCACTGAGGAGAATAAACTTCTTCTGGACGTATTAGATTTCTAGATAGAATAAAATCAGATAAAAATCTTCTATTTCAGCTAAACTTTTCTTGCCCTGTGCAGATTTAGGAAAAGATTTCTATTGTGCAGTCTTGTAGCTTGGATTTTAAACTAAGTAATTTGGGAACTACCATTTTCTGTTTTGTACTGCAACAGCAGTAGCACTATCTACTGTGATGTGATTCCTTTTGTAAAGTATTAATGGCTCTTCCTTGCAGAAGTGCATTGTTGCTCATATGATCTTGGTTACAGAGTTAAAAGTGGTGATAGTTTCCTATTTGTTCTCATCCTGTTTCCCACCCACCATTTGTATATACACATGTGCATATGTTTTTTGTTTTTTAGCACTTTAGACTTCTTTGGGCTAGGTGATTGCTGGACAGGATCAGTCTGTTCTAAGTTGGTGTACTGAAGATGAAGAAACAAGATTTCTGACCTGTTAATAGGATTTCTGCATCTGGGTATAGAAGTCCAGAACATGCCAGTGGTAGTGGGATTTTCATTTGCTTGAGGTAGAGGAAATATTCAGGAATGTTTACCTATACTAATTAATAAAGTCATGCCTTTCTAATGGTGTGGGACGCAATGTTTTCTTCGTAACATAAGCAAATAATTAATGGTGATAACAGCTATTATTTTTCCTCTGTAATTTGATAGAACATTTAAGTGAAGTATTTAGAGGTTGTCTTCTGTGTGCACTGACATATTGCATGCTATGTACAGTAGTTTTGCTATGCTAGGTAGATGGATTATTTTTACAGATGTTGCAGAAAAGTTCTTTCAGATTAGTTAGTTCTTCCAGGCGGGTAAGGAAAAAAAAAAAATCTTTAAGTGGTGTCAGAAACACCAGTCTTGAAGTATTTGTTAGTCCTTTGGCTGCTGGCAGAGAGAATAATTAGAGAATTAAGACTTAATTTCAGCAAATGTTATGCAAAAATTCTCTCTTGTTGACCTGACTATTGAGTGGGTAAGAGTAAGTGCTCAGAACCTGATAGAGCTGGCATTTAGAAAATCCAGAAGATAAAATTTAACACCTACTGAGTCATGTAAAGTACCAATTTTAGAATAATTTCAGAGACTATAATAGTTAAAATAATTTAACAAACAGTCCAATAAGTGCTCTTGGAAACATGCTCTTAGCCCTATGATTTTTATGGTTTTGTAAAGAACTTTCCTAACTGGTTTAGGAATGTCTGTTTCTTCCAGCAAGTCAGATTGTTTGCATTAGGATTTTTCTTTTTAGTAGTATATTAAAATATATAAATATTAAAAGCAAAAAAGTGGAATACAAGGGGCAAGTTTTTAAAACAGTGATTCTTAGCACAATAAATGTATACCCATACTGTTATTGTAGAAGATAGAGCTTGAAGTTACTAGTTACCATATCAAACTAAGTTTTAAAATTTTTATATAATTTTGATGAAATACATTTTGAGTGAAAGGATGTAAATAATTATAAATTGTGGTAATGCCAATTGTTTTGGTCAGGCATTCTGCATTACTACTGTTCTGTGAAGCATCTGAGGCTTGAACATCATGGCCAACCATGCTTGTCAGCAGACACTGAGAGCATCCCATCCCTGAATGTGTATGTACCTGTCATGGTTCAAAAATGAATTATTCTTGAGATGGTTGCATACACATTCATATCCTGGTTAAGGAGGTTGCAGGGTGAAAGATAACGGTAGTGAATACACTCAATTGAATGACAAATTGGATTACATCTGTACATTGACTTTCTTACTAAATATATTTTAATCAGTTTACCTCTACTTTGATCTGTGCAGCTGGGGACAAACTCAACCCTTGTTCTTGAATGCAAACTGGATTCTTGTAGTGTGTGTTTTAGGAAATTATTGATCACCTCCAGTCATGGGTTTGTATTTTTCTGTTTACATCAACGAACATGAAAATGGAGTGGGTTTTTTATTTTGCAAGTTTAGGAGTCTCCATGGCTGCTTTGCAATACTGGTGGTGTACGTGGCATTCATGGAACATGTTGTCCGTTTTGATTCCTTTTGGAAGCAACCATTAAATCTCAGTCGTGAAATCTACTATATTTTCATGTCTGTGGTTAAATTAGAGCAAATGTTAATGCTGAAAAAGCAGAAAGACTAAAAATAATGTTCTTTTCAAACAAATTCACTTCGTAAATGTCTTTCACTGTCTTTTGTTTCTTAATTTTATTGATGACATTCAACATGTTTCTCCGTTGACAAGTTTTGGTGTAAATACTTATCCGTTGCATTCAGTGCTCTCGATATCTGAATTTTATTCATATTTTCTTTTGGTGGTAATGGCCAGTTGTGTGGTGTCTGGGGTTTTTTATGCAGTAACCTTTTTGTGAAAGGATTCTGTATGCAGTGATATTTTAGGGTTTCAGCAGGCTCACATTGTTATGTTTAGAGATGTCCCTTTTTGACTCTTTATATTCCTAGTTTAAAGAATATAAAATGCCTGTAAGTCTTGACCAGAAGACTTGGAGAATGTGTTTGTGCTTACCTGTTAGTTAAGGGAGTTTACTGGTCTGTCCCACACGGGATACTGAAACTTGCAGTGTCTGTAAGTGCTAGCTCTTGGTCAAAGCAGGGCACATTTCAGTGTTACTGTAGCGTGGAGATTTGCAGTCTTTGTTCTTATGTAAGTTTCAAAATTAGTTATTTTCCCTGGTTTCTTCAACAGAAGCTGTATTAAATTGCTTGGATTTTCTAGAGGATTTTTGTAGTTTCATATCCTGCATTGTGACACGCTACTTTTATAGCAGAAGTATGATATCCTTTGGATAGAGTAGGGTGAAATCTTCTATCTGTTCTCTTCTCACTGAGCCACCTTCATGCAGGTACTTAAGAATAAAATTTCTGATCACTGGTGCTGTCAAAAGTAATGTGCAGAGTTTGGGGTGATATGGGATATTGATTTTTTTTGTTAGTGTGACGTTGACTTCTTAAGAAGAATTATCAGTAACAATTCTTTGTAGTGTAGACATACATGTGACACTGACAAGCTACTTCCCTTCCGTGTTGCGTCCCGTAAAGAATCCTAATAGTCAGACTTGATCCAGTTTTCTTACCTGATACTCTCTAGTTCATTTCATTTTAAACCTGAGGACCATTTAACATAGCAACAGGAGACAGGTCCTCTGGTCTTTATGCCACCTTTTAAATTAAATGTTATTTAATACTTTCTGGAGAAAATGTCAACAGTGCAAGCATCATATTAAAATTAAACTTCAGACTATTTTCTGTTGCTAAATTTATACTTCACGTTTTTTTTAGGAAGCAGAATGGGATTGGAGAATGGAAAACACTTGCTTTTTTATGGTGTGTTATTTTTATTGGAATTTTAAAATATTGCACAGTCATTTTTGCCAAATGCTTACTTATAACAGAAAATGCTGATTAACAGGGTCATCTGAAGTTTCAGAAGTGTAAGAGTTTGTCAAAATGGGCTCAATGAAGTGTATACTTCAGATTCCTGTGGAAATAATACCACTTCTCATTGTTTCAGAACTGGATTATTTTCCAGCTTCCTTATATGATCTACTCTCAAAATAGTGTATAAAATATTATACTAATTATATTTATAAAATAAATATTATATAATATTTAGGAAAAGTGGACATATATGTTATTTTTACGGAAGATCAGTTTCATGTATAAATTGACAGTCATGACTGTGTGCTGTAGTGACAAACATGTCTGTCTTTTGTGTGGCTTTTCTAAAAGCCACACAACTGAGACATTAGGAGTTTGGTGTTTTTTTAATCAATGAACCTTTGTTAAAATTCTAGTTTGCTGTTACAGTTGTTCAGCTGCATTTATGTGATTTTTGTGATCTCTCCACCCCCTGCCCCTCTATTCTACCAGTAGTACTTGACTTTGCCATTTTTTTCATGAATTTTAATATAACTTCTGAGGTGTTGGTAATTCCAAGTTGTGCTGTTGCCCTCCCCCGTAACTCTGGTGTGTTGTCATCTTATTACTCGCTGCTGAATGAGGCATACAAGATAGCGAATGGGTTATCATAGACTTGGACAGAAAGGAAATAATGGAGCTAGGGTTTGTATTAAGGTATTTAACTCTTGCATATAGTAATTTTTTTTTTAGGATGATGACACACCTATGGTATTTCGAGTAGATATTGTTATTCTTGAATGATTCCACTCTTTGGAATAAAATGGAAGACAGCAATGCCTCCTGTGTGCTCTCATTTATATCTTTGTATAGGCAGAGGAACTGGGTACATAAGCCTGGATGAGGATGGTGTGTGGCTAAATATAGCACATATTCAAAAGAGAAGAATCCTCCCAGTTTAAAATAATATTAATAGCATAAGGAATTATGTAAGATTTCTTTAAGTGACCAATTGGAAAAAATATATTTTACTAGTAAGATAATTTTTTGGTTTTACTTCTGTATTCTGTTTGAGCAATTGAATGCCTGACATGGATTAGACCACACTTAGCAAATTGGTGCAAGTGTCATGTAAATAAAATTGGAATGTTAACACTCTGTGGAGAAGATAACCAGTTATGAAAATCATCCAGTTGTTTCAGTAACTAGCATTGTATCTTCACTGGTTGTTGCTGTGTTCACAGCCTGAATGCTGAACTGTGCGTTTGATTGCTGTTGGAAAAACCTCTCTCACTTAGCAGTTAAGTTTTCTAGAGTTTTCTGCTTTTGTCCTGCCTGCATTGTCCTGACTTGTGTGGTCCACAGTGTTGGAATGGACTCCATCTTTTTAGGGTGTTGTGTTCCTATCAGGAATGTACACAAGCTTAGCACTTTTCTGGGTAAAGAACAAATAAGTGAGGCTAAGCCGGATAGTCTCCCTTAAAGAATGAGTCCCTTCCTTTGGCATGCTCTCGTTGTATTTATATAGGCTTCTCCAAAGTGGTACTACCTTGCTGTGTGCTATAAAGAGGGAATAAGAGTAATTGTTGCTAAGTTGGATATTTGGAAAAGGTACGCAAATATTCTCTGATAATACATTAGTTGTATGGGGGCTAATACCGTAACGGGGCTACTACTCTGGCTTTCTTGAAGCAGCACAGGGATTTGACCCCTTCCATTCCCTCTGAACGTACATAGCTGGCTTAGGGGTAAGTAAGGTGGACTTGGTGATGATTTTATTTATTTAACCTTATGAATCTACACTTTAGGATGTGGTAAATGGAACAAAGGAAATTGACTACTTTTAAACAGTTCCAAACTGGAGCCGGTAATTGTAAGCTAGTTTTCTGATGATAAATCTGATGCAATCAATTTAAAATGTCAAACCAGTTTTTCTCAGAAGATTGAAAGAAAGAAGGGTGTGATGAAATACCTACAGATATATACAGTTTGGGGAAGCACTCTTCAGATAATTTTACATCCCAGTATGTGCCTGGAGTGTCGCAGTACCAGCAAAGTGAAGATCAGGTTGGTTGCATACAGGACAGTGCAAGCTTGTGAATGCAATAGCAGGCATTATGTATGTTCATGTCTAGAGGAGCTCAGCAGTACTGAATGTGTTGAGCGCTAGATCCAAAAAGATGTTTTGCTGGCTCAGGTTCTGCTTGTAGAAGAGAGGATTCAAAATTATAATTGCATTTTAATTTTTCTTGTGCAACTAACTTTTGGATGGCAATACAGGATAAAGCTAACAACTATGAAACTAACAGACCCATCTAGTTGTGCACATTGATTCCAGGACAGCTAAGCACTCTAGGCATGTTTGTAACGGTAAACCCATGAATAATCTTTTGGAGGTAAAGGAAACTAAGTCTGAAGATAAACGTGTTTAATTGCTTTGCTCCGAGGGAGATGACTACTAATCTGTGTAATTACATGGAATTGTTACAGTTATCTGTATGGTCTTCCCTACTGGCACACTCATTTGTTTGATCTTGTCTTAAGTTAGATAATAAATTTGTTTGGAAAGAACTGTATTGTATGTGTGTACAGTTCATAAAGCAAATGAGTTTTGCTAATGGTAATTCCTTTGGCCTCTAACAAATGATCATGGCATACAAGCATCATTATAACAAAACTGAGTAAAACAATTTGTTTGCAGGCAATAATAGACAAAAGGAAGCAAGAAAGTTTTCTGTGTTTACACTCTTTCTTCTCGTGATAAAAGCTATCTTATTTCCTCTGTAATTGTAGCGATTTTAAAACAGTTTTTTCCATGGACGGTTGCATGTTAAGTAACATTGCTCCTGTTTGTTGTGTTTTCAACTAATGCTGTGTTAGAACTGGTTGATTCAACTACTGTGTGTATATCTAATCTGTGTAATTAAGTTAGACGTAGTCGCTTTATGCTTCTTGTTTCAGCCAGTAAGAACTGAGAGGTGCGCCAAATCAGCTCCTCATTTTGTAACGTGCTGCCACAGCTAGTACTTTGTTTACAAAGAGTGTTGTCATAAAGTGAGGAGTTTGGTATGCTGCCTCTTTCCAGCTTTTGGTTTATGATAGTATCTATACTGTCACGTTGAAATGCAAGGAATTAGTTTAACAATGTAAAATATAGTTTATTATGTTCTTAATGCAATTGTTTATTCCTTTTGTAATTAACAGCTGAATGTCTTTTAAAAGTAATACCCCCCCCCAAAAAAAATTTGCTTAACCAAGTCATGCCATTGTATTCTGTGATTTCCAGCATTGCATGTTTTATCAAAATACACAAGTAATACAATTGAGAATGTTTTTTGCCTTAAAAGGGAAGTAAAGGGGCACTTGTTCATATAGTGGATACATGTTCTTTTTTGGTGACATGTGAACAGTGCAGACACTTTAAATGTGTTTTATTACTATAATTACATGTTGCTGATTGAGACTTCATATACTAGTGTCAAACCAGCTGCAGAGTTGCCACGAGAGGTTCGAAGTTCCTGGTGTTCGATTATATGCTCTGAAGGGCAGGGTAGGTGCTTTCTGTAATCAGTGAATCATATGAAAACTGTATAGTTCTATGATGTTTTTATGCTCATTATTTTTGGCAGTGGTGAATGACAGGATTTTTCTCAGGGTCTGTATTATGTTTTGATTGCTGTATTAATGTAATAAAGAGTATTAAAGTAAATGACAAGTCATACTGTTCTCACTAGAAGTTTGAACTCCTATTTGTGGTAGGAAATTAATCTGGTTTTAATTGCCTGTGAGTCTGAAGCATGTTCCTTTTTGTAAAGCTGATCTCACATAAATATAAATCAGTAACTGCCTGTTCTTTAATTATGTATTAGTGTATTGTACCTGCATACTGGATGAGAATATGAGCATCTCCAGTTACTGTGTATTGGAGGTCATTAAATCTTCTCTGCTCTATGAAGTTTAGTAGCACTGCATTTCTAATTACTGAAAAATGTACAATGTGTTTATTGCTTGTTTTAGAGTGGCTATGTTTAGCTACAGTAAGGCAATCATTCACTGTATAAGTAACTCCATAGGGATTTTTTGACAATATGGAAAACAATTGCTGTAAAACATACTATAAAATTACAGAAGTTTTTTTTTTAAAAAATCTGTCATTGTAAATAATCTTGAGATATTTTAATGTAAAATAAAAAATTGTATCAATTATTTGAGAACATTTTTAGGATTTCATAAATACATGGCTGAATTGTATCATGGTCCAAAAATATTGTATTAATTTCATAAAAAGGTGACTAGTGTAACCTGCATTCTCAGTATCAGGGTCTCTTCTTCCCTTGCCACTTTACACTTGACCTTTTTCCTTTTCAGGTAGAGATTATTTCTGCTAAAAATAATTTAAAATTTCTGGAGGGGACGTTGAGATGTTGGGACCAAGTGATTTGCAGAAAGTATTTTCATTGGCTTTAGGTTGTCAGTTGTAAGTCTTAGGTGTGCAAGAACTTACTGCTGTTTAGCAATAACTGCAGTTATGAGTTGTAAGGATAAACTTTAATAATACTAATGTAGTTGCAATACTGCAAAAAGTTGCTGTGATATAATGTAGGAATTTGAGCCAGCACAGTTGCCTCTCTAAAAAGCATTGTAAACAAGGCTGATGGTCTAATCCCAGAACGTGATTTGTGGTGATATTTTAACTTAGCTTTCTACTCATATATCTATTTATGTGATTTGTTTGGATACTAGGAAATCTTCACATGGCTGGAACAAGGACTGGCTGATCAACACAATACAAAAATGACATATGCAAAAATGGCGTAATGTCACGGCATGCCAAATCTTGTAGTAAGTCACAATATTAGCAGATGTAATTAACATCCAGTGCAAGACTTAGGGCATCAACCAAAGTCTGGAGATAGCAGAATTCATTTGACTCTTAGGGTATGCTAGTCTACAGCACAATGTTTTGTTGCTACAGACAGTCCCTTGACAGCACATCCTCTGCAGTGGTCTATGCTTCTAAGCAGAAGATCCCTTTTTATAACATTTAGTCTACCTCCTTGCAGTATCTAAAGGAGGCGGTATCAGCATGGTGTTTGACATGACTGTGTTAGGGAAGCAAATGCTTCTTGATAGGTTGACGTGAACTGGCGTGATAAGGGTATAAATCTGTTGTGTAGTTGCTCAGCTCTGCTTCTAATGATCTATTCTACTCATCAACCCAGCCATCTGCAGATAGAAGAGTATCTAAATTACAGGCTACCTTTGGCAACTCTGTGCACTGTATCCTGTTCCAGTGTTGTACTGAACTGTTCATATCCTGAGTAGGCAGCAAATAGTTGGCAGGTGTGACCTTTTCAAAGAAATACTGATCCTAGAGCTGAAGTAAAGTAGCCTGGGTTCACTAATATCAAAAGGAAAGCTGGTAATATGTCATGTTTTACGGAACATGCCCCAAGCCCACAGTTCTTAAGCACTGCTGTGTTTGAGATAAAGGATAACACAGTGGAGCTGGAGGACAATGTTGTGTATTAAGCCTGTTGAGTAAGAAATACAAATAGCCTGATTTTTGCTTTACAAACATTTTTATTCTTAAAGTGAAGAGAAATAGCCATAGAGTATATAATATTTCATTTGTAAGTCAGCTGAGCTTCTGTACCCTAAAGAACAGAATTAATTCTGTTAATCACACTGATTTCCTTCTGCCCAATTCCACGGAGAGTGAGTGTGTGTGTGTGTTAAAAAATGAAAACACCCTAAAGCACTTCAATTTTGCACAATTGAAATAACTGGAAATGAAAAATGAAAGGACCAAAGTGGTAGGACAAACATCGTGGTCTTTTCTGAATGCAAACTATGACAAAGACTTCCATTACATGATAACACTGTTCAGTGTTTAAATGTGCATCACGTGTTTGCAATTTTATCCAACACCGCAGTGGTGTAGATTTGTCTGGGGAGGGAGTATATGGAATATTATGGTTAGGGTTTTTTTCTTTTTTTTTTTTCTTAAACTTTTCTTTGAAATGGCACTTCTGCACCATACTTGGTAGAAAACACAGTGCTTCGTGATGTTTGGGGGCTAACCTTTCCTAAGAGATCATAAACGACAGGTTACTTCGGGTTTCTGCAGATGTCGTTAAGACTTTCACCTTTGGATGGTGAATTTCAGAAGCCTATTTTTAATACGTTCAGATATGAGTTACAAAGAATGAAATTAAGGCGTAGCTCAGAGAAGGAGAGAACTTGCTGAGTTGGTTATTGGAAAAAATGTTATGAACTTATTGCATGAATAATGTTAACAAATGAGATATTATTCTGTGACCACTGCCTTTTGACGACCTCTAGAAGAATAATGTATTTGAAATGTATTTGAAAATGTGTGACTTTTTAAAAAATATCCAATGCTTAATCAGTAGGGAATATTATGTGAAATAATACTACTAAGAGGAAACTGATTAAAGAGTTCGGATGAGTAGATTTTTCAGTGTTGAAGGTAAGTTACTTTTAACAACAACTTTCATTCATAATGAAGCTGATTTGGTAGCTGTGTACAATTTATGATCTTGTATTTATGCTTCAGCCAAAGGTGAACAATGAAAATACATTGTTTTTCAAGGAGAATTTTTTCTTCTGGAGAATGCCATGGGTTTTGGTTTGTTTTTTTTGTTTGGTTGGGTTTTTTTGGTGGTGTTTTTTATTAATGACTTTGGTATACTCAAAACCAAATTGAGCATGTATTTACATTAACTTAATTTCATATAATGGTACAATTAGCAGAAGGACTGTTATGAATAATTTATTATTTATAATGTTACCAAGGTATGTAATTATCTAATGATAGGAGAACACTTGTGAGATTTCTACACACTGTAGATTTTTTAAGCATGTTAGTCTGATCAGAGTTGTAAATTGAGTCCAGTCATGAACTTCAGTTGACAGGAAAAAGACTCCGTATGTCTTTCAGACGAAAAGTGATCCTACTTCCATTAGTCTCTTTTAAATAGATTGTTTGTTACCATAATAAGATGTTCCAAAGTCAACACCGTGTTTTTGGATTGTTTTGTGTAACTGAGCTGGTGTAAGCGACTTTACCTGTATGTATGTCTTTGCAATGACACTGCAATTAATAGGTTTGGGTTTTTTGTTTGTAATTGTCAATTTAAATAAGTTTATTAAAGAAATGCTTTTCATTTCTATTCTTACATAAATATGTTCACAGTGACTTAAGGGAAATAGTTCAGAGTTCCTTTTGAACTATATTCTTTTATTTGCTGCACACAATGACCATCATAATTTGTTCAGAAATAATTTTAAGAATACCTTAAAATGCAAAATAATACCTGAAATAAACTCTCTGTAAAGAGATTTGAAATTACTTCCTTTTTGTCTCTGACAAAGTTATATGTTAATAGTGCCTTTTACAAAATTATTACAAATTATTTACAAAATTATTAAAATATTAAAATTTAGCTTCCTGCTGGTTATTATCACTTTCTGGACCGTGTTGTTCGGAGTGTGTGTTAAGACAGTCCTAAATTTCATTTTTATTTTCCATTAGATTTGGTCATAAACATGATCTGTCAAAACTACTCCAACAGATGTTGACATGTGGCTTCAAAAGTAATGAGCTGCAGAACAAAGGTTTTCTGCGTGTACCTCAGATAACATCTTTGAGACTCATGTTAGAAGTTTTGCTACACTATGCAAAAACTAATCTTAAAATTTCTTTGAGATAGGTCACAGTCCATGTGCCACAGAAGATAAATGGATTAAAGGCAAGTGCTGTAAGAAGTGTGAATGTTGAATACATGATAAATGTTTAGGAGAAAAGGGTTTTTTTCTGTAATGTACAAAAAAATTGCAGAAGAACAGCAAAATATGGTTAGCTTGCCTTTTCAATTACTGTATTCAGCATATCAAACCAATATTTTTACCATGATCGTCTTTTGATAGCTGTATGGGATAATCTGTACTGCCAAAATTTGATTCAAAATCAACAGTTTGTGGAAATCTTTATAGTAGGATTGAGTTGTGGATGTTTAGGAGGTGATGTGGAGAAAGAGGGTAGGAGAAATGTACTGTTTATGCCCTTCTGTTGGTGAACAATTTCAGTAGCCAGTGGGGTACAGATCAGATACTGGTATAAAAAAAAAAAAAATGAAACCACTTTTTTTGCTTTCTTCTAAAATGCTTTGCTGCAGAGAACAGGGTTGGGGCTTTTTTCTATTCATTCAGTTTCTTATGAAAACATCTGAATTAGAGCATAATGTCATCACAGAATAATTATCTTTTCTGTTGATTAAAAATCACATTCTGTAACAAGTGTGTGGTTTTGGTAGTGTGGGAATACTTTAAATTGCATTGGTCCCAGAAATAGCTTAACTGGTTTATATGGAACTAACTAACTCCTTGCCATGTTAAGGCACTGGGGCAAACTAACTTTTAGAGCTCCACGGTACGTGGTTGTCCAGCTTCTGCTACCTGAATTAATTTTCATTGTACAGCGTGGAATGCATATATGTTCACAGTGTTTGTGAAACAAAAGCTTTAATTTCAGTTTTTATAGATGACTGTAAATTAATTTGGACAAAATGGATTAGTATAATTTTTTATTGGCTTAGAAAGCTAGTTTTATCATCACTATGTATTATATAAAATTATTGAATGGCATTTTTTTACTGTTCATTGGTCTGCATGTACCTGTTTCAAGATGATATATAAAGGCCTTCTGAACTTTATATACATATGCAACTCCTGTACATTAAAAAGAGTATGAGAAAAGATAATAATATTTTTCTGTTCCTAAAATTGTTGTGTAGTGTATTGCTGCATGTTGCAGCATGGGAAGTGTATTTCAATTTCGATAGATTTTTTTGTATTTTCTGAAGACATTTTTGTTTCTTGATCCACTTGGACAGTTATATTAAGGCACTTGAATATGCCCATAAATTCCTGGTTGTCTAAGGTGTGTGGTAATCTATTGCAAAGCATTTTGATGAAATAAAAATGAAGCGGAACTGAAGAAGAACCTCAACAGTATTGCAAGTGCTGATACTTTTTATTGTATCCCAAAGAATGTCAGGATAGCTGTTAAAAAGGTTTGAATGAAATATTTGTAACTTAATTCTGGTAAGTATTCTAGATTTCAGAGCAACAGAGCCTTTTCTCCCATCCTCTGTCATGTTGACCAGATGTATTCTGGGATGAAAAGTACTTGCTCATACACTGAAGTTGTAATTGGTCTACTAAAATTTAGAAAATGAATTGGATGAGCCATATTTATTTGTTCTCATCAATTACTACTACTAGCTAGGAAGAAGGAGACTGCAAATCAGAACAGTTCCAAGATTAATATTTTTAAGTTTTTTTGTTAAACACTAATTTTTCAAATGGTTGTTCTTCCTGCTATTAAAAATTTGTATCTGTCTGCGTATTTATGCATGAATTAGCTGTATTCTTATTGATAGTCTCTGGGGGTCAGAACTGATACATTCGCACCCAGAGGTTCCCGTTCATTCTCCATGCATACCAGTCTTAACATTTGTTATAATTCTATGTAGAGGATGGATGTGGAGTGAGCTGTGGTTTTGGGAGGGTTGCCTGCTTAAAGCAGTGTTTGCCACTAGCTCCTAACAGAAGCCCATTTAGGGTCTTGAGCATTCTCAGTCCAGTCTGTTGGCTGGAATAGAATTTGAAGTCTCTTTGGATCACCATCCTCTTCCATAGTATGAGCAAGTTCTGTTACGTGTTGTGGTTTAACAGAATCCCTACTTTTATAAGGCTGGAAGGAAATACGGTCAAGTTTGATATATTTTTCCTTCCTCTTAGTATCACTCTAGATTTTTACTTCTGATTAACTTTCTGTGTTTATTGAAACTGTAGGATCAGTGAGGTTGGTGTTAACGAAGGCCAGCACTAGGCATTAATTTTCAATTTTGAGCTGGTGGATTCTCAGCTTTTCAGAAGGGAAGGAAAAGACTAAGGAACTGAGAACAGACTCTGCCTTTTCCAACTGTGGACCTTAAAATATGTGCCCAAACAATAGTCTATATGCTTTATTCAAGAAGCATTTACTCTAGTAATTATTTAAAAAATGTCTATATTAATTCATACCTTTGCAGTGATTAGTTGTGAAAAATATGGTAATAAAAGCATACAGCAGATCAGCTCTTTCTTGAAAAAGATCACTGCTAGAAAAAGATTCCTACAGAATTCCTTGTCACTGCTCCCCACTTCAACTGTTTGTTACTCTCCTTACGTGTATATGAAATAGTTCAGTGTTTTAAAATGGTAAGCTGTGGCAAATTCAAGATGTTTGAACAAGAGGTCAGATATATTTATACTTTAATACACTTAGAGTTGATATTTGAAAAATAAAGCGGAATGGAAAAGAAGTCGTGTTGTGACAATGAACAATTTCTGTTGTGAATAACAAGAAAATTCAGACAACAAGTTGAGAGAACATGACTCATCATAGAAACACCAGGAGAATGAAGAGGCAAAAAATGTCTTGCAATGTGTTATTTTGTTTATGATATTACTTTTCTGTTCTTAGGATTTTTTTTCCACAAAGAAATCGAATAGATACAAGTAAGTGCTTAGATACCTACCAACGGTGCCTGGCAATGCAGTAATAAATTAAATATTTATTGTTAGCCTTAACAAGTATCTGGGTTCAAAATACAAGCATACTAGTAGTTTGACCTTCTTTGAATTTACAAGAAAACACTAGCACTCATTTCAAAAGTGGAAACTGTATTATTGTGACGAATGTTGGCTTGTCATCCCACTAAGGAAGATTGGTGAAAACAAAGAGAAGTGCTGTGACCTTGTCATGTTTGGCTTAGAATACACTAGTGGATGGTGGCTTTAGTATCGTACAAATATGTCATTGCTCTTATTGCATAACCATTTATTTTTGTGAACTTATTTTGTTAGAATGTTCTGTATATACAGTATGTCAAGAAAAATTACTGTTATTTTACTTTTGATGTCTCAATTGCATGGAAGAGTCTTTCTCCATTTTATTTTTCTTTCTTCAGGCAGTGGATACCAGGCATTTTCTTCTCTTCTAATGAGCTGAGAAGTTAGGTAGTGTAGCTTGGATGCTAGATAGTTGTTCTTCCCCTTTTCTTTGCAAAGTTTGTTTCAAATAAATCAGTATTCTCGTGGGTTTTTTTTCAAGCCTGTAAAAAGTAGAGAGAGTGCCATGTACTTTCAAAACAAATATGTTATACAAGCACTGAAAAGATACTAATTTTGTAATTGTTGTTCTTTCAAACTCCTGATTTTTCTTCTCGAAGATGGAACATGGAGGGTGAAGGACTGTTGGGACTGGGACTGTGTTCTCAGCTGTGGCAGCAGGGATTACAGATATATTTTATTCCTCTACCTCCCACAGGAAAGTTCTGTGATTCTAGTTTATTGTTTGTGAAGCCCAGTTTTGGGTGGAAAGACCTCCAGCAGGCATGTATCACTGTTAAAATATTCATATATAATATTGATAGGGTACTGGAGAAGTGCATATTTTTTCCAAGTTAATTTTTCTTCTGCTCATGTTTTTAAACTTTGCAGTCATACTGTTTTCTATTCTGAAAACAGCACTACTTGACTTGCTTTTTTGCATTTCAGGAGGTGTGTCCTTCCTATTAGCTACCTATTAGCTAAAAAGGGTGACTAATTAAGTAGGATTCTTCTCCCTTCTTTTGGATTACTAGTGAGTAACATTTTCCTCTTAAAACTGTCTGAGCCATTTTTGACACATACATTGCAAAATGGCAAAGTTGAGTTACTTCTACATTGTATAGAGGTCATGCATTGTTATATATGTAATATCAGTTTGTCTTTCCATGACTGGCCTAACATTCAGTTTGACTGGAATGATAGCTGTCTTCATTATCTTCCAAGTGATTTGCTCATGCTGTTCGAGCCTTATGAGCATTTAATTTCTGAGGAGGATGCTCCAACAAATATACTCTGAAGGGTACTGCAAAATGGTCTGCTCAGTGCATTATTCTGCTATACTTGAATAACTGCCACTTAAAAAAATTCGTCAGACAAGAAGGGAAAAATGCCAACATTATGATACAAGAGCATCAGAGAGGAATAACTGTATGGTTGTCCCTTCTGTGAGTGTCAGTCTTCGGAGGAAATGCAAAACAGAGGGCTGGAGGAGGGAATTGCATTTTCCCAGGAAGGTTGATTTGAGATTGATTTTTTTTTTTTTTTAATTTTTCTTTTAATCAGTGAACTTGGCGTTAAGATGGTTCAAGTGATAATGCTGAAGGCAGAGAGGATGGTCACTATCAATAGAGGATAGATTTTTTTTTTTTAAATGGGAAAAAAGTGGATAAACAGGGCTGGGAGTTAAAAAAATTATGCAGTGCAAAGTCATTTTTTTGGGGAACAAAAGGCTCTCCATTTTTTAGAAGAAATTCCTGTTATTTGTTGGAAAGAGCAGTGGAGAATGCCTTATCTCTACTAGTTAATCATAGCATAATTTTGTTATCGTGTAAGTGTGAACAAGATGAGACCCAAGTTTGTCTAGACCAAAAGGTAAACAGCAGAAGTTTGAGGTGGTCAACAATGGAAAAGAGAGAGATTGCTCATGAAGAACTGATGCCTGGGATAGAAGACTGTTTGGCGTGGTACTTCATGTACTATATTTCAACTCAGGATGTCTTGGATATTTAGTACAATTTGTCAAAGTCTTCTCTGAGACTATGCTGGGGTTGCAAGAGAAAGAAAAATGTTTTTGTTAAAGATCAGCTGATCACCATGAAGTGCTTGAAAGGATTAAGGTTAGTAGCAGAAAATAAAGTTGTACATCTAAAGGAGCAAATGACTTTCAGAACATGGCGAAAGTTCTTATTTTTTTAAAAAAGAAAGCAAGCAGAGACTAGAAATTACTGGAATTAGTGAGAAAACTTGTATTTTATGCATTTTAAAAATAAGTCTTGTAGTTTCGATTTATGTATGTCATGTTTGAGTTTCAATTTTGTATCAGTTCTGCAGTCTCGTTACACAGTAAAGGAAAATAATTGCAAAGGCTGTCAGGTATTGTGGAGTAAACTTTATTAGATACGGAAGATAATAATAAGCGGAATTATAGATGACTTGAGTCATAGTAAAATGAAGTGCTTAAATGGTATTTATTAGGTGATAGCTTGTCAGTGGAAAGTCTTGTACACAAAAATGAAGAAGATGAACTCTTTGTATCTCAATAACTATCTTAGAGCTAGTTGTAAAATGTAGGCTATAAAGTTTTTGTTTGTTGCTATCTGTATGTCATGAAAGAGCCAAATGGTTTCTAAAACTTACAGTCACAAACTGATTATAAAATTCCCGAGGGGAACTCTGATGGGGCTATCATAACTTAAGAATGGAACGGTGAGTCACTGCAGGAGGAATTCATGTAATAATCTTTTCTGGTATTTATAGGACCAGAAGGATAAAATGTCATTTAATTTTATTTGATTAAAAACTACTAGGCAAGAGAGAGAAAGAAAAAATGAAGCATTTTTCTTTTATTTCAGGCATGAAAGATGAATGGAATATATAAAAAGCGTATTATGAAGCCAGTATAGTATAGTGATTAATTTCAAATCTGATCAATGCTCCAAAATAGTTGTGTTAATAATAAAATTATATTATTAGATAACTTAAGGTGATTTTTTTTTAGGTTCTAGATGCAAAATGTTGCTTTTGAGTGGAACAGCTAGATTATGAGGCATCTGTATCTGTGCAGTTCAAAGATTATCCATGTAAGGTCTTTATTTACCTTAAAAAGTTATGCCACTTAAATGTACTTAATGTAGCCTTAATTAGGTTTGTTAGGGTGCCAAAAATGCTTTAGCCTGTTCCATTAATGCTGGTGATGCAGTATTTTATCCAGCACTGTGTATTCAGTCCTGCAGTCACTTCTGCTTGAATCAGAGCTGTGTCCTCTTTTATGTAGTGCTCCCAATTTAAAGATTGTTAGTGTTGTCTACTGTTGCTTAAAGGTTTGGTTGGTTTGTGTTGTTCTTTTCAGAAAAGGCAGTATAATTTGGTGAGCGTGTGTTTATTCACAGTGAAATCTTGCATGAATTGTTAACTAAAACTTTTAGGTCCTGTCACAATATTGAGAGCTTGTCACTGTGTCATGGTACAATGATCCTTATCCTTTCTCTCCTTTGGACTGCTAGTATTAATTTTTGGTTTATTTATAAGATCTTTGGTATGGTTCATTAATATTCAGCATGTATAGGGGTTTATCAAGCTTAAAGTTTATAAAATTTAAAATTAGTGAAAGCAGAGGCAGATGTGTGTGAGGAAAGGTGAGACTGTTAAGCAAAATAACAAATATTCTTGAATGAGCCACAAGATCTTCAAAAATTCATTTGGGGGGGGGGGGGATAAAACAGTATGAAATACTGCTTAAATGGCAAAATTGTCTGGATACGTGCTTGGCCAAAAAAGTCCCTGACTCATCTTTTCACTTTCTGCTATTCAAACTTGATGAAACAGAGGACCTGCTTCATAGTACGGAAGTGTTGGTGAGAGAAAGGCTGAAAGGATCAAATCTGTGTAATACTTTCTAGAGATGACAGAAGAAGAATTAGATATTTAGAAAAAGAACAGATGTACAAGAAATAAGCAAATTGCTAAATCCATTGGTGAAGAAAGAATATTTTTATGGAACTTCACATTACTAGTGAGTTTAAGTGGAATAAAATTATTGTTCTAAACTTTTTTTTATTAAAGTAGCTGCTTGCTTCTAGCACTTTCTATGCCTTCCTTGACTCTTCCTGCCAGCATTGTAGGTCTGTTTCAGGAAAGGCAATGTTGAGGTTTTAAAAAATTTTAGTGCTAGATTTCTAGCTATGATACCAAGTAAGAGCATGTTCTTTTTTCAAACAAAACAAGCAAATGCAACCCGGAAGATGTTACTCATGTTGATTAAAACTATTTTTTCCAAGAGGCATTATGATGTAATTTAGATTGGTTTTGATTGTTTTGAGTTGATGCATAATAAGTGTAATCCTAAATGATACTTGAGGCCCTTGTGACCAAGTTTGAGTGTATTCTGGAGTGGGTTAATCCTATGCAAGAAATAAAAAGATGGGTTTAATTTTCTGTTGTTCCTTCAAATTTTTCGAAAGGGTTTTTTCTACAGCAATGGAAGATAAAAGTGAAAGATCTGTTTATTGCTTATGTACACTACCTCTGGTAAGGATTAAATGGAAATAACTTGAGTGGAAATCAAAGAATATCAGATATCTCTTAGGAATTGTAAGAGTAATTTAAGAGGATTTGTGTATTTTCTAGAATTCATGTTAATTTCTGCAATTCTTTAAGCTAAATGCAAATTTAACAATTACACTTTTATATTAATTTTCATTTGAGAGGTAATACAAATTTTGCTAATTTCATATCCCATTCAATAGCCAGTATTGAATTTTTACAGGGATAGTACGAGTATCAGTACAGTGCAAAAAAAACCCAAACAACCAAATCCCATACTAAATAGACCCTCTATCATAAGAGAGGTTCTCTGATAACAGTGATAATGTGAGAGCTTATTGAGAAAATAAATGTTTTCAGTAGCTTGGAGTTTTTAATATATGCAAGTATTTCAAAACCTAACTAAATTCTTGTGGCTAGTTGTGTTTTAAATAATACCCAAACTTTTCTGACTGTTTCAGTTTTGTGCTTATCAAATTTGTTTCAGTGAATATACTTTTGGTTTTGTTATGGCAGAAGATAAATCAGAATGTTTAAATAGTTTGTGGGAGCATTTATATAGTTTGGGTATTATATCCTCTGTAACATAACTTTGTCTTATACATGCTCCTTACAAAAAAAAATATTCTGTGTCAGTTCTCTATTTCTTCACATGAATGGTGCAATTTAATATTGGAAGATGAGCTAACTAAATTTTTTTTTCCTCCATGAACTTTGTAAAAATATTATAGGAAAGTTCTGTTTCTAGAGCTTAGGCTTAGGAAGCTTGATGGTATAATACAAAAAATGAAATCATGACATCCTGAAGATCATAAAGGATCATAATTTTCACTTACTTTTAGCCACAGTAGAGTTGGATTATTAGTTTCATAAATATTCTATTTTATTATTATGGGATTTCCATTTAAAAAAGCCTTTATTTATGTTTTCTAAACACGGTATCTGGAAAAATGCTTGGGTCTTTCTTCAACCTGTTCTTCACTGCTTTTGAATTTCCAATTTTATCCAAAGGGACTTTGTGGTTGAGTCTTAATTCTTTCAAGGGATAAGTTACAAAATTTCTCATAAAAGGTGCTTGGCTTTTGAGTTTATAATTTTTGTAAATAAGTCTAGTTCACATTCATTTTTATTGGATATGATTGCGCTTGTTAAGACATCTTCAAAAGCTGTTTCATACCTGAAAATAATTTGAGACGTGGGGGGGGGGGGGGAACCACAAAAAAAAAACCAAAAAAACCCCACAAACCACAAAACCAAACCAAGTATTCATATTGAAAGACATGGAGAATCTGTTTTTCTAGTTTAGTGTAGCTTGCATGGAGTCTAATTTCCTCCCAATCAACAGAGGTCAGTTAAATCAACTGAGAGGAAAGAATTATGTGATTTCATAGGTGCAGAAACTAGAGATGATGTTGTTCAGTCGCATTTCTACTTTGGATTAAATACACTGTCGTAAAAGAATTAAAAAAAAAATCTGTCTCTTTCTAAACGCCAATATGTTTTCCCTAGAGTATAGAATTATAGATACTTTCTTAGTAATTTGAAAAGGAAGTATTTCTGAAGTGGAATTGCAGTCATACAACCTCTGTACTGCTAAGTGGAGAGCCAGTTATTTCTGCCAACAAAATAGTTCTTGATGTTTAAGCAGTTATGTGCCAGTGTTGTCAGGCCAAAGGAGGAAAGCGCATGGGACAGCTTCTAGAAGAAGTACTGCTGTTTTACAGATCAAAAAAGACTTTAAACAGCATTAAGTTCTAGCTAATTTTCTTGTGTTTCTCCTGTTAGTGGAATCATACAGCCCAACCCGCCTTGTTTCAAGGTGGTTGACTGTCCCAAGTCACTGTTTCCTAGGCAAGTCTCAGAAGCAAAGCTTCCTGGTCAGCCTGTTGGTCACGTGGACTCTGACTATAGAAGCCTCTCTAGAATAAGCCTACAGAAACTGCAGAGCCATCAGGAGAGCAGTGTTCACCTTTCCACAGTCTTACCTCAGGTGCCCTTCTGCTTCTTCCTTCCTTTCTCGCGTAGGGACCTGCTGCACACCAGTTGCTCGGTCTCCCCTCTTTGCCAGCAAACCAGTTTGCTCCAGACGTTCTCCTCTGTGATGTGGCAGGGAGTTAACCAGCCTTTTGAGGTCACCTTATCTCTGTGTGAAACTTGATGACCCCATCATACTTCTCAAGTATGAGTTAGAAAGTATTTTTGGGGGGTGTTTTTGTGAAGTTTTTGGTGGCAGGAATGTGAAATTTCCATTTATTTCCAGGAACTTTGAGTTCTGAGAGACTCGCTAGAGGAATTTCAATGCTAAATTTTACTCAACTTGTGCTGAATCTGTACCTATGTATGTTTTAGTCAGAGTGCATTCTAAGTTCCTTGAATGTTTTAGACCAGAAGACTGGAGAAGATGGCTGTGTCTGCCTGGTATTAGTAAAAATATTCCTGTTTTAGTTTGCGTATCGAAAAAATGGACATGGTATTTGTTCATGGGCAGTAAGTGTTCCTCAGAAACAAGGAAATATACATTGTTTATCAAAAGGTGGAACTTAAGCTCATAGAATATGTCACATCAGCAATTGAAATGGGATTGTTGTTAAGGTGGCTATTCCTATGCTATTCTGCACCTAATTAACGTGTAATGATGGTAGAGAAGATACAGCAGGATTGGGCTTCAGTGTATCTCAGTAACCTAAATAAATAGCTTTGTCCTTGCACAGTGAACCCAAAATCAATGGTACTGTGTCTTGAAAACTTGGATTTCTGTGCTAGTTAGTTTGGTCCCAGTCAGGATATATATGTGCCTGTGCTGCCATCACACTTTGATCTGTGATATAAAACTGTCATAGTGTCATTTTTTTAATTGATACACAAATCCATTGGCCTTCCTTTTAGACACATTCTTGCAAAGATGGTGCTGATTGCTTCCTATAGTCCCATGTCCTATATATCTTCATATGCCTCAAATTGAGCAAGTCCAAACAAAGTAGTCAAATAGGTGGCTTTCCTCTAATCTCAGAATGTAAAGGAATGGGAAGAGTACGAAGCTGCAGTTGGTTGTACCAAATGATTGTCCTTTTGTTCTGGAAGGATTGGCAGGGGAATCACAACTCCTAAAAAAAATTACTCTGACATGATTGCAATTCTGCACAAAATATTTCCAAAAAGGCATTGTGACTATATTGAATGGTATGCTTTCCTCCAGCATATGAGAGACATTAGCGAAAGAAGCTTTAAATCAACAATTGGTTTATCACTTTCCCATTCGAAGGTAATGGTGTTGTCTTTCTTACTCAACAGCGTTTCCTTGATATGACGTTTGGAGCCGGAGGTCATACTACAGCTCTGCTAGAGAAAGCCAGCGACATTACAATATATGCACTAGACAGGGATCCCACAGCTTATAAAATAGCTCAGCAGCTTTCAGAATCGTACCCGTAAGTTGTCTTCTCCTGTCTTAAATGTGGTCGAGATAAGGTTGCTACTGTGGTGTGTTATACATAATTTAATATATTTTTATAGTTTCAAGATATAGTTTTTAATGGATTATTGTAGAATATCATTATAGTCGGTACGTACCTCGTTAAATAGGAGATCCAATTCAATTTATTTGAGTAATTGCATGCAAGTTCTTCTGAGGTTTTTGGAGTTAAATGTGTATTTTGTACTCTGTTAATTTTGAGTATGCATCAAGTAGCCGCTTTTATATTTAAAAATTGATTTTAGAATGATTCATGTGCTCTGCTTGCTTTGAGATGATTCTGATGGCAGAGTTGTACAAAAACATACACTTTGTGGTAAATATTTCACAAAAATGGATAGAATAATGTACTTTAATGATGTAATTTAAATATGGCTTATGAATATTTTAACTTTTAAAAAACAAAAATTAACGGTAATTCAGTATTAGGTTTGCTAACTATTTTGCCATTGGCCTCAGAAACTACTAAACAATTTAATAAGCTACTATTTCTATGTAAAGCTCATGCTTCAATTCTCTTTTTAAATCAAGTGCGGAATTTGCTAAATGAACAATTGTGAAGTGCAAATTGTTATGGTTTTTTACTTATACAAAGTTCTTGTTCCTTTATTTTATTCAAGAAACAGCCCAGTCAGAGCATGAGTACATTAATGCAAAAGTGAGCAATATATAGAGTTGAATACGAGCTTTTCAGTAAGTGCTATTGTTTAAATTTGACCAAGAAGTAAAAATACGTGGATACAAAATCAAACAATATGAAATAATTAATACTTAAGAAATTTAGGGGAAGTAGGAAGGAGAGGACACTTACTGTCGTGTTGAAAACGCCAGAGTATTTATTTCAAAAGAGCTTTTACATGAGGAAAAGCAAGTCTTTCCAGTAAGAAGAAAAATGGAAGAGGTGTGGATAAAGAAACACCTGGTTGATCAGTCATGTTTCCCCACATAAAAAAGAGGGGAAGACAGCAATAGTATTCAAGCAATGCAGAAGGTATTCCTCACCTTTTCTAAAAGAAAAGGCTAAAGTGTGCATTCCTTTCTTCAAGTGCAATTGTCAGAGGCCCGGTGGGAAATACACAAGCATGTGACAAGAAAGCATAGCTCGGTTTCTAGTTGTTCTACTCTGTAAGATCACTTAAATCTATTTCTCTAATTTTTCACTTCTTTGTGGGCTGAAGTGACATGCAGTGTATAGTTACAAATTTGTGGAATTCCTCTCTCAACTGTTAATTTCTCCAGAGAATGCTCTTTCTGACAGAATAGCGTGGAGAATATTGGCAAGGAAAGTTTATTTTCTTTTAAACTAAGCCTGCAGACACCACCCGATGTCATTGGAGTTGTAAAGTCTTCTGTTCTTTGTGTCATAGGAAAAAAATATATCTAGTCCAAATTAAAGCTAATCTTATACCTAATAAAAGTTTTCAGAAACATTCACACAACACAAGACAACGATGAGCAGTCCTCTGATTCAATATATGTTTATCTGTAAAGTGTCCTATGCAAACCTGGGTGTGAAGGAAGTTTATTTTCCAGGTAGATGAAGAGATTTTACAAGTGTTGGATGACATTCTGCCAATAATTGACATTGTTAATTCTCTGCTTGCTTATGTTTGTGAAAAGACAAGCTTTAATCAATATAGTGTTACAGTTGATGTAACTTACTATGGCTTCATAAACAAAGGAGGTCTCCTAGGTCCTATTTATGTTCATGAAATCATATAAACTTGGTTACTTGGACTCCACACATAGTGTTGTCCACCTTTACAGACACAAGTTATCATTAGAATGAAGTGGGTTCTTAAATAACATAATGTTAAGTTATTAAAGTCTTAATCACTGAAAAATGACTGCATGCCACTTGAATATATATAGTGAGATACAGAGCAGTATTATTTGTTTTGGTGTTTTCCCTCATCTCCCATCTTTCCTATTGGAAGGAACAGGTGGGTCCTTTTTCAGAAGGTAAATATATAATTTTTCATAATAGTTTATGTTGAAAGTTAAGATAAAAGAATGTTCATATATGGTATATGTGCTCCTTCTTAATCTGCTTTCCCTGGGAGGTCATTTGCATAAAGCATTGTTAAATTGAAAGGGGGCAGGAGCAGGTACAAGTATATAATTTATAAATAACAGGTAAAGCTAGGGTTTACTTAGAAATCAGTTGTAAGTATAAAGGATTTACTTATGAGATACGGAGCTTTCATAAATGGAATTTTTTCTTTCAATATTCATTAAAAGATGGTTGATCTAATATTATGGGGTTTTATTGTCCATTTTCTGCACTGTGTTAGAAATAAATCTTTTATCGTAATTTTATCAGTTTAATTCAAATCTGTGTTGGCATCAAAAGCTCAGGGAATTAATCCACTTGACATCTTTATCTGATCAGGTCTACTGTCAGGTAAAATAGTTCCCTGGTTCACCAGGGAGCCACAGAAATAATTGTGCTATCTTAAAAATGGCAATGGCAGCATGCAGTTGCAAGCTGAGAGAAATGTAGGGCTGTCTCTTCTGTAAGAAGCCCAGCCGTAGATGTAACTGAAGAACTGCAGCACAGAAGTATAAACTTCTCCATTGTTTTTCTGTTCTAAGGGTTTTTTCACCTCTTCTGTTTAACATTGCTGTTTTGGGAGAGGTTACTTGACTTGCTGAAGTGCTTCACTTCCTTTGGAGGTGATGGCACAAGGAGGGGAAAAAGGCTGTCGTGCAACTGTAACCAGTAAAATCTGGTTCCCACTATGTCTGAAATTGTGAATGCAATGGGCAAATTGAAAGTCATACATCAAATGAATTTTCTGTTGCTGTTTTGTTTCTACTTAAAATAGAATGTTGTGCCTGTTTAATTGGGGATGTTAATAAATTGCAGTGTATCACCTACATGATGGATCTTCAGTCTTGCAGTAGTTTTTGCAGTAGTCCATCCTACCATAAAAAAATTCAATTCTAAATATTCAGTGTTAATTGCTATTGCTTAGTCTGGTTAGGTAACATTAATAATCTTAGTAAAATCATATAGTTCCAACTGTTACTTACTATGAGGCTTCATTTTTTTAAGCATCCAATATCTGAAGTCACTGAGTTACAAGATTATTAAAGCTCAAGTTGCAGAAATATGCCCAAAGATATGGTTGGAAGAGAAGATAAGTAAGGCTAAATTAGGGGATTTTTTTCTATATTCAGAACTAATAAATGAAGTTCTCCTTGTACTTAGCCAAAAGACAGCTGGAGTAATAAGTCACTGAATGAGAACACTGAGGAAAAATACATTTGATGTTTTTATTTTAAATGTGTCTCTTTGCTCTTGGTAGTGATTTTGTCAGAACTAAAATCTGAAGAGAGTAGAGTTCCGACTTCAATTCTTGCATTCATTTAGCCTCTGTTTATTATTTTTATTTTTTAAAATATGTAGTGCTGCTTTAATAAGGAGAAAATGGGTCAGGGCCTGTTAGATATTCAGTGTGTGGGTGGGAATCCTTTGACGTGCTTTCTGGGGAAGCCTCTAACTTGGGAATTGCTGCTGAGAATCCAAGAGAACAAGATAAAATTCAGTCAGTAGCAATATATATTACAAGTAAACCCTTTCACACCCACTGAAAGGGAGAGGTTGGAGAGGTGTCTTAAATCTGGCAATTAACCAATATCATTGCAGGCTTTTAAGTATGAGAAACCTGCGCAAAGCCTACGCAGAGGAGACAATATGTTCTTTGTAGTTCTCTGAGCAGAATAAGAAATTGTGCCCCAGAAGTAGGGATAAATAATATAAAATTCCTCATACAATTGAACTACCATTTTATAGGAGTTCTAAAGTAATTCTGAGGTGATGGTGCTTGTGGGTTTTGCTTTCAGGGTTGCAGTAGTTCTACAGGAAAAATGGGATAGAACCATCAGCTGTGCGTTGTATGTTCTGGGGAAAATACAGTGTATTTTGTTCAGTTCTAGGGAAAAGAGAACTCCTTTTTTCAGTTGCAATAAGCATATTTTAAGTGCTTATGAATTGTAGCTCAGTGCATAATATATTGATGCTTTTCTTGTTATGTTATTTATATAGGCTACTATTTAACTTTTGATTGTAGTGCACAAGGGATACAATTAACAGTGTGTAATCAAGGCATATTCATTTTAATGATGTCCTGACTATATATAAGCAAGATAATTAGTTACCTATAGCGTTATTTCTTTCTAAAGAATTCTCCATGTATCTCAACATCTGGCTGCCTCTCAAATGCCGGCAACATAAATAAATGAGTTGCCTTAAATATGAGGTGGAAAAATGCAACCGAGAGCACTAAAAAGACCTTTAGATGCCATTATATTAAAATAGTGCTCTTCTGTCATTTCTTTTGTTCCGCAAAAGGTTTATTTGGGTAACAAAACCAAATACGTTTCCTTATAAAAACATAAGGAATAAAAATTCTTTCTCTTGTTGCTGAAGTTCCAGCTGTGCGGGTTTCAGAATGACTAGAAACTTTTGCTTGCTTTCATATGTATGATGTGATCCTTCAATACATAGAGTTCCTGGTTCAAATTTGGGCCCAATTCAAAGTTACCCTGACACATAAAACAAATGCAGCAGTCTACTTTTAGCAGTTGTTTTTCTTCCCTTTTTACTCTTTACAGTGTTTTATAACTTGGCCCTTTAGTGCTTTCTTAAAACCTTGTCAGTTTGAGTGTCAGTCTTCTCTGATGTAACATAATTATAGATGTTTGACCACCAACATCACATCACTTGAAACTGCAATTAAATCTTTTGTGTGTGTATTTCTTAATTTTCCTTTCTTTCCACACCTGATGATTGTGTTTTAATTCATTGTATGGGCTGCAAAATCTTTACCATGTACAGACTGCAGTCTAATAATTTCAAGTTCAGAAAGTGTTTCTATTACATAAGTATTGCTGGGACAGGTAAACTCCTCCTCAGTGGGCCTACAAGAACTCAATATAAGGTTAAGTATCACAAACCCTGGTTCCAAAACTGGCCAGTGACATTGGCAAAAATGAAACTAAACTGGTAGAAGCCAAAATTGTGTAAACTCACTTTTTAAATCGAGAAGTGCTAGTTTTCCTTCCCTAAATTCAAGTAAAGGAGGAAAACAGGTTGCCTGATTGAAAGGAAAACTTTGTGGCAGAGAAAGGAAGTCGTGTTCCTTGTAAGCTTTACAAAGATGATGTCTCTTTATTTTGAGGTACACAACACCCAGTAGTAAATGATACTGTAAAAAAAAAATTGGGAACTCTTCTTTTCCTGGCAGTTTTGGTATTAAAAAAAAAATCAACTCATGAAAAAAATTTTTACAGCCATTTCCATAAAGATCACATAGGACAATGGTCAGTGTTTTTTTTTAAATGTTCTTCACAATGTACGTGTGTGTTTCTGTATTTTATGCTCAGCATCAAGTTCTTACATAACTGACGGTGTTAGCTAGCTGAGCAAAACGTTACTGGATTGTTTTCTTAATTTGCTTAACGTTCCTGTGGTTATACTCTAAATTGTTATTGCAGTCATACACTCAGGCTTACCAATAATACATCTCTGCCAAGGAATTGTGAAAGACAAGTTTATTGTTTTCGTTAGGGATTTTAGATCAGGGAGCTGCAGTGGAGTGACTAACATGCAGTGCTATGCTAAGGCCGGTTCATTAATATTTTGTTGGGTATTTCCTGGCTAAATCAAGAGATAACAGGAACAAACAGTGATGCCTCTTCATCAAGACCATATTCTTAATTAGTCTTTTAGCAGAATAATTTATTTGCTCTGAATATGAATAGTTTGTAAAACTTCTAACAATTTATATCTGTATTTGTATACTAAAACCAGTGGGTCCCTTCCAACTCAGGACATTCTATGATTCTATGATATACTGAACAACTGCAGTTGCCTGGGTGCCCACGCCACTGTCCCCAGAGTTACCATCAACTCTTAACGTATGTTGATTGAGAGACAACAGCAAAAAGATGGGAAAAGCAAATTATAGTGTAAAAATGCATAGTAGAAACCAAGTACTTTACAATATAAAAATATGGTTTAATATATTTACTTTTGAAAAAAATTGTTAAATGTGGTTTTGTAGAGAACAAGTGCAGTGTGGACTATATATGGACTTTGTCACACTGTGCTGCATGGCCAGTTAAGCCAAGAGGCAGGGTTGGTTAATCCTCAGCCACAGTAGTCCATTTACGCGTTGTTGACTCAAGAAAGTTCATTTGAGAAACTCCTATAACTAAGAAAAAAAATTATTTTTCAAATTAATAAGCTTTTTTTTTTTTTACAATTAATTATAGAGATCAGTAATGAGCAATGGTTTAAAACAGGAAGGTGCTATGTAATGCCTACATGAGCATCAGAAGTGTTCTTGATGCTTTGTATTGACAGGGAAAGTTACCATCCTCCAGAGTGTGCATAATATGTTTTTGCTTAAAGAATAAAGGTGCAGATTGAAGTTAGTTGCTGAGCAGTGCAGTATTTTCTGTGTAGTACAGTCAGTCTTTTTATCTGTCTCTTGTGTTTTATTGATGTTTTTCTATACAGGATATTTGAAAAACAGAAGTATTAACAAGATTGTCACCCATGGAAAATAACACAGGGCACAATCTAGAGAATACCTTACATCTATTCAAACTGTATGTCTATTTGTATCAGCAGAATGATTTTTTTTTTTGCTTAAACAGAGCACATTTCATGTGGAAATAGTCATAGATACATGAACACCACCTAAGCATCCTCAAAATGTAGTTTAATTTAAGACCAGATAGGCAAACAGGAACTTCTTAAAAAAGGAGATGGAAGAGAAACGATGCATAAATCCAAGTGTTCAAAGCAATATATAGCTCAGTATTAGAAGTAAGCTTGGGAAGATGTAGCTAGGAGAAACCCATCAAGATGGTAACAAAAAGATGACAAATCTGAGTATACTGGTTGAGCAGACATCCAGTCTTCAAGTGTCAGCCTGAAGCTTGAGAAGATTGAATGAGTTGGATGCCACAGTTTGTCTAAATATTTTGTCTAAATATTTTGTCTAAAGATCTTCCCCCTGCAATTTCAGTAGTGTCTCTGTGTTATTCAGTTGAAAGTCTATTTAACCACAGTCTTTAAAAGTCCTATTTTACTTTTTTTTTTTTGGGGGGGAAGGGGGGGCGCGTGGAGGGAAGCCTAAGGGGAAGCAAGTTTGTGAGTTATCTGAAGTAAGGGAAAATTGTTTCTAGAAGCAGCGAGTTGTCCAGCAGGCTGTACTAAGCATACCTTTGATGTAGTGTTTTATTGTGGCTCTTTGGTCAGATTCAGCTTCCAGCATGTTTATTCTTTTCCTCAGAGGTAGATGTGAAAAAAGCTCATACACTGCACCTTCCATAGTGGGTGTGTGTGTGAAAATGTGAATTGCCACCGCATCCATATATATGGGAAAGGCTGAATGGGGTCCTAAACTGCAGAATTTTTCTCAGTGCCGATATTGGCCATGCAGTGGGTCTTAAAACTGGTATTTAGTTGCAACGGTGGGAGTTGTTAATTATTGTATGCATGGGAAGCCAGAAGACAGCTCTTGCTTATATTATGTAGTCAGTAAGGGCAGGAAAGTTTGTACTTTGTATTGACTGAAGCAAGTTAATATGTATGTTTGGAGGCTGGAGGAGAGCTTTTTATGTTCAAGGTATAGGATGTTGCGGATTGATGAATGTGTGGTATCAACATCTTATCTCTCCATCACAGAATTCTTCTAGCAATGTATCATACCAGAATTTTAATACTGAATGACAAGGAAAAGCTCTCAATCTGCTGAATTTAAACACTATAAATTTGTTGAAATCACTTCAGAGCTCTAATTTTTTCTGCCTCAGTTGCAACCAAATACTGTCCTGACCTGACTCTTACTTAACTCGCGAGATCTGTCTAGCTCATACATTGAGGTGGAATGGCTACAGGCCATTTCCAACATTAGTAGCTGAGTTTAAATTTCATATACTGGTTACATAAGAGAAGTCCTTATTTGCACTGTTTACATCTTAAAGGAGTAAGGTGTCTTTAAGAGCATAGCTATGCCCAGATACTGCTTCTATATATACAATGGCACTGGTTTCAAGGAGTGTAGTTATGTTGACATTCCTACTTAAAGCTTTTATTTAGCAATAGAAACATTTGGAATATGATTAAATACTAATCAGTCTACCAAGACTCATTCTATTTACAAGATTCTATTAGTCTTTTTAATGCAATATATATATTTCTTTTATTTTGGCAAAATAATCTGATAGTTATGTTAACTATTAAAATTATTTTCAATGTCATGTCATAAATTTGGGGTGTTGTCTTTGTTTTCATATATAGCATCTCATGTGCCAGTGCTAGATTTAATGTAATTTCCAGTCAGATGAGTCAGGACAGCCCTTTTCTGTGTTACTGGTTTATTTCCATGGTTTTTGTTACAGTTATTGAGTCATTTTACATTTCAATATTAAGTGAAAATTAGAGTTTTGTGAATAATTGATATTTATCAATTTGGGTGATAGTCTTGGTTTAGCAATTTCTCCCACAATATGAAAATCATTCCCATTGGAAGGGATCTTAGGATGTCATCTACACCAGCCTCATTCTTCAGGCAGGTTCAGTAGGAACAATTTTAGACTGTTGATTGTAACCTGATGTGAGTGGGTGGCCTTGAATTTTTCTAAGGCACAACAGGATTCTAAAATACATTCACTTTCTGACCTTATTGTGCTATAGTGCTGTAGCATTAAATGGTGAATTTGTGCAGCACCATTCTCTGGCAGGCAGTAGTGAGTATCCTAAGGTGGCCCCTGGAGTCATATCCCATGTGATAGTGTTTTGTATTGGTTTATATTGTTTACAAAATTTAAATGAAAATTGAGAGATGCATCATATGGTGATCTCCTTCAGACTTTCTGTTGAGTGGATCCTCATCCAAAGCATACAAGAAGTTATTCTTTTCTGGGAGTTATTCCTGCTTCCCTCTATTCCTTTTCCTACTCTCTCTTCTAGATATTGCTAGGGCAGGGCAGCCAATATGATAATCTACACATGTATCTGAATCATCTTAGACATCTTTGGACAACAGAAGTGTAGGCCAAGCAGCTTAATTATTTTCCAACCTGAGAAATTACAGCTTTTAGACCACAGATAGTGATCAAGAAATGAAGAAACATTGTGTTGAATGTTGGTTTTCTTCCATCACAGTTTTTCATCAGTGTTTCTAGGAATACTATAAAATGCTAATTGTTCTTACAGAATGAGAAGACCTTTACTTTTTAAGTTAAGAGGGATAAGAACCCCTCTAGGTATTGTTTAAGGACGTGGAGTTGAATGTGGGTGATTTGAATTTCTCTTCAGTACGAATGTCCACATCCTGCATTTATTTTTAAGGTCATTGTATATACCTGCTAGCTCAGCTTCATATGGAATGCAGTGTTAAGTGTTACTTTAACCAGCAGTACTTTCACACGTCCATTATATTGGGGTTTTTTAATTCATCTATATCAGTGTGCTGTAAGAGTACTCAGAACATCTTTAAAGTTTAATGTTATAGCTTTTACATGCAGAGTGTTTCTGAGGACAGTTCTGTGAAGCTTAATTTGGGTTGTAGGTTTTTTCTAAAAGGAACAATTGTCCTTATTTTTAAAAGTAAATAATTATGGTGCTGAAAAAATCTTTGAACTTACATGATCCATAAAGGAGACATAGACTTTTCCTTTCAGCCAGTTTACAGCTTCTTGGTTTTGATGAGAAAGTTTCTTATAGGTGTTTAGATGTCTTAGGTACTTCTATATTATTTTTGTAACCATTCCATTACTAAAGTACATGTAAAACATTTTCTGTTTGTTGAACTTAAATTCTAATTAAAAACATTTTAAAATGTATGTGTCAAAAATATATTTAGAAATATCTTTTATAAATATTTAAAGCTTTTTTTTTTGTGGCTGAACAGTTGAGTTCCAGGTATATTTTCATTAGAGTAACAAATCAGTTTGGTGTTTATAAAAATAATAAGTGTTTTGTAAAGGAAACTGATAGAGTATTCTTTTAAATATATACATATATTTTAATAACAGCAAAACTCAAGATTCTGCTTGTTTTGATGAGAGGGAGGAAGGGAGGAGAAGAGAACATAGGTTGTAATCTGAAGTTTTTAGCACCTGGTAGCTAGTTGTCTACGGATCTTTTTGTCCTATTGAGAAGATTGTATCTTCATATTTCTCAGCAACAGTTAGTATTTTAGCTTGCTATTTGTCAAGAGCTGTATATTTAGTTTATTTTTGTTCATATTCACAATAGGAAGCATGGAGGCAGTCTGCACAAAACAAGAGGACATAAACTGTATTGAAATACTCCTCCTTGCATCAGACAATAAAGGCAAAAGTGTATTTCATCAGTACATAGATTATAATTTTTGAGAGTAGAAGATCGCAACATTTTCATATGAAGATGGAGATATATAAATGTATGGACAGTAAGGTGCTTGTCACTTACTAAGAGAAGGTCAAGACTGATTAGTATTTAAGCTAAACATTTTGTTTGCTGATAGTCTCTGATTCATAATTTTATTTCTTCAAATTTGATAAAAAGGAAAACAGGTAACTAAAAATATTTTTCAACACTTGTATCAGTAGTGAGCTTCTTTGCACTTAGCTAAGTGTGAAATATACAAATGTACAGAGAAGTTATTTGGAGTTCAGATTATTTTTCTGATTGAGTTGTACTTCAGATACTATTATTCTTATCTTAGATACATTATGATTATGTATATAAGTGCATAGACCATAAAAATGAATTACTTTGAGTTTGACTACGTAACTATTTTTTTCTTGTCATAATAATAAACATCATTTGCATTTTAATTTGATTTTTGCCTTTGTGACTCAGCTGTGCCAAGTGTTGTGCAGAATATTCAAAGGACTGAAAGTAAAATCAGACAGTTAATTGCTGGCTTTGTATTTGGATGCCTAAAAAATACAGCGACTTAGCTTGATCAAGCAGCATAGATTTGAATAGAGAGATTTCAGAGAATTTCTGTGTAAAACCTCGGTGGAGAAAACACGTAACTTGGAATGGAAGTTACCTGTGGCTTCGCCACCACTGAATGGTGCAAATGTTTGAGACCAATATTGACAGTAAGTGGCCATAACTCTTGAAGCACACAGACCCATAAGGAATAATACAAATGTCATGTCTCAACAGCAGAAACAATCTGTAATACTGGTATCATTTACTATTCAGTGTTACATTGTTCAAGAGAAATTAGAGGCTGCTGGAACTTAAATTTTTAAATATGAGTCAGGAAAATAGAACCAAATTCTTTCTGATAATGCTATCTATATTGGCCATTCATCTTCAAGGTGATCTGTGCCACCTGCTAGGCTGGGAAGGTAAAGAGGATGATAAGAAGCACTCCCTTCCCCTAAGCCATTGTGTCTTTATCTCTAGGAAAGCACTGCTGGTTGTTTTTTGTTTGTGGGTTGTTTTTTTTTTTTTAATCTAATGATTACATGGGGACCTGAAAACCTGTACCTTTGCCCCTCGAAAGAAACTGGGAACCAATTCCTGTGAAACTCGGAGAGCAGCTGTTAAAAAGCCAATTTTTCTGTTACCAGGGGAGCCTTAATCCAGCTCTGCGTTGTCTCTTCCCACCCTTTTCAAAGACATGTGCTGCATGTTACACTTTCCATAAGTGTAAGGTAGTAGCTCATCCTTCTTCATCTCATTCATGACTACTAGCCGTTGCTAATGAACAGAGTGATTTGCCGCAAAAGATAAGGCAAAAATCTCATTCAGTTGACTAAGCATCAGAATGAGTTTTTATTCCTTGAAATACAGTCTAGGTTAAGATGGAGCAATGTGTGACCGTCCAAGCATGGAGCGAATTCAACCCTTCCCACGGTCTGCCTTTGTTAAAAGAAGTAGATGTTAGCACTTCGTGAGCCCAATATTAAGATACGACCTTCTGGCATTTAGTAGTATTTAATCCAAGAACTAATACTAATAACGTGATGCTAGTACCTTTTAGTCCTCTAACAAAAAAAAAAAAAATTTCTATCACAACAGAATTGAATGTGCAGTTTGTTACTTTTCTAGCTAGCAGGGCCAAAAATGTGTGCCCATTTTGAATAATCAGTGTTGTCACTTTGTGAAACTTTATGATGCAGGAAAGCACATTTCACCTAGAGGGAATCTGGGGAGCATTGTGGATACTGGCTCCAAGAGTATAAAGGTCAACTACTTAGTTGAAGTTAACAAAAAATTTTGTATATAACATGAAATTTTGTTCTTATGCAGAGAGTTACTGTTTCCAAGATGAATCTATAGTATGTGTCAAAACCCAAAGTTAAGGAAAGACTGAGTATGAAGGTTAATGATAGCATGGTATTCTTTGTCTTGGTAACGAGGGGAACCCCACAAATAGGATTATTTTTACGGTATGTTCAATGTAGGATTTTTGTATTATGGTTTATGATTTGTGTATGAATGATCTTATTTCTGCATATTTGGAAAGCACACTGTGCCATGGAAAAAATTTAGATTTCTGAAAATAAAACACATAATTAAAAAATTTTTCTCTTTTGCCTTCAAAATAACCTTTTTATCAATATTCAGATAGATCAACAATAGCATTAACTAAAATGGCTGGTAATAATGAGAAGTTATATGACCAATCATGAAACTGTTGACCAGTCTTTGAGCTGCTTTTAGTATTTCTTTACAATACAAAGTAGATGAGACCTCTCACATCACTTTTGTGATAGAGAATTTCCATATTGCTGTTCCCAGGTATTAGGAATGCTACAGGTTTGTGGACAATTTAGCAGAATAAGCAGCAGGTATGGAAGATGCTGGTATTCTTGGTCTCATCTGTCCTTTGTTTTGCATTATCCCATACCTGATGGACAGGGCATCAAAGCTATGTCTGAAGGAAACCTTGAATTCTGTTTCTTTGGATATTTTGTAGATAACAAATGGACTGAAAAAGAAGCTGCTGTAGGCTTTTGATATTAATTTGGTGTCCTTTTTTATAGCTGTTTTCTTGAGACACTTGTTTATTATAAATTCAGATCTATTGCAGCAAGAAATATGAATAAAACAAAATTCTACTGAATTTTAAGAACTTCTTAAAATTCGATACTTACTTCTCTGTGCAATGATTTCATGGCTCAAAGACCTTTATCTTACTAAGGCTAGAAACAAGAACTGAATCTCACTGTATAATCAGGGGAATTTCTTGTTTTCAAAGGGATGTTTCTCCATTTTTAATTCTCATAGTTAATACGATATTGAACATTGAGAAATAGAAGTGTGCAGAACTAAAAATGTCTTGTCCTCTCTTCTTTTTAACCAGAACTACAGAAAGAAAAGTCAATATTTGGGTGCCAGTCTGGAAGTTTCTCAATAACTCAGTGTTTCAAGTTTATTAGAAATAGATTAATATGTAATAAAATTACAGGTTGTAAAAATGCATTTATCCCTTCCTTTTGCAGCCAGATACGTGGTGTGCACACTTTAATTATTGAACTTAAGTTTTCAACTCAAAATTATATTCCTCTTGCAGGTCTGAAGGAAGGAAGGAAGGAAGGAAGCTTTTCTCTCTTGTTAGACTTCCAGGTTCAAGTCGCACATTGATCCATTGTATCAATAGCCTTCAAATCCAGCTTTTTGCCCATACATTCAGTTTGTGCCTTTCATGTTGGCTACTAAGTAATAGAGGAAAAAAATCAAAAGCTGTATTAAAATCAAATTAAGTCTACTGTTTACCTGTTATCCAGTTACTTTGTCTTAGAAAGCAATTAGGTTGGTCAGGAATGTTTTGCCTTCAATAAATCTTTTGGCTGTTATCATCTTCATGTGCTGGAGAATAGTTTCCATGAGGACTTACTGTATAATATTCACAGTAGTGAAGGTGAGATCTGCCAGCCTGTAGGTCTCTGGACAATCCTGCCTGTCAGTTTTTTGAAGCTATCATAGCGCTGACCTTTTTCCAGTCATCAGGGACCAGATCACCACAATGTCTTAAAGCTGACAGAGTGGCCTCATGACAACATCAGCCAGCTCTCTCAACACTTTCAGATATGTCATCTGATCCCTGGGCCTTGTACATGTCCAGCTGCTGTATGTGACCATCTTGCTTGGTCCTGCTGTACTGCAGTGTTAGTATGTGTCCCTCCTGGTCTTTGATAGGGGGCACCTGGAGCAGATTTTGCCAGTAAATTTTTAGGCAAAGGCTTTCACCACCTAAGCCTTTTCAGTGAAATTTATTGCTAGGTTGCCTGTGCTGTTCTCCAGTCTTCTGTCTCTTCATGACATATCCCTTCCCAGTTTTAGATTCAGACAGATTTAGGTGTGTTCCTGATTCCAGCCCAGTGCAATCCAGCTCAGGATTTCTGCTTTTGTACTCCCTGGTAGCTTCTCCTGCTTCTCTCTCTTGGCCTTCCTTTTTTTTTTGGCATTGTCAGGATTTCCCTGTTTAACCAAGCTGGCTTCTTGCTGTGGCTGCCTCTTTTTTTTTTTTTTCCCTTCGGATGCGCATGGATTCCCTTGTGCTTTGTGGAGATTGTTCATGGAAATAGACCCATTGTCCTGAGTTCCTTCATGTGTCAGGAGAACCTCCCAAGGCCTGCTGCTTACCCGTTCCCTAAACAGGCTGAGGTCTTTCCTGAATCCTGGGATTTCTCGTCTGCTACTTGTCTTTCTCACTTCCATCAGGATCAGCAGCAGTTTTACCTAATCTTAGACTGCAGAAAGGCACTGTCTAGCCATTGGTCTAGGATGTCAATGTTAAAAAGTATTTTTAGACAGTTTTATTGCTTCCATGAAGAATAACCTGTTAGTGCAGCATTCCCTGTCATTCCTCCAAAATCTCTTTGAGGCTGTCTCAGGAGCTGAGACACCTGAAGCCAAATATTGTTGGAATTCTTGCTTCTGATACCAAAAGGTTTTTACCAATTCCATATTTTTGTTAGCGTGGGTATTGCATAGTTTACTACAAGTATTCTTTTGGCTCTATATATAGAAACTGGCCTGGAACTTTCTTACTGCGTAAACATACAGCCATTGTCCAATTTTCATGTACTTCTACATTTGTTATTGGGTTTTTTTTTCCTTTTCATTACACGAAAATTTACTGTAAGAGTACAGATTCCCAGAAAGCAGTTAAACGTGAGGATGCAGATAGTATCTTAATAAATATGTGAAAGACCATTTCTGATAAATTTCATTAAGAGTTTAATTCCATTTTTCATCTGTAAGATGAATGTAATTTCTAATACTCTTAGTACTGAAAAGTTTAAATTGCCTTTGACAAATGAGTTGTAATTTATATTTTTGTCGTAAAAAGCTATTGCAGAGAAGAAACACTATAACCTGCATAACACATCAATTACTAGAATGATCTAATAAGATTAATTGAAGTCAACTGTGTCATTGACAACTTTGCTTAAACTCAGCAGAGAGAGTTATACTTGTTAGAGGTGAAGCTGGACTCAGCTGAATTCTTCTACTTCTTTTAAAAATATTGGCTGTATTCTGATCTTAAATGCTGGCAAATCCTCAAATCATTATGACTGACTTGTAGCTGTTTTGAATATGTCCATGTTTAAAAAGAATCCCTAAATCTGTGCTGTAAATATTAAGCAACTTCATGATAAGCTGAAAATTATTTTTTTAAATGGCAAATTCTGAGAGTTTTTTCTTTCAGGTTTTGGCAGGATTTTTTAAGGTTCCTATGTAAAAGTAAAATTGCAAGTGAATGACAGCTCGGTACTTTGTTTCTTTACCACCTATGAAAAGATTTGGAGAAAGAGAATTGTGGTTCAAGGTTCAGTGCTGCTTAGTAAGCATTGTTGTATTGGGAAGCGAAGCCCCTCTCTAAAGTAGCAAATGGTCTAGGAAGGTTTCTGTGCAGGTAAAAGGGGATTGGATATTTATATTTTACTTTATTTTAGAATTACATGAGTTAAAGAAAAAAGTGAAGTAGACCTTAATTGGTTTGGGTCATACTCTAAGTCAACAATGGTCAGGATGAGGAAGGCACTCCTTAAACTACTGGGGTTTTCTTCATTTTTGGATTTAAAAAAAATCTTTTATAATATATTTTATTTGTTCTTCCCTGCTGCAATGCTCAATCCAGTCACAACCTATTATGAGTTTAACACATCTCTAGAACACTTTAGTCAAACTCTTTGAATATTTTAAGCTTGAATGACAATTTCGATAGAGCTTTATATGAAAAAACAGGCACCCTTTAACTAGAACCAGAATGTTCTCAGTGTTTTGGCTTTCTGACGTCTTTCTGTCCCATAATCAACTTTAAGAGGTACTGCAGGTGGCTTGAAGGTAGAGTGAGCTAACGATTAATAAGGATTTACGCAGCTTTTTGCGTCACTTTTTTTTTCCAAATCATTTGCTAACAAGTCACCTAAGGGCTTAAAATCGACCAGGACAATAAACAGCAGGAGCCTGTAGTGCAATTGATGCTGATGAGCAAAGAAAATAAATTATAGAAGTCAAAATAAGTATTATTTTATTGGTTGCACTTGGTAGTATAAAAACTTATTTTATTGTAAGAATTACAAAGAACCAATTCAAATAATGATTTTTCTGTTGTAATTTTATGTATAACCTAAACTTCCCTCTTTATATTTAATGCAGTGATTACTCAATTTATCAAATGTTGCTGTATGGCTTTTTCTCAAGAACATTCAATGGATATCAGTCCTAACATATCATTTTTTAAGGGTTTTTTTTTTCCTGTTATTCATAAGTCTCTCTGGAGATTGTCATTAGAGCAGGAAGGCATTATATCTCCAAATATTGCAGGACTAGAAGAACAACAAAACCAGCCATTTCTGTGACCATGTTGAAAGTTTCTGTCTAGAAGAGTACCGTTTCTTGTGTTGTTCATATGTTCCTTTTAAACCTCAAGATCCTTACAAATAAGATTAAATCTTTTATGAACATTTAACTAATGACAGCTAATGCCTTCTAAAGAGACAAAACTTTGTTGAATGTGAAATGATGGGATATATTTTAATTTTTTAAACTATACCACCCTCCAGGGTAGTTGATCGCATTCACTTATACACAGGCAATTCCTGTTTTTCTGAACAAAACTTTGACAGATATTAATTTCTCAATCCAAAACATTCCTTACAGATTTCATATAGTAGCACTTACATAACTTAATTACAAATATTGATTTTTTTTTTTGCAATCGGTGCTTAGTTTTACTCCTGTGCTTCTACAGGCTCTTATAATGCTTAAGTCTTTTCTGTTGAAAGGTTAGATGGCATGTAAATGACTTGTAAGCCTATCGCCAGCCTTTTATAAGAGTGGGATTTCATGTATGTGAGCTTTGATTCACAGTGCTGCAAGCTGTTTGAATTTCCTTTGCTTTGGGAGATACATGTAATGGCATGAATGTCTTAACATTCTTGAGCTAAACATTGGAGAGAGCCTACAGGTCAAAGTGACAACTCATTATTCCTAAACTAGGCTGAAGTTAGTGCTTTCTTCACACTTTTTTCTGGAAATACATAATCTATTTCTCATTAATTTTAAAGATTTTTGAAGGCTATATAGTTATTTTGAGACTGGATGATTTAAATGCTAAATCAGTAGGTGTATTGGTTTTATTTTTAGTTAAGGAAAGAAGCTGAAACTATAGCAGTTAAATGTCCTGATTGCAATCATTATTTTTCTAAAATTGCTCTTGCGGCTCAAACAGAAGGTACATAAATTGTTAATGTGATGCATGTTGTGCAGTATACTAAATAAATTGAAAATGCGTATTAAAGTTTGCATGCTGCAAGTAGTATTTAAGAGAGTTTGGGTATGCAGTTTATGTGATCGTCACACCATTTTCTGAATGTATCATGATAATACATGGTATGATTTTCTAGTAAAAATACATTTCATATAGTATTTTTTCAATATGCTGAACAATATGTTTTTGTATTAAGGTAATATGTAGCAAAGTAAAGCTTCATTCTTTTGGTCTTATGAAAAAATGCTGAATATAGTTAAGAGTAAAAGGGTTTTCTCTTAGCTAGATTGGCTCATCCTGTTTCTGTTTGAGAAAAGTCAACAGGGACTTTGGTCGCAAGGTTTCGTCTGTTCTTCGTTTACGCTATGGCTCATAATTATCATACAATGCTTCCCAGCAGTTTGCTCTAGAAGCTCTCATTGTTGCCTTACCCCTCACAGATAAACTTCTGTAGTAGAGTATTCTGTTGCACTATATGTTTATTGGAGGTTGGGAAAGGAGCATTAAACATGGGCTTATTACTGTGTATTTATGCGGTTTCAGTGGTCCTAGATGAATTTACACCAGAATCAAGCAGTGATCTTCAGCATGGACAAAGTCATACCTTTATTAGGCTATTTTGCAAAAGAACAATATTGTTGTCAATCATGGCTTTTGTTCGAGAGCTTTAGGAGTCTTTTAGGTTCAAAAAAGAGCATCTTCCCCATTTTCCTTTTCCTTGCTAAGAAAGCATTCTTCCCACAAACCCAGTGCTCACATTAGGAGACTCAAATCAGACTTTCAGACCTTGAGGGCCTTAACTTGTATGGGGAGTGCTTTGCTTTGACAATAATTGCAAGACACTTAGGGTTGCCGCTTAGAAATGGAACAGCTAGACTTCTTTGCCTGTCTCAGAAAATTACGTCTTAGAAAAGTAGGGTATAATAGAGATTTCCAACAACAGAAGCAATTAAAGGAGAAAAACAGGATGCATAAAACTGAATTTTATGTTAAACTTGATTAATCAAGATCTTCCTCCAGCCTGAGTACTTCATCTGTCTTTTGAGTCTGGCCACTTGATTTCTTCATCTGAATCCAAAGTTAACCTTTCTCAGTTTTCTTTAAACTTCATCTTTCAATTTGTTGTTCGAAGTTTTTTGTCCTTCCTGTGTAAGCCATGAAAACAGTGCAAGGAGAGAGGGTGCTACTAAGTCTTCATTTCTTCACCAAGTTCTGATCTCCCTTCTTGTTTGCATTATAAGGAATTGCTCATTATACTTTGTGTCTGGGCACTGGCATTCAGAGTGATAAAACAGAAAAAAAGTAACTTTCTCTGGTTTTCCTAATGTTTCTTGATTTTTAAAAACACTTTGCATGCTGTAGATAGTCTTTAATTTTTTTTTTTCTCTCTTTATATTCTTCTGAAGATTCGGTGCTAAAACTTTATAAATTCTATACTTGGGAAAATAATTACCTTATAATCACTTAATTAAGATTGTAATGTTATTTTTGCTCAGAGCATCACATAAAGGCCAACCAAAATAAAAACTGAAACATTGAAACATGGAATAGGTTGCCTGGACAGATAGGAATTTAAATTCATTGTTAATTTTAGAAGCCATCCTTTAAAACTTTTCATTTTATCTTTTTATTTGTGAGTGTACATTAGCATGTTTTCCTATTTTGTCCTAAAAGTAGGGACTCTAAAATGCATACAAAGGTTTGTACATCTTCATTCTGTTTGACTTTTAAGATTAGAAAACACTTGCAGTTAAATGTCTACATTGATAGAATGTGTTGATGTATTTGAAAACTTGGTCAATATTTTCTTTAAAGGGTATTTTCTTTTACCTGAAAAAATTATTAGAAACATCAGGGCAATTCTTGATGTGGGATGTAGTTTGTAAAATATAAGAACTTTTGTCTTAAAGCTAACGTGATAAAATAATACACCAAAATGTGTATGCCTTATTAACAAAATTAATTGTTTTTTTCCCCTATTTAGGGAAAATTCTCTTAGATTTAAAATTTTTAAAAATAACATTAAAATTATTCCTAAGTATTTTAAGTATTAAAAAAAAAGAACTTTGAAAGCAAAGTGAAGGTCTCGAAACTGTTAGATGGCATTTTTTGTTTCTTTTTGAAAATTTCATGATTGGCACCTGTGATTTTCACTTAAATTTTGATTTCCATTGAAGAGAAAGGAAATGATAGGAGGAATGTCTCCCATCCATAAAAACAATACTACAGTACTATAGTTCTAATTGTAGTTAAAAGTGGTTATACATGCAGGATGACCCACTATCATAAGTGGATGAAAGAAATCATATATTTGTGGTTGAAGGCTAAGGATATGTATCACATGGAAAAGTTGAAGTCTGGAAGTTGTCCACAGAATCTTGTAACCCCCTGCAGATGCTATGAGGAAGGTTTTCTTATTTAATATATTCAAAATAAACCTACCTTATTTTGAAGAAGATAATGTACTGAGCAGAAGATGGACTAGTAGCATAAGGTCTTTGCTTGAACTTAGGCTGAAGTGGAGCAGCTTGACGAGGGAATGTCTCTTAGTTTGGTATGTTGATGTTCTGTCAACTTTTATACTGTTCGTGTTGGTTTATTGTCTGATTTGTGGAGTCATCTAGAGTTTTAAGATACGCTTTTATTCTGGATTGAGTGTTTTCCTTGCACTAATAAATCCAGGATTGTCCCAGATTGTTACACACTTTCTTCGGCTTTTGTTGGAAAGTACTCAGGGAGAGTTGAAAGAATTGATTGAAATTGCCAAACTCTGACTCTTGAGTCACATGTTGTTTGCAAGAAGTGACAGTATTGCTTCCTTGCTGGACTACATCAGGTGCTGGCAAAAAGGCATCACACAATGGCATGAAAGATGTAAGGAATTGGGCAGTGGAAGGACGTGTACCATGTAGAGCTGCCCATTCAGTCCTTCAGAAGGAGGGAAGCCGTCAAGGCTGTGGGGACCAATGCCTTTCCTGTCCAAGTACTGCTCTAGAGTTCTTTCCTCTGCCCGCTCTAATGGTAATTGTTTGATGGCTTTTAAACAAATGAATAATTTGGAATGTCATTCGTAGTGACAGGATATTTTGCTGCTTCTGTCATATAAGATAGGGTTTAAACTTGTATTTCCCCAGTGGGAAGACAAAAGGTAGAAATCTCAATGCAGCACAAGATTAGAGGTACTGATAAAAATGAGGACATAGCCAAGGCAGCAAACGTGCCTTTCTTCACCATTGCTTCTGGCAAGCTCAGTCTTAGATGGTTCTGTCACCAGTCTGGCAGTTTGTTCGTCATAAAAACCTGTGGCTGAAACACTTGTTCCCTCTTGACGTGAATTTCCTTTGGCCAGCCTAGACAAGTACACCAGCTGATATTGTGGGGGCGGGGGGAACAGGGGAAACCAAAGCAAAACAAACAAAACTAGGTCTGTGTTTTTGAACAATGGTGCGTTTAAAATGTAATGGTTATTTTGCAGTGTCAGAAAATAAAACAACATTAGAAAGCTATGTGCGCTGCAATTTAAATGAATACGGCAAGTAAAAAAAGTCACCTTTACAGAAAGGATTAAAAGCTGCCCTAAATTTATAAAAGAAATTTAGTGTTCGGAATCCATTGTACTTCCAAAGGGCAGTTGTTGCATGTTGCTTTTTGTTCTTTTTTTCTTTTTAGCATTTGATGCTACTCACTGGAGGGAAAAACCTGCTGGAAGATTAGGGCTGTTTTGCAGCTAAAAAACCCATGCTTGCAATATATAAATAGGGTATAATTTACTATTTAAAAGGTACTTGCAGGCAGTTTTTGCTTCCAGTACCTTTATTCCACTCAGGATCAAGTACTGAAAATGGAGGAGACAACTCAGCAATGAAAACTTTGAAGTATATGCGGTAAGCTATTTTTTGCAACACCTTGGATATTCATGATAATCAATACATAAGAATTTTTTTAGCAGGTGTTTTCCCTGTTACTTTCTTTTTTTTTTCTTCAGATTGTTGCTAACTCACCTAATGCTTTTTCTTTTTGAAAGGAACAGGTGTTAAATGCTAATATTGTTACAATTTTAATTATTATTCAGTATCATCTGAATTAGTGTGTAAATGATCACATATGCCAAGTCTAAAACTGAGTTTCTTAAACTTTATAACACAAGGTTAAAGATTACAAGCCTCTGTAAACTCTACAGGGGCTACGGGCAAACTGGATTTATTTTGGCTGCATATTTTCTTGGAGCAACTTCTTGAGCATTTTTTTTGTGAACAAAAGTTTTTGTGTATATTTGCAGAAATGCAAAGCGTGGTACAAAAATTTAAATTACTTAGCTCGCGTTCTGATCTCTGAAATGGAAATAATGCCTGTTCTCCCAGGAATACTTAACAGGTGCTCAAGACAGAAATAATTTTAATTGAACAAGACTTGCTATTCAAGTGAGAGAGATGCGTTAGTGACTATGAGAGCAGCTGACAGGCTCTGCCCAAGCTGCCTGCTGAAGGGAAGAGGGGGGAGCACCATCTCAGGACCAGCCTCCTTACTCTATTTGGGTGGCACCATGCACCCTCAACCTCTGGAAGGAGTAATGGCAGGAAATAGCCTTTTCATTTCTAGTTCAGTGTATGCTCAGGGAAGATCAATTCTCCCACTCCTTCCCCCAGTTTAAGCCCTTCATAAGCGACAGCTAAACCTACATTTGTGTCTAGGCATAGCTGGAAGGATTCAAGAATTAAGCTCCACACATGCACCATAGTTTCATCCATCATCTGGGTGGCTGCATCACGGAACTTGTAAACCGTTAATTATACAAGCATGGCCCATGATTTGCATCTTTTACAAAACTAGATGTAAAGAGAGTATTTTGTTAAATTGTTGCTCTGTAGAAGGAGTTGAAAGGCAAGGGAAAGCTAATTGCTACTTAATGTGTGTATTAGAGAGGGAATCAAAGATCTATCGCAATGCAGATTTTTACAACTTGAATTTTACTAGACTGTCTTTTGGGTAAAGGTACTATAAATGTTTAAAAAATGTCGCTTTCATTTGAAACTGCTTACTCGAGTTTTGGCCATATGTTTTGAAAAATGAAAGGGAAATAATATCTGCCTTGTTTTGCCCTCTCAAATCCAACTAAGAGGATATTCTGAGGTAGAAAATACTATTTTTGTACTATCTATCACCTTTGTTAACTTTTTATTAGACATAAATCGTGTAGTTTCACGTTGCATAGTGACAATATGGTTCACCATGTATTCTATTTTTATAACTTTATTTAAAACTGACATGTAACTTGCTGTACCTGAAACCCCAAGTGAGCCAGTTATTGGAGTGTAACAAAGTTTTGACGTCAGACTGCTATTTATTCCACTGGCAACCATTAGCGATGCATTACCCTTTGGCACTCGTGTTTTCAGAAACATGGTTAAATTTTTATGACTGGTTCTGGCCAATTAGGATTCTTTCTCAATATAGAAATAAGGGAAGAGATCTTTTTTAGAACTACTAAATGTAGCTTTCCAAAAACAACAGCATAAAAATATGAATTATTGCACTCAGAGTTCACAAAACATACTATTGAGCCACACTGCAGATTGACTGCTTGCTGTACACATGTATTTGAGAGGCAGGGGTTAAGCTAGGCTGCCTTGTCAAATGCATGAGCCTTTATTAGAATTTAATTTAATTACAGCTGAGTCATGCTCGCAGGTCAGTCTGGTAGCTTCAGTAGGATGTAGAAAGGGGCTGAAGTCTTCAGGTAGAAAGAACTGGGGAGATACAGGGGGTATGGAGGAAAATTGAGAGGGGAGGGAGCTTGGCAAAAACAAATATCTTTTAGAGAAATTTCAGTAGAGGTTTCTGCTGCTGGATTTTCCCCTGAAAATTTAAACCTTAGCAACACCTAGGCTTCAGAGTGTTTGCATGCACTACATACAGAGTTTGGTGGAACAGCTGCAGAATAGGGTGCTATAGGATCCGATAGTGCTTGTGTTCTGGCAATAAGAAATGCCACTGTGTACAAACAGAACCTACAACAGATACATTTTCCTTCTGTGTCATTTTGATGATCTTCTCCTGGGGGCTTGCTAGTACGCACTGTGTATTTGCACATGAAGTTAAAGTTGCTTGTCTACAAAAGTTACAGAACATTTGTTTGTACGTGTTGCTTTACTGTAGATGTGTCTTGAAGGGAATGCTCTTTTATATAAGAAGATTTTTCTGTTCCTGCACTTTATTAATGATCTTGTGTTCTTTAGATCAGTAGTGGAAATATTGTCAGCTTTTGCCATAGGTTGTTTTCTGCAAAAATGCTTCTCTTGAAGTCTCTGATCTTTATTATAATAGGCTAACTTTAATATATTGCATAAATGGTCGTGGTTGTAAACTAAAGTTCCCTAACTTTGGCAGCCACATCCCAATTTTCCAAGTGAATAAAAGCTGCTTGATCTTAAAGTACCAAGCATCTGCATTTTTTATTCATTATTTGTGTCATACGGTTATAGTATGGTTTTCCGGTAATTCTAGGTGAACAGTCATCATATGAGCAGTCATGGGGGGGGAAAGAATTTTGCATATTTTGCTTCTAGTTCTTGTATTGGCCATGTGCGGCGCCTTTGACAGCCCTCACTGCTATCTCCTGTAACTTGGATGTTTGTTCTGGGTGCTGGAGAATCTGACAGCAGACACATCATGTCAGAGGCTCTGCTGTCTTTTACCAACCTCCGTTTTAGTGACTGTAGTAAGTTCATGGGACAAACATTTGCTTCTTGCAGGGTAGCGACTGAGAAAATTGTTGAAACATGGAACAGAAGAAAGTAGTTGTGAGGGCTGACAAAGAAGGGGTTTGTTTGCCCAAAGGACGGAACAGAAAGACTGCCTAAGAGATGACAGGTTTGGAAACCATTAAAAAAAACAAAGTAGAAAAGGTACACTTGATTCTGGAAGAGAAGGTAAACTGCTTGAGATGTTTCCAGTTTCTTTGGGAAAGGCAAGTAGGCAATTAGAGGGGGAGAAGGGATTTTATTGCCTAAGCAACTGTATGAAGGAGACATCAAGTCTTACAGAAAGCAAGAGTGGCCTTTTCGGTTACTCCTGTGTGCATGTTTTGTTTGCATCTCTCTGAATGTTCACTCTGAACTGTGTACACACTGCCATGATATGAGAGAACCCACACTTTGAAGTGTGAAACATCAAAAAACATGGTTGTTTTCCTGTATGATCCTTTCAATATTCTTTTAAAAGAAATTTTGTAGGGGACAGGTTACTTGCTTATTCTTTTGTGCTTCGTGAGGAAGATCATTAACACTGTCTTTTCATTGGAATATGCACATTTTGAAGCTAGTTGTTAGCTAGTTGTTTCTGTACAGATGCCTAATTGTGAATGTGAGTACAAGGTTGACTACTTTTGAAAGATGGAAAACTACTTTAAATCTCAAATTTAAGAATTAGACTATAATATTAATCCAGCTTTAAAATTAGAACAGAATATTTTTCCTGCCCTTTCCTGAGTGCTAATAATATACAGGTATTTAGGCAATACTTGGAACAGTCAGTTTTGGAAATCTGAATAGCGATTGTAGACTTTGTCTTGCTACTGCACATGCAAGATTCAGGGAAAAGATCATCTGTTGGAGAACTTCCTGTGAAAAAGGAAATTAGAGTAATATTTTGAAAAGTTCTGAAGTAACTGTTCAAAATTAATTCATATTTAGGCTGTTAAAACCTGCAAAAAATAGATACGCACAATGCGGAAACCCCTGGTATGCAGTTTTTATTGAATCATTAGATGAGATTCTTGAATGAAGAAATTTTCAGTGCAGGAACTGCCTTTAAGTAGTATATATACTTGTGTAAGGCCCCGGACAATAATTTTCTTGCTCGGATGTTGTTGTTATACAGGCAGTAGTTGCACAGTTTCACTGTAGCTGTAATTACTTTTTTTTTTCCCTCAGCATTCCCTTCCCCAAAACCATCAGGTACGTTTATCACAAATGCTAGCTTTTTAGATGAATCTGCTTGAGAACATTCATCTCCTTCAATATGCTACATTAACTTTTATAACTGAATATCTGTAATTCAGACACAGTATATTCTTCTCATTGTCACGGGAATGAACAAAGTGTGTAACAGAAGAATAGTGATGTCCACAAATTAATTTCAGATGTTTTTTATTTTCTTAACATTCACCATTTCATCAGGAACTAGATTAAACTAGAGATGCAAAGTACACAAATGATTATTTATTTGAAGTCCAATTGGTGAGGTATTGTAATGGAAAGCTTTTTGTGAAGAACTGAGTCATATCCACAACTCAAGTGTTTCAGCCTTCTAACTTCAACTGCAATTTGGGAAAACTGTGATGTAAGTGTAATTAGCTTCAGAGGGTGATCTTCATTTGTGCAGAATTGTGGAACTTTAGTGATTTCATATCACTTAGATAGGATTTGTTTGTAGTGAAAATGAATATATTTCGTTTGATCTCTGTCTGTATTGATGTAGTGGAAAAGAAGCATGGCTCATAACTATTTGGGTATACGTTGGTAAATGACAAATAATAGCAAGAAATAAGCATCCTAAGAAAAGACAAGACTTCTTTCCCCTAGAAAATAGGAAAAGCTTTTAAAGTGATATTTTCTGTGGTGAGCATCCATTCATTGTTCAGGAAGCATGGAAATTTTAATGTCTTGAGAATACCAATGAGATTGCATTGATTCTTTGTAGAGTAGCAGTGGGGAAGAATATGGAAGAGAGCAGGAAGTTCAGGAACATGAGGACAATTGAAAAAATATAGCAATTGAAGGATAAAAAGCAAGTCTAGAAGAGAAGAACTATATGCAAGTTTTGCTGAGAAAAATGGAGAGTCAGAAAAATACCAGAAGGCCAAGTGAGTTGAATAATTCACAATTGAAAGGGGTAGGACATTTTTAAGAGGAATAATATGAGTCAGAGGTGAAATTAATGCAAAAGATATGAAGGTGGAACATGACAGGCAAAATGGCAAAGAACAGAACTTTGACCATTCAACACCAGTAGTTTAAATTTTGGGGGAAGTCAGGGATAGCCAAGAAAAAGCTTTGGAGGAGTCCTCAGGGTGTGTCTTCAGGGTATCTAGTTCTAGGTGAAAATACTGAGTGGAAAACAGATTTGTTTCTTTTTATTTATAGGCAAAAACCCAAAACTGTTTGCATGATTGTGCATTTCTGTCTCACTTCATTTTTTTGCTCTACAGCAGAAGTATATATGCCATCTCTTACAGTTGCCATGGAAAGTACTGTGGCTTCACACCTCTGTCCACTTCAGCACAAAATCGATCAGTGAAAGAGCTTCTAAACATACTGGTCCCTTCAGACTTGGCTCTTCTGTGCAGTCTGGAGTCTCCTGGTAATTACCCACCTTTTTTTTTTTTTTTTTTTCTTTTTTTAAGGTAACATCTGTGTTCAGCTTTGAGCTGAAATTTTCAATTTCTTATTTGAAATGGGCAATAGCTGCCTATGTCTGCTTACATTAGAGATTTTCTTACCATTATTTTAATTTACAGGAACTTGTGTAACATTTGCTGTCGTATTTGGCCAGCCAAGATTTTCTGAAACAAGTCCCATGCACTTCTTGTGCATGCAGGAAAGGAAACAAGGATGATTTAAGTCCTGTGGGTAATGACTTTTGGTTCTCCGGAAGAAGTCTTGCAATATGTATTATAACACACACACAAAAAAAAAATGTGGGCTCTATATGTTATATGCTTTTAAAAAAGAAAACAAATAACAGTCTACATGCTTTTTGTAACTTTTCTGAGGAGGTTTTTATACATGTTTTATAAAAACTGCAGGGACCAAGGATACTTGGGCATTGATGATACTGAAGGAAGGAGAGGCAAAGATGACTTTTGCAGACTGAAGCAGAAAGTTTTATATATATCGAAAATCTAGTTTATCAATGCAGTATACCACCTTACTAATAAATAGGCAGAAAAAGTAGACACTGTGATCTCTACCTTTCAGAAATCATACTTGGGAAGCTGTTGACTGCAGGGATAGGAGATGATAAGGGCATGAAGGGGGCTATTCTGCCTATATTTCTAGCACAAAGAAATAAATCCGTGATAAAAGAACGAACGCCCCCGATGCAGTCTTAGAAGTATTGGGAAATGAGACAGAAGACAGAAAGGAATGATACAGGCAAAAATTTAAATTTAACCGCAGATTTCCTGAGCAAACATAGGAATAAAACAACTTCAACCCTGAATGATTTCCAGAAAGAAATTGAAAGAAAATAAATCGTGGATGTTAGAAACATGGGTTTTAACCAATGTCAAGAAATTACCTCGTTGATTTTTCTTGATCTAAAGCAAAATCAAATATACTTCTGGAGTTCCTAAGTGGTGCTTTCCTTACCTGTTGTTAGAAACATTCTTAGGTAACAGGAATTGCATAAATAATCTGTCTTGGTGATTTTGTGTGGTTTATACATAAAGAATTTCTGCTAATGTCTAGTTCAGAGCTGCTTTGCTGCCACTTTAGCCAAGTACTCCTTGACTTGCTCTCGCTTGGCATGCAGAATGACTGAATAATGACGTCGTTTTTTAACAACTTCTTATAGATAAGTATCCTGATCCCCTCCAGCCTTCTTCTATCCAGAAAGATAAACAAAACAAAGCACAACTTCCCCTGTTTCTGTGTAAGTCATGTTTTCTAACCACCTTTTTTGTTGGTCCCTGGATCTCTTTCAGTTTGTTGACTATACTTAATTTTTTTTAAATACCTTCTGGAAAACTTGGCCCAGTACTTCAGGTGAGACCGAATTAGTTCTGTGTTGCATGGAAAAATTGACTCTTAATTTTGTTTATCAGACTTTTGCTAATTATACTGTGAAAATATTTGCCTTTTTTCCTAGTAGCATCATCTTCTAATGTAGGGTGTTTTGCTGAATGATGTCATTCTCCAATTTCAGTGTGGAGTTTTTGGTTTTGGCTTTTTTTGCAGAATTATGCTCATTTTGCCATCTGTGGATTTTCAACTCAGAGCCATCTTGAACTTTAAATAAGTATTACTCTTCCATCAGGGTAGAAAAGAATGATTTGTACAAGGCCCAGGATTGGTGCCTGAAAAAATCCTGTTGGGTTACCATCCTGTTTGGCTACAGACTGTTTATAATTACTGGTTTGATGTTTTTTAAACTGCAGAAATTTCCACCATAACTTCCTAGTTTGCTATGATGTTACGTGTAACAGTCAAGGTCTAGTACTAACTGTGCCCTATACTCACTACCCACAACCCATAAGTTTTTTCTTGGGGCGAAGAAATTATTTCTCTTAACCAAAATACGGGCTTCTGTGACTTTCTTGCATAATTCCTACATAGATTATTTTTTTCCTTGTATATTGGTTCTTTAGTAGCCTCAAAAGAGAGGTGGTTGATGCCCCAAGCCTGTCGGTGTTTTCAAATGGAGTTATGCTTAGTGTTATGGTATGCCACCTTAGGGAAGAGTATACTCTAGATAATATATTATACTGCTGAAATGAAATCATATGGTATTTCTTTACTATTTCCCATGGGAGATTTGAAACATTACCACAGCGTGTTGTAGGAACACTGGTGGAGCCATCTAGTGTCTCTTGAAGAATTTAAAGGTTTAGTCATGGTTTTGCCATGGCAAAGAGAAATTTATTCAAAATAAAAGGGCAATTTTTTTCACCTGAAGTGCTGGTATTGGTATTTATATTGATGTCAGTGGTCCACCTTGTGAACAGGAAGGCAAATATATTTGTATAGTAACAAAAATGAAACTTTCTTCCAGTGAGGATTATTCTACTCAGTAATGAATTGTTTCTGCTAAAAGAGTATTGCGGCAAATGGAAAGCAATGAAACTCCATTTACTGAGCCTTCCAAAGGGAAACCATATCATAACTGAAAAATCAGTTATTCTGAGAATGTACAAAAATACTGAGCTGTAAACCAGCTTGCATTTATAGTTTGATTCTTAAATTTTTCATGTAATCAGGTAATGATGAGTGATTATTTCATATCCTGCCAAGAATCCAACATCAAAAACTGACTCGTGTTAGTACCCTCATACGGAAAACAAATCTGCTTGAAGTAAATACGTAAATGATTCAGGACTAATTGTTTAACTTTCTATGTGACAAAACACAACCAAGGATTGATGTTCTGGAGATGTGTCAAACTACACTTTTTTTATAATTGAATCATAGAATGGACTGGATTGATTGGACTAAAGATGCGGTTGCTTTATCTTAATTTCAAGTTTATCTTTATAATTCTGGAAAAAAAATTAAAAACAGTATCAGTGATCTGTAGTGTTCTTGGAGACTTAAATAATTTAAAACCCTTTACCAACTTTATGAACAATTTGCACTAAAGCTTTTCACCTGCCCGAAGGGCTGCCATACAGCTTGAGTCCTTTGGAGTTTCTGGGACACAAGTTAAAAGGCAGTAAATTCCAATTAGATATTAGGGGGGAAAAAATGCCATAAGGGTAGTAGTACTGGAACAGGTTGCCTGGAGAGCTGGTGGAATCTCTATCTTTGGAGGTGTTCAAGGCTCAACTAGTCCTGGCCTTGAGCAACCGTGTCTAATTAGACTTGCATTGAGCAGAGGCTTGGACTAGAAGACCTCTGGAGGTATCTTTTGACAAATTATTCTCTGATTCTGTGATTCTCAGGTAAAAAGATGACACCCCAGAAAGAAGTTCTACATAAGAGTCTGGACATTTGTGGACCAAATGGATTCTTGCATAATTCCAGTGTTGGAAAGCTTCAGTTTAAATAAATGCCTAAGCAGACTGTACTTGTTTCATGAAGCCTGTCAAGATCATCTTACTCTGTATTTTCTAGCAATCAAAGGGCTGGTTCAGCTTCACATGGAAATTACCTGTGATTATTTTACTTATAAGATCTTAGCCTCTAATAAAGCAAGTAATACAGAAGGAAGTACTAGTCTAATTGGGGAATCGACTACTAAGCAAAACAGATGGGAAACTGCTCCTAAACATAGAGAAATAGAGCCTACAAAGTCCCAAGCCATGGAGTAGAATGTTAAAATGTTCTTTTCAGATAAGCCAGTTCTCCTTTATTCTGGTTGGAAAGAAATATAGTTAAAATACCATTGGAGTTTTTGTTTTTTTGTTTTTTTTTTTTTTTTTTGAGTATTGCAGAACTCTCCTTTTATATTGCATTAAGTTAATGCCTTTAGACTATTTTATCACTGTCTATGGAAAAATAGATACTGAACTTTTCCTTCAGTAATGATGAGAAGTTGTTGACCTTGGGATCCTAATCATCCCTTTGTAGCAGCAAATGGGTTTGGGAGTTGCTTTCTCTTCTTCTGAATTTAAAAAAGCTAAAAATCATTTTATCTTAGAGCAATGTCTTTTTAGAGTTTGTTGTCAGAAAATAGCAGTTTCCAGTCGATACCGGTGTTACATTTGCTTCAAAAAACCCCAGTAATCACTTTGGGAAAAATTAAGAGAAAGAAGCCTTTTCAGTGCCAATGTTGTTTTTATGCATTCAGTTTATGTTTTTCTAAAAATAAAATGAATCATTTATACCAAAGGGGTATGTTATTCTTAGGTTGGAGTATGTTTATACACATGTAAAAATTGTAATATGTGTATGTCTTTAAGTTTAAGTAAACATTTTCTGGGGTGAACTTCACAATGGAGAATTACAATAGCTGTTCAAATATAAACATGCTGTGAGAGACTTCTAGATCATTGAATCCAATTGCCTGATATTACAAACCATTGCATAATTTAATCTTCTTCACTATGCTCTATCTTAAAAGTAATTAGGAGTTCTATATACAGTGCACCAGCTATTCTAGAGTCTAATTTTTCATTATATGAAACTTTCTTTAAATTTCTGGTTAAAGTAGTTACCTAATTTCATTTTAGTTGAATAAAATTAACTAATAGTTGATTAATATCTATTAGCTCTTTTCTCTCCCTGGCATTTAAAATACTTGGTGGAGAATATTAACGTCTATTCTTGGCCTTCTTTTTCCGTATGCGAAACAAGTTTGGGGTTTTTTTATACTTTCATCGCGTAATAATAGCTCTTATTTCTTCTAGTCATCCTGTTAGAGCTTCTGTGTGCCAGTTCCACTTTGAGTTGCTTTCTTTTACATAAGGGTCCCGTAATGGCATACAATACTCCGGATGAAGTCTTAGCATTAATACTTTTCTATTCCTAACAAAAAGACTTCTGACTTCAGCATCCTAGGACTTTGTTTCCTTTTTTATGGCTGTGTTTACACTACTGTTTACGGTTCATTTAATGGTCAGATAAAACTTCACATTCCTTTTCCACAGGGTTATGCCCAGACAATGAGCTTCCAGCTCATGCAAGGGTGTTTTTTCTGGCTCCTCAGAACATGATTTCACATGTGACGCTGTTCAACTCGTAGCATTTCTCTTTGGTCATTTTTTTGAGCTTTGTCATCCTTTACTGGGGTACTTGCAACAAATTTAACTAGATTGACATTGCTTCTTCTAGATTAATAGAAACTTGACTACAAATGCTTTTTTGCTTATGGGTTTTTAAGGATCATGTTTCATGATAGTTTCAATGGACTTATTCAACAGCGTCTGTTCTGATAGCCTGGCAATCACATTTGTATACTTCCACATTATTTCATTTATATGGTATCATTTTAACTTAAGCTGTTCATTTTGGCTGCTTGAAAAAATCAGATTGGGTTGATTAGGTAGCTGTTCAGTTACCTTTACACTTGGTGGAGGTGACTCACTGTTTTGTTTTACCTCTGGATGTCTTCTTGTTTCACAAGTGGGGCTTTTTTTTTTTTTTTTTTGAATGAAACTCGATTGGATATATTTTCTCAGTAGAGAGCAGTAATTTAAAATTGCATGTGTACTTTCTTTCAGGAACAAACATTGTTCAACTAAATATTATCTTATTTCTCCAAATACTTACAACTTCAGACTTTATATTGTCATCTGCAGTGGCAAGTAACTAGACTGTGCATGTAGTCTCTGTACATAAAAAATATAGGTGGTTGAAATTAGGGTGTTTCACCAAAAACTTTAATTGTTCTTATTTCCTATATTTAGTTAAGAGATAATTTGCACAGTTTCTGGATGTTCATTGGGTAGGAGGGAAGTCCATTTGAATGCAGCATCTCATGAGTTGTATGAAGTAAAAATGTCAATACCGAAACACTGATTGTCAGAAATGGTGGTCACTAGTGAAATGCAGCTAAATTTGCCATATCTTACTGCAGGATATTTAATAAATGAGATAACAAAATTGGAATTTGATGTAGAATTGCCTATAAGATTCTATGTAGATGCTAACCAGGTGGTGTCTACAGAGCAACAAGATGTTAATGGTTCCTAAACAAATGAGTTTTATTTTTTATGATTGTGTTCTCAAATTGAAATTTTTAAGTTAGAAAATAGGTCAAGGTCACTGGGAAAGTGAATTGCTGCCAAACTGTGTTTTAAGACAGCATTTTAAATCAGAAGCATTCTTACAGTTGTTAATATTGCATTCTTTCGTATAACTTTAGTAGTTCTTCAGAATTTAAAGCTTACCAGTGTAACTAAAAGTCTTATCTTAGGGGATATGCCTGACTTTTCACATACAGTGTTTGAAAATCCTGACTTTAAGGTTTTGATTTGACAAACCTGTAAAATACTCCCTTATAAATATGCATATAAACCTTATAATCTTTAGTAGGATTCAGTACATGATTTTCTTCCCAAAAACGGAGTTCAATGTTATGGGAAGTAACTATAGATTTAATTTTGGTTTTAAGTGCTTTGTAATTTGGGAGAGAAGAGTTTATATTTTCAGAGAGTTTGTAAATTCAGAAGTAACAAGTACAATTTAACAAGGTAAAGTAACCATTTTGTGTAAAGAATGGGTAGAAGCAAAGAAGTCTTCTGGTGTAGGTTTTTCTGCCTAGCTGTAAGGGTCACACTCATCTCATTTCAATGCAATGAGCTCACCAGTGAAGTACTGTAAGTATATGTAGGTAGGACACGCAACCTATTTGTTCATAAAAGATCTAAATAAGACAGTAATTTGGTGGCATAATCACTGATGATTGTTGTTTAGGCTAAGTTACCTAATACGGCAAAAATAAAAGATCATTATGAAGAACTGCAAAACCTTACAAGGCAGGCAGGTCAAGAGACATGTAGTTAAGTATAAGTGACGTGTGGCAAAAAACATGTTATGTTTACTTATGTAGTGACGGGCTACAATCTGACCAGTCATTAATGGGTTTATAATATGCAGTTCTGTGAAAAGTTCATGCTCGATGTTCACTGGTGGTTAGAAGAGCACGCTAAAAACTATTAGGAAAGGAATAGAAAATTGAAGAGTGAATGTTAGCATGTCATTTAAACCCATGATATGATTGTATTTCTAATTTTATGCACAGTTCTTGTTCCCTTGTCTCAAAAAGGAAAAGACCTGGTACAAGCAAAGATATAGAAGAGCAAAGATTTGTGGCTTCTGTAATTACCAGCTGAGTGATGCCCCTACTTCACTTCTGCTGTTATTTGCATTCCTCTTGTGTTCTACTTCTCGTATTTCTCCTTCCAACAATTAGGAGCATATAGTGACACTGTCCAAGTGATGGGCAGACAGTTTAACGTGTAAGGTGGGAGTCAATTAGGAATGTAAATGTGCTCTTATATGAGATAGCTTAGATAAGAATGGCAGGAGGGAAGAAAAAGTTACTTATTTCATTTGTAAGAAATTCTTGATGCCAGGTGTATTCATCCTTAATGTTCTAAGGTTTAACTACTGTGTCAAACAAAGAAATAGTTTGTCAAAGGAAATAAGAATCCTGTAGGCCTTTATCAGGCCACTCCAATACTGCCAGCTGCTGCATAATTAAGAAAAGAAAAAAAAAAGCTTCTGTGGCTCAGATTGTTTTTCCATTTATTATGTCATAGTATTGTCACTGAGTCTCAAGGTCTAGACTCATATTTTGTTAACACGGCAAAGGCTATGCAAATTTATTCCAAGTATCAGTAGCAGCAGGTCTGTCAAAGCAGCAATTATGCACAATCTTGAGTGAGCTTTCTCCATGAATAGAGCACTTTAGAGTGCCAGAATTTATGATGTGGAAAAGTATTGTGTTAATTTGCTTTGTTAGCTAAAGAAAATTTAACAATAGTTACATTCATTATACGGTTCTGCAGGGAGGAGAAAGAAATGCTTTTTATGTGCTGTATGTCTGTGTTTTTATAACTGTTACAAAATGTAAATCAAATTGTAATAGGAGTCATTTTAAAAAAATTGAACATGTGGGTGTAGGTAGGAGTAGCCTTTTGACAGTTCATTGCAGGTTGCTTTTTAAATCATGAGTGTACGTTCTGTTAACTTCAAGTTCATGCTTTATATGCAGATAAATATATCATTAAATTAGACCTTTTATTCAGCTAATGAATGAGTACCCTTGGAAGTTGGATAGTTATATTCTAATCTTGGAAACTGACTACAAGATTATTTTTTACTTTCTTTGTAATCCTTTGTTTATGAACAGATTATTATGTGTTTCTGAAATTATGAGTTTAGAGGAGAAAGCACTGGACACTAATGAATTAACTTTTTTGCTAGAAAAATAATTTACTTGATCTGAGATTGTGTAAAAATTCCTTCTTCATTGATATCCATATTATGCAGAGAACTATTAATTACTGATTTAGGTAAGCTAGAAACATATTTAGACAGCACAAACCAAAATGTTGCAGGGAAGGAAAGCAGTTAGTAGAGAAAGTACACTTTTTTGTTCACTTCACATACAGGAGAGACAAGTTCTTGTCTTTTGAAACCATAAAGTTTCATATGTGGTATTTTGGTCATCAAGACTGAACAGTAATTGATCAGTAAATCTGATTGAATAATCAGTTTGTTTGTGTGCCTTGTCTCCAGTCTGAAACCCTGAATAAAATTTCAGATTCCTCTGAGACTGAGCATTAACACTGGGAAAAAGATGTGATCTGCTCTTTCCATGCATGTTGAAAAAATATATCTGCAATGATTGCTGCTACAGATTTTAGTATTTTTATATTCATGGGCTGAAAGATGTTTATACACAGCTGTTATGTTTCTGATGTCAATTTGTACTTTTAAACTTGCTGGTGTATATCCAGAATTTCTTTCTGTATTCTACAGGGTTTTGGCAGCTGAATTAAACAGAACTGGTCTTCCTTCTAAGGCCAGTAGCAACATTTCTTTTGAGTTCAGTGAAGCACCATTGTGTCGTTAATGAAAGTATGAATTTATATGTGGTTGTTGGGGAATCATAGAATAGTTCGTGTTGGAAGGGACCTTTAAAGGTCATGTAGTCCAGCCCTCCCTGCAATGAACAGCAATGTCTTCAACTAGATCAGGTATAAAGATATCTTTTAAGATGCTAGCATAGAAGGAATAAGGAAATAATGTGTAAGATTTATCAACTCCAAGGCAAGTTGCTTTAATACCTTTTCTTATACCAAAAAATAATCTTAGAAATAGAACTTGAATAATGGGATGAACTTCACCCTTACAATTTGATCATGCAAACTGTCAGCAGAAATGCTATGAGACCATCAAAACTTCTTGCAGTAATTGTTAAAGTAATATTGGTTATCAGGAGATCTGAAGTAACATGCAGATTCATTGATATATGTAATATATACATACTGGATTTGACAGGGTGGTGTGGTTTCATTGGCTGTGGAAATTACTGCATAAGTCTCTTCTTGCTTTAGAATTACGCTGTAGCCTGTCTGCTTCCACTCGTGGCTGAATGGAGGTAGAGCCACAATGTCTGTGCTTATAAAACCAAAACCATCCTGAAGTGCTGTAGTTGCGCATTCCTGTGTCAATAGAGACCATAAATCCTTCTGTGATTTGCCTCCATTTTTTACAATCTCAACTCTTTGATTTCTGTGACCATGGAAAATGAGCATTTTTGAAAGTGCATCTGGTGGTTTTCCTACCTGATTCACTGGTTTGCCCAGCGAAGTGTTCTCTGCTCTTTTCTTTATTTGCACTGCAGTCTGTTCCCTGAAGGTTGTGTGAGAACAGGAGAGGGAATGTAAACCAGTACAAAAAGAGCCAGAAGTGTAAAGGAAGCTGGTCAGCTTTAAAGTTAAAATCTGTGTTAGTAAAGCTGAGGGTCACAACGAATGTTTGGTAGACCTGGGATGATGATACAGGTATTCAGCTGTTCTTGCATTATGTCTGCTGGACCTTGTAAAACTAGACTGTCCTTTTGCTGTGAATGCTAACCTAACATATATCTCAAACTAAAATCCCCAGATGGGCCAGTGTAAAGTCAGTGAAATATTAATGATTCTTCTGATGGGTGGTGTCTTATCCTTTGAGCTGTCAGGTCTCATGAATGAAAAGCAAATCATTCTAATGGCTTGGTTTTCTTGGCACATCTGAATGATGACAGCATATTACATATTTTACGTATATTATGTAATAAAGGCGGCATGCATAACAATGTTAAGTATTTTATAACAAAGGTTTTAACTGTGGCTAGCTGCAAATTGCATAAAAAAATATAATTTGCTTTTCTTACTCAGCAAAACTTCGTGTTACTTAGGAAACTTGAAAATACATTTTTGCAAATTTTGGTGAGGCATATAATTTTGAAATTTGCCTCAATAATCACTAGTCTTACTCTGTTAGCCTTCCATTTGCCCAGGAAGAAATTACCTCCTTAATCTGTAATTTAGCCAGAGAGGAACATTGTTCATTAGGAACTTCAATTTTCATATTTGTTTTTGACGTGGTTGAACGTACCTGCTATGAAAGATGTCTAATATGGTAAGATTTCTGATGTACTCTATGGAAATGCTCTTTGACATTTGTGGTTTTGATTAAATGATTATATCTTTTCCTTTAATTGAAACACTGTTTATAGTTCCTTCAATTTAGAACAGTAAGTTTTTACTGAAATTGTGTTTGTGTTAGTGGACACAATAGTGGAATAGATACTTTTTATATAAGTAAAAATGAGCATTAAAATAATGAGCAATCTCTTCTGAGGCGCGCTGAAATTTCTTACAGGTATGCTTGAGAGTTTGTTAGAAACAGTTTTTGGTGCTTGGAGTCAATGAGACACGAGGAGCAAAGGACAGCATCATTTTACAGAATCTGTAGCAGAGTAAGAAGGAGGGGAAGTTTTGCTGGAAGCTGCAGGAGAACAATTAAAGCAGGAAATAACCAGTTTCATAAAGGTTTGTGTAAGAGAGAGAAGACAGGCAGCTGACAAGAGGAGACAGAGAAAGGCAAGCATTTTCATCTGTGGGATAGTAGTTCTGACAGTGTAAGATGTTCAGTGTTCTACAGGTTAATACAAAAAGGGGGTTTTGTTGTGGTTTTTTTGGTGTCATGTCTTTGTTATATGGAAAGAAGTATTTAACTTTTAGAATGTATGCCTACGTTTTAAGTGTTCCCTCTTCTTAAGTGGGAGTACGTGGTATGTAAATATTTACCAATTCATAAATACTTACAATGACATTTCTGTGATCTTAACACACAGAACAAAATTATTATTAAACCTCTCAACTTTGAAAATATGAACTTATTTGGTTCTGTGGAAATTGCTTTTCACATATGCTTCTTCCTGTTTTCAGGTCTTTGTTAATCAGTGGCTGAGATTTCGTTTTGTAATTTTGTAGCACAAAACCCAGCCTAGACTGAACTATCAGTTCTCAAATAGATATATGGGCTTTTTCCAGAGCTATAATTAATTTTTTATAATCTAGGAATGTAATGCAACGTTCATTTATAAGGTGATAGGTGTTGTAATTTTTATTTTTATTTTCTTTGCATACATGAAAACCGACCCAGTTTCCCATTTGTCAAAGGTCATTTAAAGTTTTTTACAGAATATTTAGATACATTTTTTTGAGAGGGGTGTTGCACTGAGGCAGAGTAATGCTCATAGGTAGGATGCTGAAAGTTCCAGGCTTCTGAGTGGAGTACTTTGTGATTTGCTTCTAGGTGTGCCCGGCCCAGTGCAGCCGTGAGCAAAAGTTGCAGCTATCTGACAGCTGCTGAGTGACCTAGGTGAAGTGAGTAATGACATCAAACCAGGTCTGTACCAATATCCTCATTACAGCTGGTGCTAATTGGCACCCATTGGCAGTCTCAGTGGCGTTACTGAATCAAACAAAGCACCAGATTAGACTCCGTTTGATGTGCATTGGCCAGAGTTTGCTGAAAAACTTTTTTTTTTCCAGTTCTCTCAAAGAAACCATTTATTCTGGTTGAGTAGAAGGTACTTTTCACTGTTGACAAGAGATCATCACTTCCCAACTTGCTGTGTATTCATACATAGAATTTGTAAGGGGAGCAATGGTGAAGGATCAAGAGTAAGTATTGTTATATACACATAAAAAATGCTGAAGCACCATGACAGCGTAATCATAATTTTCTGAGAAATTACTTGAACAATTGATGTCACAGCAACCTCTGTGACAATGGAGAGAAGCTAGATAAGGGAAAAGATTTTATCTATTTATTTTGTAGAGTCTATATTCATGCTTTACTTTTTTCCTGTGCACATCCCTTTCAGCTGAGTAAAATAAAAAAATATTTTTATAAAGCATTGTAGAATACCAGAGGTTAACTGAAAGCAGGAGAGCCTGAAATACATTAGGAGACTTCAAACTCTTTCTCATTCTGCTCTTTCATATAATTGAGAAGTGTGGATCCAATACTATCAGAATCACTATCCTATGTGTCATAGTATAATATAATAAAATACTGTGTTGTGACCTGAACAAAGGGTTCTGAACCCAAGCTTCTGTGTTATTTTCCAGCTGTAGCAAACAGTCCAAGAATTCTGCAAGCTCTTGAGATTGTTGCACAATAAAATCTATTGAGGTCCCAACAATATATGTAGCAACTGAAATAACTTTTTATTATTTTTAAAATTGTCTAGATTGTCCATGTTCCCAGTGTTCTTTTAAAATCTTGATTACTTTTTTCTTGGAGAATGTCAGAATTAATAAAGAGGGAGTGAGCACGTTGATTATTTTGAGAAGTTAGAGGTTGCTTGACTGTAACGGTTGGGAATTTATCAAAAATTACCATGCTATTACCACACACACGCACCAAATGAGAGTTAAACATATGACAGGTATTGTCTGCTTTTTTACATCCTCAGACCATAATATCTGAAATTGTCTTGGCTTTCTACATAGGTATCTTCAAGTCATTCAGTATTAAACCCTGAAAATCTTCCTTCCCCATTTATAAGAGAGGGGCTAAAAACTCTTCATAGTTGGTTTACGTTTCTAAAATATTCTGAATATGTAATGTGCTGTTCAACTACTAAGTTTAAATATTTTCTCTTAAGACAATTGGATTTAGTTAGTTTGTAACCTTCTAAGATCACCTAAAATTATTAAAATGCTCTCTATGTGACCCTTTATATGTTTAACAGCTTTTGATCATGTCCCCAAGACCCACCTAAAACCCTAATTCAATCTTTGTCTGTAATGTTTTGATATGCTTTCTCTTCTCAGGCTTTTTTGAACTATGAGTTTGGCTGTTTTATTTGGTATTTAGGGATGTTCCCTGGTTTACCTTTCCTGTTTTTTCCACTAAGCACTGTTTTTGCAATATATTAAGACAGAAAGGATAATAGACAGCTTTTCACACTAGGTAGGTATGGTCATGGAACATAAAATTTCTAATGCCAAAAGAAAACATCAGAATACTGAAAAAGAAAGCAAAAAGAATTTCTGTTTACCTGGGGAGAGCAGAAGGCATGTGACTATAGGAAATTAACATTTTTAGTGTAGGGTACATAGCTTATATTATTTATTTGAGGTTATTCTGGAAACAGGATTTACAGATGATGTAAACAAAAATCTGAAGGCAGAAGGATTTGAGGCTAAATTAAGCATTTTTGGTGAAAATCATGCATGTAACAGGCAGTTATTATTTGAACATAGGTGTAAAGAATAGTAGACAAGGGAAGAGTTTTATTATGTTCTAGTAAATGCTTCTGAATGCTTGCTAAAATATTTTTCTTTAAATGTGTCGTGCTTATAATCTAATAGATTAGTCCTTGTCATTACTATCATCATTGTTACTATCGTATCGAAAAAAGAGTTGATATTTGTATTTCTTTTCATAAGGTGATAAATGTTTCATATCTCTATACTTGGTTTGATTAATTGAAATGCATGAGATACCCAAAGTGCTTAAAATTGTTTCTTCTAGTCCACAGAGAAACAGGATTTCAGAGAACTGGCCTGGACATTTTAATATAGTCAGTGTAATATCATTAAATGCATCTATTTTTAGTAAAGATTTATATTCACCAAGGCACCTATATCCACTATTTGTACACAAAATGCAGTGTATAACAAACAGGTTATATACAGAGGCTCTAATTTCACACAGCTGAAAGGCTGACATCAAAATGTTAATATAATTCTTTTACAATTTTCTTTTATTTGCAAACTCCAAAACATTTTCCAGCTGAAGCATCTCTCTACCAAAGAGTAAATTTCAACTTACTTCAAATATACTTCTTTTTTAATTACCTTTTCCTAATCACAAGGGGTTGGCAGACCACAAATCAAAGGCCACTGTCCCAAGCATCTTAGCCATCCACGTACATATGACTTGATAGAAATTACATTATGTTTCTTTAAACAAGTTATAAATACAGTTCAAAATACTTTTTCAGATTGGTTGGTAGCACCATACAGCACTAGTTCACAGCATGGATTACTGTCTGCACGAGGAACTAAACAATGGCAATTTATAATCTTTTCCAGATCTCATTTATTTTCTTCTCCCACATACAGAAATTTAAAGTTCATTCGTTTGCACAAGTTGTAAAGTGAGAAACACTGCCCAGCTGGACAAAGTGGTACAGATCTTCAAGAAAATGCCTCTCATTATATTGAAGGGAAATATAATTCCAAAGCTGTAACTACATAGCTTAAATTGGTTTAAATATGCTCAATGGATCATTATGCTTTTCAGGAACTGTCAGTTCTTATTAAGCTGAATAGTTGTATTTAATTATGTGCTGGACAGTAATCAGTTCTGAAATGTGTATGTGTGATCATGATATCCCTCATGAAATCTGTTCATTCAAGGTATTTCCTGGTTTTTTGTGCTATGTTAAATAGGTTGATTCATTGTGCTCTAATGAGGATACCATTGTGTAGCTAAATGTTCTTCCATATGTTTGCATTCATAACTTCTTCCTCTTAACAGAGCTTTTTCTCTCTCTTCCCCCCCCCCCCAAACCTGGCAGCATTTTCTCACTCCAGTTGGATGGGTGCAGAAAAGGTTCTGATTCCCTGTTCGTACACTATTTTAAAACTGTACCTACTGGACTTGACTAAATTATGTCATAGTGCCAGTTGTTGTGATGTTAAACCGACCTGAAAGAAGGATTAGACTTAAGCTGATATTTTGGAAAAAGGTCTTGGGGTTTTTTGTTTGTTTGTTTTTGTTGTTGGGGGTTTTTTTGTTGTTTGTTTGTTTGTTTGTTTTCAAAATTCCTATAATGCTAAAGTGTCAAAGGATATATAGGCAGCTGTCCTTTTGTAGCTGAAACAGTTAAGGGAGTTGCTCTCTCCATCCATTCACTGCTGCCCATGTAACTTTGACACAACGGTATGAGTTAACCTAGTGGACCTTGTAATAATTTGAATGCTAATCCATGGTGCTGAGGAGCAGTTATCCAAACCGTAATCAAAACTCAGATGTGGAGGCAGTGGCTTCTTTATATTTTGTGTTTTCCAGGTACTGCTTAAAAATGCGGCAGCACATTGGTTAGTCTTTTTAAATCTTTGTGAAATTCACTGAGATTTTGACAGATAGGTAAAATAAATTATATATAAAGTGGCCTACAATTAAAAAACAAGAATCACAAGTACAGGTTTAGACACCCAGGAAAGAGTTGGGCACCTCAGAGATATGTCATCTTATCCCTTGCCATGCCACTTTCCTTTCCCAGTATGGGAATGTTAAGCAAGAACCACCTTAAATCTAAAAAAGAAGAATGCTAAGCACAGAAATGCATATAAAACTCTACTCTCTCCAGTGATTAGCTGCCTGGATCAAAACTGTGCTGAAGTATTTTATCTGCTTATGATCCAGTGCCCCTCATTTGCCCAATTATTTTTGATATAGCAAATACCACTAAAAAGAAAGGTGTTTTTCCCATGGCAGGAACCCAGGATTTTTTTCCTGGCAGGTAAATATTAACCACCAGGCTATGCAGTCATGTTCCATCTTGTCTGCTTCTCCTCTAGGTCCGAGAACCATTTGTTCTTTTCCATGCTTTGGCCTCACTTGACTAAGGGCCCTGCTCAGCACAGCAAGTACCTTGGTGGTCAGGGCATTCCCACTGAATGGGAAAGGTGTCCCTTTGAGTTCCTGCGTGTTGAAAAAATGAAATTTTTGTCAGGTTTCCATTTCTTTGAGATCAAATGGGAAGGGAGTGAAGAGTTAAAGAAGCTTAAGTAGCTGCTGATGGGTGGGTTGGACCAGTTTTCAATGTTGACATATAAAAAGTACTTAAACTATTACTTTGGGAATAGCCCTATTGCTTCTGATACAAGTGAGTACTGCTAATTCCTGCTATACAAAGGGGAAGATACTGCACTGCTATAATCAAAATTGAGGCTGTTTATTTATTATTTTCTTACAGGAAACAGATTCGAGCTCTTCTAGGACAGTTCAGCCAGTCAGAGGCTTTGTTAATCTCCTCTGGAGTTGAGCCAGGGACTCTGGATGGAGTTCTCTTGGATGCTGGCTGTTCTTCTATGCAATTTGATACACCTGAAAGAGGTTTTTCCTTGCAGAAGGATGGACCTTTGGACATGAGGATGGATAGTGACAGGTACCTGTTAATAGAATATTTTTCCTTGAAACTCAAAAACTGTGTGCTTAGCAACCCCCGTGCATTTCATTTCCCCTTAAACTGAAGAATTCTCATCATTAAACCACATCTAATTTTGCACGACTGTACTGTCTTTTGCCACAAAGCTCTTTTCGATCTCAATACTTGGAACCCTGGTTATTGTCTTTTCCTTCTTTGAAAAAGAGGAAAGCTCCAGCTATGAGTAATTAAACCAGTAACATTTTTGTTAACTATACTATTAAAATTTTATGGTTTTGGAGTGTATGGTATACAGTCACAGGGGCATCTCACTTTCAGAGGCCTGTCTTCTCCCTGTTATTTCTGCAGTTTCTCAGGCTGTACTTGAACGGCAGGCTCACAACCCCTTACTGCAGTCTCTTTCCTTTTGTGGAACCTTCACTTGAGCACGTTCAGCTGCTCCCTCAGGAAAGGAGCAGCCTCCCTCTTTTCTGCAATGGCCATCTGACCTAGTTACTTCTCTCTAAAAGGAATGTAATATAAAATAAATAAATAAAATCCCATCCATGATACCGGCCAGTTGAAATCAGGTGGCAACACTGCTTTTAACCCACTAGTATAATGTTGTCTTCCTTGCCCATAGATTTATTCTAAGCTTTCCTTAGCAATATTATAAGCTTCCTTTCACATTATGTAGGAGGCACGTCAGGCTCAATTAACTGTCAAATTAACAATTACTAAATAAATCACCTCTATTTAAATTATTTGAATTGGTGTTTAGTACCTTCAAGAGCATGAAAATCAATGGTGGAATGATAATTTCTACTTAAGTAGCAGTTTTCATCTTCAAACAACCTCATATTTCTGTAGCATTGTGCTTTTTACATGAACAACCAAAGAACTGTGTTGTATAGATGATGGCAGTAATTGCATAATGCATTACTGGGAGAATGAAAATTTTTGCTATGTGTTTCGATGAACCTGTAGTCTTAAGAAATGTCATTTGATTTTTCATTGCTCACATAGAGCTCATGGGAAACCTCAGTTTCTAAGGAATTATCTTAACACATTAATGTTAAGTCTTAACACAGCAAATTTTACGATACTCGCTTTTTCCAGTTTTGTGTAAAAAGCTCACGTGATCCTCCTGGGATTCAGCCCTCAGATTTCAAGAATCTGAACTCCCAGGCTTATATTTGTATCATGAGAATCCATACATGGAACAGGAGCATGAGAACAAAGGATACCTGTGGCATAACAAAAGCCTTACGCTACGGTTGTTGCTATGATACTACTTGCCTCTGATTTCTAAGTTTTGTTATGTTTTGTAAGATACTGCAGGAGAGTAATAAATGCCTGAAAAATATTCGGCACATTCATGTCATTGTGGAAGAGAATTAAGTAGGTTCTATGTTTTCTCCTATTAATAAACCCATATATGATGTTCATAAAATACCTTGAACTATTTCAATAGCAAAGTGACAGAGATTTTAAAAAAATAAATGTATGGCTTACGCTGATTACATTGTAGTAATTCCTGTCATTTGTAATATTAGGTCATTTCTATTCTCCCAAAATAGTATTTGGATACAAATTCTTATGCCTTTTAGTGAAAAGTAAAGCTAAATTATTTTCATGAACAATTTTTTTCATAGCAGGAGATGTGAAAGAAAAGGTCCTTGAAATCAGTTCTGACTAGAAAACAACATAAAATGCAGGGTGACTAAAATGAATCCATAAGGAGCAAGTTTATATTCTAAAGCTGGCTAAATAAAATGTCACACAGCATTTCCATTTTAACATGAAACTGAAATGTGTTTATTCTTGTCAATTCATTAAGCATAGTTTATGATAAAACTTGGAAGTTTCAGCTGTTCTAATTGATATTAAGGAAGAAACTCCATTTAAAGTAGCCAGAAAAAGGATTTAAAAGGTACAGGCTCTATCTGTTTTCATAGGGTTGCTGTCTCTTATTTGAAAACCTCAAAGGCACTTATATGCAGCGTGTGAGTTTGACTTTGTCTCAATGCTATGAAGCTTCACCTCTTGTCAGTGAAAACTGACGTCAGTGAACTAATTGGCTCTTCTTGTGCGTAGGTACCCTGACATGCCCACTGCTGCTGATGTTGTGAATGCTTTAGATCAACAGGCACTTGCGTCCATCCTGAGAACATACGGGGAGGAGAGGCACGCCAAGAAAATCGCTTCAGCCATCGTTCAGGCACGCAGCATATACCCCATCACCAGAACTCAGCAGCTTGCAAGCATTGTTGCAGGTACCCTCATTAATTCTTCACAGTAGCTGAGGAGAAAAAATATTAATCCCCAAAGTCCCAGAGGGATCTATATGTACTTGAAATCATGCAGGATCTAATCCTGCCTATTCTGCTCTGATGTCAGCTGCCCCCCCTTTTTTTTTTGCTTCCACTTTTTGACCATTAGTTTAATAATAGATTTTACATGAAGTGATTTTTCATTTTGCCAACCAAGTTGAAACACAGAATGACAGCAGCCTAGGGAATTCTTTATGCCAGCTATTGATAAGCCTTCAAATATCAGATACGTCATGTACCTCTCCTAGTTTCAAATTTCTACATTTTAATACTTTGAGGGGAAGTACCATGGCAGTTTCCAATTACGAATGAAATCAGATCATTCCTCTCTGCTTAAAGAACCAGGAAGCAAAAAGTAAAGCAATACATAGCTTGCTTCACCTTGTGAATGCCAACTAGATCAGCCTGAAGCGACTATTGAAACACTTCATCTTACTTGCTCTTCACTGTAAACAACTTGAACAAAATGTAGTTAGGCAGGAACTGTGCTCACATCAAGAACCTTCATGTTTGTGTTCTCAAGTGTAAGACACAAATCTTGTTCATTAACATTATAATATGTAATGTTGGGATATTTTTTTTTAACCAAGAAAGGAAAATTACTGGGTCTTGTCACAAATAAGTCTAAACTGCTGACTCCTTTGAATATAAACCTTTAAAATGGTTATCCAAATTTAACATTTGCTAAAGAATAGTGTTAAATGTTGTATCAGTATCCTGAAGACTTTTAAAAAATGTATGGTGTTCATAAAAATTTGTATTACTTAAAGTGTACTTTTAAGGAACTTACTTTTAATGATTGACAAACAAATTTAAAAGTTTGGATTTGTATAAGTCAAGATATTTGAGCAAAATGTCCAGTCAACCGAGGCCAAAAGTTCAGCTGATAATGACCTGAAGACACTGCTTGCTGTTGTAAGCCCTTGTGTAGATATCGTGAATGTGAGGAACAAACAATCTTAAACCAAAGAGATAAAAGACTATAAGTCTTTTGAAGAGTTACATTTTTAATGTAGTTCTTGTCATCAACATCACAAACTAATAATTTAGTTTTTCATCACATGTATCTCATGCTTTTCGAAAAACTGTTGATTAAAACAGTGTACCGTTATTGAGATTGAAGCAACCATATTGCTGTGCTAAAGAGGTAATGTGTTACAGTCTGTAAACAAGGAACTCTGTAACTTCTGAAATAATTTTGTGCACTAGCTTGAACTAAGAAAATAAAAATACTAGTGCATAAAAGACAGTGATTGAAGATCCCTTCATGTTTAATGTGTTGCATGTGAGTCATCACTTAATGGTCACTTTCTCTGACAATGAGAAGGATTTTTTGTTCTCACTTAAAACTCTCTGCTATATTTGAAGAGCAGCTTGATACATGAATCAGGTATGCATCAGATAGTATACATGCCAAAGACAGTGAATCCAGCATATATCTGCCAAGATAGTAAATATGTGTGTTTTGTGTGGGTTTTTTTGAAGTATGCAAGTGGTTAAAACAATTTTAGGACTCTTACATTGATCCCTGTTTGGGTAGAACTTCTTCCAATTTTAATTTGATTCCTCCAGTCAAGGAGCACAATGGTGGATCCTACTAGGTATTGAACTGATTATACCTTAAGAAAATTATTGGTAACTATATTTTGTTTAATTTATCATCTATCATCAATATATATTCTTATGCAAGATGATATCCGTGAAGTTATTGAGGTAAGCCAGAGCTAAAGTGCCAGAGACCACAGCTACAGGATCCTCTTCGTGGCAGAGCACAAAAAAAACCTTGACTAATTCAGGACTTCAACAGAGTAAAATCCATGACCTATTGGTTAAATGTCAAGTCCTTTAAAAAATGAAATATTAATTAGAATAATAAAATCTTGCATTTTACATTTTGCAGACTCTATACAAGCATGATTATCTCTCCAGAACGGGATCAATTTTTTGCCTAGTATAGGAGCCAGAAAACAAGCAAAAAGTCTAGCTAATGAGGCTGGGTATATGTGTGTCTTTCTCTGCTGGTGTCAGTATCTGAGAATTCATGTATAGTCCATATTTCTTTCACGTGTTATGGAGTACTGTGGCTTCAGATTTTCTAGAACTCCAGAGTTTTGTCTTAAGGTCCAGCTGATAGTTAGAATCCCAGTGAATCTAGATCTGGACTAGCCTGAAATTGGAAAATTCCATTTCTGTTTATAGGATGCTGGACTTAATCAGACATTTCTAAAGTTTGTATTAGCAAGAGTTATCATTTTAAGGTATAGCTGGAAAAAATACATAAATAGATTTGTATGTCAAGATTGCTTGCAACAGCTTGGGGCTAACTCAGGTAGCCAAGTGATTTATTGCTGTGCTTTGTTCCAGTTCAAGAAAGTAATTCCTTCTGTTTCTTGACATAGAGCCTGAAAGTTATTTCTCTACATAGCGTGCCAATGAATAAGGTCTTTAAAAAAACCCTAAAAAAAATTTTTGGCTTTTTTTTTTGTTTTTCTAAATGTTGTCCAAAAGGCTTCTTATCCATTTAAATAAGGACACCTTTGAGTTATGGAGTCTGCAGTTTACATGGGAAAAAGGAGGAGTTTTCTGTTCAGTCACATGAATATCATCTGTTCTTGCAGCACAGTCGAACTCCACTCACTGTTTATAATTTTCACCCAGCTATCTGCAAAGATGAATGCTCTGTAAATACTAAAGATCAGTAGTTCTCAACTGAAGGTCTTTGAATAGATGTGTGGAAGTCGATTAAGATGCACTTCCTAATGGCTTTTGCTGTAGCTCGTTGAGTTCTTTGGAAACAATAGGTTTAACTCGATGTGCAGGAAAACTGGTTAAAAATAGAAAAATTTTTAGAATGTAATTTTAATATGCTTTTTCCGGACAATTGATAATCTATTTTTCTTTCTTTTCAATGGGTAATATACCTGTTATCGATTAGTTTTTGTTCAAAATTTAATTTTTCTTAGTGTTATTATTATACATGATCTGTAAACTGATCATTTTGAGATCATGTAATCATTTGGACTTAACTTGAAAGGAATTGATGATGAGATATTAAAGAAATTTGAAAAGTTTCAAAAGAACTTTAATGGGTAAAGCCAGTCTCGTTCAGATTGGTTCACATTTATAGACTTTAATTATCAGTTTGGAATTTGCAATATTGCCTGAATTTCAGATGGGTGAGAATTAACACTGTACTGAGGGAGCCTAGACAAAAGGACATTAGTTGCGTCACAGAAACTTATTAAATGCAACGCTAATTCAAGAGACGGATTCCTGCAAACAGGTGCACGATCTGAATTAATTTTTAAACTCTCCCACTCTCATACACTCTGGGGACTTCAATAGTTCATATTGACAGGCACAGCACGTTGCTAATTTCATTCACAAGCTTTAAAATTTCAATACATTTCAACATGTGAATCTATTAGATTTCTAAAAGTGTAAGTAGCATCAGGGCATCCCAAAACTAAAAATGATAATTTCTCTCACTGGGATTTCAAACCAGTCATCCAGCCAGACGCGTGGTGTTTTTATGAATGAAATTCATTTTACAAGCTTCCCATACAGATTTTTTTATATTTTTGTACATTGTACAGCCTGTTACCAGGAAGGATTTTCTTTTAGTGTCATGGTAATTGGAGGAGGCTGGGTGAGAGATTTTGTGCCTTAGCAGAAAGCACAAATAGGTTTGTATTTAACTGTACCAGAGGACTAAGAGTGGGGCAGGAAAATTTTCACCCCTGGAACATAGATCAAAATCTACTGCCTTTTCTAAAAAGATGAAGGCCAGTGTGACAGAAATCACTACCACAGATTACATTTATTAGTTAAACCCAGTCTCTGAAGATAGACCAATAAGTCTTTGAACTTGGAAATGGCTTGATTTTTGGTTTTAGTTTGGGGGGTTTTGGTTGCAATAAGCTGCAAAGTGGCTGCATTTCTTTACCAGTTTCCTGAATATTAGTATTCTGTACCGTTATATTTGACCTGCAATGCTGTTTGTGCATGTTCAGCTGAGGCATGTAAGGTTGCATTATACTTACAGAATATATCTGGGTTTTAATTTAGTTTTCTTCAGTGTGTCATGAATTAATTCACAGTAATAAATTATTGTCATAGTTAATCGTCATAGAAGAATATTGTAGGAAGACACTGCACTCAACAACCATGGCAGAACAAATGGAAGAACCTTCCAAAAGACCTGTTAGTGTCCTAGTCATGCTGGTAGCCTGAGTATCTCGTTTCTTTTGTTTATCTGTTCAGTATTGCGATTGCAAAATATCAGTGTTCATGATCAGACTACTAAAAATCTAGCCAGGTACCAGGATGTCATGTCTAATTAGATTTTTATGAAACCAGTTTGCTAGTAGATCTTTATTTCATCCTTGTTTTTTCAGATAAGTAAAAGATATTTTGGTGACATAGGAGATAAAACTTCCAGTATTTTACTAAAATTCCACTGAGTCTGGCTGTGGAAATTTAAACAAAGGATCTCATTCTAGGCTTCTGTTTTTATAGTTAGGTCCCAATCAAGAAGCACAGTCAGGTTTGTACCTAAATTACATGCTGTACTCTTGTGGATTGGCTTCATTTTTATCTGTGATACTTTTGGAAGCTGAAATACTCTTAGAATATCAGAAATGGATAATCTCCAGAAAACCAGCCGTATTTTTAGAAAATACTTAGACTGCTAAAATACGCTAGTTAAAAAATCTGGATCTGCTTTCAGAGGTGAACACCAGCTCTGGATAGTAGCAGCCCAAAACTGAAAATATAAAACTGGTGCTCTTCAAGTCACAGCTGTAAATTGTTCAGCAAGGGGCAGGAACAATACAGGTAGAACCGAGAAAACGCACCCTGTTTTCTAACCCACTAGCTTTTTAATAGCTAATATTTGTAAGGGAACAGAGCTTTTTCATTCCAGTTACCACTGTTTTCATAGAGTGAATGTGGCAGCAGTGGGCTTGGTTTTGGAAGGGGGGAGGGGAAGAGTGAGGTATGTTTTGGCTTTAAAAGTAGGCTTAGAAAAAGAGATAGATTTGTTGTGTGAGATCTTTTACAAAACTAGTATTTTCTTATTCAAGAGACCATGGCTTCTGTAATTGAATTCAAAAGATACCTGGGTATCTGATGTTTCAACTTCAAATTCCATTGAAGAAAAATGCTATTGTGACTGAAACTTTAGACAGGTCTTACGGAGTGTACAAAGCTATGTATATTTATTCACTTAGTGCATGCTATGGAAGCGTGCATGTCCTGTGGTGTGTTTGGATACTTTACATATTGATTTTAAACCCTGCTGTTTCATTTAATAACTGTTCAAGATTTGTGAGCATGATACTAGTGTTTGTAGCTGTTAGTTGACCATTTAAAGAAATTTGTTTATTTTGCTCAGCACCACATTCCTTTATGTTATGCATTAAGAGACAGATTTTTTCACACACACATGGCAGTCAATGGCTGTTTTAAGGATTCCATTTTCAAAGAATCTATTTTTAGGTATAGAAAGAAATATAGAAACAAATACTGTGCCAGGTAATGCAAGCTTGGTGTCAGTTGGTTTCTTGGGACATCTTACCTTCTGCAATTTTGAGTTCTCCTTTTAGTTCAGCTCTTTCATCAAAACGGGCCTTGTGGCTCCTACAATGAGGGTATGTATTCTTTTTATAATTTATAGAAGGTATAGAGCGTGGTGTTCTCAAAGACAGAAATTATATTAGCTAGCTAGTGTAACTTTTTGTAGAGTTTGTAAGTGATGGAGGAGCCTACCTCCTGCAGGTTGATACTATTTACTCTGCTTTGTGAAACAATTTAAAGCCACAAATTCCTGTGCCATAGTTTGTGTTGGGAGAAGTTGATCCTGTTGCTGCTTTCTGTCTTGAAGGATTCAGACTGTAGGAATAAGAAACAGCCACAGCTACGATGGGTCTCTTCAGTTAATTCAGGAACTGTTAGCATTAGAGTCAGAGGAGATGGGGAATGTAGTTGGGGAAATTCAGTATGCAGAAACACATCTTAGATACATCATATACACGCTAATAATTTGTTAAGAACAACTGAATTTTTAAATCCCATTATTGGCCTCTCCCTTTGCTGAACACTAATCGCTTGTGTGTTTGTGTTACTAAACAGTTATGTTTTCTGACATGTCTTACCTTTAAAATGCTCAAGAATTCCACTAATAAATTATTTTGTGCCAATGTACTAGATTATATGTCCATTAAATTTTTTTTCAGTCACCTGTATAAATGCAAATTTAGTTGCCTTGTTTCAGAGGTACCATGTTCCCTTCTTTTACTCTGCTACATAGAATATCAATTACTTGATTATGAACTGCATTTATTTCAAACCCATTGCTTTATTATGTTGTAGTTTAGCACGGGCATGGAATTAAGTTGCATTTCAAAAGATACATACCAGCTGTATTGCCTTACCTCTAATGGGCCCTCTTGTTTGGAAAAATAATTCTTTTAAGTTATTAACTAGCATTATTCATTCAATTTATCTTTACCAGACTCCTGCACTTACATAATAGATTACAAGTTTACTCAGGTTTCACAGATCTTGTAAGACTCTTGCACTTTAGCCCCTTTGATCCGTCAAATCTGGCTCCTCTAGCTTTTTGCTCTATACTCAGATAATGAAGATTCAAGCCTAAAATATATTAAATAATGATATATTAAAGTTTCTATTAAAATTTCAGTCTCTACAGAGACTTTTATAACTCGTAAGGATTTTGGAGAAAGGAAGAGGGAGTTTTGTGCATCTAGTAAAAATTATTTAATTTGATTTTTTTTGTCCCGCAAACTCATACCTTGACACATTCTGCTGTATAGGCACGTGAAAAAGCAACAGTATCAGCTGCATTGTCTAAATTTCTCAAGGTATTTTTGTGAACATTTGAAGAAACATGGGTGTAGTGGTCAACAATTTTTATCCCTGAACAAGGATGCCTCTTTTAATCTTTAGGTAATTCATTGAAAGATACTTATGACCAGGTAGGCATTCTCTTCATCTTATCTCTGCCTGTGAAGAAATGCATAATTATCTAGAAGGCAACAGTTAAAATTGTCCATCTTTTTTTTTTTTTTTCGCTTTAAAAGCACCACAAATACTGAACTGACATTGACTACACTGAGGTAAAGTGCGAATTATCTAGCCCATGTTCATTTCTTCCCTATCTTGGTTTCAGCCATCATTTTGTATTTTAACTTTGTGAAGCATTTGGGGAAGGAATATCTATGAAAGATTCTAGGGAAAAAAACAACACTCAACCACAAGCCAGCTTGGTTTAATAGGGTTTACTTTCGGAAATGTGAATTCAAAGCAGAAAATAAAGATATATTATAAAGAAGGAACCTCACCACTCAGGGTTCAATTGTAAGTACGCTTTGCTTTCAAGTCATCATGTGTGAGTGGATTAATGTCAGAATAGCAGTGTAGAAATAGTAAGATATTAACATATACCTTTCAAAATTTATGACAGGTGCTTTTCCAGCATCAGCACTGTATGCACGAAAAGACTTGCTTCAGAGACCTACGCATGTTGCTACCAAAACTTTTCAAGGCCTGCGAATATTTGTAAATGATGAGCTCCATGAACTCTATATAGGGCTGAAGACAGCTGAGAAGTTTCTAAAACCTGGAGGTCGCCTTGTAGCCCTCTCCTTTCATTCACTAGAAGATCGTATTATCAAACGTTTTCTTCATGGAATAGACATGACAGAAAAGTACAATCTTGGCTCAAGGCAGAAGATAAGACAGGCTCTGAAAAATTGCACCAAAGAAGAAGATACAGAAGAATTTCCTCATGGAAAATCCAACTCAAAATGGATTTTTATACAGAGAAAAGTTCTCACACCCCAGGCCAAGGATATTCAAACAAACCCAAGAGGAAGGTCGGCCAAGCTAAGAGCTGCTATTAAACTCTAAAACAAAACATGATTATATAATTGTATAATTTCCTTAAATTTTGTTTTCCAGAGGCTAACTGGACAGATAGTATCAAACTGAAAAAAATAAAATGAAGGCTGTTAGACAACATTTCTTTCTGACCTTTGTGCTGCTTCTTAGTTAGAATGTAGTGCAGAGCATCAAAGGGTAAAATAAATGTAGGTAAGCGGGAGTCACTAATTAGATTAAAAAAGAGCATCAAAACCAAAGTTTATAAATATTACAGGTTTGATGTATTTACAGTATTTCTGTTAGATTAAATTCAGAACCCTGACAATAACAATCTAAATTCAGGTGCTGATTGAGACAGCTGCAATTTTATGGCAGTGAATTTCACACACCTAAGTCAGCTGGCTGTTTTAGTCTAGAGTAAGTTTCAACTAACCTAAGAATTCCTGATATATAAGTGCCTGTATCAATTGACTTGTTGCATGAATGCCTGTGGGACAAAAGCTAGTTCTTAAATTGATATCAGTATGTAATGTTCTGTCCAGGAATTTGTGAATGGGCTCTTACCTTTTTTTAAAATAAGTAGATATTTACTTCTGAGTGATCACCTGGTTATTGAATGTTTATGGATTCTAAATAATAAATGTATCTTGGGGAAAGAAGACACTTGAAGGACACTGTCTGTACTTGGACACTACCAGCAAGCAGTCAGATTTGTACTTGATCATTGGAATTTTCTCCTGTGACCCTAACTTCTGTGTATAGATCCAGTACAACCTCTAGGTGTTGATGGAATTAAAATTAACCCATCAAAAAAAAGGGGGTTTATGGGTCTTATGAAGTTTTCTCCTTTGGTAGTGATCATTTATTAAGAGGTGCTACTTAGGTAAGTACTGAATCATTTTATAAAAGGCGCACTGTAACACCAGTTTCCTATTTGGATGCTATACTAGGTACTAGAACATATAATTTATTTTTTAGTAAGTTAATATGAATTGGATTTAGCTTTGGGTTTATATTTTATCTTGAAAGACCATTGTTTTGCTGTCTTTTTATGTTAAAATGATCAGAAAATAGTGTAAGTTTCAACTTCTTTGACCTCTGACTTGTCTCTTCAGGAAAAAAAGTCCTTATTTGTATAATCAAATTAGTAGCAGGGTTTCATTTGTGATGAACCTGAAACTTGGCTGGTAGAATAAAAAAAAAATGCAATTTCTGACTCTGAGCTAAATGATTACTACACTAGCTTCTGAAAGAGAACTGACTGGATCCTTCTAGACTTTATTTTCATCAAACATCCTCTTTATGTTGATGTAAATGGTTACTTCACAGGAGTTTTTTGGGTCATATTGACAAACAAATTGAAATTTATGTTCACTGTCTATAATATACAATATATTGAAATATCTGAATATTGTTTAATGCCTTAGTAAAGCTAAGTCATGTAATGCATCCTTAGGTATACACATAACATCATCTATCACTAATCTGAAATAACAGTTGAATGAGGATGGGCATTTCATACTTTTCTGAAATGTCTATATTTTTCCACGAGTTTCATTATACACGCTATTAAATATTAACTAAAACATTCCACTTCAAATAGTATTACTTACTGTTGACATCTTAGAGACAACAGACTGTACCTTAAATAGACATTTTTTCATCCAAATATTAAATATAAATAGGTAATGTTATTTTTAGCTAAGATTCTCTGTTGAAATGTACTCCAGTTGTAGGTTGGAAAAATTGCGCCTCCAGCATAGGCTTAGAAGCGTTGTAGTGCCATGCTGCGAGTTGCACAGGAACACACTTCAGGAAAAGGCCATCCGGTTATAACAGAAGTTAAGTATCTGTATCCCAGAAATTATATGAAAGCATTGAAATTTCTTATGGTTAAAATTATGTTTAAAATTCACTCTTCTTGCACCAAATTTCAAAGGCACAGTTTCTTACGATAGTTGAACTACTGTATATCAGTTTTTGTAAATACAATCTCTCAGTTAGGGAAAGTAAGAGACTTTTCTTTACCTTGAGGCTGGAGTTGCACAGCCATGGCAGCGCCTCAGTCGTGGTGCTCTTCTCTGTAGAGGGCCTGCAGAGTTCCTCTCCTCTCGGGGTTTCCTTACTTTCAGCTTTAAACTTGTAGTATGGCAAGTCCTGGAATTTTAACCTCTGCTTGCCTCAAAACAGAATTTTCTGATTTTCCCAGAAAACAACTCTGGTTATATTTAGTCAAAGTATTCTTGTATCTTTAAGCATTTAATTTTCATTTAGTAGATGAAGTTATATTATATGAAAGGTATTAGGTCTTTATGTGCTTTCCAAGACACATGTCTACATACCATATCTTAAATTTTCCTAACATGGTGTATGTGACGTTAGAAAAGCTAAACATTTTTTTTACCATAATCAGAAAGGTATTTTCCACCGGATGGTATCTGGTGGAAAATTAGTCTCACTGAAAACTAATTCATGCTGTCAAGATACAAATTGTATATCATTTCTAAAATCACAGAAAACTAATTCATGCTGTCAAGATACAAATTGTATATAATTTCTAAAATCACAGAATCACAGAACTGTAGGAGTTGGAAGGGACCTCTGGAGATCACCCCGTCCAACCCCCCTGCTTGAGCAGGCACACCCAGAGCAGGGGGCACAGCACTGCGTCCAGGCGGGTTTGAATGTCTCCAGGGAAGGAGACTCCACAGCCTCTCTGGGCAGCCTGTCCCACTGCTCTGTCGCCCTCACAGTAAAGAAGTTTTTCCTCATATGCAGGTGGAACTTCCAGTGTTCCAACTTGTGCCCATTGCCCCTTGTCCTGTCGTTGGGCACCACTGAAAAGAGTCCGGCCCCATCCTCTTGACACCCACCCTTCAGATATTTATAAACATTGATAAGATCCCCCCTCAGTCTTCTCTTCTCCAGGCTGAACAAACCCAGGTCTCTCAGGCTTTCCTCATAAGGGAGATGCTCCAGTCCCCTGAGCGTCTTTGTAGCTCTCCGCTGGACTCTTTCCAGTACTTCCCTGTCTTTCTTGAACTGGGAAGTCCAGGACTGGACACACCGGAATCTTGTTACTCAACCAGTGCAATGTATATTTTGGTACAGCCAAATGCAAGATTATATAACAAGAAAAAAGATTGTAGACCATGTTTGCAAGGAATATGGCAATGCCATGGTGCTGTACACTATGGGAAGAGTAGAAACATCCAGTATGTGGAATATTTTCAGAGGATATGAAGTGATAGTTGTGGAGAGATGATAGTGTTGCCCAACGATATGTGCATGCAGAGCATGTTGCTGTATATCTTTTCATGTTAGTACATCAGAAGGGTGTGGAGAAATTTTCCAAAGGATAAAAAACAGCTATGAGACTATTTGTATGCATTGTAAACATACTTTCTATGGAAATTATTAGAAAATGTGATTTAATTAGTTAATCCAAGTGAATGTGAAGAGTTGCTATGTTGTCAAAAGTACCTACCTGGTAAAGAGATTTGCATAGAATAATTATTTGACAACTAGACACAGTTACCCTGTGAATAAGGTTTTATAGTAAAAATGTAGTACTTTTTAAAAAATATCATTTTAAAGTATAAGCACAATTAGCTGTACTTATAGCCTATGAGGCCCTACGAACAATTATGGCTTCCCTATTGCTTCCTGAAGAAAAAGAATCAGTTTTATTGTTTCAGAATACAAAGGCTTAATCATACTGTTTTCAAGTAATATGAGGAATTAATTTCTTTCTTCAGGTTGTTTTTGGTGGGGTTTTTTTTTCATTTTTTTTTTTTGTGTGTGTTTTTTTTTTGTTTGTTTGTTTTTTGTTTTGTTTTGTTTTTTGTTTTTGTTTTTTGTTTTTTGTTTTTAACTATGACAGTTGAGCAATTTCTCAGTAGTCTTTTATAGTCATATCTGCTGAGATTGCCACTTGACTTGGCAAAATCCCAGTCTGAAACGTCAGCTTTTGTACAGATCTATTGAGGTGTTTGATAGCTGGAAGTTAGGAGGAGAGAATTCCTAATGTAGTATGAAAGGGGAAAATACCGATTTCGTTAAACACAATTAGCAAGTGGCTCTCTTCTAGTAGCAAGTATTGTATCAGACTTTTTGCATGCTGCTTTCTAGAATAGCATTTCTGTGATTATTAATGATTCATGTAATTGCTCTAATACTACTGTTTGTATTGGAGAAGACGTGGCATTAATTGGAGAGTTTATGCTCCTAAATAGTGTAACAGCATGATGAGGGAAGAAGCGTGCGGAACGGTGCCCTGAGGAAAGGTGATGTGCAGGAGCGGGATGATTGCAGTAAGCAGTCTTAGATGTAGATTGTTGGTGATTTTATTTGATTAATTTAAATTTTAAAATAACTTAGATACCAGTCTTGACTCATTGTTTGGAGTATCACTGTACGAAAGTACTGGTGAAAAATGAGAGGAATTTGAATAAACAGAGAAGTAATGAACTCGTAAGCCAATTTGTTGCTGCTCATCTTAGTTAACATCTTTAACTCTACCAAGAGTAATAAGGGGTTCAGATCTGCTTTTCTTGTGCCCCAAAATCTCTGCAGGAAGGGCCCTTCAGTAGAATTAGGACCATTTACACCAGGATTACGTACACTGTTCAGTGGAGTGTGGGAATCTGTCTTTATATCCATAATTTTTTTTTTCTCTTATAGCAGTTGCTTAAAACCAATCTGTAACTTAGAATAACATGCCCTTATATTTATAAGTCTTTCAGAAGTATAATCAAATGTGGAGGCTTTTTTACACCTGAGGTACACTGGAGTTAAAGCAGGATTTTGTGGATTAATTAAGACTGCAGTGCTACAGTGAATCTTGCAAATAATTTAAACGAATGCAGAACAACTGCTTCCATTCCCTTTCTCCCAGACCCTGTAGAAGATAGAAGAGAAAAATATGTTTAATTAAAGAAATAAGCAATAAAGTTGAACTTAGAAAAAATGTAATTTATGAGGTTGACATCCAATTTTAACAACATTTCATATATGCAGTATTCTGTTACTTTTTCCATTCATTGCCTAATTTTACCTGTTCGGGGATAAGCAGCAGCAGTGAAATAGTTCAATCTCTGTACATGGAGGCAGAGCATGGTTTCTAGTGCATAATCAAAGGTAATAGTGAGAAGGTGTATATGTTTCTAAATCCAGCTCTGTATTTTTTTCCTCTGTTTCCTTTGCTGTTAGAATTGTGTTTACTTTTCTGAATCCTCTGTAAGTTTATCCCAGGATGAATGAGAGGGAAGGGCTTTTCTTTTTCAGAAGACTGTAATACCTGTCCATCCAACTGTATTAAAATTAATGCTATTTAATACTTTTATTTTTGACATATTTTACTGATGATATGCCATGTTTTTCGATATTGCTATTACATCACTAAGACAGGAAAAGGGGCAAATATTTGTTCGTGGGAAATTTAAGCTAAAAAAACAGCAAGTGATCGGTTGCCTGAATGTCTTGCCGGACTGACATAGCTATGTTTATAAAAAATAAAAATTGTACCTTGATCTTTAGGCAAATTATATTTTTCCTGATGCTTTTGAAGTCTAGTTTGATTGGTTGTAATAGTCAAAAACAAGCTGGAGTTTTTTAAAATTTGTTTTTATATTTGGAAATTTAAACTTGACACCTTGTTTGTAGCTGTCTCTTTAAAGAGTAAAACTGGAGATATAGCTCCCTCTATCTGTCCTGGGAATACCTGTGCTTTGTTCTTTTCGGAGTGCACCTGCAAATGATTATAGTAACAGCATGTTTATTGTCAACGTGAAGATACAAGACAAAAACATGTGGACAACTTCTTTTACAGGTCAGTAGTTGTTTTAAATTATGCTAACTGGAATTGTAAAAGAACAAAGCTTGAGTCATTTTCTTCTCCGAAAGTGCTTCTATCAGGATACCTAATTCAAAAGACAGAAGAACAAACTTGCACAGTAAGTTTCTCAAACATACAATTTATTATTAGAATAAAATATATATGCATAAAAATTCTAGCTATTCTTTAGTGCCATACAATTTTTACAGACGTAACAGTGGCAAATGTACTTCATGTTTTTGCTGACGTTCATTAAAGAAAACAATTTCTGTGCTGGTGGAAGAATCTGCATAAACAGTGAAACATTAGGGGATATGATAGATGCTGGAATGAAAATAAATGACGCTGTATAAATCACATCTTAGAATTCATACATGCTAGAATACCTGAGTAAAAACTTAGGTTTTGGTGTACTCCTTTGTTGTTTGTTCACATGCCGCCTTAGTTTGAATCTGTGAATGTGATTCTGACAAAATGTAATCTGCTTTTCAGTTTTAGGTTGTCTGTGGTTTATATTTGCACTGAACATATACTAGAGCTCAGAATACGTCTCTACTAGGCTTATGATGTTATTAGCATTTTATATTAGCTCTAATTATGCTAATAACATTAACATAGCAACATATCGTTAACAAGGTTATATCACAAGTTAGTAACTATAAAAAAAATCTTGAAGCATCGTGATATAACTTGTATACTAAAATGTATGGAAGCTTAGTGATAACTTAGTCATCAACAATTCAGGCTAGCAGAGCTTCTATTTCATTTCAAACTATATTTTAAGCTCATTTCTACATGCCTTTCCTGTAAATTATATATTTTTCACTTTTTAATCAGAAGTATTTTCATGCTTAAGAACATCTCTCTTAGACTGCAGACAACTGAAATAAGAAGTATTGACAGTCCTGGCTGATAAGCATCTGAAAATGAAGATATCATAAAAACTATTTTGTAATATAGTGCAAAACTTATATTCTCAAGAGTAATGACACGTGCATGCCTGTTAATACATGTGCAACCTGAGAGCCTAATCTTGCAACATTTACTTATGGGTACAGCTTTGTTATACTCTATTTCTAAAATGTCCCATTTCCATAAGTTGTGATAGAAACGGGAGTTGAAGTCTTGGTAGGCAATGAGAGCTGACAGAGAGCGCGGAGGTGAGTCCAGTAGGCTAGTAGGTGGGTCTCTGTGGAAGCAGAAGGGACTTGACGCTCTGAAAAACAGGGTCCTCTGAGTATGGGGCAGTTCAGGCTCACTGCCTGGGCTCGTATGATGGTAACTAAATATGATAATGCTGAATTAACAGAGTTCTTGATGTGGAGGCAGGTCGGCTGGTGTATATTATGCTGCATTTCACAATGGCTCAGCAATGGTGGCAGTGGGTTGCGGAAGACTAAAGTTAGGAAAATAATAATAAAAAAAAATTCCTTGGCATTGAAGCTTGTATATAATTTATTACTTCTTCTCTTGGGCAGGGCAGGAGGGTAACAAAAATTATTTGAGAGGAAAGAACATTTAATCTCTACTGTTGTTTCCCCTATTAAAGGTAATTAAAAGCTTCCACTGGTTTAAAAAACGTAGGCTCAAGACCTGAAATGCACACATACTGAAGTTATCCCTATTAATCAGTCTATTAAAAACTAGCAGGTGATATGAAATTATAAAACAGTACATTAATTAAATAAACTTGGCAAATACTCTGCTGTATCGTACTGCACTTAATAGTAGTCTAAAACTAAAGTAATTGAGGGATGATCAGGGATGTCTCCCGGTAGCCTTCACAGCAGGACCCTGCCAGTTTTTCTTGTGTATGCCTTAGGTAAACACAGCAGCGTTGGGCTGCAGCCTGCACACCTGGGCAGGAGCACTCCTGTAGCTGATAGTGTGATGACTGACATGTAGATTAAAATCTGATCCTCCCCTGAAAATGTTACAATATCTTAACTTTTTAGAGCATTGACTTATTAGCTAATGCTTTATTAATAGAGCTCTAGTTTTTTAGAAAACAAGGTATTACAAGCTGAGCTTAAGGGGTATTTTCTGGTTGCTGCTTGAATTTCATAACTTTTTTTTTTTTCCTCAGGGCAAACTAGCTATTGTTCTTCTAAAATTAAGTGAGACTTTCCTGGAACCAGCAGCAGTCAACATTTTTCTTTGAGACAAAAAATAATTAATGAATGAAATTAATTGCAGTGACCATTAGATCCAATTATATCCCAATAGGAACACAGTTCTCCTTAAATACCACATTTCCCAATAGTTCAGTAATTCAGCCACATATTGAAAATATTCTTTTGCAGTTTAGCCACCTCCATAGTTAGAGCTGGCAAATATTTTACTCACCCTATCCAAGTCGTAGCTTAGTTTTCAGGAATCTGCTTCATTTGAGCAGGCTTTTTGTAAAAAAAAAAAAAAAAAAAAGTTATGAAGTACTTAGTTTTCCCAAGAAAGACAATTGTTTCCTTTCTTTAAATATAGCCTTGTGCTAAGAAAACAGTGCTTTTTTTTTTTTTTGCCTTTTTTGTTTTATAGTTTTTAACTTTGATGAGAAAATATAGATCTAATCACTTCTGCCATCATTTGTCCTTTGAACTCATTGTTTGTATTAGGAGTACGGAATTAATGTTGGCTACTGGATAGAGCTGTTGACTAGCATGTTCCCTCTTACACAGCGTGTCACGTGAGCTGGCCTAACTCCCAAGTATTTCCTATAGCCTGCAGCATTACAGGCACTCTACAGCATGCATTCACCTCTTGTTCCTCTTCATTTAATAACGAGGCTATAAAATACTTTTGCTTAAGTTAGGTTTTCTTTTCTGTAAGTGAAATCCACACTTGTAATTTTACTTATTTTTGCATATAAAAATTATGAAATGTTTCCATGTTCAAGTCACCGCATCAGATTCAGTGTTGTTGACAACACTCATTACCTTTGTAATTAATGATGTTCCAAGTTTTCCTGTGGGCACGAGTGTCTCAGCTTTCCTGAAACATTAAAGTCAATTTCCAGCTTTCATGGCTGCAGAGGAAACCATGTGAATTGGAGCCCCTTATCTTTTCCAAAAGTATGTATGATAACCAACTGTAATCTTTTTTTTTTTGGGCGGGGGGGAGGGGGATAGTTGTGTCATTTTTGGAGCCTTACTTCTGATATTTTAACATTCTCAGCCCTTTCCCTTCCCCCTGCCCTGGGTTTGCCACTCTAGAATGTGTGTGTGTACAAGCACTGGCTCTATACTTACCACCTTGCTTGCATGCCATTGTTCTTTCCTGGTACCAACAGGTACCATCTCAATTACTGTAGGATGCCATTAATTATCAGTTTATGAGGAATTGTTATGGAACCAGGTAGTGAAGTAAATGCATAGAACACATCTGGGTATGCCACTACACACCTCGCTGCTGTGTGAATGCATGTTCCCTGCATAGGTTACTCCTCTAGTTCATTTGAGATGCTCGTTTGTTTTGGTTTTTTTTTTTTATTTGCACAATTACCTGGCTTTTGTTGACCACTGCCTGCTGAAAAGCTACAATTCTAGTTACTGTCTTGGCAGTACAATAGACGGATCAGGTATCTTTGTTTTTAAATTAATGCATGAAATTTGAGAACATAATATAATATTTAGGGTTTCTCCTCAATGTCTTCTAAACTGAAATCTGAGGCAAATTGTTTGTATTAATTGTCATATATCTTTAGTATCTGTGAATCCCAGTCATGACACAGTTAAGAACATGCGATGGCACTGGTTTGAAGTGGAAGAAAAGGGGAGGTTTGTTGCCGCTTCCTGTGTGATTTATCAGCTAATGAGGTCATCTTCAACACACAGATTTTTACACTCTCTGAAGCATAAAAGCCTCTCTTAAACTTGAACCTTTACAAATGGATCCTTAAAAGTATTTCTTATGCTTTATATCCCAGTAAGGTGACAGATTGTTGAATTAAATTCATGAATGAAAATATTTATAAGTACAGCTTTGTAAACACAGTCTTTCCCAATGAGCAATTTCTTTAGTCTTGATAGCCAGAGTCTACAGGTTTCCAGAAGAGCTTCCTGAGCAATGGGAGGCACCTTGCCGGAACAAGACTGCCAATACGTCAGGGAGCTGGAGATTTGGGGTCCATGGGTTACTCAGCTGCTCATCCTGTCCCTAAAGCAATCCTGTGTGACAAAGTGGTAGGCTGTTTGAATGTGGCAGGGTCTGGCTGTGGACTGAAGTCTGCAAGCATTGTTCAGTGATTTAAGAGACTGAGGAGTACCTCTAGCGGTACACAGTATAATTGGTGATTGTGTAATTTAAAGTTGCCTTGGGTAATGATTAAGATTGAGGGTTATTATTGGAGAAGGAGAATCATTTTATCATTCTCAAAAAGAATACTGCACATTACTTTTCTTGGGCAGGTTAAATTGGAGGGGTATATCTTCTGCAATGGGGAGAAGTGTTTAATTTGAAAGATAGTTCTTTGGGAATATCACTTTCAGTGATTAAAGTCGAGATATAATTCAAATCACCTGAGTCATGCTTCCATTTTTCTCCCCAAATTATGCTACACTGGTGGGCAGTTAGCAATTATATGGGGTCTGACCCAGTGTCAAATCCAGCAGCTTGAAATGCTCTAAGGCTTTGAAGTGTCGTTGTGAGAAAACTTGAGAAACGTTAGAATGTGTGACTAGTACCCGGTTGCTGCCTTTAATAATTATTAGCTCTATTTGCATTCACCGCAGCCACAGCTTCCTTTCCAAAATCCAGGGAGAAGGGAGTTGTAGCTGACTGCTTGCCTTGGCAGTGCATGCCGTAACACCTTTTCATGGCAAGAAGGGGCAACAGCATAAAATGTCATTTTCCTTATTCCAGCAAAATGCTTAGGTAAGGTATGCAGGCATGAAGAGTCATTAGATGCCTGAATGTTGTACAAAAAGCACATGATCTGCATCGAAGGGGAATTGGGACTTTGCTGTGATTTCACTTAAAATAAAGAATTAGCTTAAATGCACATGATCTGTAATTACCTGCTATGAATTTGTTTTAATAATTGATTTAGTAAAACCTGTGCAGGTGACATGTTACTCCTGGAAATTAAAGCAGTTTAGTTAAACCAGAGCTATTAATCCTTGTTGAGCAAAATTTATTATCTTGGCAGTGTGTTAAAATGACTATGTTGCATTTGAGACAGAGCACCCATGTCTATCACACCATCCTTTTTCTTGAACGTACTAACCTGAGTCCATAGCAGCTTGGGTTTTTATCCATTATGTTCTACTTAACAGCATGTCAGCTGACTTGCAAGCATGTTAAACTGTCATTAAATGCCAGTTCATGTTATATCTTTAACTTTCTTTGCAATGTCTGCAGTTGTCTTTTTATAGCAATTATTTTTTTACGCTATCCTTCTTTCTAGAATTATTTATAGTAGTATGTGATGAGCAGCAGTGGAGTACACCAGTAAAGCAATATTAAGCTAATTCAAAAAAAGGTTGACAAGCACAGTTTTGGCAAATAGTTTAGTTTGGGGGGTTTTTGGTCCAACGAGGTTAAAAACTGTTAGAAGCCTGAAGTCTTTCATGGGAAATGGCAATGTAGCCAATCTCCAGCAGCATGCCAACAACTCTGTCATTTCTTCTGAGTTTAATCTGCTGGAGGATTCATCATCTGTGGCAGATGTCTGTAAATACACAAATCTATTGATCTAGGGCTCATTTTCTGCAGAAATGTAGCTGGCAAGGATGTTTGTTTCTCCTCCATGCTGAATGTAAAATATGTTGCCTTATCTATCTAGAGAGAGAAAAAATGAAAGTTAAGGGGGTTTTGGTGCATTATTAAATAGCAGAGGTTAATAGGCTGGGAACATATGCTTTCCTTATTACCCTGGCTTCTTTCCTTTCCTATCATCTACACTCATCAATAAATAAATAACTTAATTAAAAAGCTGTTTCTAAGGGACAAAGTACAGATCCTTAAGATATATCGAAATCTCAGTAAAAGATTTAGCCTCTGGCTTAAAAAAATACATAGGGTTATGGATGGATGAAAGCCCTCTGCTTTGATGGTTTTTATCGTTATAATGAGCTGTACAAGTTGCAATAATAAAAGAACAGTACAGATCCCCGCCAGAAGTTGTTCAGCTGGTGGGCCACTATGCAAAAAAGGTAAGATGAAAATCCTATTTACAAAAAATGTCCAAAACTTCATTTTTTTATATATATATTTGATCATAATCCTAATATTTTGGAAATGTTCCAAATCATCAGGATGTGTATGAAAAAATATTCAGAATCTAATTAAATGCACATATGAAATTCTTTCTGATGTTCAACCAGGAGTTTATGAAGTGTAGCTGTGTGTCCACATGCAGAAATGAGCATGTTAGTTAATATTTTAATAAACTATTTAATGTATTTTACCATGCACAGTTTTATTTTATGACCTCTCTTTTCTGCGTTGCAGGCTGCCTGTGACTGCACTGCTCACCCAGGCGTCCTCTCGTTCTTCTCGTCTGTCACCACCGACATCCTTTGCTGACATAACTGGGGGAGCTGCTATTCTGAGCTTTCCGCGACAGTCCAAGTTTCTGTGCAAACAGGTGTATTGGTGCTAAGTGCTCCTTTCGTGAGGTTGATGTGTTTGGAGAGCGAGTGGTCAGAGACTGAATAATGCAGAAGGCGAGTTGTGCTTTAAGCTCAGAAATGTCTGGCACTTGCAGCTCTCCAGAGCCTGGAGCAGCAGAGGGCTCTGCAAGGCAAGCCCAAGTGAGCAGCCGAGGTGGGGCACCAGCCCCCTGCTGTGTCCTCACCTAAAAGAGAAGGTGGAGAGCTTCGCTCAGTGAAGGGATGACTCTGTGTTCCTTGAGAACAAACCAGCGTTCTCCTAGAAATAACTAATTCTGCCATTTTGCTTGCAAAGTGCAAGTCAAACTCTGGTGGATATTTTGTTTGTGGTTGTTCCTTATTTGAGTTATCTGCAGGGAAACAAACAGAAAACTTTGTCGCAATCAACCTAGGTCTTTGAGAGGGACTAGTGAAAAAGTCCTCATTTTTCTCCGTCTCTGCACAAATTAATTTATTAAGTTAAATACTGATATCTCTGGGTGCGTTTTTATTATAGTCAGTGCTGTTTACAGCCAGAGGGTAGGTAGGTGCTCATATTCAAGTGCAGCCCAACACTGTGGGTGGCTTTAATGAAATAAACTTTGCTGTCTGTATGTAGCTGGCTACAGCAATTCTTGCAAACCACAAAAACATTTTGTGAACAATAAATTAGAAAAGGGAAGAATGTTTACATCCTAGCAAGCTTCACTCACCTAAGAATTAAAAATGCTCAAAAGCTTAAACTTATTTAAAATATTTTCAAATTAATTGTTTTTGTTGGACATTCAATTGGTCATTCAGGATGTTTAAGCCTAGGCAATAAATTAAAAATAGCTCATGTGAACAGCTGTGGAGAAGTCATCACTATTCTTTTCACAAGAGTCAACACATACTCATTAATAGAAGAGTTTAATTTTGCCTGCTTAGTTTCTTTAAAAAAAAAAGCAGCAGCAGCTACAGAAGACAAACAGTAGGTGATTGATTCCTATTATTTTTCTTTTTAATATGAATGTGAAATCTACAGCTTTGTGATTCAGTTTCATAATTTCCTTCCATTTCACCTAAGTGGCTGTTTTGGGAAAGGTTCCTTTCCTTGAAGATTAGTTCATGAGTGGGTTTAATATGTTCTTGCAGAAATATATTATTGTTTTCTTTTATAATATTGGCAGAGAGCAAAGAACAATGTTTCATTAATTTTATCTTATTGTCTTTATTTAAGCTTTTCCAAGACTTAAAAATAACAGTGTTATCACCTGTTTCAACGGTCTGCTTTCTGTAAAGTTCCAGGTATCTTTATTTAAATGAATTAAGTCTGTATTTAAAGTAGAGTTGTGGTTCCCCTGCCTATATAAACATATCCTTGTCTTCCCATTAATAACAATCCATCTGCTGTAGATATTTCCAGTACGCTGTAATGAGGCTCTTCCTCTTATCAAAAGGGAAGTGCAGTTCTCAAATTGAGGAAAAACCTACAGAAAGGCAAGCCATTGCTAAAAGTGGTACAGTTTATTCCATAGAGCTGAAGTTAGCAGAAAAGTTATGTAAATTGTTGTGCTATATGGTTCACTGGTTGCTTGACATTACAAAAGAGCTAAACTGGGAATACAGTATTGTAGAGTATCATGAAATTGCTATTAACTTGTGTATTGATTAATATGAAAGCAAGTTTACTGCTGACCAGGCTGCAGTGGTAGAGAGGGTAGGACGACAACTGGACAGGGCTCTGGGTTCTGTTCCCAGCTCGGTGCCTGCCTCCCTGGCTGGACGGTGGCAGGTCAATTAGACTGGGATATTCTGGTGTGAATGCTAAAAGTTAGATGCCTAAATCCATATTTCAGTTGCTTGGCTTTGCGGAAGTGCTGCACATCAGAGCTTCTACTAATCTGAAATAGCAAATACAGTATTTTTTAATTCTGTCACTTTCCAGTGTTTGTTAGGGGGAAGAGGAGGTTTCTGCTTCACTTCAACTTCTTAATTAAATGATAGTCATAGTTTTTAGTCATTTCTGACCATGAAAAAGTGGATCATAAATATGTATAGATTTACATATTTAATGTAGCTATTTATAAATGGCATGCATGTAGAGAACTGACTGACAAGAAAGCTTTTATTAGTGTAATTACAATATCGTTCCTGCTGCAAAATTCACTGCACCAATGTAGTCTCAAACTGGGATCATAGTTCTAACTTGGTCTTTATTAGCATGCTACTTTGTCTATAAAATAAAACATTCACCACATTTCTAATAAAATTCTGGTTTATGTGAGTATTAAATACCTTCTGTTGAGTGAAGTATCAATTAAGCAATGAATTGCAAACTCATGTAATTTGTTTGAAATGGTGCTAATTACCACTGTTGTAAGGTCTTTATTGATGCCGAAGTCTTTAGATGTAGACTGAAGGGATAAACACCTCATGTTACACAGCTCAGCTTTCACATGGTAGTATCTTTCAGTTGCTGCTTACCAAGAACCAAAGTATTTCTTCTCAAATTCTGTCTTTCCCCTATGTAAATCCTGTCCCTCTCTTTTCTTCATGTTACTGAAATAATGTACAGCCTGTTGGAAACTACCTTACTCCTGGTGAGACTATTACACCTCTTCAAAAAGATGACCATTGGCAAATGCAAAGCATTTTCAGTCGAAATGCTGAAGGAAATAGAATAGCTTGTTTATCTGAGAACAAGCATATCTTTTTCAGATTTTAAGTAGAAGCACAGAAAATTGCACTTTACTTTCTTTACCCCAAAATGAAGATGTAGAAAAAAGTGAATGAGTTTTTGCCCATTTTTTCATCTCAGTTTTATTTTTCTTCAAAATTTGGAGCAGCTCTGCTGGAATTTAGATCAAATTTCCATTTCATAGAGGTATTAATGATAATATTAGGAGTGCTAAAATGGCAAGTGACTTCTGAAGGCTATGAATTTTTTTGTATCAAAGGTCTTACACTGTAGGATTCGGGACAAGTTCTACACTCATTCGTTTACCTCAGCACAAAGTTTATATAGCTGCACAAACCTGTTTTAATCAAATTGTATGTACGCAGGTGTATATCTAGATATGCGTACATACCTATACATATCTCTGTGTGTGTGTGTGTGTATATATACACACACACACAAAAAGAAATCATGCTTCATTAATTGGCATGACCATCCTTAGGGCATTTGAGAAAATAAGGCCTGTTACTTCAATAAGAAGGCAGGCTAATGAAGGGAAGTTCATATGTAGGTAAGTTCAGTAGCTGGTGAACAGATCATGTGTTTCCTATGTATGTCATCAAGATGCTAGCATAAATACAACATCAGTCTTACTGCTACCATTTATCACATTTTTCCAGTTATGTTTTCTTGTTCTCTATCTCACCAAAATCCCATCCTTTGTCCTACTGCTTTAGGCTACTAAATTATACAGAATTCTCAGTTGAAAGCATAACGTGAAAGAGGGTCAAAAAACACATCTGAAAAAGCTAGTACAAAGGTGAAGTATATTGGTATAAGAGCCACTTCTGTATGTTCAGTCACCAGATGCCAGGTTGTAAACTGTTAAATGTGAACAACAATAATGGACTGCACTTCCTAATCCATTTATTGCAATACCCTCTTGCATCTGTACACATCTGACATCTAAGTGTTTGGCTCACAAGTGACCATTGCAAACAATTGTGGTATCTGAATATAAATACTTGAAGGATGGAAAGAGCAAGAAGGGGGGAGAATTTGGAGTGGTTTGAAGGGAAAAAAATGGAATAAATAGATTTTAAAATAAGGGTGAATTAGTGGAAAACTTTATGGTAACACAGAGATTTTTCCAAAGAAAATGTGGAGGTGGCTTTGCCAGGATATTTAAAATGAGACTTGATGAAGAAATGACAGCTATCATGTAAGGAATTATTCTGTACGGGTAGGGGAATGAACTAAAAGAAGTCCATTTCTCATTTTAGGCCACTTGATTATGTGGGTGCTCTGGTACTTACATTTGATATATGAGTAGTTGGAGATAGAAAACGTTGGTAGAGTCACCTACTTTTTTCCTGTTCTGTTCTGTTTTTCCCTAGCAATTATGATAACTGCCATACCCGTTTTCTTCCCAGAAAGCCAAGGAGTATTTCCCATCTATGTTAATGTTTAATTAAAAACAGCATTAGTTAATGTCAGTATTTCTATTGCTGTGTGACATGACCGTTGCTTGAAAGAGTCATGTATGAAGAGGGATGTGGAGAAACAGATGGACTTCTGCAGCTAAAATGACAATCAAAATCTCAAATGACGTTACTGAACTCAGGTTTCTTCATCACTGATGCTTAAAATGTGTTTCTTTTATCTCTGTGAGGGTGTTTTGGTTTATATAGTGCTATTTTTGTGGTATGTATAGCATAGCAGAAGTAGCAAGGAGGCCCTAGTTGTTTCTGAATTTTCTCCTATGATGTGTAACTCATATTTACATGTGAGTGATGCTGCAGAGAGACATTCTGGGCTGTAGCAAATAGCCAAAGAAAAGTTCCATATTCTCCTCTCAAAAGACCCCACTTCTTTTGGACCTGCAGAGAGCTGTTTGTAACACTGCTGCTGAAGAGCGCATTGAGTCACACATCACAAATGCAGGCTCTGTCCTCTCTTGGCTGACTAGGCTCGTATCAATTATTCTTTCCTCCTGTATTACTTAATGATACACTAACTCTTTCCACAGAGTGTGCATGACTCAAGGCTTTGCCATGCTGTTACCCCGGAATTATTCTTCTCTTTCTGAATCACAGCTTGGAGGCTTGGAAGGGATTTATTAGGAGAGATGTTTGGGAAGACCAAATTGCATGCTACTTGTAATATTAGGTTAAATTCTTAAAATGGCAGTTTTGTTTAAACAGCTTTGTTATTACTACATGGGAAGGTTGATCTGGAAAGTTTCAGGGATTCAGCTTAAAAAACACACCGAAGTTCAAAGTTTCTGTTGAACCTCTTGGAACCCCAAAGTAAGTTTGAGAATTATGTAAGACCTTTTCCTCTTTATTTAACTTGAGTGAGTCCAGAAACACTATGTATTAAGCCTTCCATTCATGATTTCACAGCATTTCTATTCAGAATCAATAAGTTTAAGCAAAATAAAGGGAGAGCTGCATTTTTGAAGTGGTTTGTTTTTTATTTACAGAAGTTGAAAAAAAATAGTGGGAACTAAACAGTCTGAAAATCCCCACATGCTCTTATCTTCATTTTTAGGTGCTTGAATAGCAGACTCTTTTCGGAAGTTTTGTTAGCTTTTGTTTTTATTCTGTCAACAAATAAATTTAGACAGTAATTTAATGTGAATCACCAAAACTTTTAAATAAGAGATATGAAACTTATATCAGCCTACATTGCTTATATGTTACAAATTATTTTCCTGAAGGTTCTTGTCATCTTGGCCTTGAAAGATAGTTTTAATGGCTTAACATAAGGGGGGAGAGGGGGAGACAAAAGAAAAGCAGCAATATTGGGGATTACTGTCACTTTTGATGCTGAACCCTTTAACAAAGGTGTTTACAAAGAGGATACTGAGCAGTCTTTTTATTTTATCCAGTGTGACTATTGCTGTTAGGAGACTCAAAGCTTCAGGATCTAAAAACAACATTAATGTTGCAACTTTAGTAATAAAATGCACACAGCCTCATTCTTCTGAGGCTTTTTTTTAATTTTTTTAAACGATAACACACATTTGTAATAAGGATTTGTTATGATCATGCAAATCAAAAGAGCCTCTTGCATCTTTGCAAGGAACTGATAGAGCTAGCACTACATTGTATTTAAAGTAGACTTTAAAAGCAAAATTTTCCAGATTTCCAGGTTTTGCCACCTGTCTTACCGTCAAGACCATCTCTGTAGCAACTCAGCTGTGATGTTTCAGGATCAAACACATGAGCAGACTCTGTTTTGGAAGCGAGAGTATGCCTGTGATGAGGCTGTACATCATCTAGCTGCTGCCTTGTAACCTGCCTGTACTGGTCTCCACAGACAAGATGACTCAGAGTCCTTCCTAGGCACTGTAGGCAGTTTGGACTTGGAGTCGTCTATGAGAACAATGTGGCCATAGACACTTAAGTCATTCTGGGTGTCCTCCAGACTACTTCCAGAACTAGTCAGCTGTAGTCTGGTGGTGATAGATGTATATAAATGGAGCATCCACCTGGGGAGTAATGATGTATGTGGAACCCCTGGAGATGATTCTCTGCTGGCAGTATCAGGGGAATTGTGTTTTAGCTGTATTTTCTATGCTTGTGTTTCAAAGGGACTCCCTCTGTGTCTGGTTAAACCATTTCACAGATCAACTCAGCTGAAGGTGGCATCAACCTATAGAAAAATCTAGTATCGCCTGTCAGAGGAATATATCTGGAGTTGCTAGGGATCTCAGTCTAAAATGTTGGAGGCAGGTGCATAAGGCTGAAAGCTGAAGAGGTAAAGAAAATGTGTGCGCCTAACTGCGAAATGTGTGCGCTGTATGTTGAAAAATCAAGACTGACGTAGTCAAGTATGTAGTGACTAAAATCCTCTAGATGATGGAGAAAATGAAGTCTGATTATGACACGGATATTGAGAAAAAAGCAGTCAACAAGGAGAATAGGAGGAGAAAGGTATGAAAAGGCTAGCAATAATCTGCACTGTTTGTACTTAGCTTTTGTGTGAGCAATTACTTTGTATATTGCTTCGGCTGTTATTCAGTGGGATGACCCATCCCTGCTGGGATGCGAAAACATCAAGCCAGCAGTAGCTTTAAATCTGTACGTACCCAGAAGGCTGAGAACACGTGGTTGATTTGTGTTGCTCATATTCAGTAGAGTAAATTTGTACTCTATGATGGTGTTTTGAAATCTTCGATCCTGTCAGATTTTTGGGGCTTTGAATTGCTGTAAATAACTGGGACACAGGCATTCCTAAGACTCCAGATTCTAACTAGCCTAGGAGTAAAAATTAGTTCAGATACATACCTAAGCTTCATTTAATTTTAATCTAAGCTTCTATGGAATTATTTAGTTATTTTTGGAATGTAAGACTTCTGTGTTTAAAAAAAAAAAAAGAGTTGGACAAAAATTCATTTGGCAAAATTTGAAACTCTCAAGTTTTGAGGTGTAAAAATAAAATGCTTGGGTTTCTTTATGTCAATTACATTTCTAGTGGTTTTCTTAACTTTTCTGCTACTTCAAAAATTTTACTCTCTGCTATACGTAAATTGAGCAAAAGAGGCCAAAAATCTCACTATGGTTTCTGACAGATTCTATCAGTCATAGTAGTATGCCCACAGTAGAGAATATCTTTCAAAGGAGACCTTATTCACACATGGAGGGATGACTAAGTATACAGCAAGATGCATAGACATCTAATATTACACTAAAAGACAATATTCCACTTTCAATTCACCCCTTCAGTCAGATCTAGAGGTATGCAGTCACTCAAAAGGCTGCTGTAGTGCATAAAAAAATTGAACCAACCATTCAGGAACTCTCCAGCCCTAGGCAAGACTGAATATAGGTAATGTCTTCACAGACACATGCCTCATATGCCCAAAGAGGCTGGAAAAATGATAGCAGTTTTTAAAAAAACTAAAGTACCTGTTTCTGGGTAAGCTGACGAGGAGCAGTTTCAGCATGGATTGAGGGCTGCTCAGCATTACAGTCTTGCTGGCTGTACTGGAGCCTCGTAAGGAAAACTCTGGAGATAAAAAGGATATTCACAGGCTTCTGTGATGCTTTTAAAGAAGGCATCAGCTAACTGCATTACCCTAAGGACTCGGTACCATGTATGTTTGTGTAATCCTGCACCAATGGATTGCCCAATTTTATATCGTCCCCTGTCTCTGCCTAGGACTGACTCCTGTAGCAGAGTAGGAGCCTTGCTAATCAGAAATCTCTTGCATGTGCTTTGCTCATTACATCACTTCAGTGTTTTGTGTTTTCTTGTGTTATGTTGTTCGGTAGATAACAGGCACGTGTTGTCCTCTGAGTGGTTTATACCTTTAGTCTGCTGCTACACTCTTCCCAGTGGTCCCAACACTCTCTCTCACTCTCTTTCTCACTCTCGCCAGAGCCCAGCTCCGAAATTGAAAACGTCCAGGGATTGCTCCCGCACGAAAGGTGCCAGGAGTAAAAGCTATTGCTGGTCCTCACCGTCCCTTGGCAGCCCTTTCACAGCCACACCAACACTGGGACTCTGCACTTGCCTAGCCTCTCAGTGGTCCCACGGAGAGCCTGGCTTCGTCTAGGCTCTCCAGTGCAGTGTACAGGACAAACACTGCAGCCTGGATCTTTTTCTGAACATTTTGCGGTTGTCCTCTTCAGACGCTTTGGGGGACTAAACTGATCAGGTTCTTTTATTACTTTTTTTTATTTTTACTTTTTAAAATGAATGTCTACTAATTTTTAATTTCCTTTTCAAATTATAATCTGTTTCATGTCACTCACCGTTCTGCTGGACACATCCATATTTGTATGTCTAATAGCATTGCAAAATATTGTTCTCAGTGTTTTGTAACTGTCTATATGTTTTCAGAAACTTTTACTGAAATTTACCCCATCTATTGGTATTGAGCTAATAGATTATATTTTCATAATGAAATTATTTTCTGGTTTTGTTTTATTTTCCATCTTGGCACACCTAATTATTTTATGATTGATTTGTGACATCAACAAGTGCTGCATTTTCTTTTCAGGAATACTGCTTTTAAAGAATTCTTTGAAAATCAGCAAATCTATTTCTACTACCTGTGAAAAATTATTAAAAGTGAAACAATTTTAATAATTAAATTCACATGTCATTATTCAGCCTGAATATTTGTTTTTGTATTTTCTTCAAAAATTCAGGAATAAGGTTCCTATGTGGTGAAGGCATTGGAGCATTGCTCTGGAGAACTGAACTCCTTTTCAAGGCAGACTTTTCACTGCAGCATGGGGAAATTGTTTAATCTCTCTCCATCTCATGTTGCAGCCTGCGGAACCGAGTCTGTAAGAGTTTTACCTCTGTCTGTAAAATCAGTAATTGTTTGTTGAATAAGGAAAAATTTATCTACTCTGTCTCGGTAGAAGAGCTAGGAATTACTCAGTGAATACTAGACAATAGGCTGGAAGAAAAGTAAAGGAACTACCCTTTTACACATAATGAGCTCTGTGCTGATGAACACGCTAAAGTAAGCAGAAGCCTTCCGTTCCTCACAACCATGCCGGCTTTGGCAGACAGGCAAATTGTCTTCATTTGTAATGCAAGATGCATGTGACACAGAAAGGCCTAAGTGCCAGTAAATACGGGATTTTATGTCATGTCAGTATTTTTTTCATTAGTTTTATATTAGCCCAAAATAGAGAGAATCTCTCAAAAGAGGATAAGATATGTAGTGTACTCTTGCTCTGAGGTGGGTAGGTATCTCATGACTGGCTACTGAATTAAGCACTATTCCTTTATGCAAGCCTGAAAACCAAAAATATAAAATTCTCACAGAAAGAGACGTAAGCAGTATGAAAACATTATCCTAAGTCTAAATATACTGAAGGTTAAGTTCTTTCCAGGAATTTGTTCCAGGTGTGCAAAAGCTACCTTCTCATACACAATCTACAAAAATGTACACACTTTACCATGGGGCTTCCTTCCCTGTTTGCTTCTGGTTATGAATCTTAGAACAAGCTGTGCTTAAGTGTTTGGTCTCCTTGCAAAAATTTACCTTATCCACAGTGGCATTTCATTTATACAGGTATTGGCAAGCAAACAAATTCTGAAAATTGGTTTTTTTGTGTATTTATTTAATTTTTTACCATTCTGAAAGAATTTGTTAAATAGGGACATGTTAGTTTACAGGTTTAATACATATGATATTTATTGGCTGTCATACAGGCAATGACAGGCAGCCAACACACTATTCAGTGGACTTTTCCACCCATCTGTTTATCCATCTGTTACTTGAAAAATAGATTGCTTTTTTTTTTCCAAAAAAAGCATTGTTCTAGCAGGCCAGTGAGATAAAGTTGATGTATAGAACTCTTTGTAACAGGACTATCTGAAACATCCAGTGGTAGTATCTTGATATGAAATAATACTAGTAACTGGTGTGCCTCTGATCCCCACACCAATGTACTTGTTAGTGTATCACTAGAATAAACTCATAATGGAAAAGATGAATTTGCTATTTTGTGGGAGAGAGAAGGAAGAAGGTGGCATTTTGACCATCTTCTCAAGGAATGTATTTCTTAGGACACCCTGAGTTGCTAAGATCAGAATATTCTGAAAAAAAAAATATCTGATTTTTAATCTGAAAGGTGATATTAATTTCTGCACCATGTTGACATAGTAAGAACAACTCCAAGAGAGAATCAAGTTATTAAATTTTGGTCAGGTGCTTAAAAACTTCATTAATGTTATGTAAGTTGGTTTTATACTACAGATTCCTGAAGGCTGCAGTTTTAAATATAGCTATCTGATTGTTTAAAAATGTGTTATTCCTCAGTAACAAAAAATTGGGAATGTGCTTTGGAGGGAAAAAGTAAAAAAACTCTAAACTTGGTAACTTCACACAGATACCAGCTATACAAACAGATGCACACCAGTGATATCACCAGAAGCACAAATTTCGGGCATCTATTGTGTTGGTGCAGTTGTGCATTGTCACAGAGTTGTTATGTCCTGGTAATTAATTCTGGTGAGCCCTAGGAAATGTGTGTTAGAGTATATTCTTTACAGCCCATGGACTGACGCGATTCACAGCATGCACACTGAAAATGCCTTAATAGTGGATTCGATATGATTTATTTTGACAACAAAATATGGAATCACTGACAATGTCTGGCAAAAATTTCTATGGGGAGGTCTGGTTTCATTTTGGTACCATTTTTAGCCTAAGAAATGTATAAATTGAGAAATGTATTGATAAATAATTTCCAAAATATTAAGTGCTAGGGCCTTTTGCTTAAAAGTACAAAGCCCAAGAAACTCCTACAGGCACTTCAGCTGATTCAAAGAAAGTTACAAATTACCTGAGTGAGAATGCTGGAACACGTTAAGATGGTCCCTTCTTCAGCAGAGTTATTGTACTATTCCTCCTGAGAGGGAGGGAAAGGAACATGCTCTTTCTTCAAATTAAGAATGTTTGTCCAGTGTATACAACGATGGAGAACAATAAGGCAAAGCAGAGAAGAATTGAAGAACTATGAGGCAGGCTAATTCTTTCTCTTCCCATTTTTCAGCATGTTTTTCTATTTAGAGTGGAGAGGTTTCAGCAACTGAAAAACGAAGATGACAACAAAGTAAGGATGATGTTGTTGTTGTTACTTGCCCATCAGGCAAGCAACATAGAAGCATGACTGTTTTCTGTAATTTAATTTAGTTGAAGGCATTAATCGTAATTTACCAAAGTGGATCAATTTTAATATTTCCTAAGGGAGTTTGTTCACAGATTTCACAATTATAAATAATCTAGCTAGGAGACAAAGGTACTGTAGGATTTGCACCCCAACTTTCTCTCCTGAGATAGCAGTAAGCTTGTGTGTAGCTCATTGCACAATGGGACATTCTGTGAAGACAGAACTTGAAAAGCAGTTATTAGTCTGGAAAATACATCCTATTTTCAACAGCACAGAAGAAATTCTATGAAAGAAACGTAGCAAGCAAGAGGAGAAAGAAATAGACAGCTTTTGTGTTCTAGTATTTGTCTGAGGTAGGTACGCTACTGAAAAAAAACCCCTGGAACATAATTTACTAAAGGGCTGTGAAGATAGTGTTCATTTTCCTAGAAACTAATCAGTAAATACAAAGTTTTAAAGTGTTCCAACCCCAGTCTTTACAAACATGCTCCATGGACAATGGACATCATAATATGAATATAATGAAATACACAAATCTGGAAAGTTTTTGGCAAACTCTAAGGAAAGGCTTTCCCAGCATAAGTTTATGTTTGTAAGGAAGTTCAAGTAATGTAAGGGAATGATTTGTATGTTTTATTGCTGAGAAAGAAAACTCCAAGGAATAACAATATGTATGCATAAGGAACATGAAGTAAAGTCACATGGCAGCGCACCGGAATTTTCTATGCTAGTTCCCCATGCTGATATGCTTGATGTGCAACACATGAGGTAACTTAACCCACCTGACATAGGCTATTTCTGGCTCATTTGGGCAATAAGGCCTGAAAGTTTCAAAAAATCTCATGCTTACTGTGAGCCAAGAGTGTCTAAAGAATAATTCATATGGCCATGCTCTGTAAATTGTTATTCTGATTTCTTACACAATAACAAGTTGTCAAAATTTCCCCCATTCTGAGGATTTCTTGATCCTCAGAAGTTACAAAGAAGGTTATAAGCAGGGAGGCATAATGCACTAGATGGCCCTTAAGTATTCTGTGAACTGTGAAAGAATTTATTTCAACCACTGCAGAGCAGAGTGAACCCCAGATGTGTTTGCACTCATTAAGGGCTCCTTCAGAAATATGGAAGGAACTCACTATCATCCTTCTTTGCCTGCAGTTGCAATTTGACCTTAAAGAATATGTACATGTGTGTACCACTTCATGCAGGAATAGCCTTTCTGAACAGGCTATTCCGAGGCTTAGTAAGCTCCAGTAAATATTCTTTAGTGGGTCTTGGCCAGCTTATTTCATGTCTATTAATTGCCTTTAGGGTATGTTATGTAATTGTACTTCCTTGGATGTCCTCTCAAAAAATGGGAGTCAAACTTTTATGTTCATTCTTCTATGAATATAGGAATTTGAAGATTATTAGCACAGAGAGAGGGAGCTTCATAGTAAGAAGGTGATTACTGATAGCAAAAAGGGAAAGCGAGAAGACATTTGAAGGGGAAGAAAATAAGTATAAAAGCTAAAATAAATATAAAGGGGAAAGAAAGATATGACTTTTCAAATATTTTCTGTGGAATCTGGATTCTTTTGCCTATTATGTAGTAGTTAGCCAGTAATTTACCCATGTATCAACACTGAGCAACACAGAGTACTTTCAAAAATTTTCTCCTTTTTTCTTTATGTATCCCTAGTACAGGTCAAAGCATAGATTGTAGTCTGGAAGGCATTACAAAGTCAGCAGTTAGGTGGAAAATAACATATATACTTAAAGGAAATCTTGTTACAAGTCTTCTGACCCCTAGAATAAGTAGATTCCAGTATACTTTCTCATGAGTTTGCTTCTCCCTCAGGTACAGTGAAAATAATGGAAAACTTAAGACACTTATTTGTGAGGTAAGGTACTACTCAACACATGAAAAGATGGCCCTAGGTCTGTATTACATCCTATTTCTACTCATATACTCTTATTCCCTCTTAGAAGATTTTTGTATTTGAATTTTAGACGATACTTTCTCTCAGCTTCATTGTCAACATCTTACTTTTAACACAGTCTGTCAAACACCACTTACCACTATTTTGGTTTATATTTAATGCTTTCTCGGGGTCCTAACTTTGCTTAACTCTTTGCTATCCTTTCCTTTTTCTGATGGTAGGAAACTTTAAATTGAACAGTCTCACTGTAGCTGAATTCTCTCCCACCTTCATCATTGTGATCTGTGACCACAGAAGTGAATATCTCTATCAGTGGGTATTACTATTCATATCGTTATATCTCTCTCCTGGAAATGTGTATCTCTATACATACGCTGTTATAGAAAATGTTCCTTCAGATCTAAAAGCACTGTACTGATATTAGTGTATCTGGATCTGCTGCTACTAGCCCAGAATTAAGAGCTTCCAATGCTTTCCTGAAGAAAATATAAAAATCTGAATCCTCATAAGTGCACAGCTCCAATTTAACTTACACCTCAAACATTCCGAGCACCTGCAAACTAAGTGAGAGCTATGTTTCTAGAGGAGAAAGCAATTTTCTTAGTCATATTTTTAAAAAATCAGCAAGACATAGAGATTTAGACATTCACTTGGGAAGCAAATAACAAAATGTTAAATTTAAGCTTTGCTCAGGTATAATTCAGAGTCCTAGAGAAATACTGCTGTCTGTAAAAAAAACCACTTATCATCATCCTGATACAAAGTTCAGACACTTTCATTAAACTCTTCGTGCTCTGTACTGGCAAAGGTGGCAGACCAGAGAATGGGATATTCTCAACTAACAACCTCTTCCACTGCCCAGGAAGGATTATGGAGAGCTCGGCAAAGTGCACTGTCAAGGAGGGTTCACTCTTCCAGGTGTCCTGCAGGATCTGCTTCTTTGGTGGGGTTGTCTGCTTAGTTACAGGCATCAAAATTGCTCTTCATTGTCTCCTTGTTGTTATTGTGCATCTGTACCCATTGGTTTTATTGGTGTATATATTAAAGCAAGGTTAAATAGCACTTTTTAAACTTGAGTAGTCTTAAAAATGTCTGTAATTCCTCATTGTGCACTGGGTCAGAGAGGTCGCACAGCATTGCATAGCAGCTGGGGCATTTGTCCTTATGGGGATTTGCTTCCATCATGCTATCCAATATTAGCATCCGTGTTCATTTATAGGACCCTACCACATCAGATCCATGAAGTGCCATGGTTGTGAGACATATCTCTCAGTTTACCCAAATCTCAGTCTGTAAGGTACATAACTGAACCCTGGGATCATACTGTTAACGTCCAATGAAAAAGTATAAAATAAAATGTAACAAGATCCAATAGTAAATGTCAGAGAAGTTCAAGCACTGAAGGCTTTTAAAAGTCCAGGAAACAATCTTTCAGCTTGTCTTATGGTTGCTTTTCATCAGCCAACACCTGGATCTCCCTTAGCCCTAAACCTCTTTGATATTAATAGTTGGCCTTTGCTCTCTAGTTTTCATTTATTCCACCTGCTGTCTAAGAAAAATGCATACAAACCTTTATCTTATGTACTAGTCTTAAGGGAATTTCAGAAGGGTGTTGCTAAAATTCAAGGAATCCACAATAATTGTGTTAGGAAACCAATTATATTGTCACTGAGAGAGGAGTAGTTTTTCAATTGCCAAATGAATTACTGTTTTGGATTTAAATGTGACTGTTTCTGCTTCCCTTCAGTGGTGCTAGTTTTGAGTACAATGGACTAAGGGGAGGTACAGAACTACCTCCTTACTGCACAGACCTGCTTTATCTTAGAGATACATTTCCAAAGCTATTTGTCTCCTAGTAGTGACATACCAGGAGAGAGTTTTGCATGTAGAATACCACTGTGTGAAATCTTGTGACAGATCTGATCTGCAAGGTAACGTGGATGCTAATTATTCATACAAATCAGTTCAGTCACTGCATGTATCTCTGATTTCTCGCACATTCCAGGAGGGTAGAACAGCAGTAAAAGTAGGTCTACAGCTTGCTCTGGGACTTAGTACTTTTTTTTTTTCTTTCAGAAAAGAAATTACCTTGGCTTTTGCTACTGCCATGAGATTTGACAATCTCATGTCTAATTTTCTTAATTTTAAAAAATCAGTAAATTCTATTTCTCTTGTGGAGTTATCCTTCAAATAAATAATGGAATTATTTCTTTATTTGACGCTGGTTGTACTATTGATAGCTGAAGTAAGAGGGGAGAAGAAAAACCAACTGTGTTAATTTTTGTCAGCGGGCTTGTTGGGTGGTTGTTACGTGAAGAGAGGAAAGAACAGTGCTATGGAACAGAGATTTCAACTTTACTGTGGCAGAACTGCATCCACTTAAAGTCATGATGATTCATCGTTTGTAAAAGATCTATTTTTAGTTGGCCTGAATTATATGGAGATTAAAGAGAATCATTAGCATAAAATTCCCCTTGAAGGTTCTGCAGTTGGTATAATACAAAAGACTTTGATAAGATTTCTTCAGCCTAGATAACTTTGGAGAATCCCTAAGTGTGCGCAGAAGGCAGATTGGTAACCGTATAAAAGCTTTTGTGGGTCAGCTATCTATTCCTCTGAGCACAATGCAACTGTTCATACAGAAGGCACTCAAAAACAATGCTTTTTAGAAATAGCATCAGAAGAAAGAAACTGAGAGATAAAGAGGGGGAGTGATACATTTATAGATGTAGAGAGAACACGTATCTTTAGGGAGAGCCTTGGTGTTGGGTTTTGCTGTTTGCTCTGCTCTCTTGGTGCAGAATGAACGCTTCTTTCACTTCATTGCATCTATCCAGACTGTTGTTTCTTGTCACATAAAAACGCATGCAGCTAGCGTGATTGCTGCATGGTGTATGTAGCTTGCAGTGGAGAGGAAGATGACCAGCTACATTCAGTCAAGGACTGTGTGAGCATCTCTCTTCATTTATCAGCATGCCATAGCAACAAAACTCTGAAGACGTTGGTTAAAGTACTTAAGTTGCAACAAGTATGAAATACGATGAACATGGCAGAATGTATAATTGTAACAAAGCACTTTTAACAAGTACAACTCTCACATCATAATATATTGCATTCGTGTAAGGATCAATATTTGCCATCCTAAAATGGCAAAAATGTCTTTGGTGGGGAAATCCAAAAGGTGCTAACATTGTGTTTATTTCGAAGAAGAAGAGCTTAACAGCAAACTTGAGAAATCGTGTATAAAAACGTAAATAAATGACCTCCATACTTAGCTGGACAACAAATGTGCAAACCTGTATTATATACATTCCTTTAATACAGTGAAATCTATTGTCTTGATATATGTCATCATATCTTAACTTGGCCTCCTGGCATACAAGTTAATTCTTAAATGAAAGTTAAATCATGGTAACAACAGTTACTTCACAAAAATCATCTCTGAAATGCCTTTATCCTTTTGTCCTGTAAAGACATGCACTTCCTTCTCAGGTTCTTAAATAAAACACATTTTCTATCAGAGGACAGGAATAAAACTAAAAGTGAAATCAAACCCCAGTCAGGAAGAATAGGAGGGCATAAGTCTGAGTTTTCATTACAAAAGAGCTGAGATTCATTGGAAATTTATCTATGTGGAAAAAAATACTTAGGCAAAGAATAAATCCGTTGCAGTAATTCTCACTGTTACTGGTGAGAGTGTTAATATGTCTTTTCACATTATGCAAAACCAGCAAATAAAAATAAGGGTCACAGCTTTAAGAAGAGTTGTTTGTAGTATCTGTTAGACTGAGCAAAATGTCACAATATGTAGTCTTCCGGAAGAAACAAACAGACCATTAAATCTTGGATGAATAAAGCATGTTTTCAAACTGCTACACATTTTTGTCTTTTTGGAATCATTACAGCAGTGCTTGGGGTTGTGGCTATGATTATGTGAAGACAATCGGACAGTAAGTTTTAGTGGGACTACAATTTCCCCCATGGTGCCAGAATGAAGGTCTGGTTTGAAAACTGCTTTATGCAAAGAAAGAGACCCACCAGCTGCAAACCAGGTGGTAAGCCATAAAATCATGGCTCTTTGTATTTGGATTACAGTGAAAGGAAAAATGAAAGGATAAAAAGTAGAACAGCTGATTCAGAGGAGCAGCCTCCTGACTTTTTGTTAGGGCTTTCATAAGTGAAATTTTGGTTAGGCTATATGCTAGAATAACAGCAATCCCAAATGTTGAACCTGTATTGTGGGCCTCACAACCAGGTGCATGCCTGCTCAATGTGTTAAAAAAATTTCATTGGCACTAAGATATGGCTTTGCATGATGCATTTACATCTTTTATATATCTGTATTTCATTTCTTTAGTGAAGGGAACTTACACTGTTACTATACTAAAGGAGCTGGTAGGGTTGCTATTCAGTCCCCAGGGGCTCCATCATGAATCCCAAAGTTGTTGATCTTTTTGGAGAACTTGGAACTGAAGAATGAGCTGGAACAACCTGCCCTGCTGTATCATCTCGGAGGATAACATAAGGCTGCCAACAGCACAACTGAAGTTATTTCAGATCTTTCACGAGTTCTAGACTCAAGAGAAAAGTCAATTTTAAAAGAAGGTAATAATGTTTTTACTACTTATTTGTTTATTGCCATGTTAATGAATGGAGAGAGCATTACATGTAACCTTTTTACAAGAGCTTTTATCTGGGTTTCAAGGATTTAGTGTATAGCTAGCATTGCACAAAGCAGGGTTTTATGGTTTTTAGGCAGTGCCAAGATGTAATTCCTGTCCAACAGTAACAGGGAATATTTCCCAGCACTGAAACTTGATTGCCTGTGCTGTTTCTTGTTAGAATAGTCCTTGCCTCTTTTGTTTGGCCTGTTCAGACAGTGTTTTCCCCGATAGTTTCTTGGACACAAAGTAGCTGGCATGGGCCAGGGGTCTCTCCCAACCAACAGCTGGAAACAATCAATTTTTTAGAAAAAGATAATTTAATCTTATAAAAGCAGAAAGACTTTTTCAGTGGCCATGGGGTCAGAGAACAAGCCCTGATAATGTTTAGTTTAGTTATGGAAAACTCTTGTTTAACTCCCCTTTTTAAGTGGAGATAAATGTTCTCAGCGCTTCCTAGGGTTGGACAGTTTTGTCAAATATGGAATGCAAATGTACTAGAATTGGTACCTTTTACAAAGTGCAGAGCTGCAAAGTTTTCCTGACGGTACCATGGAAAAGATGCTAAAATAAATTTTAAAAATTAATCCACTGAAATATACTTTATCAAATAGGAAGGGAGGGTAAGTGATAGGAAGGAAGAAATGAGAAAATCAGTCCTCCTAGGTTGGAGAGAAAAACAAAGCTTTCCAAGATGCTGAGGTTTCAACATGCAGCATTAACTTGAGTATTCTGGGAGCCTCTGAAAAAAGCAGAGGAAAAAGGACTGAAAATTCCTTGGTCCTTTGTGACTTGGATAAGCAGATCACAGCCACAGCCTGATGATTCTTTAAGGGTGGGCTTTTAAGGTCAAAAGATGTGAGATTAAGAAAGGATTTGTGTGTGATTGTGTCTGCATGGTGCAAGAAAGCAAGAACTGTTCCTGCTTGGTAGACTGATGTGTGAATGGTTTCACCAGGGCACCACTGACATGGGCTGCCTATGGCAGAAGATGAAAATGTGAACTCAATTCTTTATTTAAGTAGTTGGTTAAATAAGTATGAGTTGGTTATATGTGATTAGCTTCACAGAATCTCCCAGGATAGTTCAAGTGAGCTGTAAATACGTAGTGTACATTAGTGATCCCCAAGCGAACATCAAGCTGTCGTTGTTGAGCAACAGAAGATTTTCACTGTACTGAGAGAGATTTTACTACAAACTTGTGGCAGAATTTTTCTTGCAAGAGTGGGTGCTGCTTCTGAAGTTGTCATTCGGACAGGCATTTTAGAATGTCATTAATAACATTGCTAATATGTGAGTCATCACATTTCTTTTATTCCCAAGATTTTAGTAGGCTTTTACAGAATTCTTAGGATTGCTGATCTGTCTAGTGTTCTCTACTTTCAATGTGATATATTGTTAACTGCTTCTTTGCAGCATCATGTGGGCTCCCTTCCTAATTTCAGTTACTTTACAATTATTCCAAAATCCTCAGATTTCTTTTGTTATGACTTAAAACATTTTCCATGGCTATGTTTTTAAAATGGAAGTAACATCTGGCTGGTGTGTTTAAAATCTGTCTGTAGCAGATAATGTAAAAATGACCTTGGCCCTGAATTTAAAAGCGGGGGTGGGAAGCTGGCTGAACAGTATGCTAATAAGAACACAGCTCATTCTCTGTGTAAAGAGGGAAAAAAACAACTTCTCAATGAACAACTTTGAGGCTGGAGTTATTTGAATAATTTTTCTGAATGATGCAAGTCTTGAGCTCGTGAGAGTCAGATCAAATCCAGCTGAAGAGCAGCAGCTAGAGTCCAGCTGGGAATCCCGCTATTCACTGACTCACCATAAAGACGTTGATAAAATATGATCCTTCTGAAGTCCAGGTACTCCAGGGAAGATAAAAACAATTTAAAATGAGACAATGAATGAAAGAAATATTTCCAACTCTTAAAGCCTGTTGCTGATAACAACAAAGGTTTGGTAACAGAATTTGTTGAAAATTTATATTTCATTGCTTTCATCATACATTTGAACTGGGAAGCTACTTATTTCTTGCATCTTACTGTCAGTGTGATTCATTTTGTTATATATTACTGTTTTATTAAAAATTAAGAAACAGTCACCAGCTAGGAACAAAGTCACGAAGTTGCGAAGAACCTGTTGATGCCAACTGAAATTCAAGGGCAAGTTGTTGCTAACTTCAGTAGACACTGAATCCTAAGATGGTAAGGGGGACACTGACTGTCTGTATCACTCTTTTGCTTAAAAGTCATTCTTTCTTAGTGCTTCAGCTGTAAATTACTAAAACAATATTCTACTGAAATTTTGAAATCTGTATTTATCACTTCAGGTCTGTCCTATTTGCACATGGCTGAGCTGAATCGTTTTTTTCACTCTAATTTTAAAATATGGAGAGAAAAATTGTGGTACATGCAAACTATTGGAACTACAGTGGTTATATTAATTTGTCAGTTGATTCACTAGGGCTTTACAGCAACATATAATTTTGCACACAAAGTTTAGTTCTAAGGTATAATATGAGGGTCTTTTAATAATCCTCTATAAGGGTATAGTTGCCCTTCTTCTTTCATGACAAAAGCCCTGTTCAAAAGAAACCTTGCAAAACAGACAGTTTCAACTTCACAAACATTAGATCCAATAGTGCACTTGTCCAATGCACTGAATAACACAGGTTCATAGGCAGTTGGGTGCAAAAGCCATAGAACTAGAATATTCCGTATGCAGAAAGGAAAGGCTCTACAGGATGTTAAGCCTGAGACATATTTAAAATGAGAAGAAATTTTTGTTACTTCCTGGTATTCTTGCTGAAAACAAACAGCAATAAATCTTTTTTGATGCACAATTATGACAGCTTTGTATCCCCTCCATGTCCCCCTGCGCTGTACCACACCAGCATTACAGTTTGAGAAGTGTCCTGAACTCTGGTGCTTAAGAGCTAGGTGAAAGAAAGTGAAGGCTATGCGTAGGAATGTACTCTTCTAATCTTATAGTGTGTTCAAGGCAAGATTTGCAGAAGGGAGACTTGCCTTTCCATTTGCCCTTCCTCCTTCACAAGGGAACACAGAGCAATCCTGCACTACGTGGTCGTCTTAGAGGCCACCATGACCACCTCGTGGGTCCAGTGAGCGAGACTGCAGTTTTCTTTTCTTCTTCCCAGCATTCTTATTGCCTTGATGTTACCATGTTACCTTGGTGTGGCAAAGACACATTGCCTGTGTACATTATACTGGCTTTTTGGAGAAAGAAATGACAGATGTACATCCGTACATATGGGGATCGAATGGGGGATTGCCAGTCCTCTATTTTAAAAAGAATTATCACAAAATAAGAGAAGTATTCTGTTAATTTGAAGTGGTTTTATGGGTGAAATGGCTTGGTTTTCTTTCTTCTTTTTTTTTTTAATTTTTCCCTGGAAAACTCTGGGTCCTCTAGATACACACATACAGAGCGTTTCACGCTAATTATTTTTTTTTCTTTCCAGTGAAATTGGAAAATACCTTGTTATTTCAGCTCTTAACTCTACAGCTAATACACAATGTAAGTGTAAACAATGCTAACAGTATTTAATTTACAGCTGAATTTTATATAAAGCTGATAGGGAAGAGCTAAAGTTATGTATCAGGAGCTCGTTGTGTCTGTATAGAGAGTATTTTGTGTTGAATTACCAGAAGGCCTCCAAGCGCTCTACAAAATTTTACTTTTCATAGGTCAGCCTTCAAACCACGGTAGTCACAAAGGTCATTTACGAAATCCCTTCATAGCGAAACAACCAGCAGTGCTCTTAACTGGAGAGCAACACTGCTATGAGTCAATTCTGTATTTTCATGCTGAGGGTGGGAGGCAAGCAAGCTGCATTTGCTGCACAGAGCATGCACAGCAATGGCAGATCTTACCAAGGTGGGCCAATGTCTTAACATCTATAAAGCTTAAATCTAAAGATTAAGTTGCAATTTTTGTTGGTTGTATAATCAAATCCAAGCAGTAGCTCCCACAGGACAGCGTGCACTTCTGCCAAGCAGAGGGGGAAGAATGACAGTCCTTGGTTCTCCATCTTGTGTGACTCCATCAGCTTGACTTCGTTGATTGATTTTTTTTTAATTTCTTTTTTCAATCTAAGAACTGATTTATCTAGTGATAACTGACATAACTAAAGCTTATTTACACAAAGGTATGGCATACAAACGTAAGTACAAGCCATGTGTATGACGTGTGTATAGTGGATAAAAACAATACGTAGGTAATTTTATTAAGGTAATTCTCAGAAGGAAACCTCTAGCTTTTAATATTAGAGGAAAAATTCTGTAATGATGTGATGAATTAAGGTCAGATTATGCTTATTAAAGTAACTGGCACTGCAGGTATGTCTAGCATAACACTAGACACTGAAGAGAAGTTTCTTTCATAGCAGTTTTATTTTACTAGCTGATGCTGCTTATGAGTATCATAAAATTTGCAATTAATTATGCTTAATGAAGAATAGCTTCAGACTGCCTAACTGATTGCTCGATAATTTGCCTAGAAGATTACTGAAGACTTTTTTGTGTGTTCCCAAGTATCAGCTTTTGGGAATGGATGGTTGTGTTGTCATTAATTTACATATAATTTGTGGTACTATGACAATATTGTGATATCTGCCCTGTTGTCTATGTGTATTTTAGGAATAGAAATATACTTTGATGTAGTTGATTCACATTTTTGCTCATCTGATACAGGTCTACCCTTTTTCTAAAACAGCAAATTAGCATTTCTAATGCACTTGCTGTCCACAAAGCTTTTGTTTTGAAAGCAAAGACAAGTAGCAAGCTCAAAAAGTTATATTGAGATGTGTTTGTGTGTTATTTTTAGAAAAGCTGTATAAGTAAAGAAAATTTATAGACTACATTGCTGCTTGTAAAAGATTTGTGGTATGTATCTCCATCAAATCCTAAACCCTTCGAATCCTATTTTATGACAGTAATAAATAAATTGTGTGATGAGTAACAGAATGTTGCTTCCTGGTTGCACAGAAGAAGTGGCAGCCTATGGAAAGGCTCTCAAACAGTGGCAAGAAGTTCATTCCTTTCCCTTGTCCTGCAGAGATTTTATGTGCAGTCTGCATGTGTTACTTTAAGGAAGCTGGAGGGAGACGCTGTATCACTTCTCTGCACTTCAGATGCTGTGACACATTTGGAAATTTCAATACAGTGCTTTACTCACTACTGACTCTATAACAGCTCTGTGTGTGTGTGTGTGTGTGTGTGTGTGTGTGTTATTTTACTTAAAAGAACAAAAATGGATCGATAAGCTTGGCATTCTGGAGCAAATCATGACTGGTTCCTTTTGTGGCAGGTCATTTCAAACCTTCATCAAATAAACACCGGTTATTTGATGTTTTCTGTACTTTGGTAGTTAGCCCAGGTTTTTGTGCCCTATGAGTTATTATTTCTTCAACTACTGCAGGTACCTTTCCGTCAGGGAGTAGGGAATGCCTGTTTTCATCTTCACTGTAGCATATATTATTTGTCTACTTGTTGTAGACCTTTCTTCAGTGAATTCTTGGTGTGCAAACCATTAAAGACAGTTTAATGGCTGCTGTCTATTATCTGTACATACAGCAAATCATGCTGTGCTGTGGTTCCAACTTCTAATTTGGTTATACAGCTTGAAGTCTATTAGGGATAGAAATGGTACCATCAAGTAACTAATATATTAATTTCAAACTGTGTAATTAATTGCACTTTAATTCTGTTTGATTATTGGACAACACTGTGTATCTGGAAGCCATTAAACTCTTTATATGACAAGGTATGCAAGTTTCTTTTGGAATGTATTCTGAGGACAGATCTATTAAGTTTTTCTGCCTACTCACATTCTGGCTCTGCAAATTTCTATTTTTCAAGCCAGAAACAAACCTACAGCTTGTATATAATAAACTTTTGCAGATATAAATGCTACATTTTTAATGGGCCCAAAAGTGCATATACACTTTTTTGGCCATCCCTTTTTTTGTTCAGACTTAAGCAAAAAATGCTGTCTTTACCAGGTTTGCATTCCACTTTGGTACTTCCTCACAACATATCTCATCCTACTCGAGTTTAGTTCTATGTACACCTGTTACTACTAGTCCTTTTCCAGTCCAACGATTGCAGCCAAGAATACGGATCAAGATGAAATCCCATCTACTGTATTTTACATACGTACACAGTAAAATGACAGTGTGTGTCTGAAGTCCGGGATATCAGAAGAACCATTAGAGAAGGCAGTGAAGACAGACCACTGAAGCATGATGATATTAAAAAAAAAATAAACAACAAAACAACAACTCCAAAACCTAAATATTTGAGCAAGAAAGGAATAGTTTCTCTGGAACTTGGGGAAGAATGAAGTAGGTCAGGATTTTTATTCTGGTTTGGTTTGTTATTTCCTCCCTCATATTTGCAGGGCAAGGGGATGGGGTTTATAGGCAAAGAGAAGAGAGGAAAATTGAAATAGATATTTCCTCCCAGGAGGGAGAGAACCATGGTCAACCAACCACCAACAGCCTCTGCAGTTTGCCACCTGCCTGATCATGATTAGCTGACAGTACTCACTTCAAAGCGGGACTTAGTGGTGAAGGGGGATTTGAAAGAGGTCTAGGAGGTTGTTTTCTTCAGGGAGTGAGGGTGTTCCTACTGCCAAGTGAGGAAGAAAGTACACAGGTGCTTGAGGGAAAGCAGATAAGCAGTTAACCTAAGCTGGTATCACTGGGAAAATAGAGGTGAGCTGCCTTGGGAAGACCAGAGGAGAGCTGATTCTCCGAGTGAAGGGTTGGTGATGAAGCTGTTGACCCCTGTGGCTTTGCAAAAAGTCTTTACAGGCTGGATTGTGAAATATTGCTCTACCTTCCCTGGTCTGGCTGAATCTACAAGCATAATTAACTCATGTGTGTAACTGACTGTGACCTCTTCACATATAAGAATAATTTTTGGAAGGTAGTGCAAATATGGGAATTAGATTTATTTTGATATTCAGAGATGTAACTATTGTTCAGAGATGTAACTATTGTTTAGTAGTACAACTAATAGCAACACAGATGTATATACAGCCACGGGTAGACATAGAGGAGACTTGGTTGTTCTCTTCCCTGTCTCCTGTCCAAATGACTTGGTTCTGGTTGTTCACCACTGTCTCCATTCTTCTCTACAGTCCTACTCCATCGGTTGAGAGGTTTAAAAAATAATACCACCACTTCATCTTTGTCTGCCCTATCACCTGAATTTCACTGGATGCTGAAATAGCCCATCTATGTGGAGGTATTCTTTTTTGTTTCTTTTTCTTCACTTGTATTACCATATCTATTATGTTAGCATACAGGCATATTTATTTATAGAAGTGGAGTACAGACAGTAAAGACTTCTAGATTCCTCAAAATAGATGTTTTCACTCATAAAAGTAGTCTTCAGAAACAGTAAAACAGTAAAATGGTCAGAGATGGGAAAAGCCAAACATGTAACGTGCTTAACTTAAGAACAATTATGGGGGTGATTTTCATTTGTCATGCTGGGTCCTCTTTTTTGTGCTGCATTAAATAACTGTAGGCAATCTCTGCCATGAGATTCTTAATTAAGGACTTGTCTGTGCCTACAGGTAGGACTTTGGAGCACTACAATGTATATGGCAGAGAGGAATATTTGAGATGAAGGCCTTATTTAAGCTGATTTTTTTTTTCTGATCTGATGTTTAGCCTTTTTTCCCACATGGTAAATGAAAAGTTACAGACAAATTGCAGCACCAGCTAAACTTCAGAGACTGAGAAGCATTCTCAGTGTAGAAAGAATGTTGGAATTTCTTAGTATTTTGTGCATCCAAGTGAGCAAATGCAGGAGGTAAATGAGCAAAGTAGGAGACAGCTCCCAGATCTCAGTCCCTCAAAGCAAGCGTCAGCTTCAAAGCATACTGACTCCTCAAAACAGATCAAAATTTTCACCCTAGATTTATGGTGTGCACATATTATTTTCCTTTCTTCATGATCTGATTCCTGGAAATTGGCGTCATTTTTGTTTTCATTTTTTTGTGTTTTAATTGTCTGAAGAAGCACATACTGAAGAACTTAGAGTCCAGGCTGAAGTTAAGTTGTATTTGGAAGAATGATTATAGTGAAAAAAAAACTTAGTACCAGCTGTGGGATTAAACTTAAACAGCTTAAACTACTGCAAGTTTAAGTCAGTCTTTTAGTGTTGGCAGGCATAGTTGTAAAAATAATTCTGTTTTCATATCTGGATCTCTAATACCAAAATCACAAAAGCTACCTAAAATTTATTTCTTAGTTCCAAAGTTTAGTGTCTATTCAGGGTTAAATACTGTATTTTTTTTATTTCCCAGAAATATTTGCTGCATAGTGTGTTACCCTGATGGCCATTAAATGTCTAGGATGCCTTAAAGGGGAAGTGCTAAGATAAAAAACATTAAAATGTGAATTTTATCTGTGTTGGCATTAGTTTTTTACCCTGTGAACAGCTCCATGCAGTCACAGCATCAGTTCCGGAGATTAAACACTCTGACAATGGCTATAAGAAAGATGGTCAGACAGTTTATTTCTTATCAAACTGAGTTGATTCAGCGTAAGGAATGGAAACCATCTGATGTATTTTACGGATCAAAGCTAATTCTCCATTGACACACATGCACTTGAGTAGGCGCATCTGTGTGACAGCTAAATTATAGGAGTGCTTTACACACACATTATCTTGTCACAACATAAGAACATCCTACTGTGCTAAAATACCTCTTACAGAAGAAACATGTAATTTCCCATATTGTTGGGGAGGATGCTAAACAGCTTCTTTCTTTTTATATATCTTTTATTTTCACTTTCTACAGGCATGAGACAAGCAAATCTTTTTTAAAAATTGGAAACTGTTCATTTGATTTTATCTGTCTCTTTATCCTCTTCACCTTCTGTCTAATGAAATGCGTTGGTAGCTGTGTCTATGGCTGGATGGAAAATGCTGAAAAGAGTGATTTCATTTTAGAGTTTAGTTGCTTACTTAAAGGGAATGATTATAAGGATTTTTTCCCTTGTATGTATTAGGGAAAGTGAATACTTTTGATTTATGCCACCAGAATGAAAATCATGTTTGTAAGTCTGGGAAAATTTCATGAATATTTGGCAACAGCTTTGTAGCACAACTTTCACACTCCCGAACAGTTGATACTGTCCAGTTTAAGACTAGGATTAGGTCAACCCAGACTTTTGAAAACTTCATCTTTATTAAACCAAGGGGCTATAATTTGAGCTCAACTTCTCCCAGCTTCTTGTAAGACAGTTCAATATATTGGGCCTAGACTTGTAACAGGGCGCTGATAGCAACTGAACTGAGACTGGGGCTGTTTGTGTCAGGGCTTTTTTGCTTTTCAGTCCATTACAAAGAGAAAGGACTATAGCAAAAGTATAATAAATCAGTTCAACATTTACCTCTTGAAACAATTTCCCTGTTTTGTGGTGCTTATCCCAGGCTTCTGGCTCTGAAGACAAAACAAAATGGCTAAAATAATATTTCTCTTCAACAGCTGCACACTCCTACAGGTAAATATGCTCTTCACTGATAACAAAACTTAAAAAAACCCAAACCGTTTTGATCATTTTTTAATGCATATTTTCTTTTTAAACAGCATCCTTTTGTTGCTCCATCTCCTTCTGATTTGAAGTCCTTGACACACATGTCACCACCTAAAAAGTGCCATTAACTGTTCACTGAAAGTCTTTTGCAGTGTGTGACACATACTGACCCGTGGGCTACTTTGCTGAGGCGCCGTCCCGGTCCTCACACGGGTACATGCCCTGGTGATGCACCGACTCCTGCAGGTGTCTGTCAGTATCTTGCCCCCTCTATATTTCTGCTGCTACTAAAACCAAGGCAAAGGAATTGTAAACAGTCATTTAACTTTTATAATTATTTAAGTTTCGCCCTATTTGCTTGTTTATGCTTGTTTTCTGTAATTCTGGGGAATACTCCACCCCAAACACAGTGGCTGTAAAGCACGTGACGTGGGGCGAGTGTGAGTGACTACCTGTGTGTTAGCCTCCACGCTCCAGACCCGACTCAGAGTTAGGCCTAGTTAGGCAGGGGGATCAAAAGAGGTAGCACACTGCCCCAAACAAAACCGGGCAGCCCGGGAGCGGCAAGAGAGCGGAGGGTGCCTGTGGGGCAGCCGGGAGCGCCGGTGCCGCTGGGCCGCTGCTTGAGCCGGGCCCAGCGCTGAGGGGCGGCTGGCTGGGCGCCATCTTTGTGTGGCCTCACCACCTGGCACTGGCGGCACACGGGGAGGTTCAGTGCCGCTGCCGCTGAGGCGGGGCTGTCCTGAGGAACCGTTGCAGCACTTCAGTGGTAGCACTGAAAGAGTAATTCAAGGTGCTATTTTTAAATTTTTTTCATTAATATTATTATTATTATCATTTTTCAATTTTTTTTTCTTTGGAAAAGCTTATCACTTTGTGGAGCAGTGATCATGCACCACGACAGGCATGTTAAAGGTAAATGAATTTCTCTAGATATCTAACAGTTTAGCACCCGCCTTTCTATTTATTGACTATTAATATCAACATTTTATGCATCTCTTTCATCAGCGGTACTGATTTAGAAGTTTCCTCCAGGTGTATGTATTTTAGTTTGTAGCATTACTGCTCTCTCCAGAAGATCTCCCTTGCGCTCGAAATATTGTCGGGTGTGCCCAGGGTTTGCCCTCGGCTTCTAGCGTTTACATGCCCAGGCAGGCCCTGGATAAATAAAAGTGATGAAAGGAGAAGTGTAGGTTTCAGAAGTAGCTGGAATACCCCCGTTTTCCCTGTTTTTGGTGTGTCCTGTGAGGGGCGGCTGGGCGTCGTACGCAGCCGGGGCACTGTGCACTGACAGACTGCTGTGCTCGCTCAAGGTGGCTTCACCTGGAACGCCCGTGTGACTTCCATGTGTGCAAAGTGGTTTTACAGGGGGCCTGATTTTTAATGCTGACTAAAATGACACCACACAAAAGTATATGAGGTGACAAGTTTCTTTATACTCTTTATATAAACTGGGCAATGTTTTCTGTTTTCACGTATCATGCTTTGACTTATGATTATGTGAATAATGAACATGAGAGAATTATCTTTTATTTCTCAGTTTGTCAAAGCCTCTATTTTACAGAATTTCATGGCAATTTTCAGTTAAAGGACTAGATGGATCTATACCATCCTCTCCATCTCAACACTGCTAACATTTTCTGTGCCTGTTCACCTGTCATTAAGCTCACACATCCTGAATCTCTCACATGGTTGCCATGGAAAGAACTGTGATCCCATAAATGAATATATTCCGTGTAAGATAAATGTGAACATAGATCTGATACTATTCCAATAATGTGGAGAAAAACATGTGAAGGAATGGAAACAAATAATGTAAAAATGAATGTGTATTTAATATTCACATATATTCAAGGTGTTTGTATTGTAATATTACACCATGTCTTGTGCATACTCTGAAATATTGATTATCCAGTCTGAAACACTAAAATGTAACAGTGCACTTTTGCTAAGAATTTTGAATTACTAATTCATTAAATAGAGCTAGAGTAGTACATTCTCAACAAATGAAGGTGTTTTTTTTTTTTTAATCTATTGTAATCTTCTGTATATGCAATACAAAAATAATTACACATGCTTTTTTTCCAACAGAGTATCTTGGTTTTGGTATGAATTAATCATTCGTGTTCCATTGAGCTATAAAGGAATGTATTTTCTTTTTCATAAGGCTGGACACACCAATACTGTTAAAGGAAACTGTTATGTAATAGAATAGTACAGGAATGTGCTGAGTTACGAATGTGAAAAATGTGACGCAATTCTGAATTTTTATGGCCTGATGTTTTCACCATTTTCTCATGAGAAAGGTAATTAACTTCTTACTATGTATCAAGTTTGTAATAGAACGAGAAAAAGTAATTTGTTTTATCTGTCATATTAGTGTCATAATATAATTGATTCATGTGAAAGCTGATGTTTGGCAAATACTTTCATCAGGACCTCTGGAAAAATTTATTTTTTTTTTTCTTTTTTTTTTTTTTTCTTAAGTAGACTATCAATGTTCAGCTGAATACAGTTAATGATGCTATGCTCCAAATCCCTATTTGTGCCCTATATAAATATGTGTTTATAGTTTACCATGTGGTATGTGCTTAGTGGTTACGTGTCTGGAATCCTGCTGTGAAATGACAATTTACAGACAGCCACCACAGGCTTGACTTCAAAGGAAAGCTGTCTTTACTGTTTGCATACCAAGCTAGTGGGCACTCAGGAACCTGAGTAAAGACAAGGTTTTCGCTTTCCTTTTTTATTTATTTTTCTTTTTTCCTTGCTTTCCTTCTCAATACATTGTTTTCTGTGGATCAGCACTTTTAGCATTGTTGTTTACAACCACAGCATCACTGTGTCTTTCACAGGAAACTGGTAGACAAGATGGAGATTTGTGGGGCCTTATCCTTGGCGTCTAATGAAAGTTCTGCCTTTCTGTCTGGAAATTTAGAGAGCTGGGAGAGGTGAACACTGAAATTAAGGGAGAAAAAATGTGTTTATGATAGAGTAGTGTAAGTGGCTTTGTTCCAGTACTGGTGTAAAACCTTAAATGAATACAAAATAAACCTGTGGTGCTATTATCTTGGCCGTGATTTGACTATTGGATCAAGATTAAAGAACGTTCACACGTTGCTGAGCTGTTAAGTTCAGTATTGCTATTTAAGTAGCTCTTCTTTACTCCCACTCAAGCTTATAGTCAAAGGTCTCTGAGAAGCATTTGATGGTAGAATTGGGAAATCATGAATGTTCTCATCTGTTTGTGTCTTGTAAGAGAAACACCAGGAAACAAGCAAATATTATGACTGTGAAGTCCTTAATTTTAAGCATTTTGAGTTTGACTCTTCTGGATATAAAGCAATACTAATGTGCCAGTGCCATTCCTGTACTTTATCTATTGTTAAAAATATATTATGTTGTGGCTACTTTTGGCTGTGAGCTTTGAGAAGTAAGGACCATGCGTCAATAATTGTAGGCACCATCACAGCTGAAGCTTCAGTTAGTTATTCTTTATTTCCATCTCGGCATCCCATGAGTCAAGAAAAGCAATGACAACAGTAAGGAGATTATTTTTAGAAATGTCTCAAGTAGGATGCACACATGTTAAAATATGGATTGACTTTCTTTACTACTATAAAGTCTGTTTTTGTCATTTCAGTATTTTCGTTATAGGTCAGTCTTATCCTGTGACGTTAAGTGCCCCTTGCTAGAATATTGTGTTAGAGAAGCACTGAGTCTTGCTTTTGGTGAGTTTAGCTACAGCTATTCTTCAAGTGATCAGAATCAGTGCTGCTTACAACAGAGTACTGAGTGCTACCCAAAAAACTCCCAAGTTTGTAACCAAGTTTGCCAGTGACACATGGAGTGACCTTGTAAAGGAGATGATATTCCCTTTCCTTATCTTGGTTTTCCACCTGTGACATGAGAATAATAATTCTGACCTACTGAAGAAAAGCTCATTAAAGCCATATACGCACTAGTGATTGAGGTTTGAACCTCACTTTGGTGCTCTGTAATGCAATATGCCTAGTGAATGTTGTTGACATACTTTCTTTAAGACTGTTAGTTCAGTATGAATACAGGGAGAAGAGGGCTTTGAACAGAAGACAGTTCCTTCTTTGAAGTGAACGTGCACACACTACGTGCTGAGACAGGGATGTATTGTTCTATTTTACACGAGTTACTCAAGCTCTGCATCTAGGGTTACACAGGAGAGTAAGACAGAACCAAGGATCTAATTAACGTTCAATGGCTTATCAAGAAAATAATCTTCTATATTTGGCTTCTGTTTGTACTCATTTGGGCACATCCTGCATATCTAATGATAAGAACTATTTGAATTAAGAGAAAAAAGAATTAAATTCTTGACAAAGACCCCACTGGGGAATACATTTCATAGTTTTTCAGGACAGGTATACTTCACTGGCTAAGCAACATCTCTCCTGACAGGTATCTGAAAAGCTAAATCTTAAAATTATGAGGGAGATAGACGCATCTCTAGATATAAATTCTACCTCAGCATATTGCACAAAAATGTTATGGTAACAAGTAGATTAATAGACTGGAGACAGTGCTTGCTCTGCTGGGTTTGTGACAGAACTTTGTGAAGCAATAGTAATTCTGATACAGGCCTTAACATAGCAAATTATTTAAGTGCAGACACCTTTCGGAATTGCAAACAGGCCTGCTGAAAGGCACTACACCTCAAAAATACATCCTCTACCTGTCATTAACATTAATGTCAAAAGTGTTTCTAAAACTTAAGAATGACCAAAAGAAATACATTGCTTTGAGGTGGCCAGGGGATGGCAGTGCACCATTTATACTGAGCAAAAGTAAAGCAGGTAGTTACAATCCAAACCTCCTGTGCAACATCCAGTTTCAGCTGGCTTGAAATTGCTGGTGATTCCCACAAATGGAAGGAGTTTGAAGTCTCCTAGAAACCTCATAGTGCTTCACATTTAGTCATAGAGAATAACTTTTGCAAAGGGTTTTGTCCAAGATTTAGTCTTGGACCTAACGTGACTTCTCTTAAGCCACCTTCCATTTATTTTCTTTAAGTAGCTATTATACTAGGCTTTCATAGAATGGAATTACATGTTGCATTTTTTCTAATAAATGTTTATGCTAGAGTGTCATTGTTAAAATAATAACCTAAGTATTGATTTATCCATTGTGGTGGCACTACACGTTTCAGTCCATCTGAATGTGTTTGCATATTCCTTCTATGGTAATTCATAGTAAATAAGTCAATTTTATCATATGTTAATTATTCATCCTGTAGGTAGATAATTGTTCATTTCCATATGAGCTTTCTGACCAATATGTATGTAAATACATACAGAAAATGAAGCAAAGCACTTCCTTATAATAAGTTAGCATGCAATGAGTTTGGTTAAGTGAGAGTTTCTCCAGTAACAGATATTTTTCAGTATGAAAGTATTAAATATTCATTAAAACAAGTTTGATTTCTTCCCAAATGTTCTCTGTGCCTTTAAGTATATATAAAACAAAATCATTTACAAAACAACAACCCAAACCTTGTGGAAGTTGATGAGAAATGCACTGAGGACTCCAGGGACCTGATCTCCTCTAAATAATTATGCACATGAATAACATTATGTTTGAAAAGATTGCAGTTAATTTGAAATGCATGTGTTAAGGTAAGGCTAAAAACGTAAATGTGATGCAAATGTGTAAAGATCATGATATGCCATGGTAAGAACATGACTTGTTTCAACTATGCTCTCCAGCTGATGAACCTGCTTGTGGAATATGGACAAGAGTGAAGTTCCCAGATTAGAACAACCAAAACCTTGGAAACTTTCTATAACATGTCCAACAAAGTCAGATAATTATCTTTCCAAAGGAAATTTTAGTAGACTTAGTGCCACGTCTATCAACAATATCTCTGAAAGTGGTAAAGATGAGCAGTCACTTGCTATCATGTGCCACCCCCTATGTAAGACATGCACCATATAATGGTTTTTTAATGTATTTGTGGTTATTATGAGAAACCTCTGTTAATCCTTTGAGTTATTTATAGCTTTTTTGCTGACCTTTTACAGTGTGTTAAAGACCATTTATGGGGTGTACAATGCCTACCAGAAGGGGGTTTTTTGGCAACTGGGGCCTTGGGTTATACCGTGACACCACTAGTCAGCAATACTATTAAGTGTTTGTACATAATACTTTGTTACTAGAAAACATCCTAAAGGACAATATTGGAACCATCCATAATTCTGGTTCTAGAAACAGCAAACCAGAGAAAAAGCAAAAAAATGGAAGTGGGAGTATGTCAAGTTTATATATAAGTAGTGAACTAAAATAAGATAAATGCTTTTACCTGAAGTCAACGGAAATGAAGTGACTGACTTAGGGACACTCAAAAGTTTTGTGGTCTACTTGGGAAATGGCTGAAAGTCTCCAGAATCTTCATTCAGTAGCTTCACTTTGAGGTAATACTTACTTTCCAGTGTATGCTTTCTTAAGCTTATTAGCAAGAGGGATAGAGAAGCGCAGAGGAAGTGTGCTGAGAGTTTTAACCTTCTGTTTCTACCTAATTATCCAGAATTCATTTTTTTTAAGTGAGTTTTGGTGAGTGGGATAATTTGCCGTATCCTTTCTTGGATTTGTGGCACAGTCACAGAAGCTCAGTGTACCCACTGGTCTTCTCAATGTCTGGTCTTGGACTCTGTGAAGACATCCAGTGCTTACAAAATGGACACAACATTTCTTGATACATACTTTCAATGGCAATGATGGCTTCCTCCCAGCCAATGCCGGCTGAAGCTGTTTTTATGATGTGTCCTGATAGAAACTACCTAATTTTCTAATTTTTACCAAATGACCCAAGAAAGTGTCTGCCCACTGCTTTTGTATGGAAAGCTAGTTGCTCCTAAACATATATATTTGAACTTTAATTCTTCTTCCTAAACTAATGATAATATAAGGCCTCATTTAACCACTATTATTTGAAAAACAGATGAAAGCCACTGAAAACAGTGTTAGGCCTTTCTCCTTTGTATTTAGATGGGTGGTTTAGACACCAGATTTTAATCTTACAAGGCTCATTTTACTTTTTTTTAATTGTTCTTTTTTAACTTTTTTTGTCACTTAAAATCTGTTCTACCACTGGCTAGCTTCATTTGTATCATTTTTGGACTTCCTATTGGAGAGCATTTGCATTTGAAAGTTTTTTCTGGCCCTTGCTCTGGAGATTATTGTAAGGAAGTGTGGGTGTGGGGGAGGTTTTACTAATTATGAATTCCTCTCCCCTGTTGCAGCTCAGAATACTGCAGAGCTTTCAAAGAGCACTGTGAAGTAATTTGACGAAAGTTCAGTGTGGTGAAGACCATGGGAACATCAAATTTCATAGTCTTCATCTGACACTAATATAATATTTAAACATTTTCCTTAAAAATGTGGCAGCTGTCATTAAACCTTATATATAATTACACAGTATATGCTATATTTTATCTATGTCTAGATTAAAATAAACATAAAAGTTGATTTAGTAAGAATATGAGATTTGGTCCTTTTGTCACTTATCCCCACACCACTTTAATGTTATATTTATACAGGCCTGTTGATCTCAGTGGATTTACTCTAGAGCTTAGTGTTCCATACTATAATCAATGTTGCAGAAATCTGGAGTAGAGAAGCTGGAGCATTCATGTCATGCAAATCCACAGGTATACTATCTTGAGTGAGCTGAATATTGGGGATGTCCTTTGTACCCCACCAACACAAAGGCTATCCTATCAGGCAAAAAGGATCTTTGCAGTGGGGAAAAAAAAAAAAAACAAACGAACAAAAAAAGGCTCTGCAGAGTGGTTATTTTTTGCTGTCTGTGTAATCTCTGCTCTTTTCCGGAATTATACTTTTCTGTGCTAGAGAAACAGAATACCTTAGTTCACCTAGGCAGTACAAATTTGGAAAAACTGAGGTAGTCAGTAGTAGTCTTTTTCCCTTGAAATCATGATCTTTTGAGACTAAGATGCTGTCATGCTGTAGGCTGAATGGGGATTGGGAGTAGGCTGTATTTTCTTATCATTGCTCATACTGTACAAAACCTACCTAGAGACCATTCCACGTGACTGCAGTGACCACACTTAAAAGGTAGGGATAAAACCATAGTTCATGGGAAAAATACCCACGTTACACATCTTAATTCAAATTCTAAATATTGCATTTTGACCCCAGCATGTTGATCATGGTGTGTTTTCTGGGTATAAAAACTAAACAGCTATATGCCTGCGAACAGGTGAAAAAAGGTGGAAGAAACTGGATCTGGCTGATGTGTAGTAGGATCTGTTTCATTGTATGTATTTAAAGAAATTGAAGTAGAGAGAAGTAACTACTGGCAAAATGGCATAGTTGTGTTTTACTGATGCGTGATTATTTTTAATGTAGGCTAAGAAAAAAATTATATGCCCACATCACAAGATTGAAAACAAAATGCGAAATGAATGGGAGGTAGAAAATCAATATGAGTGCTATTTTTATGAAGCTAGGTATTTTACCCAATTTAAGAAGCAAGTTATCCCTATCAGAACGGAATGAACTGAGGAAGTTTTACAAATAATCCTTCAGGTGATCATAGGAAAAGCATTCAATTTATTGAGCAGACATCTCTGCAACCCAAATTTTGTGTACTCTAGTGTACAGAAGGAAATGAAAAAGTTGGAAAATGAAGTTTTTGTGAACCTTTCTGTGGTTTGTATGTCAAAATAAACCACCCGACGACCAGGAAAAATGAATGTAATGTTTATCAGTATGGACGTGAGACAGACTCAGGAATGACAGACTAGACAGGCTGAAGTCAACTGTGTGTAATACCTTAGAAGCTTTTTTTAAGGGACAGACAAGGTGACATCTGAAATGTGAAGTTCAGCTGAGGTTTGCTAAACTGAAAAAAGGCAGATCTGACAAAAATTCTTAAAAAGTGGGCATGGTGATTACTAATAAAGTAGGTTTTAAGGTAAAGAAATCTAAATTGCTTCTAAGTTTGCCAGTTGAATATGTGTGAGGGGAGGGCTGTATTTTATTTATTTAGGAGTAAGGATGACTTTCCACTTTGGAAGTATTTATGTTCATACTGTGTTCACTACTAGCCTAAGCCATAAAGTGTAGTTATTCTCCTCATTAGTATGAGCTGAACATCTGACAACTTAGCTGGCATGGTAGATATTGAACAGAGAAATTTCAGATTCATTTTTTGCAAATGGTCCTTTTGTGAAGCAGTCCTGTCTGAGTGAATGCAACTGAACCAAATTCATGCAGGGAAACCTTTTCAGAAATGTCTTTATTCTTTGCTAAGTTCACATTTTATCCTTAGTCCATGAAGGGCCTCTGTACATCTGGAAGCCACACTGTCCCTAGATTCACCTCGCAAGTTATGTCAGTAGAGAGGACTACAGCATGAATGAACACAGAGACGGATCCTGTCCCATACTAGGAACAGATAACTCCAGAGCACCTTGCTGGCTGTGTTGAGAAGCCAGTGCTGCTGTTTCTACTATACCAGCCTTTTTGACAGTTTGTTGACATGTCAGGAGTCATTTTAATTTCAATTTGTATTTTTATTTATTGGTGATAGTCTTGCTAATTACTTTTTAGCTGGTTTAGGTACGGTCTAAGTAATGTATAATATAGTAACCACGTTATAAATGCAAATCTCCAGTGAAACAACTGATAGCATCTTTAAAAGTACATTTCAGTAGTCCAATTCACTAGGGTTAATATTTGTCAAATACTCCTGAGACTTATTTTCTTTCCTGCCTCACATGGCAATCTACCCCTCTTGTCTCATACTGTTATGCCATTTAAAAACTGTCACAAATGTTGGCAGTAGTCTCCTTTTTTGTGGCTTTCTAAATTCCTCTCTGAGCAGTTTGCAGATGCAACTATGTGCAATAGTTCATGTGAAAACTAGATGAGAATACTGTAATACAGGGAGAGCAATGAGTCAAGAGTGAGGACAGGAGTGAGTTTGGAAAATGCTGGTAGGTCAAATTCAATTCTTTGTTTTTCCAAGTCAAATATTTGAGTCTGGAGTGCCCTATAAGACCTTAGAGTTAGCTGAAGGAGATAAGAATAATTGACATGAAATGAAAAGTTTTTCTTTGACCCACCTGCTTTTGTCAAGTTTTGTCCTGGTTATTAATTGGGAGCAGCTTTTTCTTTATAGAGGGTAAGATCCCCCAACCAGACACACTAAAAAGCCTCAGACTTCTCCCAAGTGCAGACTAAAACTACAGAGCCAGAAATTAACTCATTCCGTTTATTTTCACACCACTTGTGCTTCAGCACTGGAACAGAACAAGGATACGTAGAGATGTACACCACCGAGAGGAAAAAAGCTTATATTCAGACAGTTTCATGTTGCAATCTATTTGAGGCTCACAGAAAATGTGAGCAGATTCATATTTCCCTGACAGTTAATTAGGTTTGTTGTGGGAATAGGACAATTCTATTGGAGAATTATAAGTTGGAAAATATTTGTATTTGCCTAACTGGTAAAATAACTGTGGTTGTTCTCTTCCTTTTCTTTAGATGTGTGGCAGACTCTTCATGTCTGGCTTCTTGGTCTGCTGCATTAAGTTTGCTGTCACTAACATGCTTGAATTTATCCTCTGCCTAATTACGAGTCCCCAGAAGACAAATGGATATTCCCACTTCTCTTTCAGAGATGTTTTCTCTTTTATGGAGAAGAAAGAAAAAAAATCTTTGTCACAAATAATAACACTAGAGGCAAAACATATGGAAAATAAACAAGGTATGGAAATTAATCATACCTTGGAATATTTAAATTGCTATGAAAACATTTGTGGCCTAGCATTCATGTTGAGCATAAAATCCTGAAACTGTAAATTCTAACTATGTTTCTTATATTTTCTCCATTAAAAACACACAGAAAAACTTGCATGTCTTCTAGTGATATCCTGACTATGTTCATGTGTGAAATACTCTCTCCTAAATTAAACACTAGCCTGGAATAGCATTAAAATAATGGGAAAGAGAATATACAACTATTGTTTGAATTAAGGGCAAATGTGGACATTCCCTTCGTTATCCTCCAAAGTTTATTTGAGAACACTCAAACTATTAAAGATAGAACTAGGATTTTTTTTTTAAAAAGTATTTACTGAAAGCCCTTCTTTACTGACATGTTCATGTTTGAATTATTTTCCAGTGAAAATTATGGAAAAATACTTTTTTACTTTCCACAGAAAAGAGCTACCCTTAGTGTATTTTTGATGCGATAACAAAACCCACATTGTTCAAGAAAGCATTTTGTCTGTAATTCAGTGCTTTGTCATTTGTTGTTGTTATATCTTTTAAGAATATGTATCAAGAACAGGATGTATTCTATTCTAGTTTTGTGAATAAAAGGCTAGGAATTATCATTGAAACAAATCTTTCAAGTTTTCAATTTTCAAGGCTGGTCTCAAGATAGACTTGTGTTGTTTTAGTTTCATGTTTGTATGTTTAATGCAGTTGCACCTTCTGTATTTCAACCACTTTTCTAAAAATAAAATAATAATTCTCACAGTAAACCTTTACGTTTGGTACTGTTATTTAAATACTAGCATTGGTAGTGGTGGCTAGCCTCCAAATGGAATTGGTGCTTGTAAATGAATCAGTTTAGTAAATGGAAAAAGACGTTCGTTTTTCAGAAAGTGGTGATTTCCTACACCTTAATAGGAATTTTTTTTTAGGATGCCCCAAGTGGAATGTCCACAATCACAAATACTTTTTTGTTTTATGTTCATCTCTGCAGGTGGTAGAGGAGACCCAAGAGGAAGAGTCCAACTTTCTCAGCTTTGCCAAAGACATCTGGGAATAGAGGCTTGACATTGCACGTGACAGAATGGCATGTCTCTAGAACAGGGAAGGTAAGGGCTTCACGTGCAGGGTTTTTTCCAACTAATTTATTCTTTATATCTTAAATGTAACTGCCAATTCTTTGGCAATTTTGACTTTAGTAAACATTAGGTTGCATTTTGCTATGCAAAACGATCAGGAGCCAGTACTTTGCAGTGCAGCTCTGCACTAAATTTGTATTTCTGCTGCTCAAGCTTTGAGCACTGTGTTAGATTTGGAAAATGTTTTAGAGTACAAGTGGTGTTTGTAGAGATAGCAATGGTTAAGATTGTAAGGTAAAACATTACAGGAATGTTTTAAACATTTTTACATGGCTCTTTTGGCTATGTGAAGGTTTTTGAATCATGTATAGACAGTTTATGTCTTTGTGACACTCACGACACGACTTCTTAGTTCTGAGCCAGTGGTTACCTAAATTCAGCAAGTGTTTCTACTTGCAGAAGATTGTAAGCTCATATTTAATGCTAGATGTGCTGAGGATTAGGGAGTCATGAGACTGCTCAAGTGGTTAGATTTGAACTGGGAACTCTAAGAGAGCATAAAAGCCCGTGGTGGTGGTTGTTTTAAGCAGCTGTGTCCCAGAGAAAATGAGGAATATCATGGCAACCTCAGAGGATGAGTTGAGCTGCTTCTTTGCTGCTGTGTAGCTATAGAAGAAGGTCTGGTGAGCAGATGCACTCATTAAATAATTAGGATTTTTGCAAGATCATGTCTTGTAATGAAGATCTCGCACATACACAAATTGCAAAGTTTGGGCTCTCAAGTAGACTACTGTAGTGTTGTTCCTTACCTTAGAAATGCTGCTTCAATTGCGAGCTCATGTTGTGGTTTGCTGGTGTCATCAAATGCTCATTAATAGTGAAACCAAGCCTTGCAAATGTTTTCCACATTTGGACTGGGATTCAAGCCTCTGGACAATATAAAGACAGAGAGAGCGCTTTCTCTCTAATGACGCTGCAGTGGAAAAGTTTGTATCAGACATCGTGAAGTGACCTAACTGACTTAAATATGGAGAAGTAAGCTCTGTACTCGAGTGATCTGTTATTAATAAAATACTCCTTATCAAGAGTACTGGTCACCTGTTTTATTGGTTTCCCTTGATAATGTAGCTTTCTCATTAGAAATAATGTCACAGATTGGCGCAAATCAAATATTCTCAATGTCTTACGTTCTTCTTACTGCGTGCAAACTGAACACAGATGTGAACCGTAGGAAAGTGGCCAGTTTTTCTGTCAATTTGGCAGGCAGTTTATGGAAAGCCTTACAGTAGTTGGCAATTTTGGGGACTGCAGAAAGGTCAGACATACTTTTATTACATAAATGTGTATAGCATTACCCTTAATAAGATTTTTCTCTTTTCTTTTTTCCTCCTCAACTGCTGTTTTAATTTGCCGTGAGGAGAGAGTGGAGACTTCTATGCTATTTTATTCTTTGGGTTTTTTTCTTTTTTTTTTTTTTTAAATGTATGCGTCACTTTTATTAAGCTACAAATGGTATTTTACATTCTAATAAAACAAAGGCAAATCTGATTTTATGCAGTTTACTGAGAAGACATGTGAACAGAATTGAAATTAGCACACAACACTGTGAAATATGCTGGGGAGTTTAATGGCATTTGTATCACAATAAAACCAAGTAGAACGTATAGATTTGAAATGTAGCAAAAAGTTCTGTGCAAATAAGATGCATTCAATGCCATCTGCATGCAGTTATATATCTTCAAGCCTTTAATAATTTTTTTTAATTTAGTAATGATAATAGTATGAATTTGGAGGTGGTACACTTTTCTTGAGGGAAGTTGTTGGGGGTAAAATGGATTGTGGGTGAATATGCCAAGTACTACGTGCAGAAAGGAGTGGTCTTTTAAAATCAATAAACAGAACTTAGTTTAAACCACTAATGATCTACATACATGTTTTGGGAATTACAATTCTGTTATGTTTTAGTGAGATATTGGAACAACTTGTGGCTAAGTCTGTCAGCACAGTATACCACAGCCTTGTTATTTTTCTACTTTTCAAAGTAGAGCATACACCAATACACAAATGTTTAAATAACACTGAAACAGATCTGCACAGAAAACAATACCTCTCACATTTTTTTCTTCTCTATAAATAATCCCTGTTGAAAACTCTAATAATAATTGAAAAGGCTATGAAAAGGAACGCTTATAGGCAAATATCTAAAATACATTGATCTAAAGGATGCACATTTGCACTTTTGTTCTGAACACATACAATTGGTTAGATAGCATGGGGAAGTACTGACAGTGAAGCATAAGCAATGCTTGAGATCCGAGGTAAACTTTTGAGGCTTTCATCTCAAACCACCCATGAAAAGCTTTCTTTCACCAAAAAAAAAATCCCAAACTCTTCCTACTAAATTTTTGCTTGAATCAGTTTCTTGATGCTTCACAGTTATAATATCCAGTTTATATCATCCTCAACTCCAGGGCCCTTCAAGTGTGTGTGTGTGTATTTGCATGTGAATGTATATGGATAAACAAACAAGACTTGACTATTTCAAAGAGGTAAGCAATAAGAAGGGAGTGGGATTGTTTGTCAAGATGTGTAGGCCTATAAATAATGAGGTGAAAATAGAAACAAAAAAGAGAAGACTGAGTGCCAGAAAATATCTCAAAAAATTTTCGCTATGGAGTTTGGAGAGCATGGGAAGTGATAAAAGCCCCATAGCTCAAGACATTTAGAACTCAACAGACTGAAAGATTAGAAAATGGTGTTCAGAAAACAGTCCGTCCATGGAGAAGGATGCATTTTGGTGACATAATTTACTTCTCATGTCTTTCCAGCATCTTTCACAGCTCTCTGGAGCATCCTTCTTTGGGCTGCACTGGAGTAGGTCTTCATCAGCTGCAGACACAGCAACTGATGTTTCTGTTTTCAGACCAAGCTCATTTTCTTTCTTCAGGTTGTTCTTTTGGTAATTATTCCATTTTGATGATAAGAGGCTCAAGAGTATTCTAAGCCTGCAGAGAACTCCGTTACTACTACTGCAGTATATACGTGGTAGAGCTTGATGCGGAATCTGAAATTTGTTCCAGGAACTTTAGCATTTGTATATTGTTATTATGTATAGAGCTAGGATGAATTTTGCAGCCATCATTTATCATGGTAGAGATCTGCCATCCCAGAAATTGTCCCACTGAAACTATGGAGTTACTCATAGAAGAGTAGCAGGCATAAATCTTAAATCTTCTTACTATCAAAAACATAGTTAAAAATGTGGCATTTTATTTTGTTGAACAAAATCTGGAACAATTCTGGTTTCATTGAAAAAGTCTTTAATTAAGATTGATTTGAATTCAAACTTGCATCTGTACTTATCATGCTTATTAAAATATATCTGGTGACCTTTCTATACCAAATGAATTTAAAGTGAGTTATCTTGTGTGCCTCCACACATTGTTGTTGCACATAACAGAACAATACGCGCTCCCTCTTGTGGTCGAAGAACACTTCTCATTCCCCCAACTGAATCAAGAGTACCTTTAAAAAAGCAGCAAAAATATTTCAAAAGTTTTTTGTGTAATTCCTGGACCTCATTAAAGGATAATTCCCTGATGCCCCTCAGTATTCATGAGAGAAAAGATTTAAAAGTGTGGCACAAAAAAGGGTAGGACTGGGGTTATTCTAACCGGAAAGTAAAAGCTTCTCTAAATACATCGTGTTTAAAATCCTGCATAACCATGCCAGATATGCAAGTAGAGAGTTCTTACTCTAACAGAACATATTTTTTAGCCATTAACATCAAGATAAGAAGCATGTTTTCATTAAGATGGAAAGACTAATTAAACAACTTCTGGGCTGAGAGACACTGCAGAATAAGCTACTCATCGTAGGCACTTCAAGACTGAAGATTCTTAGAAAACTATGGAGAAAAACAGTCTTCCCACACAAAAATAACTTTGTCAATAGTACTATTTTACAGGTTTGCAGCTCAGAGTCTGCTTATAATTGTTGCTTGTTTACCAGGATTACTTTTGCTCCTGTTAATGAATTGGATAGAAAACAGTATAATGACACCGAAATTGTGGGTTATTTAGTCTGTACTTGACGCTCTTTCTTGAGGGAGTTAATGTCATGAGGTTCTTTCCCTATGTTTACAAAACGGTAAGAAACTAGAAACTTAGACTTACCTGAATTAAAATAGCATACAAAGTCAGAGACTCATCTTCTGTGTCAAATAGATACGTTGTTTTCTAATTTGTGATTTTTAGTTTTAAATAGCTAAGTTGGTTATTTTTAGAAAAATGTTTGTCAAATGGCGGACCAATGATAAGTTAGTCATTGTTCTAATTGGTACAATGATTATGGACACCTAATGGTTGTTATAATGACATCTTAAATAGTTTATTTTGGATAGTCCTTTTAACTATTTTAGATCACAATGTGAAATACTTAACATCAGCTTTTCCATCATATGATCAAGATGTTGCAAAGGATCTCACCTAGTCTTCTCGAGGAGTATAAGAGAGAACAATTCTGTTGTCATCTGTGTGATAGCTTTAGTTTATCTGGGAAGTAAACCAGGAAAAACAAGGTCAGAATGTATTTCCCTGAAAGGAGGTGTATGTAGACAAGGTGACAATGCACCTCCTCAATGTTGAATGAGAAATGGATTGGGATTGTTCATTGATCTTTTACCAAAAGTCATTTCTTTGCAGAAGACAAAAGTTACACAAGAGTTAGAAAGAACTGAAGAATAATCTGAGTGGCAGAAGGAAATCGGAAGACTTTATTTAGAAAGTGTAACGTATGCCCTTTTATAATTAGATTGAAAGCATGCTGGTGTGATAACTTTGTTCTAGACTAGGTTCTCTTGCACGTGAGCATGGATTTGATTATATTCAGGAACAAATCAAGCCATTATCTCCTGGATTTTTTTTGGTGGGAAGACTTTTAACAGCACTGGCTGCATGGAGATTAAATGAGCAGTAGTGAACATTTCTATTAATAAAGAAGAAAACATGGGAGTGTCTAATCATAGAGGCAAACCTGTTATCATTATCTGAGAATTAACCTTACAAAGAGAAAAGATGGAGACAAATGAACAGCTCTGCTTCCTAAAGTGCAAATAACTTGTCAAGCTGTCGCAGAGAACATTTTTACCATTTATCAGATTGTTCTATTCTTTAAAACACCTAAACCTTCTGTCAATCACTTTTGAGCCCACTTGTTTAGATTTCAAACATTCTCTAGCCTACCTGCAGAAGAGCTTTAACAAATGGTGATTTCGTTTAAAGCATATTTTACTTTAAGAAGCATTTTCCAATCTATATGTGATTATACACTTTAAAAGAAAATAGAATGATGAAAATTTAGCTGGAGAAATCCATTGGTAAACATATTGATTTTTATGACTTCTTAATTAGAAAATTATAATGCTGTGACTTTCCTAGAATAGCAGTTTTGACATGCTACAATTACTTTATTAATTCACACTTATTTTTCCTGCTTTTCCATTTGTTCTTTTGCTTTCTTTCTTACACTCTTCAGTTCAACATTTGGTTGTTTTTATCTTTCTTTTCTTGCTCTTACTTCCTTAACTACCACACCATATGAAGCCAGAGAAAACCTCACTAGCTCATAGCGTTGCTTAGCAATGTCATGCATCTCTTGTTGTCTGTTGTGAAGCCATGGTATCCTGGTCTTTCAACAAAGATTGCTACATCACTGCTTTGCTATAGGTCCAATTTTTTTCCTGAGATTTCTGATAAGAGATGATGTGTCTAGACAGCATACATAAGAGATTACCTTCTATCCATTATAATATAATTAGACCAAGCCTTACCAAAGCTCACCAAGGTTTTATGTTTAAAAGGTCAACAGCTTTTATTCCATATTTCAAAGATAAGCACCTTACATTGTGCTTAATATGTAGAGTGCTGTGCCTGAAAGAAAAGGAACTTCAAAAGATTTCTCCTTCTATTATATCATTCAAAATAGACATTTGATACTGCAATACGTCCATTTTAACTTCTGTGATTCATGGAGCTAGAGATAAAAATAGGTCAGCTGTGCCCCTACTGGTACAGGATTATTCCCTGAAATATATTTTCTATTTCTAAGTCCAGAGTAGATTTAACTATCTCAAGTGAGGATTTACATTTATTAAAATGGAGGGCTGTTCTTTGGTGGTCTTAATACATTATCATTTATTATTTGTATTATGGCAGCAATTGGAGAGCTCAACTGAAATTAGGATCCCACTGTGCAAGGTACTCTATGAACACGTAATTTTTCCCCTGAAGGGTTTACAGTTTAAATAGATAAAACAAAGATTGAGAAAGTGGCCATACCAATATCACCGTTTTAGTAAAGCACAACTGAAGCAAAGAGAGATGAGCTGCTCCTGGGCTTGCTGATAATATGTATAACAGACCTGATAAGTGAGTCCAGGGCTGCTGCGTTCTAGCCTTGTGCATTACCTAGAAACAGGTTTTTGCGATTGAAGTCAGCTGTCCTTGAAGGATTTGACTACTAGATATTTTTTTTCTTCTGTAATCTCTTGCCTCTTTCAGGGTTTATAAACTTCACCAGATTACTCTGAATTATGCAATGTCCAGTGTGAAATAGTCCAGCTCATTAACTATACCACTTAAACATCTGAATAAACTTGTCAGATGACCCACTTTTTTAGATGTCCCCCCATTGTTCACCTAACAACTTGCTGGGTTTTTCATTTTATTTTTTTCTCCTTTCTCTGCCAGGTCCTTTCTTACTCTTCTCTGAGTTCCTTATATCTTCCTTTAGCCTTCTAATTCAAAATTCCCAGAACTGAATGCAGTATCACTGAACAGTTTTGCCAAAGTTCTACACAACAGAAGACTTGGCTTTAGTTTTTCCAAGTAATCACTGCCTGGCATATTCTATAACTGGAAATATTTCTCCTTGCAAATATTTCTCTGCCTCGTAAACATCAGTAAGGCAAATCTAAGCTAAAATAATACAGCATGGTTCTAAACACCTTAGTGTTATAAAGCTAGTACATCAAGTTTGCAGACTTAAAACCAAACTGTCATGGTTTAACCCCAGCCGGCAGCTAAGCCCCACACAGCCACTCGCTCACTCTCCTGCTGGTGGGATGCGGGAGAGAATGGGAAAGGTAAAAGTGAGAAAACTCGTGGGTTGAGATAAAGACAGTTTAATAGGTAAAGCAAAAGCTGCGCATGCAACCAAAGCAAGACAAGGAATTCATTCACTCCTTCCCATGGGCAGGCAGGTGTTCAGCCATCTCCAGGAAAGCAGGGCTCCATCACACGTAATGGTTACTTGGGGAGACAAATGCCATCACTACGAATGTCCCCCCCTTCCTTCTTCTTCCCGCAGCATTATATGCTGAGCAACGCATCAGATGGTATGGAATATCCCTTTGGTCAGTTCGGGTCAGCTGTCCTGGTTGACTCCTTGTGCACCCCCAGCCTACTCACTGGTGGGGGAGGGGGGTGAGGAGCAGAAAAGGCCTTGACTCTGTGTAAGCACTGCTCAGTAACAACTAAAACATCCCTGTACTATCAACACTGTTTTCAGCGCAAATCCAAAACATAGCCCCCTACTAGCTACGATGAAGAAAATTAACTCTATCCCAGCCAAAACCAGCACACAAACTTATTTCTTTTTGGGCAACAGAATTGAGAGCATCTCTTCAGTACTAGAGACAAGTCTTGTTTTGCTGACGTATTTTGTTTATTAGGCTTTGCTAGCAGGATGTTGGTGTATTCTGGGACATAGCGACATAGTGATCTGTATCATCTCTTGTCTGACAGTGGATTTTGAGACACACCTAAAAAGTTCCTCCTTAAACACATTTAAGAATATAATTTCAATAACAAGAAAGCAGTGTTATGCATGCCCTTTCTGTGGTAACTCATGGAGACGTAAGGGCTTACCAATCTCATGCTCTTTATTCTATCTGGAAAAGCAGGATAAAAATTGAATTAGGAATATATACTGAGAGTGCAGCTTCTATGCTGAATGTTCTCAGACATGAACTAGGAAAAAGTTGAGGCATGTCCATTGAGATTTGGCTCTTTTACAGAGATTTCATCGTGGTTTCATGTTGTGATTGATCCCTTCAGCTGACCAGTGTGTGTAGTTGTTGAACATGTTTTTCACCAAGGACATATAGCTTGCCATTTACAGACCTAATGTGGTAGCAGCCATACAGGAGAGGATGTTACTGCCAGTAGGCTGTGGATAGTGGTCACAGAATTAACCATTTCAGAAGTCAAGTTGGGAGGACTAAAACAGATGTTTCATTGGTGATTGTTCTTTTTACATGCCAAAAGGTAATTACTAAATGAAATAATTTTTCTTCCTCCTAAACAATGATTTATGGAAACTTTTTCAACATTATAGTAAAAAGGCTTTAATATACACTACCCAGCTCTTTTTATCTTCAAGTCATCTATACTTCCTCTTACCTTTCTTTCAAAGTATTTTGCAAATTCTTTCTTCAGAGATCCTAAGCCTTCAGAATAAAATCAAGGACTTATCATTTTTAGATCTGATATGCAAATTACAACTGTCATATTTTGCTTTTTCACATTTACCAAGTCTCAATAAACAGAATCAATTTCTAGAAAATGCAATTTTCTTAAGTATTTTCATAAATATGTGAGGAGGGAATCAGAATTATTTGGAAAGAAAGTCAAAAGCTTCTATAGGATACTCCTAAGTGGAATCTTTGCCATATGAAAATTTTGGAATACAGGCTTTCAATTTCCAAGTAGCTTTAGCAGTAACAAAAGAAACTAACAAAACATGGAACAGAACATCCTTTCCGAGGTATTTCTAACCCTATTATACACACTTTCCATGGACTATCCTTTTTTCTCATCAGTTGCTGAAAATACTTCCAGCAACCTCTCCACCAGTATAATATTCCTTGGGTGGCAGCAATATCATGAAAAGGAGTCTATTCAAGTCTCTATTAATTTTTTTCTTTTCTCAGTTTGGGCTAATACATCTACCCCAACCAACAATATATTTTCTGATTTAACATTGAGACAACAGGAGAGAAAATGGCAGCAGATTTCAATATGTTAGCAGCAGAAAGAATGCTAACATCTCACTATTTTGGGGAAAAATAGAAGCCAGTGTCTTCAGGCTCAGACATCTGTTTCATACTGTTTGCCAAGAAATGCCATAGCTGTGAGCTCTAGTATCATTAATTAACATAATATAGCTAGTATTGAAGTGATTGTTTTAAAAGATTAAAGAAAATACATGTTGTATGTATATTTTGCATTCTTTCTCATACTCTGCTAAGTTTTCATTATTCTTCTGCAGAATTGCCACTACTAAGTTATTTAATCATTTGTTTGTTTTGCTCAGAACTGATGATGCTATAATGATGCTATGCTGTGCATTCTCTTCATCTATAACAAACTACTGAAAGGCAATTAGTGCTGTCAAGCACACTTACCAGCCACTGATGCAAACTTTTGTTCTACAGCATACTGGTTTGTTGTTCAGTCGGCTTTATCCAAGACCATGATGACCTCCAGTCAACAATGAATCAGTAACTAATGCAACATAACTGTTGTACCAACTGTGCAAGTTAAGCAAGGAAGTGATTGCTTTTGACTGTATTTTAGTTCCTTAGACTCTTCACTATGCCTACAGCAGAGGCTTTACAGTTTAGAATGGTCCTACAGTAGCTGCTGTGTGCAGCTCAGCCCCTGAACAGGAAAATGTGCAGAGTCAAAAATGAACATAGAGTATTTATGACGTGTATGAGTTGGCTTTTATTCTTAGAGTGCCTTGTTTTCCTGGAGTAGTGCCTCAGATGCAAAACAAGAAAGCTACAGTTGAGATATGCACAGTCGAGTCTAGTGTATCAAGGCTTACTCTTGCCACATTGCATTCCATGTCTTCCTCTTCCACCCCATATATATGGGTGTATGTATAATCTGCTTAGTTCAGTCAGTCCATGTATCTATCATATGTAGCTCCCCATAATCCTGCCTGCTTCATAGGTTAGTCAGATTTTAAGGGCTAGTTAGAAATTCAGTGTTAACTGACATTGATTCTTTTTATATTCCTAAGCACATTGCTGGTGCAGAGAGGCCATAATGAAGAAATCAAACTGAATCTGCACTGAGGCCTTGAAGAATTGACTAGCCTGTGTTCATTGAAAAGACTGTAAAAAATGTTTTATTTCTTTTTTTTAATCTTGTATTTTATAGCCTAATTTTTTTAACTCTAATGTGAAAAAATTATCTAATCACAAGAGCTATTTTCAGTAGGCAGCAGACCCTGCAGCAACAGTGAAACCCTAGTTGATAAACTTACTGGACAGTTTTTTTCCTCGCAATAACCTGTCATTGCTTGTTAGTTATTTACTATTTTTCAAATATAGCTAGGTCCTTATATTACTGTTTTATCTTACGTAGGATATAGGTGATTACAAATATTGTAACATGGCTTAAAGTCAGATCAAAGGGAGGTATATCTTTTTTTGTCAATGGGATTTCAAAATATGCAGGATCTGCCATACCTGTCTCAGAAGTTACACCATATAAAAATGTTAACTTAAACATCACCATTAGAAAAGCACCCTGCTTACTTGAGGATATTTTTTTTAATAAAACCTAGATCATGAATTTTAAGCTGACTGTGGATTATAGTAGTTAACTTCCTGTGTAGACACTCAAGATTACAGCTTTGTGTTACAGCTGAGCTAACAGAAAATCATGCTGTTGTCAAAATGGTGATTGGGTTCAGCTGGCTGCTGCTTGATCATGTGTAAGGAAAACAGACAAGAGGTGTATAGTGAGTGCTGGGCTAGAGTACAACATCCTTCCTTGACCATGGTGAGCTTTAGATTAGTTGAGCTGTAACTTGGAACTTCTTATTCTGGCATGGGGGTGCTGTTTTCATTTTGCTTTTGTTATTCAAAAACCTTCCTGTGTAGTACAGAAAAAAGAAATTCTATGGAAAGAATTACAGTTTATAGCTGATTTTATATCTCTGTTGGTAAGAACAACAATTGTTCCTCTGGTGTTTAAGGCCTACTATTACTTATAACTTGTTACTAACAGAACTAAAGAATTTGTACTGGCAGATGTGGTAATAAGGGTTCTTGTAACCACCAAAATGAGAGAGAAAGAATAATCTGAAGATGAGGAGTTTGGAAGATCCTGACCCAGTGTTGGATATATAGGCCATATACAGATCTATATAGCTATACAGGCCATGCTACAGGTTTTCTGTGCTGTGTTTTTCTGTCTCTCTGTATTACTGATGGATTTGTAAAACATCACATAATGGGACCCTCAGCAGGTGAGATGTTAATAATCAAACAAAACAGAAAGTTGTCTGGGTTGTTTTTCTGAATTGTCAGAAAGATAGCCTAACTGTTATATATTTAAATATGTGTCTATATAATGTGTGTGTATATCCTTGTCCTTGACTATGAAGAGTGATGATGTGTGAAATGGATTGGAAAAAGAAACTATAGGCTATGATATCTACATTAATAGAATTGAAAGAAAGAAATAAAATAGGGAGACAGTATCTATTTTTTTCAAAAATAATTGAAAGCTATAGTTCATTTTGTACATAATAGTTCTGGTGGAAATATCAGACAGGCTGCCTTCTTCATGTCTTAGTGGTTGGGCTATAAATCATTAGATGGAATTTTCCATTCTCACTAATATAATTAAGTTGCATTTGAACATCTTATTACATGAAGCCATGCAACTGAGTGGGATTCGTCAAGAGTCTTTGCAGTTAGCTCACATAAAGACGTTCTTTCTCTTTCGACCCATTGTCAGGCCCGAGTATAGTGTCAGACATCTGATTAACACAGAAAATCATAGGCTTGCTGAATCATTTGATATTTCTTGGAGAATAAAGGGGACTATAAAATAGAACATGAATAATTCATATACAGGACTATCCAAAGTCATTTTCTGATGATGTGATTTCTCCCCCCTTTCAGAACTGAACTTTTCTTTTAAAAGCCAGTGTGATAAAAGTGCATTTCTGTAGTGTGGAGACGTCTTCCTTTTCAAATGTTTATCTTATAAAGTAGAAGTGTCACAAATGTTGAAAATAGGAAGAAGAGAGACAAAAATAAATTGGAATTTCTTTACCACAGAGAACTGTAGGGTGTGAAAATAAACTGACTTGTTATTTCAGGAGATTTAGTCATGACAACAGAAACCTATACTTTCAGTGGAGGGTACAACTAATTTTTAAGAGCATCACCCTGTCACAAAATGTAAACTGAGAACTTGGCGTGGTATTTTCCTTCCGCAGAGTGCTTGGGAGGAGATGAAAAATAGAATCCTCCCCAGTCTGCTTCATTGCCACAGCTACATTTAATGGGCTATGCTGGGGTGCTAAGAAATACAATCTGGAAAATTTTGCTCGAGCGGTTTAACATATTAAAGTCCTGAGTGTTATTTCTGCTGACTATCTCATCTCTAGGTTACCATCTCCATTTCAGTGTTAGCAGACAAAAAGGCTTAAGCAGATTAAGTCTGTTACTATCCTTACTCTTCTTATTTTCCAGGCTCTCCTGATTTTTGAGTCTGTATAGCCTCATTCCAACCCTTTTTACTGTTCTTATGTGAATTGCTTCTGCACAAGAGAGGCTCGAGCCTCCTGAAACAAAGGTTCCTGGCAAGCAACGGAAATTGTTCTCTCTGGAGAAAAATAATAAACTTGTTTTGTGATATCAAGTGTGATGGAATAGGCTTTTGTGATGAATTAGCTGAGCAATCTGGGAATACCAGAGGGTGATGAAGTGAATCTGCTGCTTTGCTTCTGTTTAAAAGGGCTGTAGGTGGAAAAAGGTGCCATCTTGACTGTTGGAATATTGCAACATCTGGTGAGAATTACAGATTAAAAACTGGTACCTGGATAAAAGTAACAGAAGGAGAATAATTAAGGTGGGGAGAAAGCGAAATAGGGACAAAAACACATGAGGTTGTGAAGAAGATGATGTGTAAAAGCCCTCATCCACCTGCGATGTGTTTGCTTGTATGCACTGAAGCCAGTTTGATAGCTTGTTGTATTCATTGAAGACCTAGGATTTGAGTCTTTCATTTTTGACATCCTTCATAAAATTATCTTTTCTTGTTCAGGTTTTTTCTGCACACAAATATTGTACTACTTTTCTGTGTATATTCTAATTGTACTCATTACATTCCCACAGTATTGTTATAGTTATCTTAGTATAAATACAGTTTTTGTAGTACAGATTATTTCCACATGGAAAGGGGAAAAAAAACCCACTGTGGTTGGCTGACAGCACCATTAAAGCAATAGAATAGTAACTGCACTGGGGTTGTACTATGTTGTGCCTGTCTCATTTTGGGATGTAATGCCTTAACCTAACAGTTACACTGAAAATGATCACTAACTCATGGAATGCAATTTAAAAAAATCAACAACAGTGTTACACTTGAGTGAGTGATAACAGCGACTTGGAAGGGGCTTGAGTCAAAGTCATTGCACTGGCAGTGCCTGCAGCACTTCCTACTAAAGTGATGGTATAAAAGGCATGTGAGAGAGCATCACAGCACACTGTAAAATGTAATTAGAAACAGGTGTATAAGTAAATGGTTAGGTTGACTCGTGGCTCATTTGTTTCTAGTAGTAACAAAAGGTTTCTCTAGTAATTATCCTGAAGCTGGATTCTCATATAAAACTTGGGAACTTTTATATATAATGTATGTATTTCATCTTGCATTATTAGTCAGAAGCCTCTGGAAAGAGTTAGAAACCATGAAACAACTTCTGCTGTGATCAGGGGAATTTTTAACCCTTTGGAGAAAACAGCACAAAACAGAAAGGCAAGTCCTGATTTTGGGGGGTGGTAGTGGTGGGAGATAGAAACAGGAGAGCAGAAGGTACTCAAGTTTTTGTTGTTGTTTGTTTTGTTCGGTTTTTTATTGGGTCTATTGAGAAAAAGCTCAAAGGCTGCTTGGCAGTGACCTCAGTCCTGTTCATATGACCAGGGGAATGCAGGCGGGAAGCTAAAGCTTGCCTTTAGTCAGTGATCTGTGAATAACCCTCAGTCCCTTAATGACGTGAGAGGAGCCTCCAAAGGGAGACAGTGAGTCAGAGAGAAGAAGGCACAGAGATTGCTTGAACAACCATTAGCACGTCATTGGTAATCCCAGTGACACCTTTCACATCCCTGGCATTTGTCTCAATGCACTCTACTGAAGGCTGGTACTATGTTTTATTTAAGGCTTTTTCACTGCCTTCTGGAGATGTGAGTGTTACTGTAGCCTGACTGATTGGTTGTCTGTTATGTTTACTAACACTCTGAGATCCTGCAAGAGAGGGGAATCTGTGGAATTTCTGCCACGGCTGAATACCCCTGGAATGAATCTGCGTTTTATATTAGACACAAGGAACTGAATGGTTATCCAAATAAACATGCAAATAAAAGCAAATCATTTGTAGAACATTTAAGTTAGCACACTGCAGAACAAAAAGTTACCTTGATGTAGTATTACCCAGCTATGCTTCTGCCCGCTTGTTGTTATCTAGTAAGAATCTTGTGATAATATGTATGCGTACTGATGAGGTATGCTAATCTTGTGTGTTTTGCATCTCTGCCGAGCATTTGTGTTCCTCTAAATAGCTGCCTAGAAGCTGGACAAAGGAAAGATCAAGCCAAAAGCTTTTTAGAGGAATAAGGGCAGAGACCCTTTTGAATAATCCTTCTTCCTAATTCAGAAGAAATTTATTTGGGGTGGGGTGTGTGGGGGTGTGGGGTTGGGAAGTGACAACACAGCAACAAAAGTTGCCACAAAGGGCAGAGTTAAGGTAGCTGTTTCAGGAGGCAAAGTTTATGATGTGGTTTCATAGCTGTTGAGACTGATCAGGATTGTGGCTCATACAGTCCTTTCCCCAACCTTCTGTCCCTCAGAGATGCTTCTGACGGGTTGGTTCAGCTTTCCATTTAGTCACCACTTCAATAGTTGACCCTGAGCAAGTACGTCCTTAATGACTCAGTTTCTTCTTTTGTTAAATGCCATGCTAGTAATCACTGTAATAACATTTGTTGGTATATAAAAATGACTAGTATTCACCTGGATCTTAAAATACTAAAGCTGTTTTCACCTTTTAGCTTTTTACAGAAAGTTTCAGACTTCATCTGTAATTTTTAGTTCTGTTTTGAAAAAAAAAAAAAATGATTACGCACAACATTTCAGCCAAATACTTTAGTTGTGGCCACTTCTAATTTTTATGTGAGTGTTCTGCCGTAGTGCTTCCAAGGAGATAAGTTTGCTGCCCTTAGCTAAGTTTTCCTTGGACTACAATTCCTACAGTCTGTGGCAGGTGAACATTCTCCTCATACACTGGTCTTCTAAAGTTTAAGAGTGGCTGTGTTGTCTAAGAGGAGAGAACGTCTAAGTTGGGAAGCATAAGGCACTGTAGTAGCATTAGCAAATAAAATATTCAAATTTATGCAACAGAAATCTGAGTTTTTAGTAGGATGATATTCCATTTTCTAGTCATTCTACTTTCTCCAAAGATGATAAATATAACCATGATACTTTCTCTAAGTGAAACAGCTGAACATTTCCTCCCCAAAGGGAGTGAATACCAGAATTTCTGCTAATAAAAGCTGCAGAAGTTTGGAGAAAGTATGGAAGTCTTCATAAAGAATAACATTAAGCAGGTCTGCTCTTTCCCTAAGGGACTATTCTGACAGTTGGATATCAACTCATGTGTTTCCTTTCTAGAGCTTCAGTACTCAGAATACTGGCTGAGGAGAGGATGATGTAGGAACAACTGTAGCAGCTCTACACTACCCAAGGATTCCTCTGTGCTGAACCACAGAAAAGCTTTAGTAATAGCACTGGTAGTACAAAACTAGAAAAAGTACCTTGCTGTTTATATTAAGGAAGTAAGTTTTTATCAATCTTGTATGACACACATTTCTCCTTTTATAGTTGAAATAGATTCTAAAAATCTTTTTTTTTATTTCTCTTTTTACCATGACTCAAAATTGCTAATTTAATGTGTATGAAGAACTTGGATTATCCAGCATGTGCTAAACATAGCTACTGAACATTTGCCACATGTCAGAACTTTGCAAATGTTGTTTGTGGTATTATTTTTATTGACTACATTGGAAACATGGGTGATTAGCAACGATTACCACAGTAGTTTGCGAAGACTTACAGATGGAACTCCCACTATCCTTTATGGACAGAACTTCTTGGTATGTATAAGCTTAAGCTTGGCATTCAGTGCGACTTTTAAAGGATGGCAACTGAGAAATGCAAAAGTGGGCATAGTGTGGAGTTCAGCACAGCAGGTATAAAGAAGAAATGAGAATGACTGCAAATTTGTTGTCAGCCAGAATGCATAGGCTTCCATTAATTTCCAGTGACCGACTTCTGAGTACGAGTATGGCACCTCTGTTTCTTGCAAAGTAAAGTGGTGATTATGGCTCTCTTCCTGATCTAGGGGAATAGTTAATGTTAACTGACTACTGAAAACACTCAAGGATCATGTATGTTCTTATAGTAGGCCAGGTCACTGTATTCTACAACATTCTGTAATAACTTTAGGGAAACGGCTACTATGCAATGCAATCAGTGTTTCTGGTCATGTGCTACGATTGTTTCTAAGCAGTGGAAATGTTCTGGGACGTATTAGGACTTTGCGGTGCCAAGAGAAAGTGCGAATTGCCGTAAACAGAAAATAGCCTGTTTTGCAATGTGGCAAGAGTAAGTCTCCCCTTTAACAGAATGGCTTCCTTGGTTTTGTCTTCACCTATAATTTGTGAAACCTACCTTTTCTGCCTTTGACAATTATATCCAGTGAAATACCGAAAGTTGTTTAAATTAGAGTGAACACTTTGCCTAAAACTGAACAAACATTTTTTGCCTAAAAATTACCAAAGTGTCATTATTTACTATTCACATTGCAATAATTCCTTTGTCCGCAGAAACAACTTCTTTTAATTTTTAAGAGAGGTCTTGATCCTTTGATGCAGAAATACAGTTCGAACAAATGTCCGTGTTAACTAAATCCTGCTTCTATCCTATTGAGGATAATGCAACTGAATATCAATTGCACTTTAATTAATTAGTTTAACTTTACAGCAGTTTACAAATAATCCCCATGAGTTTTGTTGCTGCCTACTTGCTTGTCTGTACTTATTATTATGCTCACTGAAAAGCATAAACATAATTAAAATGCTTTCCTAGACTTTTTTGCCTCCTACATTGGAATGTGTACTTTGTTTTCATGCCACTTCATAAGACAATCTCTAATAAGATTCAGGCTCAGATCTTCATAAAAAATATTGGTTTTATCAGGTCTGGTATCCTGTAGGCCTGTACTTGGACCCCTACACATGGAAGCTAATTAGTTGAGCTCTGAGGAGAAGCAGGGAAGGTGAAAATAAAGGCCTGAATGGATATTTTTTTCTGTCTTTTACTGGAGATGGTTATGGTATTTTTGGAGTCACATTATATTTTTGTTTGCTTTCTTGGTAATTTCTGATACCTAGAAACTTGACACCTAAAAATCCTAATGAAACAAAAACTTTATTAGAGACTCTCTGGTTGGAAAGAAGTTTTTGGTGAGTAATATGATAACACTTATTATTTTATATTATGCATGTTACCATACCAACCATACAACATTCTAACACCTAATTGGTGTTTTTAAAAACTAGCTATCTAATGTTCAGCTGAACACTGTTGCTGACTCTTCAAGGATGGAGAGACACTGGTATGACTCCAGTCTTGTCCTAAGAAAACATTTAGATATTTTAAAGTTATTAGGTATAGAGTGTTAAAAGTTTAGGTATACTTTTATTTTCCTTGCCAAGAGAAGTTGTTCTTGTAAGGAGTAACTCCCGCCTAGAACATGCTGTATGTTACATCAAAAGCTGCCAGTAAGACTGCTGCAGAGGAATGGCCACAGGAGGAAGAAGTTCCTCCTGCCCCCACCAAAAACCAGAGTGTACACTTAGCAGGTATACATAAATATCTAATTCTCTGAAAATTTCAGTCCAGAGCTTGAATTTTGACCCTCCAGAAATATTCTGGGTACTCTTCATGTACTGTGGGGGGTACAAAAAAGGTATCCTAGACTTGAGTGAGAGTGAGGCCATCTCTTGATTATAATGTTCAAGTGACAGTCAACCAAGCAAGTAGCAATTGCCTTTCCATCAATCATAGGGAGTTCATTAAGCTCCTTATAAACAACACAATTTTGCACCAAGTAAATGGAATGTATCTGCACTGTACTAGGCATGGATAGATGGCATAGTAACACTAGGAATTCCTAACCATGGTTGCATTTAGCCACTGATACAGAATGTGTAGAATGCAAGTAATCAAAAGACTATCTTTCCACAGTAGAATATAGTTGCTCTGAGAAATCTGCCTCTGCATAATAAAACATAATTGTGTTCACTTTTTTGTAGGATCTATTGGTAATTCAGAATTATCAAGATTTAATTATTGTGCTAGAAAAAATACTTTTGCCTACTTAAACATAGCTGGTTGTGGGGTTTTTTTTAGTCTTAGTGGTATATACTTTTTCAAACTAGATTAACTGCAAAGACTTACGTGTATATGTAAATGTAACACATAATACAGTGTAAAAAAAAACAGAGCATCACAGTGACTCTAAAATGCATTGTAACTCTTGCAAAAAAGATGTTATCTTTACTTTGCAGAAGGGTTTTATCATGCGTATAAATATATATAGCTGTGAGTATGTCGAAAGCAGCTAGCACAGGATCGCTTAGCTGAGTGGGAGGTGATGCAGGACTGTGCTATTAGTGAGCAGGAGGTGGGAGGTGACTGGGGCTGATGGGCAGGTGGGATACGATATTTATATACATATGTTTACACGTATTTTTAGATGAGATATAAATATGCAAATGTTAATTCAATAAGATAGCTTGCCTTAAGGGTAGATAGAATGATGTAATAACTCAGAGTGAGGCAGCATAGTAGAGTGGACTGAGCATGGCAACTGTGAGACAAGAACACACATTTTAATCCTGATTTCTACACAGTAGTGCCTTATTATTTGCTCTTCCCCATGTATTCTATAATAGCTTTGGCTGGACATACATGTTCAGTTGAGGGGTATGTAGTGTATTTCATATATACTTGTAGCTTAATTTGACACGGTTAAGAAAAAAATGATGACATCTGTAGTGACTAGTGATGCAGGGAGGTGGGCAGTAGCAGTGGAGGAAAAAACCTCTGTACAAGGATTTTATGCAATTTGCCTTATCTCAGCTTTTTTCCTATTTCCTCGGTCAAGTTGATGTCCGCTTACTTAATTTCTGTTATTGGGTACACTCGTACATTCTTCAGAGAGTTTCTCTCCTGTTGTTTCTCACTTACTGTTTGTTAATTAAATGAGACCTATGAATCTTTTTGTCATAAGATTTTTTTTTATTTTATTTTTAACATATGCACAGATTTTTCTCCAAGCTGACCTGCCCAAGTATTGTCAATATCTCTCCAAATTATCTGGCTGTCTGTTAGTTGTGGTGCAGTTTCGATAGGACAGATGACATATTTCCTATTACTGACAATGTAAAGTAATTTAAACAGCTAGTTTCCCATCCCTCCCTAATATCTATTCCCTTCTTCCCTGCTTCTGTCCGTACTGTTGGATCCTCTCATAGGCTCTGTATATCTAGGCTGGATATGCCTAACTGGTTTTTTAGCATCCACCTAATATCCCTGATGCAGCTTATCTTGCCTGTCCCTATTTCGGCTATTCAGGAACAGCTCTAATGTAATACAGCTGATGAACTGATCAGTCTCACTAGCTTTCCCTTCTCTTCACTTTCAGTTTGATAACCAAAGACCAGGATGAATGTACGGGTATCTGCAGTTTTCCTCATATTAGTAATGGTAATTTAGAATTTGTCTGGAATTTTTGGGAGGACTCATTCTGCTCTGAGTTTGACTAAAAATACAGATGCCCCTGGTAGGACTTAAGCATGATGTAGACATCTCCTGTGAGAGAGCTGCAGCAAAACTGAACTAGATCAAAGGACAAAGAGCTATTACTCATATGAGGATAAACTATGTACATCTGTGACAGAGACTGCAGAGATGGCTGGGAAGCTGTGTGCTGTAGCTCTTAATGCCTAACAAATTGAGATACATGGTGGATTCTGAGGATAAGGTAAATTAAATGGAAAAATGATCAGTCACTTAAGCTCAGTTTAGGCTGCTGAACTAGGGTGAAAGTTCAGTTGGTATGTGTCTATTGCTATCATATACATAGTATTTGGTAACTCTTGCCTTATCGTAGGAACGCCTTGGTACCAGTCTTGGATTTTCTCTCTAAAAAGCTCCTGAGAAGGAGAAAAATGCAGTTATCCTCATGTACAGATAGATTCAGGTAGTGCCCTGGATAGACTGAATTTCTTGACAAGGCTATATGGCAGCCCACAAATCTAGCTGAGGTTTCCGAAGTACCATCCGTCATGTCCAGACAAACATTTGGTTTGACAGATTGTCATTGACCTGTTTACTTTGTTTCTTACCAGTAATCAGGACAGCATACCTGGCGTCTGTACTGACTGCTAGATCAGAAAATAGAGTCTCTAGAAGTTCTAGCAGCTCAGCTTCAACTCTCAGGAAGCCAATAAGTCTTTTTCTCAAAAGTGTAACTTCCAAATGAGCTCTAGCAATGTGCCTAATTCTGAAGGTGCAAAGGCTAAAAAAACTTACATGACACATGTACGCTTTGCTTCTTCCTGACACTTGCATCATCATTACAAGGGACCTGTCTTACTAAAGACTTCTTAATCAAAGAAACTAGCTGTCCAGCATCAGGCTATGCCCCAAATATTTCCCATCCCATGGTGAAGCAGGTTTTATAGTCCCTGTATAATTGCATCGCTCAGGCCTAAACCCAGACTCTGCACCTGTAGAACATGAGGGAGGAGAAGTGCACTGGAGATACAGAGTGCATCCAATGAAGGCCACTGCAGATTTTGGCTCCTGGTCAGTATTCAGAATAGGAATGTATATACCTAATTATTTTGGATTTATCATATGCCTTTTGCCATGTACGTATTGCAAAAATACTTCAGAATGTGTTCAAAACCCCTTTCCATCTCCCCCCAACCAATTCCTCTTAAAATCTAGTTCCTTTGGCTTGAAATAATGATTGGCATTGTGTTATGTCTCATATGTCATCTTAAATGGAGATTCTTTTAAAAATAAATGTGGCAATTAAATCCCCAGGCTGCTTCAGTTTGTGCACAGCTTGTTTTTAAGTAACTGATAAAGAATATGCAAAGTTTTCAGTGAAGCTGCCAGTCCCTCTTCAGTGTCCGCCATGCAATGCATATCTTTGTTCCTTTATTTACATTGACTTTGTCACAGAGAGTTAGTTTACTTGTGCCGGTAGAATGGGATTGTTTTCATGTGATCCATGACAATTAGTTTTCAGGTAACTTGTTGGTATTTGTGCTTAGGAAAGAAATGTTTCTCAGCTCACCTGTGAAACCTTATATTTGCTGAAAGTATAAATGTGAGAGCTAAGACTTCATGCTTCCTTGGCACAGTATGATCTACCATTTGTATGGTATGTCTTTACTAAGCAGTACTAATTTGTGAGGAGAAAGGAGGATGTGGAACCAGCTTGAGCTGAAGTGGCAGCTGCAAACCAGCCCTCAGTAGTAATAGGTGTTTTTAGGCATGTTTACCAAGAGACTGGTTGTGATCAGTGCTATGCTAGGGAAGTAGTCCATGGAGACTGTCTTTGATTTTCCCAGGGCATGAGACCTGCTGGAAAATAGTTCAAGCCTAAGTATTAATAAAAGCAGTCCTACTCAAATTACACGTGTAAGCGTTCGTGTACTTAATCCCACAAGGCTGTTACCCATACAGCTGTGTTTCAGCCTTCCCTAATAATTTTTTCCTGTGACCCTGCCTCCCCTTGTACTTTTGTGCAAGGAACTATGGGAGGACTGAGGATGCAGACCTGGGCAACCGGCTGTTATCAGCTGCTTTATATTGCTGGAACATCAGAAAAAGTTCTGAAAATCACTAGGCTATAGCCCAGCAATGAGGCCTGTTTTAGCAAATGATTGGGCACAAGTGAAATAATGTCCCCTTAGAAGTCAGTTTGTGAGGAAACAGGTGGTACATGCTTATTACAATGCATAGAGAAGAACTCTTGGAACACAACTGGAAATAATTCAAAAGACAACAGTAAATCCATTGTAAATAAAAAACAGGGTATGATGTAACTGGCTTGTGATAAGCAGGGGTAACCAGTGGGCAGCCAAGGACATAATGTTTTGTTCTTGTGTATAATCACTGAGTAATGATGAGGAAGCAAATGGCAGCAGCTTAGGTGAAAGATTCCATGACACTAATGTGCTGCTCTTCAGCAAGCCTTCTGTCCCTGGCCTGTGAGGGGGAGCATCCAGCTGTATTTGCTGGAAGAGATCAATGAATCTCCTCGTAAATACTAGGGAAGGTCAGTGACAGTCCAACCAACAGGACACAATAGATTTTCCTGCTATTAATAGATGACACCTCCTCTTTCTCAGCCATATAAAAAAAAAAAATGGAGGTATAAGCCTGAAATGACAGAAATAAGCATTGGTCTTCCTGGTATTTTTAGATAATATCAGCTGACAGGGCAGATTGTGAAAGACTGAAAAATGACGAACATAACTCCATGACTCTCTTCCTCCCTGCCTCTCCCCTCCAAAAAGAGGAAAGTGGGGTGGTGGGGGGAGAGAGAGAAGAAAGAAGGCTCTGCTGGCAGCCTCAGGATAGTTAGTTTAAAAAGCAGGTGTGGGGGAAAATATGAGAAACAATCTTGTGGGATTCAGTGAGGAAACACTTCAAAAATATAATTTGATTAGGACACAGCCTGTATGATTCAACGAGGGGGAGGAGGTATTGCCTGGAATATGCATCTGACAAACTTTCACATCAAGAATTACTAAATTACTGTCATGCAGCCATGAGGTAGGGGCCAAAACAGCTTGTGGAATAGATAACTTTTTTTTACAAACTCATGAACTGCAACTTTTCGAGTTGTTGGCATCTATGATGGGAATCAGCACCATGAGTTACTTCTGCTTCTGCTTCCATTGATGTATTCCACCTTCGTATTTTTATCACAGTATCATGGGCTGCGTACCCTTCCTAAGCTCTCTGTTGGACTGGAGAGCAGGTAAGCAAGACGAATCCTTCACTACAATGGGCAAGAGAATGCCAGATTTAATATGAAGATGATTCAGGCTTTGTGTCTGATCAGGTAGGCTTTGGCATCATTACAGAACATCATTAATTCACTGACAACTGTTTATTATTTGATATTTTATTATCTCTTTTGTAGGAGTGTCTATAAAGGCATTGCTATGAACATGTAGTAATGGTCAATACCTGACACAAAGAAATTATGTAGGTGGAATCAGAAAAGATAAACAGTAAAAGAAAGACAGTATTATTTACAGAAGGGCAACCAAAATAGGGAAGTATTTAAGCATTTAAAGACTGCAGCCCCTAACTCTTAAGTATAAATAGAATTCAGAATGCTATATTTTGCATCATAGCACAAGAAGGAGATTAGGCAGAATCACAGTGTGGGACCTGCTCCAGCTAGTAAAGGAAATAAGGAGGACAGAGTAGGCTCTGAATTATCCTTCCTTTTAGAGTTATCTCCTCAAGGAGGATTATACAGTGTAAAAATGTACAAACAGTAAAATGCTAGCCATTTTCTTCCAAAGAACTGAGCCCTTTTCATAGCTTCTCCTTTTTTTAACTGATGATCCTCACTTATTTGTAAGTCTGTTGTTTGGTACACTCATTCAGGTAGAAAGTTGTCTGAGTGTAATTTTCACTTCAGATCTAGATGTCCAGCTTCTGGAAAGCAAGCAGCCAGAACAGAACTTGTCTATTGTCTCTTGGACAATAGCACTCTCCCACATCGTGCTAATGGCCTATAATTGAAGGTCTGTTTTGTTGTGAGAGAAAATAAGAGAGAATAAATATTAAAAAAGGAGACTGCTTAGTACAGTGCTAAGAACATTCACTTGGAGAAAAGAAACTGGGTGCCATATCTGCTTTCAGGATGAACTCTCTACTGGAATTAAGCAGAGGATTTGTGTAAAATACAAGAACAGTCCTGGGAGCGACAAATAGAAAACCTGTGTGTGCACACTGTATGTTAGTACCATGTATCTCTTAAGCCATTAGGTTTTGATTATACTTTGCACAAAGCAAAAATGAAGAACCACCTCCAACTAGCAGCCCATGCTCTTCAGAGGCCTGGGGTACAGGAATGTCTTGTTTCTGAATACAGATTAGGTTTTGGCAGGTGATGCACATATGACTCCTCAAAAAGGGTAGATCAGGATTTATTACATAATTACATGTAACTGCTAAGAAATAGTTTCACACCAAGCAGTTTCTTCTATTTCTAGCCCTTTCTGAGGAAAATACAGAAGAGTACTGAGTAATTGCACTTATCATAAGGAATTTTGGTTGGGGAGGAACAGGTAGGTATAGGAATGCATCTGGGAAGATTAAGAGAATACTTTCTTTTCAAAGCTTGCTGTCACCAGAGGAAAATTCCAGAGGGGACAATAAATAGTATATTCTTCATAAGCATATTGCTACTATAACATTCTGTGATTGAGAAATAATCAATTGTCTTACTGATTTTTCTCATAAAAAAACATTGCTATCTTTTTAATATCTATTGGCAAGATAGTGGGATTTTGTCCTTAAGATATTTACGAAACCTTGGGCTTGTTGCAAAGCTAAATGAAGCCTTGGAAAAGATGTTTATTTGCACCAGGTTAATTTTAAGATATTAGCACTGAATGGAACTGTGTATGAAAGTAGAAAATTTCCCTTGCAGATGTGTACAACCTGTTTGGCGTTAGTACGATATTCTGTTTTGAGGTCTATTCCGTATAAAAAATTGTTGTTTATTAGAGGTTAAATAGTTATTTAGTTAAAATACACTAGTTTGAACATTTTCCTTGAAAGTACCATCCCAGAGAGAATTGGACAGAACTATTAATCTTTGATTTATATTTGTATTTTCAGGCCCCAATTCAGCAAATCATGCTTAAAGTTAATCATATTTGAGACTGAAAGTCCATTGTACCATAGTGAAACTCATGGGACACTTTAACTACAGGTAGAGCTGAACTGAGGTAGAAAAAATTGACAAAAATACTAATAATATTCTGTCTTACACTAGGTCTTGTCATTTAAAATCAGCTGGATATATGATTGCTGGATATGCTCTTTGCCTTAGAGTTTATCTGAATTCCATTGAAAACCATGAAAGGATAGCCATTAATTAGATCAAAACCTACCCAATTTCATGCAAAATGTTTCCCTAGTGTTACTCAAAACAGTTAATTGTTAACCACACTTTTTTTCACCACACTTTGTTAGGTCAGAACTCTTTAGGAATGGTATGATGATCCCTAAATTAAGAATGTATAGGTATAAAGTCTTTAGAGTTTGAGAATTCTCAGGGCTGGAAACTTAAATCAATTTTGCCTTGAAAAAAGGGTAGTATGAACTTTGTGTTTTTCAGTACAATGCTAGCCCAAAATTTTGGCTCTATAAATACATTGTGAAGCGTTGCCCTATTAATTTAGGGTTCATTTAAAAAAAATAGCAACCCTGTGAATGTATGTAGTATTTAAATGATTCATATAGCTGGGGCTGGGCTTCTGAAAAGAGGTGTTTCACCTGCTGAGAGATTCACTAACACACTTAGTGAAAATGAAGGCTGCCCCCTAGTAATGATTATTAAGGTCAGACTCAAAAGGTCAGAATAACAAGTTTGCAACTATATCGAGAATTCGAAGTATTAAATGTGAGGAGCACTGCATATGTTCTGATTTTCTTTCTAGAAGAAACTATATTAATGTTGTCAGAACAACAAACCGATCTTTTTCATGATTTGATGAAATTTGCTGATCTGTATATTTTCCTTCCTTTTGAAGTAATGAAAAAATAATGAGCATTTCAGAGAAACTATTGAAATTGTTGAAATTTCAGTTCCCTGAGAAAAACAAAGCCTTACAAAAAACAATGATTCCTTGTTAACAGACATGTTCATGGACTTTACACAGGAAAAAGAAGATTGAGTTGTTTTATAATACTACCTCTTTTACTGTGTTTGGCTTAGGAAAGTGACTAGTTATTTCTAACCTTTGTTTAAGAAAGGTTTCCTTTGCCAATGGTGTGAGGAAATACATACTTTATTTTAAATCTTTTTGGAAATAAATGACAGTGACTAGCTTTATTAGTGGAAGCCTCAAATGCAGTTGTAAATATTACAGGCAAGTGCAGACTATTTTACCTAAGGACAACCTGTAGCTTCTGCTCCTTCGGCAACAGTAGGGAAAAGAATAATTTTGAATAATTTACAAGCTTTGTACCAAAAAGCAGGAAAACTAGAGTTGTTTAGTTGAAGGCCAGAGCTCATGAGCTTTATCAGATGAAGCAGAAACTCTAATAGAGAGTCACAATGGTGTTTCTTACAAATAAGTGATCCATTTCTCTCATTTTCTAATTATCTTCTATTTGATGTAAGTGGGAATCCTCACATCTATATATAAACACCTAGAAGTTGTTGTATAATCTAAATACTCTATAGAAAGAGATGAGAAAATGGCGTTTCCAGAATGTGGCTCATCCCACATATTTAAATCCCTATTGACAAGCTTCTGACAACTTTTTAAACTGAAAAGCTTGATATTTAGATTGTCCAACCATTCTTCCTTCTCAGTTTCAATCCCTATCAGTTTCAAATATAGTCTCAGGTTATTACACAGTTGGCAGGAGATAAGACTTGCAAAGGCGGTATAGAAACAGCATTTATGGGTCAGTGAACTTTCTCACTTTTACAGGCATACTGCATTGGGAAAACGGTTTAGCTCATTTTCCTAACCACAGTACAACTCAAGTGTTTGGAGAGCAGTTTTTCAAAGTGAAATTGGCATGATTCATAGTTGCATCCAAGCCTCTTCTCTACTGCCACATCCACTTAAACTTCAAAACAAGTTCTTAATGAGTTTAATCATATTTAAAATTTTAATCTTTTTCAACATTATTACAATTGCCTTTGGCAAAAATCAGTAGTACACTGAGCTGCACATGACTCAGACTCAAACCAGGTTTTGTGTATTCAATTCCTTGTGAATCATCACTTTTTTAGACAAGCCTTTAATTTTTTGGTGGTTTTGCATCTTTAATTACATTATTGTGCATGTGAATAAAGAGAATATCTAAGAAATGTCAGAGACTGTTACAGACATCTCCATCTAGTCAGGATGAAACTGAAACATAGCCTCTCTCTTCCTTTGTCTCTACAGTCTGACACAAATGATGAGTGGGTTTCAGGGGTTCTTTCTTGAAGATATGTATCTATTCCTCCTGGGTTGCATAGCCAGAAGTGGAGGTTGTGGACTATTATATCTCAAATAATAGCTTTTTTGATTCTCAAAGGTCTTCCCTTAGCTCAGCTTCATGCCTACAAATAACATGATATTTTTTTGACTTTGAGATCGTCACTGGTAGATCTGTGATAGTGTGTTTTATTCTCTGTTCCTTGCACATTCCTCACATATGCCTGCATGAAATTTGAAAGAGATTCTGCAAACTGTAGTCATGGGGAACAATATTGTATTATACAAGAATGCCTCTTTGAAATGCAAGTTCTCTATTTCGGAAAACAAGCCTAAAAAATAATCACTTTCCCTCAATCACCATGATTCTAGAGTACCCTAAAGGTATACAGGGACTTAATATTTCATAGGAAACATCATTCTTCCCGTCCCACAATTTGCATCATCAGTTGGAAGCAGATCCTGAACTGGTACAAGTTGATTCTCTGTTTCTAACCTATAAATTATGAAGCAACTTCGAAAAATGAAGTGTGTAAACCATGCTGAGATTATATTTTGGTTATATTTCCGAGATCCCAGATTTCCCAGAAACAAAAAATGGCCTTTAGAAATGTGAATTAAATCCTGTCATCTTGCTGATCTTTAGTGTGAAGTAGAGTGATGGCAGCATAAATAAGAATTAGTAACAATTACTAACAATTAAGTCTTTCAGGATTCAAATTGCCAACTAATGTGCACATTCCTACACTGCTTCTGTTCCTTTTTGTATATCATTATTGCATTGTTTTCTCAGTAGTTAGAAGCTCCAGAAAATTCTTTGATACAATCTACAAGGTAGGTATATATATACACTGTGACTGCAAAAATCTGTGAAAATCACTTCTGAAGAGCACCAATGAGCTATATTTAGATTCAGATCTTCCCTTTACATTCGCTTGCACCTTTAATGGTCAGCTGAATTTAAGCTAATGACTTATGTCATGTTTACTATGTTGCATTATGCAACATAAAGTGTATGTGTGTGTCTGTGCGTGCATAGTTATATTTGTATTTCTAAACACCAAACGATGCCCATCTTATTCTGAGAGTCATGGGGCAGAGGGAGAAACCCTCCACCTGTATCATACAAGCGAAATGAAGTTGCCAACAGCTTTCCTATCTGTCTTTGGTTCCCATATCCATGACCAAGTGTGCATATACAGCTGGGTTTGCCAGGGAGAGAGGGATGGAAAGGGAAATGACAATAATACTGAACTTAGGCCTGAACTCATACTCTGCAACCTGCAGCTAAGAGAGGAATCATCACCAGATTTTATTTCAGTCAGTGCCACTCATTTACTCCATTGGTAACTATCAGTTTGTTACCAGTACTTTTCAGTTCAAGTGTGTTACTGCACAATGTCTGATATTAATTAGTTTTTGTAAAAGTTAAGTTTTATTGTCATGGGTTTTATCATTACAACAGGACTAAGATGGAGCAGATCCTGACAGAATGTTGAGTTCAAACTGTAGTCATTCAGTTTTAAAATATCTGTTGAAAACTTTTTAAGTTCAAGTGTATGTATTATTTATTTAGCTAAAACAATTTAGTTTCTTATACTCTTAGATATTAACAGCATTTGCTTTGTAATAAGATTAGCACCTGGTCTAAGATTTGGTAAAGAGGCTTTCAGAAAGGGCTCACCTCTCCTGTAATTTTGTACCTGGGTTTTTTTATTTATTACAATATGCAGGTTTACACACCATAGCTTTTCAGGTACTCAGTTTGTAACAGTAAGTGTTATACAGTGTGCCTACATTTAATGATAGAGCTAAAATCAAGGGTTTCATTTTAAAAATTGTGACCTTGTTGGCCCTCTAAGAATGGGAGAGCTTGAAAATATTTACTGACTTTTAAGACCTTTACAGATTCCTTCAGTGAGCTGTTTTGGATTATTTTAAGTGGAAAAATATTTTGAATGTAATGAAAATGTATTTTATAATTAAAAATTTCAACAGAACATGCTTCATGTTTTCAGGAGCATGCACATGTATAAAAATAGAATCCAACTAAGAGATATGCCTTGGACTTTGAGCAGGAGGATAGGCCAGAAAAGCTGCTGAGGTCCCTTCTAACCTGAATGATTCTAAGATTCTGTGACTGCACATTTCTTATATCATTAACTTCAAGTATAGACTCAAATCTAGCAAGGGGTTTATTATCTAGGTCCTGTGATGGTGGACTTGAAATTCCTCTTTTTGCTTATTCTTTTACTAAATCACCAGCCAACTATAGCCTCCCTCCCTTTCCCTTCCTTACATTCTTCTCTCTCTCTCCTGCTCGCTTCCTTTAGAAATATGGCTATCTCTTTTAGATTATGACTACAAAAGTAGCATATTTCCACATTAGAAATACCACCATTTGACATGAAAGTGCACATTTAACAAAACATCATGTCAAATATGTGCAAACCCTCAGGCTAGAAGATTTTGAGAGGCAGAAGTCTTTGCCACTATACATAATGATTTATGTTTGATTTATAGCGATAATAGGATCGGTGACCTGTAATTCCAATTGCTTAATGGTTTTACTTTACTGGGATGTTTTTATACTTTGACTGTATGCTAGACTGTTATGATAATTAAAATAACTCATGACTGTAGGAGTAATGCATGATGGGAAAGCAGAGCGTCTTGGCTTGCCTGTTATCGAGCATGGACTATGCAACAATATCCAGATTCAAGAGAAACTATATCCTTAGAGAACAAATATTAGAAGTTGTAATTTCAGAATGACAGGTTATAATCTTCACATCTGAAGACTGTAATCTGCTTTCCTGACCAAAGTTAGTACACAGGTCAGCTGCACAGGTTTGGTTCAGAAGAGAGGCTGGGAATAGATTCAAATGGTCATATTTTTGGTTCCCGCTTCTTCTGTGTCCCAGGGAAATGAGGGTCTCTATCTTTTCCTCAAACAAGTCTGTTACCTTTTCATATTGTCAATGATATACAGAGAAGCGTAACATTCATGCTAAATCTGCTGACCAGCTATGCTGACAGTGTGATATTTACATTATAGAATTTTATTCTTAGTAAGATGCCCAAATCAGTTTTTTCAAGGCCACTGCTAAATCAGGAGATACTTTCAAACATCTCTCAGTCATTTTTTCTCAATGTACAGCGCTGTTGGGATGAAGATCTCAGGATTCTGTTATAACTTTATTGAGCTACCGTATGTATCTAAATAAGTATTTGTGAGAGATTCATAAAACAGTATCAGAAGACAGTTACTGCTGCAACATGGAAACAATACTGTTGGAGTATAATCAAGTTAAAATTATATGCACATAAATAAACTGCATAGTTATTTTATTAAATGTGTAAAACATTTTTTGATTTCTAGAATGATTTCTTTTAGCAAGTCATTAAATATTTAACAGGAGAGATAACAGACTTCCTTACACAGAAATTTTTGCAACCTTTCATAGAAGAGAAAGGCTGTCATTACACTCTAGAAAAATGGATCCTAAACCAGTTGAGTCAGGCTTATTTGACATCACTCACAGTGCAGACTGTTGTTGGTATTTGAAGACAATCCAGCTCTGAGCTGTAATTATGATGACAGATCTATTCATGTTTGTTGGTGCTGAGGATAGACAGCTGTTTTCACATGCTGGCTTACAATTTGACAACTGCAGTCCCAACAAACGTTTTTGATGTTCATACATGACAGAAATAAAAAGATCAAACATCACACATATGATGGCCCATTTTCCTTATCTCTATCTTACTGTTGAATCCATAGAAATGTAGGTCTCGAAGGGACTTTGAGGGATTTACCAGATCAGCTTTGAGGCAGAGTCATGGCTACCCAAAGCACAGCAATCTGTGTTGTTTTGTCCCTGCTTACAAAAGGATGGGTTTCTGCATGAGGTCTGGATTGATTTTTCCAAGAGGTAGATTCTTTTCCTGGTTTTGCTCCAGGACTTCCTTGGCCTAGGTTAAATCAGCTGCTGAATTCTTAAACCTTCCCATTCAGTCCTAACTGTAGACTTCTCATTCTCTCTATTCATTTCTACTGTAACCTCCATGGTGGAGGTCTGATTTCAGTTGAAGACCTTTAAGTGTTACTCTATCCAGGCTTTCTCTCTGCTTACTTTGCTCTTCCAATACATCAGCAACTCTTCGCTCATGTTTTACCTCCCCTATCCTGCCATATGCTTAAAGCTAGAGCTGTTACTCTGTACAGAGCTACGCACTAAACGACTGTAGATAAAGACATAAGCTGTGACTTCCTGGACATCTACAGAGCTACCCTGTGAATTTGTTTCCTTAAGCATAAACAAGAGTTCTGTTATCCTTTCATTTGTACTGTGATGATTCATTCATGCACAGTTACTTCTCTGTGTATTTTGTAGGACAGACTCATTATGAAATATGTATGTATGTTTGTATGGTTGGGAGTGAAATCTCCTAGTTTTCATGAAAAACTTTTTCCTATCATTTCATAAAAAATGAAATTAAGAAATCAGTGCGTATGATTTTACTACATACAACTCTGATGAGTATTGGTTTTGGCTATGGCACTGCCACCAGGCTATTATTACCACACATATTCAAATGACATTTTATTTCCTACTCTGCATTTCTGAACAGCAGGCTGTTTTGGCTACTGCAGAGTCACATCCACAGAAAAAGGACAGATGTTCCACATTTTTCTTTATGAAACTGAAGAACTTTTCAAGTTCACCAGCTAAAATACCACCAAAGAATCAGACAGAAACATTGTACAATAGATGACATTGTCCTAAAGAGATGAAGAAAATGTACTATTTAAATCACCAGCAGCACTCACAAGGCATACTTGATATAATTAGTAATTGTATGCTCAACAGGCACACATGGTAAAAGTCAGTTCCTTCCTACTACTCTAATAATGGGAGATTACATATAGATGTCTATTCAAAAGAGAGGATACAAGACTGTTGCCAATGACTGTAAGAGGGAAAGAGAGAGAGAAAGAGAGGATGAGAAAGTTTAATTAACAAGTACTACCCAGAGAGATATTTTGAAGAAAGAATGACTCATAGGATAATAATGCAACTTCGCCAGTGGCCAGGATAGGGAGGAAGAATATAAAGGAACAGCTCGCTTTTAATGAAGTAGATTTAGTTGCTGTATCTTTAGGAAGTTGAAAACATACCTTTGTTGCCTGCTTACTCATATCCCTGCTGTAGTTTGTTAAGTTAAAAAAAAAAAAGGCAGTGGGGGGGGCTGTTTTCTCTATTGCTGTCTGGCAAGGACAAAGGGTCCAAGATATATCTTCTGCAATAGAAAGAACTCTTTGTACCAAAAATAGTGTCAGTAGAAAAATAGAGTCACAATAAAATGTAACATTTTGCCAGAGATTGCCTCTCAATCCAAGGTTTTACATGCTTTTCTAGAGTTACAAGATTTTTTGAAAGTAACAGTTTTCAAAGGTGCTTTTCTGGTACCACTAATACCACTGGAATGGACTGGATCTTTTGTGACTTTTCCAGAACAGATGGTTCTGATGGGAACTGTGGCCATTCAGAATTATTGCTCTCAATTAATCTTATCATTTCAGTAGAAGGAATTTAATTAAAATCTCAGAAGATTGTCTGTATTACCCTCCATTCTTAAGTCATGCACTTCAGTGGGACTAGGATGATTCTTGGAGTATCCTAGGAAGCCACATATCAGTTATAGGCAGAAATGAATCAGAAATGTATCAGTTTCAAGCCACTACTCACTGTGTTGATTTGTAAATTCATCATAAAAGAGGAGTAATTTCTCAAGAAAATTGTGCCAACCCATTTTCATTGTGGCATCTTCAGATGTATGCCAATTCCAACTTCCTTTGGCAAAAGAAATTAGAGATGGAGTAACCTGGCAACAAATGAAGTTGTTCGTTGTACTGCCTGAAGAAGAAACTGGGTTTTACCTAATGAGGCTGGATGTAGTGCTTCATTTGGCAGACTGTGATCACGTTAGGAACAATGTTTGCTCAAGATTAACAAAATGGTTTGCAGCAAGTGTAAACAAATACCACTATTGTCTCTTTCCACAGCACAATTCCCCATTTTAGGGAGCAGTTGTCTATCCCAAGAACTTAGTAAATACTTATATAGTGAGATATTTCAGACACAGCTGATCGGTACTGAAATGAAGGGAGATTTCAACAAGGACACCCTTGAAAATGTAATCTATGGTGTATTGTTATTCATAACAATAATTTTTGCCATAGACATTAATGAGTTCTCTGAGTTTTGATAGTGCGATGACTCCGTACTTCATTAACATCTTCAACTTCTGTAGCAACTTAGTGTTCAACTTAGTCTGACTGAAAGTGGTTCATCTATGTGGTATATATGAATGGGCATTCCTAAACTGTAGTGTATCTTCTTCTTCCCAGCAGCCTTTTGTAATGCTTCATCTTTGGACAGCATCACTGAGAAGGTCAAATTAACTGTCTTACTTATTTTATAAGAATAGTTTTTATTCTCTTACATCTGCACTGTCCAACAGCTCTACCAGAAAAGTGGTTTAGTGCCAAAAAATTACCATGTTTGTTGTGGTGTCAGTTTAGTAATGCATTGTGATATAAGACAAGCTCTCTTAATTGATCAGTGCCTACAGTGTATTACAATATAGCTTCCATTATGACATTTTGATGTGTCAAGTATGTCCTGCTGTGGAAAGCCGGAGAGAGTAAAGAGTCTATTTCATGATTCTTGAACACAAATCAAAGTTTCAGCCCTTATAAATATGCAAAATGTGAAGCAAACTATCCGGATAGCTACAATATGTATTTTAAAGTATTTTTCTACACCATATTATATATTGGAGTTATACATTCATAACATTTTTTCTGTGCTACATTCTGTTTGTTTGTCTAACTATTTCTTTTTCAATTTTCAAAATAGTTTAATGTGCAGCCTTAAGTTGTGTTAATATACTGTATGCAGATGCTCTGCTTTTATGCAGAAAGAGAGGTTTACAAAATTTTAAATATGAAAAATAAAGTACTTCCCCACTATTCTTTTTTTTTTTTCAGCTTAGGAAACTTGCAAAGAGCTAAAATTAATGTTATTAATTTATTGGAGCAGACATGGCTTATTTGACCCCAGCAATGCTTATAAGGCGTACATACCTGAAAACAGAACTAGGGTTGTGGGTCTGAGCTTTTATAAACCCAATATCAATATCCTGAAAAGGAAGCTTTTGCTCAAAGCTGTTACAGGATGTATAGATTTACTCATAAAAATGAATCAAATGAAGCTAGACATGTGATATATGATATTTTCATGTCTTGAATTTGATTTTTTTTTAAGAAACGATATGATTGATGTGCTTCAAGAACCAGAAAAGTGAATACAGGTCCATAGTAATGGTCTACAAGCTGCCCATCAAGCTGATATTTTTTTTTCCTTTTTTCATTAATTGTTAATCCCAAAGCCACAATTGAGGAAAATCAGAAACTTTGGCTTGTGTAGGTCTGGTGAAGTAGTATTAGTTTGTATATTAAAGGAAAAGAGAAATTTTATATGTGAGAATTACAGAAGGCAGATGTGTAAGTTGGAGAGTTCAGGATGGTTTTGTATTGTCAACTTGCCTCCACTTTTCATATGAATTTTAATTTTTTTTCTTAAAGGCATTAAAACATATTTCAGGAGCAGCTCCAGGAGCTGCTAGATGTTTCTACTTGGTCCTCATTCATCCTTTTTGTGTCATGAGACCACAGCACACAGTCAGAGCTATCAAGCTCTGTACAGAAAAGAGAGAATAAAGAGGAAGAACGTAGAGGGGGAAGAATGAGATGGTCTTGTATATTTTGTAGTTTTGTCTTTCAGTTTCTAAACATAATAGCACAGAAGCAAGGTCCCAGTGTCTACTGCCAGTCCTACAGCTGTGGACGGCCCTGATAATTCTGCATGAAGGTTGGTATGCCAGGGCAGGTGCAGACCTCTGTAAAGTGGAGTATGTTGAGTGGTGTGTAGGGATTATTACCGAAGGGTTGTAGGGTTTATTATTGAAGATATGGGAGGATATTATCTCTTTAGAATATTAACTCTTGCTCTTTCTTTACTATCTAAATGAACTTAGAGCCACTTTCATTTTGATTTGTTAGATTACCTTAAAGGAGTGGGTGATTTACTACTTAATTTAAAAAAATTGAAAAGTCTTATAGTAGCCTCTGTACGTTCAGTATCGAATCTGATCCACTGGTGATCTTTATATGAAATACCTCACAAAAATTGCTATGTGATGACAAGGTTTCAAGGAAGCATGTAGACTACGTTGTCTTCAGTTTTCTCAGATTCCAGGATCTCCAGGCTTCCCAATATGCAAGCTCTCTAACAGCTCTCCGGTTTCCTCCATAGCTTTAGGAACATTTGTTAAAAGTCTTTTCAGATTGAAATTTTAAAAAACACTTCAATACTTTTTAAGGGGTTTTAGAAAGATTTCAGAATTTCTGATAGATTTGGAATTCTATTTAATGACCTACTTTACAGTTCTAGCCTGATTTATCAAAGCCCGTGAGCATATATTTAAAGGTGTTCCATTCTGGCAGAGAACAAAATCTTTTCTTTAATGGTAGGCATGTGTGCATAGTGGACAGGTGACTTTTCTAGGGGCATTTTTGATTGTGTTGATTCTTATTCTTATAAAGAGACACAGAAAGAGTGGCTTTCTCTCGCACTCTCTCTCATGCTTGTGTCGCACATGTTCCCAGTTAGCATAGCATATAAATGATTGAACTTAGTAAGGTTTTGGATTCCCCACATACCCTATCTTTTATAGGAACACTTAAACATTATTTTCAGCCCTCTTGTGCTGCAAACTTGGCATTCAAGTTGTATCAGAGTGAATTTTAGTTTTAAAGTTGAAATGCTAAACATGTTTTTCCTACTAACAAACGAACCTGCTGCTTAAGCATTAAAATATGCAATTAAATCAAAACAAACCCGTGAAACAACTTAAGGCTATTATGGGATATCAGTACAGACAGGGTGGGAATCATCTAGTATTCCAATAAGATTTTAATAAGATAACATATTTCTCAGTAAAGATTAAAACAGGTAATTAAATAAAGTAACATCTGCTTTTTCCTTTATCTTCAGTTATCTGTGAAGCAGCTTTTGTTTTAAAATTATACTAGAAGGAAAAAATTATATGCACTCTAACATTTTTATGTCTCATAAATAGATGTCCCACAGCTGCTCATAACAGGACTGGCCTATGGATACACAGCTGTGAAAAGCCATGTTCCACTATGTAATAATTTGCTTGCATAGGCACAGTCTCTGAGGTCAGCACACAAGAGGCAGACCAATGACAGCTCAGCCATGTGTTACTTTTATATAATAATAATAATAATAATAATAATAATATGGCCTCAAATATTCCATTTCAAATAGGATTTAATTTAATTAGTCAGAGATTGACAATTCTCAGAAGCTTAAATTAATTTTTAAGTTGTGTAAGTGGAGATCAAGAAATTATTAAAAAAAATAATCTGTCATGGTGATTGGGGCATTTATAAAAACTAAGCCTGAACAACTAACAGAAAGGTACCAAATCTGACTCATTCTTCAGAAGAAAAGTTGTGCTGTTGCCACATCTTCAGTGTATCTTTGCTGAAAAGTTTTAAGTAATATGTAAAACAACATTTCAACACGAGGTAAGTAAGGAGCAAGCATGTGAAAGCATGCAGAGAAAGCATACAGTGAATGTATGCATACAGGGAAGGGAATGCAAACGTGCAGCAAACAAGGACACATGCAGGGAAAGCATACAGGGAATGGCTTTGTAGAGTACATACAACAGCTAATTAAAAACCAGTGAAAGATGACATCCAAAAGCTTGGTGCTTCTACACAACTAGAAACATGACAGCAGAATAAACAAAGACATAGAAGATATTTTGTGAGACTATTCTACTTTGTGTCTGAAATCATCTAACGATTGCTACCCGTAATTAATGTCTAGTGCTGCGGTCTGTTGGTTGCCACGTAGAGATAAGCTCCAATTTGTGGAACGATCTAGTTGAAAAGCTGAAGAGAAGAGCTTATAACTACCAGGAAACACTATGCTGAGGAGAAATGGTCTGCTTCATATTATTCCTTTATGCAAAAGACTTTTTCCCATTGTCTGCGAAGGACATTTTCTTGTATTTTAAATAAATTTTCTTGGATTTCCTGATCTTTGATTCCTCCTGTGCACCAGGATGTGTGCGTGTGTATATTTATATTTATGTGTGTGTGTGTGTAAACATGTCTATGTAAGCATATTTGAATATACACATACATATTTTAATATAAATACATATTTGAATAATATATATGGACTATATGGAATATGTGTGTGTGTGTATATATATATATGAAGTAGATATATATGTATAGGGAAAAGGATAAATTAGTTTTGGTCAAAGAGATGTCCCAGCTTCCTGGAAATAAATTTGTCTTTGGAAATCCATGGCTTTGTCACTGTCAGGTTCAGCTACAGAAACTGTTTAAAAGTAGAAGTGAAGCTGCACACTCTGAAAAAGCATCATCCAATGTTACGAAGATTTCACTTAGCACCAACCTGGTTAGCAAACATTTTCATGGGCATCCTGCTCCCTACTTCTGGACCAGGCTCTGCATTGGCTCTACCACTGATACAGATAGCATCAATAGAATATAAAAGAACAGCATATAGGCATAAAAAGTGCTGAACCAAGGCAGTGTGTAAATATAGAAAACAGAAATTTCAGTGAAGCCAAAGAGTATACCTCAGAAGTGCAGAATATCCACCTGATATCTTTGACTCCTGCAGTGTCCCAACACCTTCCTGTGTGCCAGAGAGACGTTAGTTTAAACAGTATCGAAAATTTTTGCTTCTCCTGACTCCTGCAGTGTCTGTTCTTTCCTTGGCCTAAGCAGCTTAGCTGTAAACCTACCTTTTGGAAACAGTGGAGGATGGATTGGGGAGCTGGAGCTACTGGTAGAGTGCCCCGGGGTCTTGCTTTATAGACTTCTCATGACCTGAGGTGAAGGATGCTGTTATGTAGTTATCTTGAATCACATTAGACTGAGCCTGGATAAGATTAAATGCACATAAAAGCATTTGTTCATAACATTCAGAATAAACAAAGTTAAAAGTTTATAAGAAAATATAAAGTAAATAAAATGAAAAACCCTAACACACTACCCAGTGTTTAATCTAGTTACATTAAGAATTGCTTTTTCTTTTCCTCATTCCCCTGAGTGTACAGGAACAGGGTTAGGAAAGCCAAAGCTCACTTGGAATTTAATCTGGTGAGGGATGTGAAGGGCTGCTTTAGATACATTATCAGCGAAAGGAAGACTAGGGAATATGTGGGCCTTCTGTGGAATGGGGCAGGAGACCCGGTGACAAAGGTCATCAAAAAGGCTGAGGTATTCAGTGCTGCCTTCTCCTTGGTCTTTACTGCTGAAGTTTTGCCCTCAGGAATTCTAGGCCTCCAGAGACCAGCAGGAATGTCTTGAGCAAGGAATACTTACCCTTGGTAGAGAAGGATCGAATCAAGGGACATTTAAACACAACGGGTGTACACAAGTCCATGGGACCTGGTGGGATGCACTCACAAGTGTTGGGAGAGGAGGCTGATGTCCTTGCAAGGCCATTCTTAATTATCTTTGAAAGGTCGTGGCAATTGGGAGAGGTTCCTGAGGGCTGGAGAAATTTTCCAGGCTGGGTCTCAATTTTAAAGGTGTCTTGTTAACAGTTGTTAGCAAAAATGAGGCACAGTCACTTTGACAATTAAAAAAAAAAAAAGGGAAAATTGATACTTTCTTTTTTGTGAATAAATTTATATATATAAAACTAAGTTATTGTCTCATATTATTTTTGAAGTGTGTGATTATGTAGTAATGTTGTACTAGAATATGTAATCTCAAAGGGCAGAGTTAAGGTTGTGTTTATAACCTTCATATTAATATTACCTGACTTCCTTACATAAGCTTGTGTCCTCAACATTCCCCTCTATAATACTTTGTGTGCAGAAGAAAAGAAGTATTACTATTAATTAAAATTTCAGTAAACAGAAATTTGTTCTCTCACTGCATGATTATTATTATCATAATAGAAATTAGTAAATACCATAACAGAAATCAGGGGTTTCGTTATGGTTTTTATCATGATATTTATTGCTTTATGCCATCTAGCGGACTCTGCGTTCAGTATCAGCTTTAGTAACTGCAGAACTTTAAACACTTTAACAGATGCTATTCTAATATGACTTTTTCATGTTTTCTTGATACATGATTGGATAATGGAAGATCTCATGATGACGCATAGGATAAGTTGCCTTGTTACACACTTTAAGATGGGAGGAATTAAACAAACTTAAATAACAAATGTTCAAAATGTTATTACTAATTGGAACTGATGCCAGGATTTTTTTCAGTGTTACATATGTGTTTGTTCTTAGTTTGGCTGAAATTTTGACTATGAATAATGAGGTGCTGAAATAAGTGAGCTGACCAGAAAATAACTTACAGCGAGATAGACTGTGTGGAGCGTTTAAGGATTAAATATATTATACAAAGAGGCATAATTGCAGTTTTGGGATTTGGCTATCCCGAAGAAATGTTGTTGCCCTGCAGGGTGAATTTATTTTTTAAAAGACTGTTGGTTTTTTAATGGAAGAAAAAAAAATTCTGCCTCTTCTTTGCTGGACAAGGAGAATATTAACATTTCAGAAACGTTTAATCTGTGATGATATTAGTTAAATGTGAGGTTCTTTAATTAATTTAATTTGTCCAAAGGAAAAAAAAATTGTTATTGGATAACAGCTTTTGAGGCAGAGGTACTGCCCCTGCCTATTGAAAGCCAGACAGTAAAATGAATTTATCCACCATATCCATTCACATATTTATCCATTCAAGTGCTGAATTGTCTGTAGTAAGTCTGGACAGCAGTAAGTTACTGCTTCTAGAGAAAAGTAAAGTAGTTGCAGCAAATGGGCTGAGGCAAACATTTCTGATGGCTGATTGATTCCATCACAGACATTTGGCAAGCACTGTTTATGCTTTCCATGTGCAATGTTGCCAATTGTCAGACTTCATAAAGGATCTTGTATCGTGGATCTTTTTAACATGTACCACTTTTTAACTTTTTGTCAGGCAACTTGGTCAGGCTGAAAACCTCAGCTACAGAAATCAGGAAATGACATTTGTGTTTTCGTTTTCATGGAAGAATTTACATTTATAGTCTTTTGGTTCAAAATTAGAATATGTTGAAATGAGTGTGACCCTAAGTGTGCAAAAATAGGAAAACTTAAGAAAAAAAATCTATCTCAATGTCCACTATTCTTAAAAGATTTTTATAACTGTCCATGGTTTTAGGATTTGGATTGACAATATTGCACGTAACTCTGTCATGCTATATCTGAATGAGGGCATTTTATATCCTGGCAATTCATACCAGTCAGGAATGGAGCTGCCAAATATGTTCTTTTCTGGACTTCTACTGGAATTGAAGCTGCAAACTGTTTTTACTAGTGATTCTGATTTTAAATCACGGTCCTCTGTAAAATCCAATCTTCTATCACATAAGCAGTTTTGACTAGCAAATTGAGATGTGTTTTATAATTTCCTGTTAATTTGGAAGCACCAGTCCTGTGATACATGCGCGTCTTACACCTGACACAAAGTATAAGAGTAACAAAGGGAAAAAACAAACAAACCCAACACCCAAACTCTGAAACTCTGAAAGTAGGAATAGTAATTACTTGAAGGACAGATGTTCCAGCAAAACCAATATACTTTTACATTGCTGTCAAGCTGTTGAACCATAGAAGCCAGGTTTAACTAAAGAAAATCTACAGAGGTCTCTTCTGCTGAGTTGTATTACACTGTGGTAACAGACTGAGTTTTAATTTTAGTCTGTAGATATGGGCAACCTGAAACATAGCACCATTGTCAAAAAAGAGCACGTGCTTTGTTGCTGTACCTTTGCCTCTTTGTAATAGAGGTTTTGCGTCACAGACTAATGTTTCATTTTATGAAATATTTACTAACAATCTATTGGCCATATGTCATAGAGTTTGCATGGTGACAGACTTGGTATTCGTCACCTTTTCAAAATGATTCTGTTAAATCTGCAGTGTTATACAGGTTCACAAAGCCCTTTCAATAACCCAGGTTTTTGTTCTTTGTGCTGTCTTTGCTAAACTGGCGTCAGTATCACATTTGTGTTCTGTTGAAATGGTTTTCAGGAATGAGCTTTTCAGGACTTTTCTGTGGGGTACCATGGAAGATGTCAGGATTCCTTTCTCAAACACTGTTTATCTGACAGTATTTGTCTTCAAATATTTTTTAAGTGTGGAGACACTTTCCATATGGAAACATTATTAGTCAAATGTTATAATAATACTTAAAAGTCTCTTTCCACTCTTTTTTTGTTAGCATTATTCACCAGTCTGGTTCATTTTATAGGCTGTTGCAGAATAATCAGCTAAAATTATGGAAATTATCACAGGTTAGGTTTTTGTAAGGTTAGGATAAGGTTTGTGCTTTGAGTAAGGGGAGAGGGAAAACACTCAACATAGTTGTTAAAGCTTAATATCTTTTCTGCTTAACATATTATAGTTTCAAAACCCTCAGAGTATACTTCCCTTATTCTGTCTAAATTTAATTATTTTCCATGTTTTCTGATGCAGAATAATTTTTATGTAAGATAGTAAAATGATGATAGTATCAACTACAATTAATTAGAAGTTTTTAAAAGCTCCTAATTTCTGTAATTGCATAAGATATATTTACTGTATAAACAGGTAAATTTGCATATTGTAATGATGAAAATTATTAGATATCAAGATAAGAATGTATGTTTTTATAATAATCAAGTAGGCAAAAATATAAGTTATGAACAACAAGCAAAAAATAACTGAGTGACATGCAAGAGAATGTCTTTGATTCCCAGAAGGAAAACGAAGAACTTCAAGAAATAGGTCACTTTCCATGATGTACCTATTCAAAGTAAGGTTCTCACAATTGTTTTGGTCTCTATCATGCGCAGCATTGTGCCCCAGTAGTGACAGAGTTATGTTGCCTCCAGCATTGAGGCATGCCACCTAGGGAGATTCAAAGAGCCCTGCTAGTAAACATTCCCTAGCTCCTTTCCCACCAGTACAACTTCCTCTATGTCCATCACATGGTCAATGTAGTCACAGGTGTATGGATAGAAGTAACTGGAGGTCTGAGTAGTCTATCAGACAGCAGTAACTCTCAGTGCCTACCAGGCCAACACTTCACATTCATATACCTGATCCCTACAAGATTATTTAAGGTTAAAGAGTGCTTTTTGTCCCATTGTCAGTCTGTATTGCAGGTGGTAGTTGGATGGGAAGTCAGGCTGACACAGGTACTTTAATTTCCATTTGTTCAATACCTTGGCCAAAGCTGCTGATTCAGTATAGAGGACTCAGTAGTCTAGGCAGAAATTATACAATGACTCATAGAGCTGCCCAGACACTTGACCTCTTTTTTTTTTTTTTTTTTTTTTTTGTGGCTAAACCCTTAGCAATAAATTAACTATGGTTTTATTATGCTGTGCAAGACATGCTGGATACAAAGACTTGTGTGGCATGCAGTGAAATTCATTAGGTAATTTTTTTTAGTTAAGCAACATTTATTTTCATTTTCTCCCCATTTTGTGTGGATATATACAAAATATTTGACAGATAATGAGAAGCTGTCTAACAGTACAGCCATAATCTAAAATCTAGCTAGAGAAGAAAGCACACTGGCAACAGGCTTTTTTTTTTTGTTTGCTTTCTTTTTTTTTTTTTTTGTAAGCTTCTGTAGATCTTTTGGACATTGAAGAAATATCAAAATGAAATTAATAGCTGCTGGATGGCTAAGACAAGATTAACAAAACAGGTAAATGTATTACTGCTACTCAGGTCCTTGGCCATCTCAACAAACCTGCTTTTGCTCTGTTGCATGCTATGAGCACTTTAAAAAACATGTAATAAAAGAGTATAACTGAAATTGTCCTGTGTTTGTTGTGCTAGATCGCAAGGAAGCATTCTTGTCAGCTGGATTTGTCCTACCTTCTAGAAGGGAATGTTGTACCAGGACCTGTTTGTAAGATGTTGTTCAAAATTATGTCCTGAAAAGATGGTGTCTTATTTGGATTTCTTTTGTTTAAAAAAACACTCAAAACCAGAGGGAGGGCTAAATACCTTTAATGAAAGGCTTAATTAATTTAAAAAATGAGATTTAAAGGGATTGTAACCTTGATTGTGACAGGACAATTTACCTCATTTTGACTTCTGTATTATTAGCAATTCAATATGAGTCATGGTGGTGTGGGGTTGACAGTTGGACTTGATGATCTTAGAGGTCTTTTCCAACCTTAATGATTCTATGATTCTATTCTATGATTACATAACATTTTTTTCTGGAAAGTATTCTTTACCACCATCACAGCCATAGTGGTAGTAAAACTCAACAGCTGTGTGCTTAAGTGTAATTATTGAAAAGCATGTTTTGATATGGTTTTCACAGCCAAAGTAGGTAATATTTAAAGAAAATGAGAAACATTCAAGAGAATTCCGGGTAGTGAGTCAATCTGTATCGCAGTTGAATATCACCATCCTCCACAAAAAATTACTGTGATTCTAGTTATAAAGTAGATCTGCAGCAACCCTTTCATGGAGGTGTTAATAGGGTATGATGACAGGTATTTTACAAACACGGTGCCTGAATACTTTAGGCATTCTCACCACAGTAATAGCACATATCTCTCCTAACAATCTGAACAGTGCTTTTTTTTGACTGAAGTATGAGGAATGGATTTTCATCAGACAATAACTAGTTAGGCATACAAACAAAAGGAGCCATATGCAGATAAGGTGCATTTAAATTTTTCTTTTACAATTTACTCTTTGTTAACTGGCAGATTAAATACTTTACAACTTAGCTGACCAGTTCTAAAACATGAAGAACAAAGTGCAACATTTAAATGAAATTGTCCATAACTAATTAAGAAAAGTGAGTTAATAGTATATCTCTGTTTTCTATGGCGGAAAAATTTATTAACTGCAAAAAGCTAAAGTAATTGAATCAGTTAAAATATTGAGTTTAGCTTGGGAGCTCTGGAATGCAGGCTTTTTCCTCCCTGTGCTGGCTTTGGCTGGTTATAGAGTTAATTTTCTTTATAGAAGCTAGTATGGGGCTATGTTTTGGATTTGTGCTGAAAGCAGTGTTGGTAGTACACAGATGTTTTCCTTACTGCTGAGCAGTGCTGACACACAGTCAAGGTGTTTTCTGCCTCTCACCCCACCCCACCAGCGAGCAGGCTGGGGGTGCACAAGGAGCTGGGAGGGGACATGGCTGGGACAGCTGACCCCAACTGACCCAAGGGATGTCCCACACCATATGGCATCATGCTCAGCATATAAAGCTGGGTGAAGATGAAAGGTGGTGGTGGGGGAGAGGATGATTGGAGTGATGGCATTTGTCTCCCCAAGTAACCATTATGTGTGATGGAGCCCTGCTTTCCTGGAGATGGCTGAACATCTGCCTGCCCATGGGAAGGATTGAACGAATTCCTTGTTTTGCTTGGCTTGTGCATGCGGCTCTTGCTTTACCTGTTAAACTGTCTTTATCTCAACCCGTGAGTTTTCTCACTTTTACTCTTCTGATTCTCTCCTCCATCCCACTGTAGGGGAGTGAGCAAGCAGCTGTGTGGTGCTTAGTTGCTGGCCAGGGTAAAAGCACAACACTCCCCCTTTTTAAATTACAGAATAATGGCAGCTGAGGGCCTTACTTGTAAATGAATCTTGTGGTGGAACTAGATGCTTTGGAGATGGTCTTCTTTGATGCTTGGGTCACATAGATGTTGCTAGATATAAGTTAGTAAAACTGATGTGGAGCACTCTGAATGTGGCGTGGGGGAAAAAAAAAAAAATCCTTTCCAGGATTTGATGCCTAAATCTATTATAAAAAAAAAGAAAAATACTACACCTGAAAAGTGCTCATTTTTCATATTATATTCAGGAGCAAAATTACTGATATACATAACTAGGTGAAAGAAGTCAAAGAAAAAAGCTGGTTACCTGGTGAAAATAAATCTGAAAACCATTGTTTAAACCATCATAAAAATTATTTTATATAAAAAAGGGAAAACCCACAAACATATAACTTTTTTTGCAAACAGCTTCTTTTCTGAAGGAAGGCCATTTTTAAATCAATAATAAAACAAAAAGCTCAATGCCTACCAATCAGTTCCCTGCAGTAGCTACCATAAGTTAAATACCATTTTCCCTATCATATGAGAAAACACATTTATAAATTCTCTGTTTGCTTGCTGAGCTTCTTTTCTCTATGGCTGAAGCCCCTTTTTTAGTATTCTGAACTCCTTGTGAATCCCCAAAGCTTTTTGTTTCTTAGCTGCTTAATCTTTAGATATAGCTGATGAATATTGCCATAGGTAATCAGAAACATTCTCAACTGCTTGTTTCTTTCAGACCTGTGACTAGGAGTCCTAAGGAGTGGGCTAGGCAAAGCTCTTCTCCCAGCTGGCTGAGACCCAGGTGTTTGGTGTTAGGAGATGCCCCTGGGAAAGATGAAAGGTATGAGCAGCAAAAGGAGGGGGGGGCGACTCAGCAGGGGGTTGCAGACCAGGCTGCAGCAGATCTGAGGAGGAGGGGGGAGGAAGAGGTCATTCAAGACAATAGTTAAGGCAGGAGGTTTGTAAAATGCCTGAGCTCGAGGGAGAAGTTTATGGCCCTGGGCATGACAACGAACTTGCTGCTTTGTTACAAAAAGGGAGACGTAGTTACAATGAGACAGTTAAAAGTGAGGTAGTATTTATTTTAAGGGTTATGAGTATAAATAAACTGCTTCCAGAAGTCAAAAGATACCTGAAGGTCTATCTGAAGCCAGGAAAGAGTGCCCCGGCTTGGTGCTTATCTGCTGGGAAGCAGAGTATTAGAACAATCTGTCCTCCCCCACTTCATTCATTTCTGATGCCCACAGCAATCAATGAAGGACAGAAAGGCCTTGTGCATGCCAGGTGCACAATTCAATAATCATCCTCCCACAAAGGAGGTTCAACTCCTCCTTTGTTGCCAAGGCTCTGGGAATAGAGTGTACAATGAAGTACAATAGCTTTCTTCGTAAATTGTATGTCTGTATCTCTTTCAGTCTATAAGGATGTAGTATAACATTTCTGCAGATGGGAGAGCGAGTAGCTTTTTCTGAACCTGTAAGAGCTATTCCAAATCAATTCCTAAGTGTTAGAGTGATTCAGCCCTCACCTTCTCTGCTAGTGTATGAAGCGTCAGCAGCCATGTATGCTTTGGGTTCTTACCAAGTGCACTTATGATTCAGGAGAAAATAGCAAGGAAAAATGGCTTCATGGCTGTTGCATATTAAAAAGACCTTGAGAATTTTGTATGGGAAGGATTAAGTTGTCTGCCGTGTACAGAAAAGATCTGAGTTAAGGAAGTTAGTAGAAATGGTAGTGCTGTAAACCTGTCATGCTCCAGCCCCAAGTTGTCTGAAGAGCTGTGTTTGCAAAGAAGTACAACAGTTCAGCAATGTAAACAATTAATATTTGGAATCCTTTTTTCTTTCTAATGTCAAGAAAAACATAGCTGAGTAAGAGTATTTCTCGTATTTGCTATGTGCCACTCTTTCAAAACTCTATTTTCTCTAAAGAATATGTGACAAAACTCTGAGGTATAAAAGGATAAACTAAAATTACAAAGTAGGCGCTTTCAGAAACATCAAAAATGTTGCATATCCCCATTAATATGTCAGTTCATTTCAAGTTTCCAAAAATAGCAAGCAACTCAAAATCAATTATTATTATTTCTGCCCTTTGCAGAATTTTATAAAAATAATTTTCACAACATGCAACAGGAAAGCCTTGCCATGTTCTCTGTGGTGATTTAGAATGCCAATGTGCAAATGAGTTGCCTTTGTCTCGAGGGAATTTTGATTCAAGCCATGAAATAGTGGGTGAAACAGCATTTGTTTCCTTCCCCAAACAGTGGATGTTTTGCATTATTGGCATTTATATTTTGAGAGAGTATATGCACGCATGGAAGAAAAAGGTTCATTTAATTAGCTTAGAAAAGTTACTCTGAAGCTAGATTTTCTTTTTTAAATGATCTAAGCCACAGATAAATCTTCAAAGCAAAGCATATCAGAGTCTGCCTCTAAATATTATTATTAGATTTTATGTTAGTGTGTTAACGTGAAGCTTTCAGTTCAAATGTCAGAGAAGCTGAAATGAGTGAAGTCTAGACCTAGTCAGAGGTCCTCTCTTTTCAGGTTGTTGAGAGAAGTGCAAGTTGTAAAGTAATGTGTAATTTTCCTCTTACAGATATGGGAACTGTCATTATTCATTTAAAGAGAGCAGGGAAAAAAACCCTCAAAACTATAAGCCAGAAAGCCATCTAGGGCAAAATTTTTTCCCTGAAAAAATGTCATGCTGTGATAATTGTAACCTCTTGAGAATGGGGCTTTATAAAAGAATTGTTGACAGATCTTTTGCAATTGGGTACTTCAGTTCTTCATTTTGTTCTATTCCTAGACATAAAAAGTATCTGTTTCAAGAACTTAATTCACAAATTGGTCTGCTTTGAAATGTTAAAATCTAGCAAAATATGCTAACACAAAAGAACCTTTATTTGCAGAATCAGATAAAGAATGTTAATAATAGAGTTGCTTGAAACTCTTTATTAAACACAAATCAGAAGCTATAAATTCCTTTTTCCAAACACAGTTTTTGTTTTAGTTTTTTTTTGGGGGGATGCTTTCTTGTGAAAAGGAAGTTTTTGTATGTTTGGTACTTGGTATGAGTATATATGTATATTTAGACAACTTCATAAGAAATATTTGCACTTAAATAATTAGCAGTTTAATAGTAGCTCTATGTATTGTGAACAATATTTGAAAACAATTTCATCTTGACAGTGATAATAAAGTTATGTTCTTATGTAAAGAGTTTATATTAATTAACTATAATAAAAGCACAGAAGTTACTATTTTAATTTTACATGTGATTCTTTTTGTTACTATGTTGCAATAGATTCTAGTTCCCTGCAAGTCCTATTGCTGATCTACAGCACACACATGTTTTTCATGAAGCATCATTGATTTCTTGCACCTGGTTGAAATCTCCAGTGGAAGGCAGAAATTGGGGAATTACTCTGTCTGCATGCAATGGTAGTTTACTGCAAAAGAACAACAGCAAAATGGAGATGAGTAAGTAGACTATATTTTTTATGATGAATAGGCCCTTTTTGCATGTATTTTAGAACTGTGCTGTAGTACAGAGTACAGTGTAGATTTTCTCTAAGTAATGTAGAGTTGCTGGAAAAGTAATTTTCTAGCAAAGCTGCGATTTAGTTTAGTAGTGGTTTACCTAGAAGAAAAAACCATGAGACTTCTTAAAAAGAGTATTTAAAATTAAGTATCTGCTGTAACAATCATTGCACTTTGTCAGAGGGTAAGAAATTGTGCCTTGTAATAGAAAGGGTTTGTGAGTTGATGTCCTACTTCACTGAAATTTAAGCAGTTTTCTGATACTGATTTTTTTTTTTTTGTTATAGTAAGGCAGATTCTGAAGTATGCTTCTAAATTTTGGCCTTTAGCAACAACAGGTTTCCAAACTGAAACAAAGATTTAGTAACTCAAATTTGTAAAGTTGACTGCTTTTTTTGTCCTCCATGGGATTTCTTTATAACACTGTAGATTTTCTTAACTTGTGCTTGGCATTTGTGTAATAAGACTTGTAAATACTCTCTATGATTCTTTATAGTAAAAATGGTCTCTAAATAATGACTTTGTTATATTATTGAAGAACAGCATGCCAATTGATCCTAAACTCACATGAAACTGCAGGAAAAAAAATCTTGCCCAGGCTATTGTTGGTAAGAGATCAGCTGAAGGTGGGTGGGTATGGAGCTGCTTTTCATTGTGATATGTAAGAGGCAGAAAACAGCTGCTAGCTTGGTGCTGTATGCTATGTAGAGAGTTTTCCTCTTTTGTAGGTGATATAAAAGGACCAAAGAAAGATGAGTCCAGGCTGTCCTTTGCAAGAAAGTAGCACATTGTATGTTTTATCTGCAACTGTTGAACTCGCGCCACTGTCTAGGAAAGAATTCAATATTTAAGGTGCCAAAAATATAACAGCAAGATTCAGCATAGCTCTGTAGCCACTGAGTCAAACTGCTGTCTGACTCAACAAACTTGATCTTTGTGTGTGTATGTGTGTATATACATATAAAAATATATTTAGAAAACTTCTCATTTTTGAAACTTTGGTATTTTTTCTCTTGGATTTTACTTTTCAAACATTTACTGGTTTGGTCATACAGTTGACATTTCATTTTTCTTAAAGCTTAAAAGGCTAAGACTAGTGTTGGGTATTGGGTGATGCCCTTTCCTTTCTTAAAAGGTATATCTCCTTTTTGTGTTAAAAGTTTTGAATTCCCAAGCGAATGCTTCTGAAATGGATAAATTGTTGCAAATGGATGAAAATTTAAAAAAAAAAATTCTTTACATTTAGTTTTGAATTTAAAAGAAATGTTAAATTGTAGATTTTCTTTCTTTTTGAACCAACTTTAATCATCTCTGTAGCAGTAAATAATATTTAAGTTTGTAGAAACTCCTAAATTATAGGAATCATTACTTAAAATACTGTATACAGTAGCTGCTTGCCAACTCCATGACAAAAACAGTTACCCCTTAAGATACAAGAAGTAATTATAATAGAACGTACAATATGTTCTTTAAGGTCACCACAAAACTGACAATACTTGATGTGTAACCTCTCAGTTCAGTAGATATTTAATTGGTATAATTTCTGTTCAGGCTCCCTTTCATTGGTTGGAGCTTCAACCTGTAGATTCAGGCCTGGCGTTTAGTTAAGTACACTCTGACAAAAAATTAGACACTTAATTAGGTGTGAAGATACAAAAAAGACTTTGGTTGTTCAAAGCACCCAGCTAGCAGTCAGTATTGGGGTAGGCTAGCAACACTGCATAAATGCACAGTTTATCCTCTAACCAGGGGTTCCCAATGCCTTATCCTTCATAAACCTCTGAAAAATAAGGTCAACATCGTGTGTTTGGTTTTTTTACGTATGAAATGTGGCCATAGGTGGGTGCTGGATTCAAATATTAATGAAGATTTAAAATGGGGTGGAGTAACTGCTAGCTGTGGAGAAAAGTGTTAATTATGGCAGCAATAAAAAGTCAACAGTTAATGGAAAGAGAAGGATCTCATATGAACCCAGTGCAGGGTTCTTATCTTCCTCTAGCACTTGGAACTTGTCATGTAAGAGGATAAGGATCAAATAGATAGGCATGACCAAGAGTTATTGTTCCTTTATAAATTCTTGGTCATTAAATCGGTAAAGTTCTAATGGGTTCTGTACTATTTACTTTATATTTCAGTGTATAAAAAGCCTTCTTCAAAATATACAAGTCTGGATGAAATAAAATAAACAATCTTCAATATTTATGCATAACAAAAGCATGGATATCTTCATCTGAGTAGTTCCTAAGTAATGAAAATCATTATAGTCTAGATACTAAATAAAATAAAACAATTACCTACACAGTCATGAGGGAGAAAATACCATGTGTACTACTGGAGCTTCTGTAGTCTTTTGTGAAGAGGGAGAGTTGCTTGCCAGTACTTTTTAGAAAATTGTACATTTTAATTCCTAATTTAAGATTTTCCACTTTAATTCTGTTTCACAAAGTTCCACATCTTAATATTAATTCTCTCTGAGCATTTGAAAGCTTCTGGAACAACTTTTTTTGCTCCCTGTATTATTAAATTTATCATAGTCAAGTGTTCTTCTGTCTCAAGCCTCAGCACATGAAGAGTTTTTGTCAGCTTTTCACAGTAGTTCATACAAGTCTTACAGTTAGTCAGCATAACACAAGGAGATGTCAACTGTGATGCTGAGTGCAGTTCCTGGAAAAGGATGACCAAGTGGCTAAAGAATTTAATTTATAAAAGAAAAAACTCCTAGTCTGTTAGCAATGAGTAAGCAACAAGCCTGTAGTTGAAGAGCTAAGGATAGGGATTGGATTTTTTTTATTTTCCATATATCAGTCAAGTCACTGCTTTTCTTGTACTGCAACTTCTTGGGGCCTCCTTAATTAAATTTATGTAGAAACAGCTGTAAGTAGAGAGTCTGTGTTCTTAGGGTCTATTTTTCTAAAGGCAGAGAATTATTTGAAAGCAGAAAATTTAACTGTCCTAGTCTCTGGAAGCTTGCATCATTTTTAAGAGTGTCCCCTTCCCCTGCATGATGTTTTTAATGATTAATTTAGTGAGAAGTCAATTCTTTGTAGTCTGGCAGTAGATGTAGTTAAAAGCAAAATAGCTGATGTCCTGAACAAGCTAAATATGCAATCTGATTGAGCAGAAACAATTGAATAAGTGTAGAGAGGCAATAGAAGAGCTGCAGATAGCTTAATAGATGTCATCAATCAGAGAAGCAAGCACTGTACAACAAATGTGGCATGGTGTTTGTGATCTGCCTGCACTGAAAGAGGGATTAAGAGCTGGATCTAGTACACTAGCATATTTGCAGCTGCAGGCAAAGACATAATCACCTTGGCTTTTTCCAAGTGTTGTCTTAAGAGGAAGATACTATTTTTATTAGCAAACTAATGTGGTCTTAAGATAAACTTGCTTGTTTCAGAATAGATTATAGGGGGACGAAATGGTATTCACCCCTAGAGATTCATAAATGTGTGCTTTCAAATTCAATTCTCCTACCTGCTTCATGCATGTTTCTAATAGTGCCAGCATGTTTGAGCTTCTACCTCTTAATTTCCCCAATATAAGGAAATTTTGAAAGTGTGATGGAATATCAGCTTTTCAAGGCTTTGTATTTCCAGGCACGCAGGTATCAAAGTGTTCTATAAGAATTTTCATATATCCCATTAAAAATGAAATTTAATAAAATAAAAGGAAATAAAAGTGAAATAAACTGGTGGAGTTGCGGATGGAAGACAAAAATGAAACAAAAATTTAAGTACTTGAGCTATCTGAATGTTGTTAAAAGCTGTTGAGAACACCCTACTTTCATTTTATGACAAAAAAAGATGTTGCAGTGTGCTGTAATTTTAGCAAAAGTGCACAATAATTGTGAAATAAAATTAAACTGGAAATTCTGAAAAAATTTTTGAATTAAGTCTCTTGCTTTATTAATTATGACAATCTCATAGCTATTGAAATGGCATTGTGAGTTTTGTACTGTGTAAATTTCCAAATTTCCAAATTACCAATGCCTGGTAAGGAATAATTCTAGCACTTTGCATGTTGCCGAAAACAGGCATAGTTATGGATAAATTAAGATTTCTGTTCTTTTTGGGAGGAGAGCATTAGCTATTAAGGTTGTAAATGTACTTAATTCTGTTTTCACACCGTACAGTGATAGTCTGGTAGGACAGCTGGATTGAGCTACCATAAAGCCACTAGGAGCTTTCCCAGTTGTTTTAATTTGGGACAGGCCATATAAACATACATTCTAATTACAAATGGAAACTCCTGCAGTTTGAAACTGCAAGTTTCACTTGCTTCATCAAACTCTAATTTACTATTTCTGCTCCATTACAGATGTTTTAGTTGTTGCACCAACTTTGTAGCTTTATCCATAATTTTATTAAAACAGCGGTATCACTTTGGATTATCATTGTTAGCTCTGAAATTACTGAAGTAGTTGTAATGATTATTATCAATATTTTGCTGAAGTGGTGTGACTGAACAATAAAACCCTAAAATGGAAGAGGGCTCAGAGGAGACAGGCAAGGGGGATGTGCCCAGGAAGCTCGGAAACTCAAGGAATAATGCAGGGTGTGACTGACTACAGTTGTTGTAAAGAAGCTGACTTTTTCTCACCACAGAGGGGACCAGAGAGTGGCTTTTGGTTTAGACAAACAGCTATCAACAGCTGAGTGGATCAGCTGGTGGTGTAAATGTTTCTCCCATTAAAAGCTCATTAAAAGAATGTAAATATCTCCCTGAGTCAGCCAGACCAGCATGGGGGGACTGAATACCTGGCTCAGCCCTATGTAGGGTACAAAAACTAGACAACTAGCAAAAGTATTTTGAAGAGAGCAATGGGCTTGAGCTGGCTTCAACCCACATATTCCTTCTTGGCAACTGGGGATGCTCAGTGTTGTGATGGCGAGCACATTACAGAGACTGGTAATGGGAATCAGACTGGTATTGTGGTTGAACCTTATATTGCGATTGCTGTATTTTGCTGAGCGTAACTTTCATTTGTATTGTTGTTTCAGTACAGTTCGTATCACTCTGGTAAAAGAGAAATCCCATGAAACACCAGCTGTCTTCAAATAAGTAAACTTTATATTAAATGTTACACTATCCATGCGTGAAATCTAAAAGAACCTGGTCAGAGAGTATTGGACTCTGACAAATGGGTAATTTGTGTAGTGTTTAAAAACTTCCATTTAACTTGTGATATGTGTGATGCTAATGATGAGATTCATGGATGGGTGTCATCATGAATAATCATTCAGGATATTACCAAGATAGCTTTGTGATAACCAGGGTATTCTTTTAAAAGAATTTCCTGAAAAATCAGGATGTTTGAAAACTATACATTTTCAATCTTAGGGCTTCATACTGAAGCTCAATAGGATGTAAAACTTCAGGTTTCAGAAGTTACTAACTTAGAAAGTTGAGAGTTTCTGGTAACTTTGTGATGATATAGCCAAAATTTACTTGAAACAGAGTTGATGTTTACCCTATCAAATGCTATATAGTAGGTGCTTAAAATGTTTTGTGAACAGTGAGTTTATTCCAGTTGGAAAGAGAGGCTTGATTCATTTAGTCAGAGATTTCTACATAATGTTTGGCACTCTCTTATTTATATGTAGCGTTGCCATGCAGGTGTAATTCAGCACTGACGTATGGAAAGTGGCTTGGTTTACTTTTCTACAGAAAAGTTTATTCTTAGTAATGTTGGCTTCTGGCTAGATAGGAATAGAGTTATCTTATAAAAGAAAAAGAACAGCACTGTGGCAAGATACTAAAAATTATGTTGCAGAGTTGAATTCTTCTTTAAGACCTTCATTTCATTCATCAGAGCTACCATTTTTTCATGATCCTAACACTGTGGGAAAGGTATCTTCCACCAGATTTCATGAACTATTCTGCAATGGATTTCATCTGACAAGAATTCAAGATAACCCAGTGACTGGTGGTTGAATGATTTACAATCTCTCAGTTCTTTGTCGAGTGAAATGTTTGTTATAAATTGTTTTTGCTTGCTTGCATGTGTATATCGATTCTGTCTTCTGTGTGTGTTGGAGAAATCAAAAGAATTACAGTAATCATGATTATTAGCAAAGTTCACTTTGTTCTTTACTTCAACACAATCTACTGGTAGTTGATGTATTGAAATAATGATATTCATAAGAGTTTAATGGCAGTTAAACAGTTAAAAACAGTGCATCGTGCTTGTACATATTCTTATATTGAGCAATATGGCTTGCATTGAAAGGCTGAAAGGACCAATTAAGATTCCCATCTTTCTTCTTGTTTAAAAGAAACTGTCTGCATAATCTTTTTTTCAAAGGAAATCTGAATTAAAAGGAAAAAGTGAGAAATGTTTAGCTTTAAAGGGCCATTTTCTTCCCTGAAATGCACATAGAAGTGCGGCTACACAGTGTTCGCTCTAGGGCAGGAAAAGCTGTCCCTTTTTGGCCCTGAAAAGAGTTCTTCCTGTATGTGTGGTAGGAGAATATTTCCAGGCTGCCTCCTCATGTCTTATCCATCAGCCTGGTAACAGACTGGAAAATACTTGCCTCTGTATGGCAGGACTTCAGTTTGAGTACCATCTGCAATCATACAGCAGCTGTATGATGAGGAGTCATTCTAGAATTATGTAAAATCTGGTTGGTGCTGTTCCCTCATTTGGAAGAAGAGAGGGTTCAGTCAGATCTATAGCATTTTGCAAGCAGGTAGAGGCCTTCTAGGGCACTCATAGTCTGCAGTAGTCTCTAGCCTGAAAGGTAGGAATGGTCTAAGTAAAGAATATGGTGGCTAAGGGGAAGTTGAAAGTATATTGCTGTCCTCATTCTGCCTAGGGCTTTGTTGTCTAAACATATTTCTGTTTGATTAGTAGAAATATTTTTTGGCAGTAGAAGGCTTACAGAGGCAGCATGTGGAAGAATTAGGGTCTCCAGCAGACAAACTGAGTGTACTTGTGAGGGGGACCTTTGGAAAGCTCTGTCACCTGGTGCAAGCACTGATCTTGAGGAAGTAGGAGGCTTCCTACAGCCACTGGAAACAGAAGGGACAGGGGGTCTTGTAATTGCTAATAAGAGTTCTGTATTAATAAATTAGGGATCTACGGAGATTTTATTGCTTGACAGCAGGCAGCCTAATTCTGTTTCATTTTTGGGGTAAAAGCTGGCCTTTCTATTCAGTACTGCCATTTAGGTTTTGGTAATAACTGTAAGTCTGGGCACGAGTTTCCACCAGTATTTTGTTTTAATCTAATTAAACACTTGCCAGCTTTTGTGCTCTTGTCCTATATTGGATTGTAATTTCAAATATCTACTTCAGTTAAAAAAACTCCACCCTAAAACTAGCTGCTTGAGGCTCATGGAGGTGCATAACGCCTAGTTTGGCTCTCAGGGCAGTGGTCTGTTCTGCTCTACATAGAGACAATAAACCTTTTATCCTACGGTAATTTTATTTTTAATTGGTGTGACTAACAATATTGAAGCCAGAAAATTAATAAAAAACTTGGCCTTTTGCAATTCAACACCCATGGTTACACCCCAGATCTGTATATAGTCTGTATATAATGTAAAGGTTTATTTACTACAAAAAGCTAAGGCACTAAGGAGAGTACACTTAAATTTAACAGGCAGAACTCTCTAGGACACTGATATTGTTAGATGAGAAAAGTGAAGTAAAAATAGGACTGGAAGAGCTGACGCACACAAATGCTGAGGTCAGAATGAAAACTGGTTTGTCTGAAGATGGCATAAAACTGAAAGAACTGAGGCTTTACCTCCGGCAGTTTTTTTTGAAGCTCTGGTCTCCTTACGTTGCAGTGGCTGTGTTATTTTTTTCATTTTCAGGTTGCTGTTTGTGGTATTCTACTGAGAAAAAAAAAAGAGAGTTCAGCCTCTAGATATGCACATAATCCAGAGGAATTGTTCTAATGTACTTTCTTACATAACAGTTCTGTATTTATTCTCCCTGAAGAATGAACTGTTCAGTGTAGGACCACATATATATTGTGCTAGTTTTTTTTAGGTAAGTGCATTATCTTGGAGGTCTATTTTAAACTTTATCTCCTTTCATCATGCAACTTTGTTAATAGATTTTTCTAGAAACTAGTAACATTTCAGGGGTTGAGGAGAACCTTAGGCAGTATGATACAGTGCCTTTGAGATCCTTTTAAGCAAGCACTCTTTTAATTGCAATGCTAGGATGAGAACTTCCTTTTGAAGACTTCCTACCCCTTTGAAGAGTACTACTTTTAAGCTATGTTTTGAGCTGCTGTGGATGCGTACCAGTGGGGCAGATGAGGCTGCGATTCCTGCTTCTGCATGCATAGGAGTAGTGAGATACAGAACTCATAATTTGCTCAGACAGATGGCACTTCTATTTAGCATCTCATATCTATTGGTATAAACTACCCACAGATTGTCTAATAGTTGTTGCAGACTTTTAAAGAGGCAAGTCTTTTTTTCTCTTTATCAGTGTTTTCATATTTGGGGGGGGGATCAGCAGTATTATGGAATATTCTTAGAAAAGATACAAACCCTCAGTAATGAGGTGGGTTAAGACTGGCAGGTAGTATAGTTCTTTATTTAAGGTAAAAAATTCACGAAGCTGGACTCTGTACTTGACCTTGGAAATGTTTAATATTAATAGCCTAGAGGAATCAAGAGAAAAGATCGGCAGTAAGCAACAGATTGCTTTTTTGACATCATTTGTTCAGATCTCTTAGGCCTTTTAAAATGTAAATAAAGAGAATGTATTCTCCCTTTAAGAAAAAAAACCTGTAAATCTGACTTTGTTTTATTGATAGTATTGTGAATGAACATCTGGGATGCTATTAAATTCATACGTATCCTCAGTTCTGTTTCTTTCATTCACCAAGTAATGGATTACTTTCATTTAAGATTAGAAGTCTTGCTACAAAGTGAAAACCTACTTTGATACCAATATGGAAAGGCACTTCTATACCTAAAGATGAGTTGTCTATAAATAGATAGTAGTGACGTTACTGCAGTTGAGGAAAATTCATTCCATTAAAAACATCAGTGAAGAACTAGAGTAATGCTTAATAATTAATGAATATGATTTAAGTCCATTTTAAAGCAATGACACTTTTTAATGGTCCTGTAATATTTATAAGAAACTCTTGCCTCCCGTAATTCTAATGAATGAATTTTCCTAACCCTTCCTGAAAGTTACACCTGTAAAACAGTTTTTCAGCTTGCTGTTAAAGGGTCTTTTGTTCAAAACCACAGTTCATTTACATAATTTTTGTAATCTCTTCAGGCTCTGTAGACTTGCCTCTTTTGTTTGGCATATTGTATTTCTTGTAAGTTACTGACTATTAGCTAACACCTGATTACTTTAAGAAGGATTAAAAGTCCCATACGTAGAATCATAGAATGGTTTGGGTTGGAGGGAACCTTAAAGATCGTCTAGTTCCAATCCCACTGCCATGGCAAGGAATACCTTCCACTAGATCAGGATACCTTCCACTAGATCAGGTTTGTACGCAAACCACACTTAGCTAAAAGGAATATAATTTTCATGTTTCATATACAGAAAGTATAGACTGTGACAAAAGAAGGTACAAGGTGACAAAACCATATGCAGAAGATTTTCATTTCATTGCAAGTACCAAAATTTTTCCACTGTCCTTACTGTTAAGGCCCCTAATAGTGGAGCCTTGACAGTAAGGTCATTGTTCATCTTCAGTGAATTAATTTCCATTAAGGAGCTCTGCGCTAGGTAGTAGGAATATCATGTGAATAAAATTTTAGGAGAGATTCAGATTTGGTTCACCATGTTCAGCATATTCCATGAGTGCTGGGATATATGAAAGGTCCAGCATGAGTTGGAAGAGGCACAAATTGGGATGGTAATTAGCTCCTGCCATTTGCCTTTGCTTCCAGCTCATTTGCAGGCTATTTGTACTCCTAGAGAAGCCATGGTGGAGAAACAAATCAATGTTAATGATATGTGAGTATGTGGTGCCCATTTATGTCTGTTCTCGTCACATGGCACCATGAGGCATCTCAGCCTTCCTGCTTTTCCCAACCCTGCCTCTTCTGTTAACAGATTGATTGTGTGTATGCCAACTTTCCGAGATAAGGGCTTATGGTCTTTACAGATTTAGTGAAGAAAAAGCTGGGGTTTGTGATTTCGTACTGAATAAGGATTTTTGTGTGACTGGTAGGGAATGTTCTGAACATCCAATGCTCTCTGGACTATAGAGATGCTTAAATCACGGCTATGTGCTAGCCACTTACAGCCATTAGGGATTCAGAGTGAATGTCTGCTTCTGAAAGCAGGTAAATATTTAAGAAGAGTGGTTATATTTTTATAATCATCATATTAATTTAGGAGGAGACCTGAATTCTTGGCCACTATCATACTGAGACTATTCATGCCTAGAGCTCTCATAGCCCAGGAATATTCCAATGTATTCCAATGATCAGGCTATAGATTATGTTGGTGTGGACCCAGACTTGGCTTCTTTAGTTGAACTGAAATTACTGCAAAAAAATGCAATATGTGCGAAGGCCAAGGGTGTGTGATAGAGTTCTCTACCATAATTTGTGCTTCCAGTGCTGTTAAGGAATTTTAGCTGACAACCATTTTGCATAAATGCAGTTGCTGTCTCTCTTTTGATGATAAGAATCCAAGGTCACTCCCTTTGAGGGGATTAGAAGCATGTAATCTTGTTCATCTTGCCTTTAGAGAATTGCTGGAGTCAAGTTTTACCATCTTAGAAAAAGTCTCTGTTACATCAATGAAGACAATGGATTTTAAGATTCAGTCCATGAACTGTTTTTCTGCTGACTTCCAGCCTATGTACCAAGTATGCCCTCAGAGCTGGACATTTACCAACTTGTAAAAATTTCATGGGATTTTTAGGAAGAGGTAACTTTATGCATTTTAAAATTTAGAATTTATCTGATGAGGCTTCTTACTGAAATATTTCTGAAATGTTTGACTAAATCATAAAACTAGCTTTTATTTCTTCCACTTAAACATTACAGTCTGGGGTGGGGTAGTTGCTTCTGGGTGGTTAATTTTTATCAGTCTTGAACTGAATTGAAAATTGGTGTTATTGGAGATATGAGCAAGGCAATGGAAAACACTAGTCAAGAAGACAGGAATTGTAAATTGAGCCATGCAAAATATTCACAAAATAGGAGACAGCATAATACTCTGATAGGATATTGTTAGTCTTGAAACACAGCCCAGGCTTGCTTTTAATCAATAACCAGACAAATTCAGCACATCTTTTAAATGAAAGAAAACTGGTCAACATTTGCAGAAGTGCTAGTCAATATGGGTTTGGATGTTAGGCACTCTCTCTAAAGTTTTGTAAAGAAAAAAAACAGGAAGCAAAGCAACTGAAGGATAAAGCTCAAGGAGTCTAAACCATGGCAGATCAAAACAGAAGCAAATGTCTGCATAAACCCCCACAATATGAAACTGCTTTGTTTTTAATGGTTTCATTCCTAACAGATGTTTGAGATGAGCTGACCTTTTGCCAGAAATGTCATTATCACCTATTGCATTATCCAGCTAATACTAGGTATTTGTTGTCAATTTCTTTTGCATACCTTTCAAACTATATTTTAGATGCTGCAGTACCAATTTCTTTAGTCTGTTTCCATTTTTCCATTATGAGTGAGTACACGGAAATGCTGTCAACAAGTAATTGGTGAGTTTGGAATGGAGATTTCTCATGGTCTTTTTGGATGATTTCAAATTAGGTGTTCTGTGGTAGTCTAAAAAGTCCCAGGTTATACATTTCGGAAAGCAAAACTTAACTGTTGAAAAGGATTTCTTTTTTTTTTGTTTTTTTAATCATTTTTCTTTAGGACAGGAAATGGGAATGACACGGGTCTTATTTTGATACAATTTCCAGCTCATCAAGTATAGAAAACCTATAAGAGATGAGACCAGCAAAACTGATGCCTTTTACTAATATATTTAGCTGTTGTTAGATTAAAATTTAAGGCCTAAATTTCATTATCGTGTAGGTGTTTTTTAAGATTTCTTAGCAAACTAAGGCTTATGGTAGGAACTGATTTAAAGAAGCACCTGAATGGCCGGTGCCTGCCTTTCTGACTGTTTGAAAGTGTTTTGTTTATGTAAGTAGTAGCCTAAATCTGTCAAAAACATCTCCCACCCCCACCCCCTGCCAAAAAAAAAAAAAAAAGAAAAAAGGAAAAAAAAAACTTCCTTTTAGATTTCAACAAAGTATTTCATAAACTCTAGAATGATTCATGATATGCTTTTTAAAAATTGAGATGCTCTTTGCACAATGTCAGGAAAAGTTATTCTACAGATGCTAGAGACAAAGGCCAAATTCGTTCTTCTCTCTTCTTTGACATTGAAGTCTATTTAAATTTGAAGAAAATGAGCAAATTAATATAACACAGGCTGAATATCTGGAGATATTCAAAATGCAACTGGACACAGGCCTGGACAACCTGCTCTAGCTGATCCTGCTTGAACAGGGAGGTTGGACTAGATGACCTCAAGAGGTCCCTTCCAACCTAAATGATTATGTGATTCTTTGCTTGATGATAGACTCTTAAATTTGCTTTTATATTTTTCATATTCCTTTGATGTGTCAGCACAAATTAAAACTGCCTGAAATCATGAAAAGGAAGTGTTAACAACATGTTAAGAGAAACTAAAGCTAACAAGTTTTCAAATTAATGTGTTATGTTAGAAACAGAGGAGGATAAAAGATGAATCGGCTCCCTTATCTTGATGTTAATGTACAACCCAACACAGGGAGGGAATGGAGTATTAAAAGTGCTATACCAGTAAATTCTACTGGCTCTTGTGTTATAAATCTTGTATTATAGATCTTAAGGTACTTGTACCAATAATTCTTTCAAAGGCTTGCAATATATACTGAAAACATTAGTTATCGTAACAGAGCACATTAATACTTATACTAAGTAACTAATCCCTAACACTAAAAGAATGTATAAGAAAAGCTTTGATTATTTTGTACAGATCTTGAGAATTGAGTTAGAATTTTTACTTCTGCATTAAAACCCCAAAGTACTAAACTAGCTGAAAACACTTCAGTGAGACAAACGTTTCTTGCACTTTTCTTCTTCCAGCTGGAAGCAGTAGGAGCAAAAGATGCTGGATTCTGTTAGTGAAGATCTGGATCTTCAGTTCCTGTGGGTAGTTAGTCCACCCAAAATGTGATTACTTTAGAGCAAGATGTCTTTCACTCCTGATCTTCCTCACCTGGGCAGCTTCTGAATCATGCAACTCACAGAGTACATTTTATTTTATTCTTAGTTCAGTGCAGATCTGAAAATGCAAGCGTTTTGTATAAAGGGTTAGTAGGTACATGGATCCCAGGTTCCTTGAAATGTATTTGAGGGTAGTCCTACAGTTGAATATGAAGAGAAACTGTAGAAAGTAATCGGAGTCAACTGTAAGGAAGGAAGAAAAAGCTTGAATAGCCAGGAGAACATATAAGGGAAGAAAGCTGGGATAGAAATTACCCCAAATCTTTCATCTATGAAACTGAAGTTTTATTCTACCTTTTTTATTGGTCATTTGAATTCGTGTTAATAATTAAGAGCTGCAGATTCAAGTTAGAAGCAACTGCTAAGCTAGGAGCACACTTTGGATATTTCCAAAACTCGTGAATTTCAGCACTCTGGACAGGGATTTGATTCCAACCCCATGGATGTACGCTGGGAGGACACTTAAGAAGTGGGTTCAGGCTCTCTTGCATATAGGGATAACTGTATTTATCATATGATGCTACTGAGGGAGACAAGGTTCTGGTCATCGTTTCCCCAACACAAAGGAGAAAAATTTCATAAGTCTTAGTAAATTATTTCAGCTTCTTCTCAGGGCTGCCTACATCTTTGTGTACCTGCTGGTTTAGGCTGCGCTAACTGTCTGGTAGAAGTAAAGTGGCTAGGACAAACTAGATGAATCTGGAAAGAATGTAGCTGTAAATTACCCCAGAGTCTGGGTCAAGTGCTTGATGGTGCACAAGAACACATAGGCTAGCTCTAAACTATTGAATAGATTTACATCTTAAACTTTGAGGAATATTGCCTCCCTTGCCCTCTTTCTTCCTTCTCTGTCATAGAGATTCCCCCCCTTATTCCTGACAAAGCCTGTCTTAATCTAGCTAAAGAAATAAGAGAATTTTCAGTGGAAAAGTCCATTGCATGGAAGGGTCTTGTATAATGGTGAACGGTCTAAACTTAATCAACCATTCAGGAAATCTCTTTCTGTTCTGAAAACTAATGTTATATCAGATGAGGGTAGGAATAGTATAGGATCCATGGTAACAGACCATAAAATGCTTTCAGTCTGAAAATGCAAGGATCCAAAATATTTCCTCTGTCTTCTGGCTATAAGAATAATTCATCTTCTTGAAATGAAATGTCACCTGCCAAAATTATAGCGCACTCTACTTCCTTAGTGTGTTTTATCCTGAGGAGACAGCTTTTATTTCTCTGCCATAGAGCTGGAATCTGATGTCATCAAGTTCGGTTGGGTATTCATCATACAACCCATTGTGCGGCAACAGAATTCATCATACAACAAGCTAGTTCCGAATCAAGCAGAGCTTTGGACTAGATGATGTCCTGAGGTCCCTTCCAACTGAATTTATTCTGTGACTCTATTTTCATCATCTGTTTCTCCAACTGTCTAGACAAATACTGGGCCCTCTAGAAGGTGCCAACCTTCAATCTCCTTTCATGGCCTTTTTAAGGGCCAGAAGGATAATGTGTCTGGTCGCACTGTTATCAAGACAAATAATTAAAAATACTTTGTATTTCTTCTTATATCCTGGTGTATTTAACTGGTGCCCGTGTCTGCCTTGAATTAGGAAGCTGCCTTGAACATTAAGTTTCTTTGAGCAGGAATGGACTTCTGTCTGTTTCTTAACTCATTGCTGATGTTGCCTGATGCATAAGACCCTCTTCACGTGGGCTGAGAGAAAGGAAGCTTAGTTTCCATAGAAAGGAGGCTTGATAAGAAAAATTGGTGGTTGGGATAAAGGCTGTGGAAGAGATGTGGTTTTCACATCAAAGAGAAAATTATGATCAAACTCAATATTTGAAAATGCTTCACAATGTGAAAGTGGTTCTTCAGCATACTGATGATGGAGGGGAAAAGGAGGTGGAAGAGATGACGGTAAGAATGATGTGGAGTATGATCTTTAAGGAGTGATTCAGGAAGTCTGTGTCTGCTCTTTGATAGATTTCTTTGGCTGTAATTGACAGCCAAAAGAAAAGGGGGAGGGGAAAAAAAAAACAACCAAACCAGCCAGGAACTCCCAAAGGCCAAAAAAGGAAATTGCAAGGGAGGTATTTTTGTTGGTTTCTTCTGGTAACAGGGTTGAAATCAGTAGGAGTTTTTCTATTAATTTCTGTGAGAGTAGGACTATGTCCTAAATGACTCAAGCACTACAAGCACGTTTTAAAACATTTGCATTGAATGATAAAAACAAGATATAAAACCCTAGAAATAGTAACTGTCGACTCAGAAGGAGGAGTATATCCTAGCGAGACATCTCATACCATGTGTGAAGCTGCCTATTTCTGGCAATTTTGACATCACACCCAGACAAATGGTGGTAATAGCCAAATGTAAGAATAATGACTAATACAAAATCTAAAGTGAGCATCCTCTAGTTTTTCCATATGGTTATGATCAGGATTAGATTCCTTCCAGAAATCTCCAAACTACATTAAATTTTCCTTGAGCTATAGCAATGTACAAAATGTTGAGTTGTACTGTACAATAAAAGCTGCTGAAATATTATGTAAAGAATCATGTTTCTTCCTTTTTTTACCCTAATCCAGGTAATCTAATCAGATGAAATGAATAAAAGTAATGCAAAGCTTTGATAATAATTTTATCTAAAATACATTAATTCAAGACACGTGATTTTTAAAAATTGTGTTCCTGTAGCAGTACGTGATAAAGTAACAAAATACAACTTTGGTGATTGACATCTTTATAAAATTTAAGCCAACTGTACAAGAGACATGGACAGTGTGAAAAATTCTTAATTTTTAAAAGGGCTACTTTTTTATTCAGAACTTCATTTCTCTTATACTCCTAGAAAGTACATGTGATCTGTGAAGTCCTACGAAAGTGGCTGGAGGCTGGGAAGATAGTAGAAAGAAGATCCCCATTGTTTGCTTTGTGCACGTATACATTTCCTTAAGAACTGCTATGGCCAGAGTCACCACACAAATCTTTGGTCAGACTCAGTACATTCAGTTTTATGCTCTACACTAGGCTTGTCAAGGCTAGGCAGGTCTGACAAAGATGGCTAAGGAAGAAGGAACTTATGCAGTTATGTCCAGTGTCTTATCTTTGAATAAATGGAGGGCTTTAAAAGTACTCATCTGTTGATCTGAAAACAATGTATACTACTAAATAGTTTTACCAGTGTTGTAATTTCATTTCATGAAGCCTTTTAAATAGCAGTAGGGTTATGCAGAGTAGTTGCTTAATGTTCATTCTTTGTAACTCTAAGGATACATGTTGGTACTTTTGAAAGATGAAATGTTTAAGTAACATGCTGTCATATATCTATAGTAAATCATAAGGTTTGGCAGCAGAAAATGTTAAATTGGAATTTATTTTTGAATGGCTCAGAGGTGTTTTATTGTAAGAGAATGTCAGGCAAATAAAAGGAAAGGTCAAAGGGAGATCTTTCCTTTTAATAGCTAAAGAAGAGTAAATATCTTAGTAAATCTTAATAGACCTATGGAACTCTTTGACGCTTCTAAATTTAAGCCACTCTAGGAAAGCTCTAAGGATATAGCATTTTCACTGCTTCTGCCAGCATTCCTCACACCTGCTAATCACATAGGTTGCATGTTATTTGGATCATATGAAATTATTCCAATAGTGTTTATTACAGACTCATAGATATGGGATGTACTGGTATGTGGGCTAGCTTGGGGAGAGAGAAGACTCTTTCTGCCACCTCTCATCTCCTGGCCGTTGTACATAAACTAAGATCTGCCTTACTGTTTTGGCCACAACACTAGTGTGCTATCTTTGCTACTACTGTACTGGTAGAGTACAAGATTAACAGGAATAGGTATAGAAAAAACTTGCCATGTAAATTTCTCCCACCTGCACATCAGTCAAAAGAACAAAGTGTGCAACCAGGAGGTAAAAGCTCCATGTGCTGGCTGTTCTTGCTAACTGAGAAACAATGTCCCCTGGGGCCAGTGTACCCAAGACCTTAGTTCTCATGATCTCAATTCCACACTTTATCCTGAAGAGAGTTAGGCTTGCAGCTACATGTTCTTTTGTGACCTTGCTTGCTTCTGCTTTGCACCGAAGTGAAGTAACCCCTTCATCTTCAGTGAAATTGTTATAACATGCAACAATAGTTGCTGCAGAAAGAAACACTTATTTTGATTCTCATCGTGTTGGTCAATAGTCTAATTTTAAATCAAAATTGAATAATTATTTTATTCAGGTTAATATGGTTATGTATCTGTCATTCTACCTGGAAAATTCACTCTGTCATGTATAGAAGCTTACATAATACAGACTTCCTTCCTCCCTCCCAGCCCCAGCTGAGGAAGCACTGTGCTTTTAGGTGTTGTTGGGGTACCTCTCAGGCCGGCTTATAAAAATATCTTAAAGTTATTATATAATTAGAAGGGCTATAAAGACTTCTAGGGAAGAATGTAACCTGTTCAATATCAGCTACTGTATCTCTTTATTCAGTTATCTCATAAAAAGCAGTTTGAAATGTAAGGATTTCATTTTTGTGCTCTATATAAATTTTCTTACATAAAGAATTAAAACTAGTGGGAAATCACTGATGTAAGTGCAGTAACAAAACTTGCCTGTACTAACTGCTTGCTCCCATTTACTTGTATCAAAGCACTTTTATGAACCTGTGATAACAAAAGGGATATTCAAATTAGCCTGGTTTAAAAGGCACAAAGGAGTAGTAGTGGTTGCTGTTTGGACTTCCCCAAGAAGTAAAGTGAAGGACACATTTAACTGAGGAACAAAAGGCAAATTAGTAATTAGAAAAGGGTGTGAAAACAGCTGTTCCTAAGACGGTCTGATGTGGATGGATGGGTATCTTTCTCCTTCCTTGACCTAGTGAGATACTACAGTATTAGCGTCTATTTGCAGCCTATTCTAGATGAAGACCTAAATGTTTTGCAAAGTTTCAGAGATATTTTAATTTCAAATTTTCACTTTCATGAAAAGGAAGCTTTCTATTTGGTAATCTTTTCCAGAAACCATTCATAGCTAGAAAAGTATAAGAAAAAAGAAAACCAAGCATATTTATATTGTGCCTCAGATATCTTTATTTTGTTTAAAACTTTATATGTTTCTGTTTATTTTAAATTAATAATGAATAATCCCAGCACTGTTAAGATCTATCAATTTAAAAGAGGGGTTTTTTTTAATATTGACAGAACATGATTGTCTCTAAATTAAGTTTATAGGTGATTTACTTTATAGCTTCATAGAGTATGTTTTGCTTCAGTTTCCATGTCTATAAAATGCAAATAAAAGTACGTTACTGTAAATCTCCAATAAGGATTATTTTATAAAATTTATTAGGGATTTAAGAAAGTAATTTAAAACTCTTCCTGAAGATACTTTTACAAATCTTAAATAAATTGGAAAACATATCTAAAGACAAGGGCTTGCAAGGGAATATAGAGATTAAGGCTCTTTTTGTAGTGAGAGGCCACAAGAGCTGGTTAAAGGAAGCTCAATACCTCAGCCCCATCCATGAGGTGGGGAAATATTCATCCTTATTTTACTGATAAAAAAATGAAGAAATAGAGATGACCTATTCTCCCAGGTAGGTGGAAATTGTGAAAAACAGTAGCAATGCTAGCATGATACAGAGACTTGAGTTTAGTTGGAAGATGAATGGCTTTGGTCCTAATACTGTATAATTCTGTTAGTGCTTCACCTGATTTACTGGGTTTGCTATGTTTTGGCACGGTGCTCATAATATGGCCACACACCTTTTGCAATTACCAATACTGTGCTACACTGTTGGAATCACTAGGCTGGATCTCTCTAAGTCTTTGGAATGATCTCTAGTTCACAGTTTGAAAATGACCTGCCTGCAAAACAGTTCATCTGATCAAGCTGGGAAACGGACCATTCCCCTAGTCTTTAATGCTCCTGTTAGATTAAATAAGGTGGAATATGGTAGATTCCATAGCAACAAAGCAAATGGTTATACAGTAAGTTGTCCATTAGACAGTGAGAGAAATGAAAGAAAAAAAAATCACATTCTTCAAATGTTTGGCTGTATGAGTGACTGAGTTGTGCTTGTCCAAAGGAATGTCTAAACAGGTTGTTTCAAAGATATGATTTGTAAGCTGATAGAAGGCAGGATGAGTTACAAGGAGAAAGCATTTTAATACGTGTAAGTAAATGTCTAAAACCTAGAACTTTTCAGACAGAAGAAAAGTGAGTAAATATAGGTTATTAATGACGTTATTTCATACGTACCACCACCCTCTTTTTGTAATTGTGCCTCTCTTCCTTTTAAATCTTCTATAGCATTGTGGAAGCAGCTTATTTGGTGCACAAATGGTTATGAAGTTTGCAGCTATTTAAGTTCAGTCTTAACACTCTAAGCAAGCCAATCAAGATTTAGAGAAAGGTGTTACTGTCTCTAATGAGCTAAATAAAACTTGTAGAACTGGGTATATAGAATTAGAGGAAATTGGAAATGTTTCCTCCTTCTTATTTCAATATCTACCTACCTCAGGAGTTCAGAAATTCTGTTATACCATGTTAGTATTCTTCAAGGAGAAAGTTTTAGCATTCTGGTATATTGAAAGCAATACTTCAGATTCCAATTTGTTCATAGGTAAGAAGATTAATTTATATGCTGATTAATTTTCTGGGCTGGTTGTCTTCCTCTGCCTTTGTCATATGTATTACTTGTTAGTAATCGATTTTCTTTAACCTCTGTATACCAATTCTGACGGTACATGAATTCGTTTGTTTGCTTTATGCCCTTCATTTGTAACACTAACTGATATCTATATTCTGTGATGGAACTTGATCCTGAAAGGTGCCTGAATGCTCCTAATTTTTGCTATGTTATGAGTGCTGAGCACTTAGCAGAACAAGGCAATTAGGGAATAAATATTCCTGCTTGAATTGTTCCACTAAGTTAAATGTCATTAAACAAGGGCGATTTTTTTTTTTTTTTTTTTAAACAAAAGCCTACATATTCTTGCTGGTACCAGTCTATCTATTTTACTTTGAGCAGAAATTAATTTAGTAGCCTAGTAGCATGGATCTGACCATATGGAATTTTTCATTTTGCAAGAAACATGCTGTTTCTTATATGGCTGTAAGATGAAAATATTAAGCCACTATGAGTATCACATTTCCCCTCTCTACCATTAGTTTCCCACAGTTAATCTGATTTAAAATAGCTAACAAGGATTTTAGATTTGATTCTGATCCCAGTCTAGCAAGTGGAATGAAGGAAAGCACCTATGTGAACCAACATTGTCCATCAAACTGAAAAAGCCCAAACTTCTTGATCTTCCTAAGGTTTGTGCTTAGTTGATGAGTTGGGTCATGCCACTGTATGTGAGTTCTGTGGGGAAAAAAAAAGTTGGTATCAGCTGATTATCCTTTCTGAGGGACAGAGGGAAAAGAAAAAGGAAGGCTAATGGGTTACATTGCATTCCAGAAATTGATGTGTGGCTTAGTTTTCTTATTTCTGTTTGCCAGGAAATTCTCAAAATGCTCTTCTGAAGATAAGTGAACATACTCATCATAGCTTACTTATGCCTGTTAAGTCTTTGTGTGAAATATTTAATGAAGAAGCATGTAAATATTTTGACTGGTTGTGCCTTTATTTTGGGAGTGCGTTGCAGATGACACATGAACGTATCAGGATGAAGCTGTGGCAGCAGAGGCATGTAAGAGATTGTTAATGTTCTCAAAATTATTTTTTTTCTTAATGGAGCCAGCAATAGTAAAAAACACCATTACGCAAAGGGACTAGAGTAGAGTAACACATACCTAGCATAGGCATATTAAGGCTAACAGGACTGTGGTAGAGGTATTTTTGAGACATTATTTATAACATGAGGAGAGACATATATGGTAACAACTTGTTTTTCAAATCTGAAGGGACTTTTTGTACTTTTATTTCTCCTTCTGGGCAGCAGATGAGTGGTTTTTTGGTTTGTTTTTTGGGTCTTTTTTTTTTAAATAATCATGAAGGCTGACAAACATGTGACACTTGCCAAAGGAGAATGGTATGTATGGGACTGCATAGTTCTTATCTAAGTTTCTTTCAAAGGCACAAAGAAAAACGTGATTTAATCAAAGTAGTGTGTGTGTGTTTGTAAATGTAAAGTAGTATACAAAGAAATATAAGTGGTAAAGAAGCAGATAATAAATGCATATAAGTATGTTTAAAGATTTAAAATGTCCACAAGTCACGTCTCATCCAATAGATCACAGAAACTATAAAGAAACTAAAAGTCTTCTAACTGCTTTATAATTATGTTATCTTTGAAATCTTGGAACTTAAAGTGGAAGTTAAATATATTGCAATACAATGTTTGCTCAAAGTTGCAGATCCAATAACTAGGGAAATCATTCCTGAAGAGGTGGTTAGATGCTTTCTCATAGTCAATTGTAGATTTAAACTTAGTGTGATAGAATTTATTATACAAGCCATAGCAAGATTTAGCCAAGAGAAGCATCATGAAATGCTTAGATTTTGTTTGATGTATGTTTCTTTTAGCATTGGTATTAGAACCTTCAGTTATAGAAAATGTCTCAGTTGTTGTGTTTAGCTGGCCTACTGTTTAAAATTTTGCAGCTTATTTTTAACCTAAATACATCTCCAATTGGCTTCCTATCTTTGATTCACGCCAATGGGGAGGGGAGCAGAACAAAACTATGATGCTACCAAATCTCTTTGTGTACATACTTTTATGTGATACTATAATCATCCCATTACCTTGTTGGCTCTGAAATAAATGGTTTTAACTTTTAATTTTATGCAGCACATAATTTTCTAGACTTAAGACTATTTTTGTAACTTCCTTCTGAACCCTTTCCAGTTTGTCAGAAACCTTTCTGAATCATGGAGAAATGAATCAGTAGAAGCCTCACTAATGCCAGATGTTGCCATTAAATCATTTCCCTACTCCTACTTGATGTTTCCTAGATTTTGCGTCCAAGGTCTATGTTAGCCCACTTAGATAAATGTAGTAAGAACGTGTTTATTTCAGTTTGATTCTTTGCATTATTCTTGAACTTCTTGTTAGTATTTTTCCCGTTTGTCTTTTAGATTTAGAATGGGAGTAGGTCACTCAAAACATTATGCTAAGTAACATAGGAAAGCATTTAAGCATATGCTTAGTTTTCTGTTGACCCAAAAGAGATTTGTATGTACCCTTAAACAGTATGCTCAAATATTGTTATGAATACATAATAACTGCTGGGCTGAATTTTGAGGTCATCTGATTAGTATTTTTGTCATAACATTTGCACTGTGATATGGCAACGAATTATTAATATACAGAAATTAAAGATAAATTATAGTGATCCCCCTCCCAGATATTCGTGTGAATCTTAAAATACACTTTTGAATTGTCTGCATTTAAAACCTTATCCTTATTTAACTTCCTTACATGTTCAAAGCATTAGGTGTCTGGCAAAATTTTAATGAAGAAGCAGCAAATGGCATTTGTCTCTGCAGCAGACAGTATGTGACATTCCTTCATTTAAAATTCTCTTCATGTGCTATCAGACAAATTCACATATCGTATTATTCAGCATGACCTTCATGAAAGTTCTTTACATTTCTTCTCTAATTTTGTTCTCGTCTTTTTGTGGTGTTTGCATATGCATCTGTAAAATAGCACATGTTCATAAATATGTTTTTGTCTGATTTGAGAAATAATAAAGGAGTGTTTTACTTTGCAGTGGTCTCATTTGTTCATGGCTACTTGAATACTTAAGGGTCATGAAAACTGTGGTTTTAGTCCAGTCCTTGCCCAAGGAAAGGAAAGGCCTTTTTACTGATGTAGACTCTTCTCTGTCTGGAACTGCACTGGCTGTTCTGAAAATTGATGTTTTTTATTTGCTTAAAATAGTGTGTTAGCTTCATGAATAAAGGAGGAGAATGAAGCTGTAAGCAATAATTTGACACTGTGGGAGGGATTTGTGTGCAGCTTGTGGCAGTGGGGAGGGCCAGGATTTGCTTATAAATAAAAGGTTAAAAAAAAAATCCTCAACCTAAATCGTGAAATGTAAGAAAGAAATACTGAAGTATCTCATGTCATGAATCCTCATTATGAATATATAGGTGTCTTTTGCAAAACGTCAAAGGTTGAGTTTAGAGAATTAATTAATTAATTCAGAAAATTAACAAAAGTCTGCATTACAAATATGTAGTTAGGAAAATAGTGGGTTTTTTTGCTCCGGTTGAATCACCTTGTTTACCTTTTCCTTGTTTTGCAGCCTGATTTGTTCCTTTTATCAGCTACTGCACACAACCACTTGACCTATTGAGTAGTTTTTCTTAGTGCTTTATAACCTCTAACAAACATTTTTCTTGCATGTTTTGTCTAAATTTCTCATCTAAGATTTTTTTGTTCACTTTTATCTATTTAAGAGGTGAAGAGCCTTCAAGTGATGAAGGCTCTGAGTTTCTTTTTCTTGTTATTAGAATCCTTTCCGTAGAAAATAATTCATTATTTCCTCTGAGGAAATTTATTGGTTTTATGTAAATTTGCTACACTAGAGGCATCTTTTTTGCTGTAAGTTTGCTTTTTGTAGACCACCTTTTTCTTTAGCAAGAGTACCAAATTTTGTTCTGGAATTAACTGCAAAGGAAGAAAAACAATAGCATACTTTCTAAATATAATTTAGTATGATTAATTCAGGAATTGCATGAGTTGTAGTATGTGCTTGTAATTTCTCAAGTGTGTGTTTTGCTACTGCCTACTCAAAATCAGTTTAGCAATGTATAGATTTAGGCGGAGAAAATCTAAATTTTTCTGAGTCTGCTGATGTGTACAGGCTTATATGGCTTTTTCATTGAATAAGGGTTCTTGGTTACTTAATCTAGGCAAAACCAATGGTTTTCTGTTTACTGGTGTCTGCGATTCAGTTCCCTGTCTGTAAATGTGATAACAATACTGCTTTTTTGCTGACTTTGTGTTGTATCGGTGGAGTATACCTTAGTTACCTATCTGTGCAGTGACACTTAGACTTGAACTCAGGTCTGTTCTGGGGTCCTGTAATATCTGTCATACAAATAAAGCAATTATAATAAGATTATTATTATTAATGTATTATTAATAATCTTCTTTTAAACCGGGATTTCAGACTAAGTAAAACGAGTTTTTTGGTATGTTTTCTGCATTCTAAAGGTGAATGGTGCCCCAAAAGTAGCATAAACAATACACTAAAACTTGTACATATGGGATTTACAAACAGACTTCTACCAGCATTTTAAAGTTCACTGTTCTTTTTGTTTTGTTTTCCTATGTAATTATGAGCATTTGAGACAGCCTTGCTGGAATTTAACATTAGGTGGACACCTATTTCACTTAGCAGTATATGTGGATCTACAGTAAAAATAGCGTGTTCCAAGAGCTAAAACACAAGGAAACTTGGGAGGCCTTGGTTATTTATTTGAGGTTCTACATGACTTTGAGCTGTGCTATAGAAACCGTATGTGAAATGGGGATAATGGTTTGGGTTCTTTTTTTTTTGGTGGTTTTTTTTTTTTTTTTTAAAGGATCTGGAAAGACTAGTTCATTCCTGAACAACTGATTCCTAGGCTGAAGGTGAAACCTCCATGCTAAGTTGTGTTATTTGCCCTAGGAGCAGAAAGACTGTTCTGGCGTTGTACAAGGGAAAAATCTGGATGAGGGAGGTGCATACAGTTTAGTGAATCCTCCCTTTGTGAGATTGTCATATCACAGAAGATACATAATTTGGCAAGATGAATGGGGATGTGAATAAGCAATCTTTTGTGGTGAGCATGCATTTCAACTCTTCATGGTTTAAGAGAAAGGATTTATTTTCCCTTTCTTTTGAAGATGCCAAGCAAGCACCCCGAATTTCATGTATACTCATTAGATGCAATTAATATTTTCTTTTTGTTTGCTATAGAAGTGTACTTTTTTGGGTTTTATTATTTTGTAAAGCACCATTGTTGAATTTATTTGCAGCTTTCATAAAAAAAAAATCTTGCAATGAGTGATTTGAGAGACATGGAGAAAATATTTCATTGAGTCAATCTTTTTTCTAAATGTAAGCTTAAGTTTTCTTTGCAGAAATAGAAGCTTTTTGGTTTTCATTGATCCTTGCTGCAAAACATATGTGTTGTGTGTGTATATATAGGCATATATTCATCAGATGGAATTTCTGATGTAGACTGAATAATACTGAAATGCTATTGGAGGACAAATATAATTAATAGGAATGTGCTATAGTGACTGCAGTGTGTGAAAATATAAAAATCTTAAGGAACAATTAGTAATTGCCTCTGAGAGGACTGTATAAGCAGCAATAAAGCTAGGTGGCAGTCTCTTCTCAATTGTCTCAGAACTATTTTATCCTGTTCTGGAATAAGCTAGAGGTAATATATACTAATTAATCTTTCTGTTGAAATATTTTCAGTGATTAGAGATTTCTCCATAGTCTTTGGTGTTTTTCACATAGTTAGCTATACTAATGGTTAAAAATGTCAATTCTATATTTGTCTAGATCCATGTTCCAGTTACTGGTGCTTGTTAAGAGAGATTGAAGAACTCCTTTTTATTACATTACTAATCCCCACGTAGCTGCTTAACACATTAGATCAAATCACCTCTTAACCTTTTCTTTGCTAAGATAAATAGATTTAAATCCTGGAACCTCTCTCTAAGGCATGTTTACCAATCTTCTAATCGGTCTTGTGGCTCTTTTCCAAACCTCTTCTCATTCCTCAGCAGCTTTCTTTTATTGGAATAGTAAGGCAGGACTTGCTATTTTTGATTGTATTCCTATAGCTGTCATCAGATATTAGCTTTCCCCTCTTATTGAGAGTTCTAGTTTAGGTATCTTTGGCTCTTATTTGTGCTTTCGATCACAGCTGTGTGTTGTAGTTGATGATATTAATGAATGATTGCCCGAAACTTTTTCAGTTGTTGCATCCCCTAATAATTACCTGATTTAAATTCTCCAGCTGTATGAAAGCTTTTTTTTTTCTCCTTGAACCTGATTAACCCCCAAGATTGCTCTTCAATGGTCCTCTTTATTAACTGTTTCCCAAAGCTTTATTTCACCTCTGAGCTTTACTGCTCCTGATTTTGTTGTTGCTCCTCCAGCCCCTGCCGAGACATCAATAAAAATACTGAAGAACACATACACAAGAATGGACTTTTGCAGATGTATACCCGTTTAGCAGCAATTCTGCTTTAAGATTTGAGACCCCTCCACTTCAACACAATGTTAAAAATAAATGCTGTTATTTGTAATTCTAGTAGATAATAATGAAATTATTGGAGAAGAATATCTAACCAACATTAGTCAAGAGCCATTTCCATAAACTCTCACTAACAGGAAGTAATTATATTACTCTCTAATTGTTCTGCTTTTTTGTCCATGATCAGTGTCATGCTAACAGTCTAACAGACATATTATTCAGTGCTTCTTGTTTACCCATTAAATCTTCATGATTATTTTTTTCCCCACTTCTACTGCTCTTAATGCTTTTTTGTCCCATTTAGTGTGTGATGTAACACATCTATGGCTGAGAACATCTATTTTTATAGGTATTCTCTAGTAATGTTAGTACAGGAAAGGAAAGAGTAATAATTCAAATCCATGTATCTTTTTTTAAATAATACACACATTTATACTAAGCTTCTAAAATTTCTGGAAATGAAGTTACAGAATTCCTGAGCTTTCAGCAGTCCCTTTTCCGTTCCCTATTTAGTGTTCATTTGAGAGCAATACAATATAGATTTAGCCCATCCCTTTCTCTTTGCTGTGCCTTTCATCTCTCCAGTTCAACAACTTTTACTTCAAAAGTGCTCCACTTTCTTTCAAAGTGTTTGCACTGTTTATCTTAATAACAGCCTTAACTAACAGACAGACCAATACAGCTGTAGTGAGAGTACTACATCTTTCCAGTTTTCTATATAGAATAAAACCAGATATGTTTCCATGCATATGTCAAACCTTCTTTCCATTTTTTTGTATGACAACCTCAGCTTTAGTTAAGGCCCTGGAAGTATATTTGCAGGTCTCTTATGATCTTCTGGAAGCATATACTACATACTTCTGGAATAAAGTGTGCAATTGAAAACATATACCGCAGGACTCTGACAATTACTATATTTTCACAAAAGTTTTGCCCCGGTGACTTCAGTAACTTACTGCTTCAGCAGAATCAGTTAATTGCTCTGGTGCTTGCTTACCATTCCAGAAACTTAGGGACTGCATTACTCAAAAAAAAAAAACCAAACTAACCAAAGTAATAGTTGCTTCCAAAAGGTGTTTTATAAGAGCACACTACTGTGTACTCTTTGTTTTCAGATGACTATTCCAAATCCAGATGAAACAAAATGTGGGGGGAAAAAATCTGATAGCACCAGTTCCCTAAACTATCTTTTTTTTTTTTTTTTTTACACTTTTTTTTTAGCCCCACTGGATCCCAGGCTTGTTCTCTCTAGCTCTAATTCTGGATCTCACAAGTGTCGTTTTTACACTTATGTCTCTGACCTCCATTTTGTTTTAAAATACAGAAGTCCACAAGCTTTTCCAAAGCAGCTGTCTGATAGAGGTTTTACAAAATTCTCTTCTGTCACTTGTCATAGAAAAATGAAATCTCACAGAAATTTTAATTGTGTCAAAGTCTGCAGTACTCTGTGCATGTCCTTTAGCACAAGCTAATAATTTGCCAGTTATTTACTGCTGTTCTGTGTTGTTCCTCTAGCCTTCAAGAAGAGATACAGCTGTACTCAAAATTAACATTCTTGTTAAATCTGTGAATTTGTGCAAAACTTTTTACTGTGAGGGAGTGTCCATCCGCACCTTTTATTCTTCTCTGTTTAAGGCACAAACTGATTTCTGCAGTGATAGTTGAGGAAAATAGCTATAACTTAGAGTTTGCATCCTTGGAAAAGATACAAGCACACAGAGCTTGTGTATTAAAAACAAACATAAAAGCAATATGTATTTTGAAGATTATTCTGTAACTGTTAACAAATCAGTATATGCAAAATTTTGTTATACAGAGTAAGTCAAGAAGCAACATAGTGCTTCTTGAATTAAGGATTTACCTACTTTGGACATCCTAATATACCCACAGCATCCCTTGAACAGACTTTTTTGTAATAATGGATTCCCTGCCCACATACACTTTAGGTAGATGGAAACAATTGTTCTGTTCTTTACCACAAAAGCAAATTAAACATCAATTAACATTCTACTTCTGGTTTATCTGTCAGGCTGTTGATCCTAGAATAGCCAAGGTTCCTTTTATTTTCAGCCTGTTGACAGTGCGAAACATACATAGAGCCAACATTGCTTTTCATTGTGCTCATTCATTTGTTCTTAAAAAGAGTGTAAAGATTAATTCTATTTGAATCAGAAAAGTCTTTCTTTCCATGAGGCTTCAATTTAATAAAGAAGCAATTATTTTATAACACATGCATGCAAATGTAAATGATGTATCCCATATTTCTTCCTGGGTTATGTGTAACGTAACCACCAAGGCATAGTTCCAAATGTATTTCTGTGTTTTGCATGTCTGCACCTTTCCCTCTATGTTGTTGCTTTAAAGTCTTCCTGAACAGTCCAGCCAGCTGTCCCTTAACATATGTTTCTCCTTCGAATTTTTTTTTACAGGTCCTAAACAAATGGAAAATTGTCTATTTTTATCTTGATTCAATAATTTGTAGGTCTTTCTCATTACCCTTCACAGCCCAGAGAGTATCTAGGTTGAGGCAGATCTCCTTGTTTTATGTAAAAGCATTTTTTTTGTAAAGACTTATAAAGTTGCTCATATTTTTTGTGTCAGTGTCGCTGACCAGATATATCACCTAGTTTCCCTGAGTTGACTTATTATACAGAAGACAGACAGATGTATAGGCAATATGTTGAAATAGGCATCATTGTGACTTTCTATATAACAAATTCTGTGGTAGGTTGTATTCTTAGCATTGCTATCAACAAATATCAACAGAAAATAATTTTTTAGTTTGAATACTCTGTAACAGATTCTTCATAATTATAGCAGAGACCATTTTAGAGTTTTTTGGTGGGGGATGTGTGTCAGTCTGCAAACCGAAGGGTAAGGACCTAAAATTTCTTTGAAGCTGCAGAGACTAAATTATAGATATCTAAAGTATAAAATATTGACAAATAGTCAGGGAAAATTCTGTAATGCAAGTAAGATTTTGGTTATAGTTTTGCAAGTCTTTAATTATGTCTGCAAAACAAGATCTCTCTTGCTTGTAATACAGGCTGAAATCCACTTAAGCTGTCTGTCAGTAAGGAAAATATCTGTGTCTCATCTTATAGTCATGAATGATCCCATGTAATGTATTCATGTCAAATTTATCAATGAAAGACTGATTGTTTTCATAGCTCTCTCAAAGTTGTATGCTGAAGCTCAAAATAAATATGCTTATTTCAAAACGCTGTAAATTTTGAGGTTTACAAGTCTTTATGCTCCCTAAGTTCTGTTTTATATTGGTGTTTCTTTTTTTATTTCTGAAAACTATCTGCATAAAAAATATCTGTGAAACTTGGATAATAGAAAGAGCAATGCATCCTGAAAGAAAAGTAAAACCTAAGACATTTTAAGCTAGTTGCAAAATAATTGTTGAGTGTTTTTCTTATTTTGCTTTTGCCCTCTCCTGGAACCTAAGCTTTTGAATCTGGTTCAAGAGTGAGATTGTGCTATTCCATCCTTTCACATAGAATACTAGCATAGGTGTAAAGTGAGAAAAGCTTAATGCTTTTAAGGTTACTTGTATATGATAAAGAATTGTGCTATGCATCTGAATTTATAAAAATTGTGCTGTTTATGAAATGGGTAGGGCTCTGTGTGTGTATATATATATAATTGCAGTGTTGCTTGAAGAAGGCAAAAAGGGGGAACATTAAGTTCATGTTGTTGTGGATACAGAGTTGCATATTTAAACTTGCAACTACCAGGAATCTTCATATGAACTCCAGAGTTAATTTCTAGGAATGATATATAATGTGCTCCAGACTAACTAAATGAAAGTGAAATATTTTTCTGTGTATGTTGACTTACCATGATTAAAGTGAGATTTAATAATTTAGGATGTGTGTTTGTGGTTTTCTAGGACTATTATGTAACTTTTTCCTAGCACCTGGAGAGCATGGAGATGGATAAAACCTCCAGCATATCAAATGAGGTAATGAAACACAAGGCCTCTTCTAACAGTACCTGGGGCTTTTTTACATACCAACAAAGTCCGTGTTCAACAAGCAGCAGATGTAGATTATATCATCAAACAGGACGCTGATTGAGACTGAATGTTCATATAACAGTGTATTGTTTCAAGGACATTTTTCCCGGTCTGTTATGTATCTCCTTTTTTAACTGATAGTGGATACCTGGAGTTTTGTACCTTTTTGCAACATAATATTGCAAATACATTTATGGCAACTTTAAATTTTCCTTATTTTCTCCTGAAAGTTCCCTTTTTTTTCCCCTGATAATTTCCAAAACCTCCTAATGTTAAAGAGCTTATAGAATGTGTAGGTGCTTTTCATTTGAGGAGCTGTCTTAAATTCCATGGTCATAAAGTCTGCATGATGTAACAGAATGTATTTTGAGAGGGTAAAAATTGGCATGGACTTTTTAATTTTATAGTAGCTGAAGTCCTGGTTCAGGTGTCTAAATTGTTTGAAGACACTAAAGAAAAGGTTTCATAGCTTTTTATTTCCATGGAAACTGTATCTGATGTTATCTTTCCTTTCCCTTGCCTTTAATTACACTGTGTTTCTTTCCCCTTTCTTCCTGGTTTTCATTATGATCATGTGTAAGTGTATGGCAACGTCTTATGCAATTAATATATAATAAACATCAGCAAATAAGTATAAATACTCTTTTTGCTAAAAGGTTAGTGACGAGCTAACTGTGGCAGTTCTCTAGCTGCAGCAATAGAGAATACACCAGCTCTATTTTTTAATTCCACCTCAACAAAACCTCTCTTTGCAAGTACAGAAGGTGGTGCTTGACCACTGCTTCAACAAAACAACAACAAAAGAAGGCTGGGGGGCACAAAAAAGGACACCATTATAGTTAGACCTACAGGATTTATGAAGAAATATATTCTGGGGAGGGAATTCCCAAGAAAACTAAAATTCTTCACTGCAAAACAAAGACAAAGAACCTTTGAGTGGGTTGGATGTGAAGTTGTAAAAGAGCAATATGGGATAAAAAGGGGAAACTGAGTTGAGTGTAGCTCTGATGATTGTATTATAATAGAGAGGTCCAAGCAGCTGGCGGGTGAGAGCATATGAAAGACGGTAGCTCAGGCAATGAAGTACTACCTAGGGCTGCATCTAGAAGTAGAATTGGTAGAAATGCCCTCCAGAGTAGCCAGGGAACTATCAATAAGACTGAGAAATCACCTTGTTGTGATATATTGTAACTATGAACCTAAGAAAAAAATCCAAGATGAGACTGATCTCTGAGTGAGATCTCAAGTTAACTGTCAACATAGTGACAGTGCAAACCTTGGGCTAAAATACATTCTTAGCTGTTAAAAAGAAAAATATCTAAAGGGCTTCCTTAAGGGGAAAAAAAAGAGAGAGAGAAAAAGGGAGAAACAGGTTACTCGCCTATAGGTAAAGAATACATGCTCCAATGAATTGTGTATTTGTTAGAATGGTCTGACCTCTTGCCCCTCAAAAAGAATTAATGTATCATGGAGGTTAGTAATTGCTAAATAAGTTGGAGAAAGTTTCTGGGTAATGAATCTGATGGTGTATATGTTTCATTAAGAATCGAGGCATGTCTGGCTCAGACATTTGAGCCAAGAACACAAACACAAACACCCTGCATTCCCAGGGCGCAGTGACTAATACTTCCAGTGAGATCTCAGCATTCCCTTTATAGATCAGGTGTAAATGTACACTGACATTCCGACTTGCAGCACTGAAAATTAATATCAATATGGTGGGCTAAATAAAGTATAACTCTGGAGCTGCAAATACTTATGGGATGAAGGACAAGTATTTTAAAGCTTTTCTGCTAATGTTGAGTCAAAGTCTTTGACGCTAAAAATAAGAGATTAAAAGCCTTCATGAGACTGCAGATTGTTTATCCCTGTATAGATATGCTCAAGTGAAACAAATTGCTATACTATCGTAGCTGAATTACAAAAATGAACCCATAAAACTAGATGGTGGACACCAAGTTTTATTCCAGTTTTTCTCATTTATGAGACTTCCTCTGTAGTGTATTATAATGTGTCCCGCTGTGGTGTGTCTCTTAAACATCAAATATATTCTACATCTCCAAGCACCTTTCTGAAGAGTAGTTGATGGCAGCATCCCTAAGTAGGTTGAATTTCATTACTGGCTTCCATCTTTTCATTTGGAAACTATTCCAAAATTTTAGTTTATTGCAGTAGTTTAGAGACTTCCCCTCTTTTTTTCTCTCCTCCACCTGTTTCACCCTCACTATTTCCCTTTACACCTTCATATGTGTGTAAATTACATGCTCAGACTAGAATTTAATGTTTCACCTGAAGTTCTAGGGGAGCTCTATAGTGAGGTTTTCTGGTTTTGTTCAAGGGGAATGTCTCCTTTACCAATTCCCAAACCAAATTCTTTTTGAAATCAACTTCTCTCCCTCTGCCTGGAATATCACAGTGTCTAGACACTTGATTGCTCCTACGTTCAGGTTTCCTCATCTGTTGAAGATATGCACACCTTCTCCAGATGTTGGCTTGCATTTTCATATGTTCAGTGAATGTTCGTATGTTTCAATACTTTCCTGTTCAGGTATTTAACTTTTTTAGGCCCCCTTTGTTTCTCTTATTCTCCTATTTATCTGAAGTTGGTGGGATTCTCCCTCCTAACAATATTTTTAAGGCAAGTGCAGTATTACTGTGACAAGTCAGGAATTGGTATCACTTTACAATTGCTTGATTTGTTTCTTGTTATTTTCTTTAATTTTCTTTTGAAGTTATTCACGGAAAAACTTGTCTACAAGTGGATCAGTGACCCATTCATTATTCACATATTTTCTTTTAATTCTTTTAACTTGCTGTTTCTAAATATATTCTTCATAAATCCACACAAGTGTTAACATTCCTAGCGCTGGTATCTCTTAGATGGCTAATTTATGTTGCATATATTTCCCATGGTCAGACTGCTAGGAAACTGGGGTTTATGACTTCTGTAAATTTACGAGAATAAAAAATTCTGGAACATGTTTGCTGTTTGTATATACAAGCAGTTCTGTTGTAAGTAGTTGTTTTGGATTTTTTTTTTTTTTTTTGATTACAGCCCATGTCTGGATATCTTTAGAATAGATCTCTTTTTTTTACAATGCCTTTTGACTATAGCACCCTAAGCATTTTAGAAAAAACGTGCAGGGAGGTGTTAAGAAATTTCACATGCAAGCTAGTGGATATTTGTTTTGTATACTATATACTATAAATTCTCCCTGCTTTGTCAGGTTTCATAGTTTTCATAAAAAATGAAAAATGGCTGAATTTTGGCAGGTGTAAATAGCGATGAATCAATGATTTCTTAAGTCAAATTATACTAGTTGAAAGCTTGGACATTAGAATGCCAAAAATAATGAAAGATATTTTCATAAATATTTCCTCATTTAAGTGTATTAAATATAAAGTTAACTATGGCCAATAGGGCTTTCCTCTGGCAAAAGAATGCAGAAACTGAAATACAAGGTATGACTGCATTTGACACAAGTATTTTTAGCCTCTTTGAGCTGGTTTATAAATTGCAGATGTTCTCAGATTCATGCTTACTGTCTTTCATATTATTCACCAAATAGGCAGAAACACAAATCTCAATGTAAGTGTGAGTAACAAAATCACAATTTTAAAAAGTTAATGCTGTTGGATTTTATTTCTGTAGAATAAGTTGTACACAAATGCATCGTGAGATCGTGTAGTTGTACACATCCCATTTATGGCAGTGAAGCTGCAGAAAAACTATTAAATGTCAAGTATTGTTGGCTTAACGTGATTTAGAAAATCCACATTGATGGAGCTGGCATCTCAGTAGGTTTTTGATCAGTTTGTGATCTATTAAAATTAGCCATTTGTAAATGTTTCCTCTGACAGTTGAGGGTAAGGGGTTTTGTTATCCGTAGTGTGCTTGTCTTGTTATAAAAGTGAAAGGGAGGAGGGATACAAAGCCAGTTCTGTTAGTGTGTGAAGCCAATGGTACCCTCTCTTTTTGATAGTTACATATGGGATATGTGATAGTGACGGACTCTACTAGCCTACTGACCATACTTTTGTACATGAATACCTTATTAACATAAATGTAACACACATTGTGCTTCCAGTTTTACTGGCTTTATACAACACCATGCTGTTTTCAAAGAAGTTTGTCTCAAAGATCAGTCACAGGAAATTTGCATCTTCAAAATGGGGAAATGTTATAATGTTCATTGACTTGCTGAATATTATTCAGCCACTTATAGTGTCTTCAGTAGAGCTACTTCGGATTCCTGCCATGGTCGGTGCAAAATATTGCCTGCTTTGTGTAGAGAAGCAGAAATCAGGACTCGTGGTGATTGGTGAGGAGTAGAATTTGGCTATTCTTTTTGATTTCTCTTCTCCCTGGATTTGAAGAAGTAAGTACACAGGTGATAGCAATGGATCTTGCGTTGCAATAACTCTTTTCCTCCACTGGCATTGGCCTGTCGGGACGGAAACGTTAAAGTAGCTGGCAAACTTCAAATGTAGTGGAGCACTTTAGCACCTAAATTATATCATTTGATGAGGTTATTAACATGGGAAAAACCATTGCATTTTAGCTGATGTCAAGAGTGCTATGAAAATTTATACCAGCTGCCTATATTGCCTTTTGGAATGTTCTTCCTTAGTGCACCCCGAAAATAGAAAGAATTGGTCATTCAGTTCTATTTACATTTCACTTATGATTGGAATCTGTCATCTTTGAACACTGAAATAGTTCCTCTTTTGAATACCCTCCAGGATATGGTAATTAACTAACAGATTTGTCTTCATTTTTACTCTTCTCCATCTCTGAGTTTCTCCTCATCTCTCTTTTTTTTTTTTTTTCCTTCTTAAATTCCTGATGGTTTTTGTTTCTTCCATGTTTTTTAATGAACTAAATAAAAGTTGTTACAGGAACTTCATAATGATTATGTGTAAGAATTTATGTATGTATTTAATTTGGTGCACATTCTCCTGTAAGTGCACTACCTGAAAGAAAAGGGCCTTCTCACTAGTTCCTCTCCCTACATACTGACATATGCCCTCTCGACAAGGAATTCCAACAAATACATCTTTTGTCGCAGTAAATACAGTATATGCCAAAACCAGGAGAGATACAAAGAATTAGTGGCTGAAATGCCTCAAGGATATAAAGTGGGCCAGAGTTACCTGCCCAGGAATGCATAGGTAGCCTTTTAAAACAATTGCTTGGTGGTGCAGACACAAGCCTCCATTTAATATGGAAGATCTTGATTTATTTTCTTCCTGAAGTATTAAATTCCTTTACTTGCACTTAGTTAGAACGATGTGTTTTGGGCAATTTCTAATTTTTTTTCCAGCAGGCATTAAAAATAAATCTGGTAAACCTGGTTCTGATTTCACTGACAGTAGCATAAATCAGTTTGTGCCAGCTAAAGGCGACAGACCTCATTCTTCTCTCACTTCCGTCAATTTTAGGCAAGCTATACCTGTTTGTCCCATTTTCCTCTCTTCTACTGGTATAACTTTAAAAGAACTGTGCTGAGGGAAATGAGGTTGTTAAAGTTAACAGAGTTTCAGAAGAACAAAAGGTTTCCTTGCACACATGCACATACACTGTAATATTGCCTATTTGTTTATAAGTAAAGGTGACAGAAGAAAAGGCTGCTGTGATATTTGAACCAATGTGTTGTGTTCTGTCTGATCAAACCCACTATCTGTACTGGCAAATTATCTTAATTTTAAAGCAAGGTAGAAAATACCACACTGTCTTTTATTAAGCATAGCATTACTTTTAGTCAACAGAATTTGATAATTTTGTAGACATGATATCATGTACCTTATTCTAACAAATCAAGATCTAGCAATTTTCCTTGTGGATTTGTCTCCTTACATGTTTGTTTCTTACAGAGTGTTCTAATAAAAAGACAGTCTGGTGCAAAAATGTAAAACAGTTTGAAAAATGCCCCACTCAGATGAACTTTTCCATATTTCTTTCTTCATCACTTCTTGTTTCAAGATGCTGACTTGAATTTTTGCCTTTGGAGCCAAGCTATTTGTGAGCACCCGGAACTTTCTAAAAGAACTTTATATGCCTATATTTGCTTACATATTTCCATTTTGCAAAGTTGTGTTAGAAACTCATGTTGCACAATGAAAGATATCTTATATCTAGCTTCCTAACCTGAATGTCCTCTAACAATCTTAACGTTCGTTCTCTGGTCTGTCCAATGGAAAAGAGAAAAAATTTAACTAAAGTGCTCATGTGTAGAGCCTAGATGCTCTTATTCTTATTCTTGAAGGAATTCATATAATAGCAATTCCATGTACTTGTCAAAGTTCACAAGCATGTATAAAGCAATATTTGTGTTGCTAGCTGTCATTGTTATAGCCTGTGCAGTAGAATAATTGTTCGGGTTACATCAGGACTTGCATTACATTGTTTTCCTAAGGCCATTATCTTTCTTTCCCCCAACAAAGATCAGCTGATCCAGTGTGTATGTTCTGCAGGATGCTGTTGGAGCAGGAGCAGCAGAGTTCAGCTGTGTCTTTTTTTTTTTTTTGAGAAGAGAGTGACTGGGTGGTTAATGTGATTGAATCAGGAGTTTTGGGGGTGTCTGTTTGAAGAATGGGTTATCTGATGGAAAAACAAAAAAGTTTTGGAGTATGGGGATAGGGTGTTTTTAAAAAAAAAAAAAAGAAAATAGTGTGTTTATTTAGCCAGAATATTTTAGAGTAGCAGTGGCTGGACCACTGCTGTTGTCAAAAGGATGTTTCTTTCCTGTCTTGCATGTCTTGAAATTTCTTCTGCTTTTTTATAGTAGAGGTGTTGTTCAGCATTTCTGCCAAACAGCAATTATAATTCATTTCAAGGTTTCTTATCTTTTCTGGGTTAAACTTGATCTACAAAGTCAGAAAGTCCGCTATGAGTTGAAGTTAGAAAACAAATGATGCAAATTAACTTAGGCTTTTCTCAGTAAACCTGGAAGTATGAATATAATCCTCAAATTTTGTTTTGCTTTTCTGTTTCTTTCAGAATATTCATCTAAACTTTGAAACTCCTTTTTATTTGTAATAGTCAAAGAAGGTTCATTATCTTCTTTCTTTATCACTTGTGAGAAAATGCTTTCCTTTTTCCATGATAATCCAGGGAAAATGTTACTGTTCTTGACAGCTAGCAACAATGGAAGAGATAGTAAGAATTGACGGTTGGACTTGATGATCCTAGAGGTCTTTTCCAACCTAAATAATTCTATGATTCTATGAATTTTTTGGTTTGGTGACATATCCAGGCAGATGACCAAGCAGATCTCTCTTTATACCAAAATATTTGATCTCATGTGAGGTACGATGGTAGGAGGCTGATACCAAGTGTGTTAGCCTCGCGCTCAAAGTGTGAGCCTTGACGAGTCTGGTGAATACATTATTTTTGGGGGTCTTACTTATGCAAACAGAATTCAGAATTATGCAGTCCTCAGCCTACTCAAACTAGAGACCTTGTCTCCTCCATCAACTTGTATCAGTTCTCCAGGGTTTAACGTAATTGTGGAGACTCGAGTCTCTATTAAGAAAAGGTGTCATCTGTTTGAATTGCTTATTCTTTGTAATAACAGAACTGATACCGACAGATCAATCTATTTAAACAAAGTAAAACAGAAGAGAATCAAAGCCTATTCCTCTTTTCCCAAACTATTTAGTTGCATACAAATAACTTAAGCAGCTTATTCATTATTTCTAAATTTGTTATTCTTGGCAATGGTCTGTACTTGGTACCACGTAATACCTCTGCTTTAAATTGCATTGCTTTTTTTCCTTATAATACCTCTTGCTGCCCAAATACTTCCCCCCACCCCCAGCCTTGCAGACACTGATTTGATGCTCCTTAATGTAGATGAGTTTGTGTTATGATGCTGTATCCAGCTTCCATTCATTTTCAGGAATGCTATCATCAATTTGTCTGCTTTCATAATAATATGGGTCTGCACCTTTAAAACCTGCTTGCGTGTGTATATTTATGTCAGTCTAAAGCAGCATCCCAAGGAATTGTAAATATGATGTGCTCCATTTTCTGCCCACTACACTGTCTCATAGGAGAGGAGGCTGACTGCCTGGGACACTTTGGTATACTGAGTGAAAATCAAGCCCCTCAACTTTGCAATGTGAAAGCCTTCAGGACGAACACGCTGTTGGGCTGTCTCAAAGATATTGTTATCGTAACTGCTTAGCTTGAATTCCTAATTTCTTGGCACTCTCTGTAATTACCCAAACCACTAAGTTAGTTCCTTAAAAATCACCTGTGGATATTAACATAGCTGAAATTGAATGTAAGTAAATTTAAGATATATAGCATCTGAAAATTTTGCAAAGTAATAGTATGTACAGTAACAGATATCAGAATCTTACACTTGAATAAAAATGATGTTTGGTATATTCTAGATGCCACTTGTCCTATTTACAATATTCAGACACGTCTGTACTCAGATATTTTACCTGTCTGTTCCCAGAGAGCATATCAGTCTTAACTATTAACTCCTTCAAGCACCCACAGTTCAGATAGCATCCCAGAAAGACAAGTGCCAACAGTCAACTGCAAAAAGGCAGCTTTTTTTTTCCCCCAAAACTATAAACTCGCTTGTACACTAAGGGGAATATACGCTCCACCATCGTCTATGTGTGTGTAACAGTGCCATCTAGTGAGTCTTGTCCTGACAGTCAACAAAATTCAGCAGATTTGGTTGAATTGCTATTCAACCCATTCACTATTCATCTATTCACTATTCAACTACTTGGAAACAACTACTCTGTTTTTTGCATTCTCTAGGTACTGTCTTTCTCAGAAATATTTGTCTATGAGTATTATATGTGCTTTTTAGGGTTCTAATATGAGGTGGGGTTTTTTGTACTTTTTTAAAGCCGGTTTTGGCTCTTTGTCTTTGAAACAACGTATGTTAGTTTTGCCTCACAGTGACCAGATTTGCTCTTTTATTTATTTTTGGAGTGCAGAGAGATGTAGTTTTGCCAATAGGTGCTGTTTCTCCAAAAGCCAAACAAATACATGTTTTAAGCAAGCATCTTTTTTTAAATATGTTTCTTCCCTCATTCAAACTGAGGAAAAAAAGCAAATTGCTTGAGTTAGATGACTGACAGGTAAAAATGTCATGAATCCACACAGCACATAATAAGAAAACTGTGAAGAAGAAAGTATGATCAATGCGCAGAAACATAGAACCGCCAGCAGGTTTGTCACAGAGCAGAATAGCTGTCATAAATAAGATGTTCCCCATACGTGCTGTATTCTCATCAAAGATGTGGCTGCTATAAGATAAATAGGCAGAACAAGCACCACAGAGTCTAGTACTTCAGGTTACTCAAAAGAAAAAAAAAATACAGAAAAATATGTTTAGTTATGATGCCATGAAAAACTTAATGTTAGTTTTGATGCTTTCAGTTTACCTCAGCATATATTAGATACTCCTTGAAATCAGAGGGTTGCAGTTAAGATCAATATTGATCCTAAGTATTGATGCTAAGTAACCCCACCAGATAAATGGAAAAAATACTGGGAAACCCAAGAGTCTTTTGGCAGGCAGTTATTCATTCAGTGTTCTCTCATAGACTGTTACCTATCAGTGCTGAGAACATATGAACAAACTCACACAGCTGGAAAGCAAAGTTTATATATCGTAGCAATATGTATTTTCCCAAAAGTCTCTGTATTTCAGGAGTATTTTCGCTTCTCAACAAGTATTTGTTACACAGGAAATATTTCATTAGTTAATAGATCAGTTACTTTTATATTGGACTCAACTTCTAGACAAGTGTTTAGGCCCACATTCCAAACAGTTTGTGACAATTACTGCTATAAAAAATATAAAATATTTTATAATTCTGCATGGCAAATGCTAAAGTTAAAAGCAGTTGCATTTTTTTATGGAAGTGGCTAAAATAAAGAAACAGATAATTGGGAATTAGTGGAAAATTAGTTATTCTTCTGATTACCACTTAAATAGAAGCAAGCTTGGAACAGTAATCAAAAGATGTTATTGTGCAATGACTGTTTGCTAATGAGTGACATAATTTGAGAGTTTTAGTTATCAATTGGCTGAATAAACATCCTATTCACATAACTATGCTGCAATTGAACTAACTGGTAGATCTGAATCTACTAATAAGTGATGATATTCAACAGTTTATACAGCAAATTTCACAATAAAGAAACTTTTTTCTAACAATGAAACCCACTCAAATGGTATTTGAGAGCCATCTAAAAATTGGAGGTGCCTCACTGCCAGGTTACAGAACAAGACTGTGACCCCCTGAAGTTTTCAAATGTTGTCTGTCTCTCCTACCTCTTCAGTGGTGAAATTTCTTTTTTTTTTTTCTTTTTTCCTGCTTCAAAGAGTATGTAGTTGTGGTTTAACTAGTGGTTTAACTACACATAAAGTTTTACTACAGTGCAGGCCCAACTAGTTTAGGTGGTTGATTGTCCAATATCATTGACATGGGTTTCTTGGAGTCTCCTCATTTAATAGTTGGAAAAAAGCATTGGAGAAATCGTTAATAAAATAGCATAGACATACTGTTGTTCATCTAATTTTCAGCTTGTCTTAGAGTTAAGTGGGCTTGCTTCAGAAAGTGTGGGACAAATGACTGAACTAGCTCACTTTTTCCTAACCAGCTCTATCTTGCTATGACTCATTTACATCATATTGAAAACCTGCTCTTGTACTTAGCTCCAGGTTTTCCTTTCCTGTGTTTGATGTACAGGACACCCACATCTTAAATTGCCTTTTATTTTGCATTACTTATGTCTACAGAGCCCGTGAAAGAGACTATAGTAGGAAGGACATTCACCAAGTCCCAGACCTATCCATACAGCTTTCTCCTCTTAAAGTTTATCAGCTGCTCTATTCTAGTAGCTCTACCCCTTTTAGGTGTGAATTTCAGATTAGCCATAGTATTTTATGGAATGTAATTATATTTTCTTGGTGGGTGCTCGATGGTGTAGTAGTAGCTGGGTGGTTCATAGGCAGTGAATTGATGGCTGCAGTGCTTGTTTGAGTGAATCTGTCAAATAAATGAACGAGTTTCATGTATTCTGAATTCTACCCTAAGGAACAAGTAAGGTTTTTCCAGCATGTACTGTAGTCTTACCAGAATATACATTTGAGGACTGAAAACCCCCTTAATTTTACAGGGAGAACCTGTCTGTTCTCCAGGGCTATTTGGATATAACTACAGTGCTGTGAATATTCTCTCTAGCTGTGTCGATTGTACCCTACCAGATAGACTAGGCCTTAGATCCACCTACAGTCTCCTAACTTGAGCATTAAAGAAATTCTTTTAACCAAGGCATTTTAAATAATGAAGATACTTATCTCGTTGTTTTGCAAACAGCGTATGTGGTATTGCTTCTTTGCTAAAGAAAAGTAAAATCCATTTCTACAGCATCATATATTTATTATAAAATGAACCTTCTGGTGATATGATGTTAAGACAACAGTATCATCCAAGACAGAGAAATAGTAGGTGAATTTAGTGTTCATAATTATTGTCATGTTTTTGGTTGGTTTGGGTTTTTTTTTCTTTCTTTTACTTTTTCTTAATTTTTTTTTTCACTATTGGCAAAAATTGGACTGGAAACCTTCAATGTCAATTATGTCAGGATTATCCTACCATCAACAGAAGTCAGCAAGTGCATGTCAGCCCGTAAGAGCTGTGCTTTGGAAAATAGTGATACTAACAGCACTTTATTTACATTCTCTGCCTACACTGGGAAGCCCAAGGTCTGTTGATGACTGGTTTGAATTTTAAGAGCCTTCAGGTTGCTCTAGCAAGTTGAAGTTCAGTGCATATCTAAACATAATGAGGGGAATAAAAGTGTGTTGGGCTTCATTTCCTCTGAGAGTTGTGTGGTCTAGTCCATAACCACATCTAAAAATCTGGGAATTAAATCCGATATGGCTATAGGAATATTTATCCCTTGATTCAAGGTTTTCGTGGATTATTTGATGAAAATGCATTAAACTATGCCACAGATACATCTGAAAGACACTGTAGGTAACCTGTTTAATTTCTTTAATGGATTGGATTTGTGTCATGTATTAGTTTATGCAAATTTTGTAAGGTAGAAGCAAAAAATGAAGTTATATGTATTTTCTGATCTTCAGTGTTGCACGTGTCCTGTATTGCTGAATTAAAACTAATTTAATTACTATCCTCAGCCACTTTTTTTGCTGCACTCTTCTCCTTCTGTGTCCGAGTGATGAAAGGTAATGTAATAATTACTCTAATTTTCTTTCAGAAATTCTTAAGTGCTTAGATTTAAAAAGCAAAGGTTGTTGCCTTCCAACTGATAGACATGCAACTAAAAATAGTGAACACCGAGTAGTCGGTCACTGTAATAATCTTTAACTTGTCACCCTCTGAAATCAAGAGAATAAAAAATATTTTTTATATTTAAAAGGCAAATAAGAAAAATGTCTAGCTCTTTTGAAATTAAAAGTTCTTTGGAGTATTTTCATTGTTAATTAAAAAAAATGGACAAATAGAAACAAAATTAAGTGAATGCCCATGTTCAAAGACAAAGCTGAGCAATAAAAGATTTATTAAAAATAAAAAAAATTACCTGGACTCTCTCTGAGAGCCAAAGTCAGGTTTTGTCTTTGGTGATTTGAATGCCCCTAAGCCACTGTTATATTCGAGGAAATTTGTGTTTAAACTTCACTTTAGCTTTGGTTTGCTTGACAACCATCTTATTTTAGAGTGATCTTATGTCCATGCATTTTTTTTCTGCTCTATAGTAGGCCAGATTTTTTGTTTTCTAAGATCAGCATTTTATTCATTTAGGTACAGTTTTCCTGGATTTAATTTGAAATAAATAAGAGGAAATTTAGGCTGTGAATCGCTCATTTACTGTGTTTGATAATATATTCATTCTGTATGCTTACAGCTACTGTTCATACCGAAGTTCTTTAAGGTGTAAGCTCTATTTATGAGCATAAGGTGCATTTCATGTAACATAACTGCAATTTTTTTATTTCTTTCTATTATTTCTATAAATTTTTATTTCTGTCTATTCTATAAATAGAACATTTCACTGTGTACTTTTCAGTCCTGCATTCAATTTTACAAAGGTGAAAGTATTCTGGGTTTTGAGGAATCATTTGTAGAGTTCTTGCAGCATATCATTATGAACAAAAGTTACCTTTGTAACTTCAGTGTTTGAATTTAAAATTGTACAGGGATGACTATGACTAGAATTCTTTAAACATATAAAAATAATTTTCTGATTATGAAAGGTCATACTTTTTGTCTTTGCTAGCCTTTCAAAAATTAATTTTCCCTGTGTGGTGTTGCTTTAAGAGACTGAGAGAGAGAATCACGATGTTGGTGTTTTCTTAATACAAAGTACTTGAAGGTATTTTTACAAGGCTTTAAATGGTTAAAGGTTTTTTTGTTTGCTCCAAATGCTTGTTGAAAAGCATCTTTAAATATTAAGAGAACCACACAACTCAATGATAAGGGGAAAATTTTGTGAGCGTGAATGATCGGAATTGCTTTTAGTCAGAAAAATGTATTGGGCAACTAAAGGTGCTTGTGAACCAAAGCCTTCCTCAAAATTGATCCGAGTTTAACAGTCAACATGACATTTACAGTAGATTAGAGATGATGGAAATATAGAAGCATGTATACGAGATGTGTATATACATATCATTCAAAATAACTTTAATATATTGGAAGGATGCATACAGAGGGCAGTGATCAATGGCTCAATGTCCAGGTGGAGGTCTGTGACATGTGGTGTCCGTCAGGGGTCCATATTGGGACCAGTACTGTTTAATATCTTCATCAGTGACATAGACAGTGGGATCGACTGCACCCTCAGCAAATTTGCAGACAACACCAAGCTGAGTGGTGTGGTTGACATGCCTGAGGGATGATTGAGATGCCCTTCAGAGGGACCTGGACAAGCTCAAGAAGTGGGCCCATGTGAACCTCATAAGGTGCAAAAAGGCCAGGTGCGATGTCCTGCACCTGGATCGGGGCAACCGCTGGTACCAATACAGGCTGGGGGATGAAAGGATTGAGAGCAGTCCTGTGGAGAACTTGGGGGTACTGGTGGATGAAAAGCCAGACATGAGCCGGCAATGTGCACTGACAGCTCAGAATGCCAACTGTATCCTGGGCTGCATCAAAAGAAGCGTGGCCAGCAGGTCGAGGGAGGTGATTCTGCCCCTCTGCTCTGCTCTGGTGAGACCCCACCTGGAGTACTGCATCCAGCTCTGGAGCTCTCAACACAAGAAGGGCATGGACCTGATGGAGTGGGTCCAGAGGAAGGCCACAAAAATGATCAGAGGGATGGAACGCCTCTCCTATGAGGAAAGGCTGAGGCAGTTGGGGTTGTTCAGCCTGGAGAGGAGAAGGCTCCGGGAAGACCTTATTGCGGCCTTTCAGTACTTAAAGGGAGCTTATAAGAAAGATGTGGACAGACTTTTTAATAGCGCCTGTAGGGATAGGACAAGAGGTAATGGTTTTAAACAAAAAGAGGGTAGATTTAGACTAGATATAAGGAAGAAATGTTTTGCAATGAGAGTGGTGAAACACTGGCGCAGGCTGCCTGGAGAGGTTGTAGATGCCCTATCCCTAGAAACATTCAAGGTCAGTTTGGATGGGGTTTTGAGCAACCTGATCTGGTTGAAGATGTCCCTGCTCATTGCAGGGGGTTGGACTGGATGACCTTTAGAGGTCCCTTCCAATTCAAGTAATTCTATGATTCTATATTCAAATAGCTAACAAACAGATAGGCTGCTAGATATAATTGACAGGCTGACCTTTCTCCTTTCTTGACCTCAGTTTACATCTTATTGAACTTATAATTCAAGTTAGTATTATAATGTTAATACTATTCTAGTTGTAGATGAAATTAAGAAACTATTGTACAAAAGGGCAAAGATCGTTGGTAAATTACGTATGGGAGTTCTCAGTGAAGAGATGGGTTAGCACAAAAATACAACCATGCCAAAAGTAATGTTGTAACAGGGTGCATCATTTGATCTCTTCCATCTGCTGTGTTTACCAAATGCCTGTTCTGCCACCCTGAATTAGAAGGCTGAAACCAGTGGAGTCTGGCCTGAAGACTGTGCTTGACAAAGGGGTTTGGCTCATCCTGACATCTGAAATAGGCAAGGGTCCTCTTGGCTTCCCTTGTTACTCCAGGATGCCTGGGAAGAACCTGAAATCCTCCAAATCCCCAGATGCTTATGGTTATATTTCCACTTATGGAAATGAAAATCCCTCCTCTGTTGTCCAACATTTTCTGGGCCATGAAGATTTTACAGTTCTGTGAAGGGCTAATCCAACTCCCTACATTGCTCCAGGACCTCCTGAGGCTATATTAGCTGCTAGGGACAGAATGTTGGGTGTAAATTTCTGGAACCTCCTCAGTTACGAGTGCATTGGTGTGCCAGTAGTGTATGTATTGCACCTCAGCCTTCCCTTCCTCCATTGGCATTCCTTTACTACCACTGACAAAATGCAGCAGCTTTTGGACAGCTGGAAACTCTCCAATCTGTAAGAAATGGTCAGCTGGGCAGGCCCATGTTCTCCCTGATCTCCTTAAAGATGTTTGATGAGTCTGTAGATGGAAGGTGAGCCACTGAATGGATCAGTTTAGTTAAAAGATATTAGTAAGGAAACTTAGTAAAACAACTTTTCACCCAGATCTTTTGTAGAGTTTAGAAATCTAAATGTCTTATTTTGTCCTTTTGAGGGACGCGGGGAAATCACTCTCTCCCCTCCACCTTTTGGTTGTGGTGCTGTTTTGGCGTTTTTTGTTTGTTGGTTTGGGTTGGGTTTTGGGGTTTTTTTTACATTCTATATTTAGGTCACATGCCTATGCTCAGCTCTATTAAAATAAAAAAATTCTCACCTGTTAATAAATTTTTGTCTGTATATGTTTCTCTATTCTAAATAAATGAAAGCTACATAAAATTCTAAAATGCTAAATAAATAAATTCAAAATAATGTGTCTCTATTCTAAAAAATTAACAATTTTCAGAGTTCCCTGGAAATGCTATTAGTTAGGATCTGGGTTTTTGTGAGTTCCAATGATTTGTATATCCTTTTCATCCTTCAATTTCAGGTTGATAGTTATTGGGGTTAGCTACTCCTCTCTATCGACTTCATATTGTTTCCTTTCTAACATGAATCCAAGCTAGTCCCTGGGGAGTATGTGAAACTTCCTGTGTTCTATTTGTGCCAGTAGAAGACAGTGACGTTCTTAAAACTTCAAGTAATAGTCTGCTTGCTACGAGATAGGAAATAACAACATGCAATTACATACTTAGGTACGTAACTTTGGGCCTGATTCAAAATGCACTGGAGACAATACAATAAGACTTTTTGTGTGGGACTTATAATAGCGGAGAAAAAAAAGCGTTAGGCAGAATGGGTACCTAACCAAATCTTTGCCCTTGTGTACACATTATATTAAACAGATGGTAAGCTGATATTTTAGAGGTATGTGTTTAGTGGAGAAAAAAAAAGATAGGGTCAACTTGTATGATTATTTCCAGTGATTTTAGGGTACTGTTTAATTTTGATCAAAATAAGAAAAAAATCTATGTTATTTTCTTGGTAACGGGATGTAACCTGTTGACCTTTGGACATATTCTGTTAAGCTAAATCTCCAGTTTCAAGAATCCACAGATTCTATGGGCAAAAGTTCTCTCCGATGACCATTTTATCAAGGCAGCTGAGCTTCTGTTTGTTCTACTGGTTAACCATAAGGCAATACCTATTGAAACAGGATGTTAACCAAGTAAAGATCTTGAAGACCATCTTAATTTTTTTTGCACGTTAAAATTACTATTGATTCTGAGTCACAGTGATGTGACTCATCCTGAAATTTAGATGTGTCCCCAAGATGTTGCTGCATCAGAGGTTCATACTGAAATTAACATTAGGGTTGTTTGGTTTTCAGAGTAGGGGTGGGGGGGTGGGTGATGGGAGTGGTGGTGGTTTTACTTTTTTCCTTTTCTTCGTTAAAAAAGGGGGAGATCAATATTTACAAGAGAGTTTTTTTTTTCTTCAGGTATTTAAATTATTTAAATACAGGAGTAAAGTTGATGTTCTCTGATGTGATACTGTGGTTACTAATGCTTGTTTATTTTTTTTAAGCAAAATATTTATTTACAGTATCTGAGAACTGTGCATACAGCTTAGGTCTCTAAGCATATTCTTCATACTGCAAAGACTTGTGTGATTCAAGCTGGGAATTGTTATGAATAGTTCTCCAAAATATCAGCACAATATTCACCACTGGTCAAAAAGCAAATAGAATGTTAGGCATTGCTAGCAGAGGAATTTAAAGCAAATCAGAAAACTAATTTGTGCTGCTGGATGAATCTATTTGTAACGTTGTATAATTTTGTAAATTTAAATTTTGAATAGTTAATGCAATTTTGTTTGATTAATTTCAAAAAAGTATCTAGTAGAACTAGAAAGTCCTTGACTGATCAAAAGCATGGAATGTCTTTCATATGGATTATAATATGAATTATAATAAATTACAGTTTTGCAGCTTGGAGAAGAGATAAGAGGAAGAGGAGAAGATAGAGGGATATGCAAATATACAAATTGATATACCAAATAAAATTTTTAGCTTGTAAATAAATTTATACCTAATGGAAGAAATTACTATTTGCAGAATTTATACTTGTAGAACCTATTACCACAGGATGTTGCGGACACCAAAAATGTAAAAGGATTATGTAAATTTATGGCCTACATTTCCTGCATTACCTACTAAACCTGATGGTCCGGATACAATTTTCAGGTTCTGTGAGTCTCTAAGATTCTTAAAGTATAACAACACAGAGGCAATTATTGTATGCGCACTATGATCTTCAATTCCTTCAGGAAAGTACATTGGACTAGGCAGGCCGAGACTTTAGTAAATTTGTATCATCATCTTGTCAGAATGTATGAATAATATCCCAAGTATTTCAGATTTATAGAATCTGGCAAATGTTAAATATTAATACACTTCTGTGCCTGATTTGAAAAGACTGGAAATGGATACAGAAAAAAGATATTATGGGACATCCATTTTAGTATTATTTTATAACATCGTTAATGTTTCTTTACAATATTTTTCCCTTCCACTTTTCAGGAATTAAAAAAAAAAAAAAAAAAAAACAACAAAAAAACCAGTGTCACTTTGTATTTCTGAATGTTTGCAATTATTTAGGTAAAATGCTACATCAGCGCAAAGTGAATAAACACCACTAGCCTCTATTTCCATTCACAATATTCAGGTTTATTTTATTAGAGACTTCTGTGATTTGTTGATACCACTTGAATGTTTCATTTCTTAAGGGAAACATAGTTTTAGAGCAAGAAGCCTCTAGAGCCAGCAAGCAGGAGGCGGAAGTGAGTGGGCTGATATTGAGAAAAGCACTGTTGATTGACATGATATATTGATTTAGAGTATATTAACTTATCTCACACTTTAAAGAGGCAAAATTAACTCGGGAACATGTTTAGAATCCTAACACCTTAACAGATGGAAAGCTCCCTTCCTTCCTCCTCCCCCAAAATCACCTGGCAAAGAGCGAGCCAAGGCTAAAAAGGTGTTTTAGAGAATTTTATTTTGTTCTGCAAATTATTTTTTTACACTTCTCAGAATAGTTTGCAGCTTTCCACAAAGCAGAATGCATCTTCGTAGCTTTTCTTGTTTCCTCATAAAAAAAAAAAAAAAATCAGGAATAGAGTTTATTTTAATTACAGTGCATACAGTATGTCATGGTCTAGTGCGTCAAGCATTGCTATTTTGTGTCTGTGCTTAATTCCAACTTTAGACGGACATACATCATAACTGTAAACACCTGCCTAGCTTCATTAAAGATAGTAAAAATATCCCATTGTGGGAGGATCATAAGCTGTGTTTTAGGCAGTTTGTGTGTGATCTCTGACAAGAACATACCGTGCTACATCTTTCCCACTGTCTGTATTCTCCTTCAGATGAGAAATATGCAATTTTCTCTCTGTCCTTGGCCCCAGCGTGTGCACACACACACGCACATGCAGAGTATTCCAGCAGTACATATAGTAATTTAAAATAATTTTGCCATAGTCAGAATTTTTATGGAAAAATGAAACTAAATTTAAAACATCGCAAGATTAGCTTAAGGCCTTAATATACAGATATCTTGGAGGTCATTTATAATCATTGTATTGCTGCCATATGTTTAAGGAAGATTAATTAAAAAAAAAAAAAAAAACACAACCCCCAAAATGTTGGGCTGCTCTGCTTTCATTTAAAAAAAAAAAAAAAAAAAAAAGAAAGAAAAAAGATGAGGTTATTGCTTAAAAAAAGGATAAAAGTTTCCGCCTAGAGATCCAAACATGAGTAACTTGCAAACAGTCCTATCATCTTTCAAACCAACTACCACATCAAATTCATATATAACAGTGCATAAAAAGGAAACTAGGAAAACCAAATTCCACTTGAAAGCATTATAGAAATAGGAGTTTTTTAATCAAAGCTGAGCACTGCTATTGGTATTATTAAAACTCTTTACATACTTTGGGGATTTTTGTTTGTATGTTTCGTATTATTTTCCAGAACACTTCCCATCTATTGCAACCATTTACAAACATAAACTGAAGCAAAAATAGATCAAGGGCTCCTGACTTCTTTTAATTTCAAGAGAACGTGAGCACACTTCATATAGTGTAATGCAGGGACTTATGTGCTAGAATGGCTTTCTTCTGGCCCACACTTTTCTCTCCTTAAAGATGAATGAAATGTGCACTACTTGATTTTATTATCACTAGAGTTAGTCCAACAGGAAACAACTGTCTACAGTAGAGAAATCCCAACGCTTCTGACTCTTTAATTATTAAACCATGGAACTGCTGAAGTGTTAAGTTTAAAAATAAGAAAATTGACCAAACACAAAATCCATCGCTTGGATTTTTGTGTGGTTTTTCAGTCACATGCAGTACTGATGGGCATAAATCCAGCTTGTCGTGAAGCTCCGATTTAAAGTAGCTTAACTTTCGTGTGATCTTGGTCACGTAGGCCTTTGTTTCTAGCCCACATCTCCTCCTACTCAGGATACTGTTCCTGCTGCTAGAAGAGTCATAGCCCCTACTGATTTCTATAGAACAACACCGAACATTTGAAATAGGATGACGTGGGTGCTTGTAAGAGGTGTATTGGCATAGCAGATGTGATAATTGGGATACGCAGACTCTCAGCATCTCTGTCTTCCGCTTGCTCCTTTCTAGATGGGCATTAGTATCTTTCTGAAGTCTCATCCATAAAGCAATCGCTTCCTCACAAAACAAGAGCTACCGTGGTAGATATTTTCATTTCCGAAATTACAGGGCAGTTGTAATCTAAATGCTAAATGACTTCGAAATTTGCTCAATGTCTTGCATTTACTGTAAATAGTAAGGAAAATAATTTCAAAGACAGTAATAATTTTTTTTTTTTAAATCTGCAGTATTACTGTCCTAGTATGTAGCTCTTCGAATTTTGCAGTTGGTTATATTAACTGCAAGATCCCATATAATCTTTTTTGTCAAGAGATTTCTTGGTACATGACCAATTAAAAGAGCTTTGGGGAGGGTGTGGGGTTTTTTTTGTAGTTGTTTTGCTTTTAAATATTTCTGTGTGTGGTGTGTGTATGTTTTATATAAATGTTTATAGATAATCATATGTAATGAAACCAAATTAAAAACCTTTCACCTGTAATATAACACTGGAAGATGGAACCTAAGAAAGTAGGTGACCCAGGAGATGCCTTATTCCAGCAATGTACAGGTTGGGTCACGTCTTCTGCTCCCATAACACATACAATATTTCCTACCCAGAAAGCTGAGACCTGTCCTTCTGACCTATACATTATTGATACATTCAAGCACTGTAGTGGAGGTGGATTTCTTGCATATATTTCAGCTGTTCTGGAACATGTGAAGTGTTCCAATATGTTTCCATAAAAACAACTTCTAAGCTATCCACTTTTCTGCAGAATTATTACTTAAATGCTAGTAGGTATCATCTCCGATTGCAATAACACCTACAAACTGAAGGTGCTGTTAAATCTTTGCTGCATTTATTTACAAATGAACCAGCACAAAGTGGTACACCAACAAAAATTGAGACATTTAACAAAGGAACATGCACCTTTACTTTTGCTGAAAAAAAATGGAAGGTTTAATTGATTTGATTATCCTGCCAGTTACATTTGCTTTTCATAAATAAAATTCCATGAGAAAAGACAAAGGAGCTATTCTCATGTATCTCTAGGGAATGCGAACACACAATTTAGAAAATTCATTGGTAACTGAATCTGCTAGTAATGACTACTCTAGTATGTCTATGATAAGGTTATACATTTGTATCTTTAGAGATATGATACTTGGATATTAGTTTCATAGATCAAATATGAGACTTGATTGTTTTTAAATAATGGTAATTCCTCAGGAGTGTAAAACATGGTACGCCCTCTAAGTCTCAAAAAATATAAAAGAAAATCAGGTCTGAGTCAAAGACTTTTCATATGGTCCAGTGGCCCATTTGACATAGACAACAGTAATACTAGAGGATTTGACTTAGGTGTTTTTTCAGTGAATGATAGATAGGTATGGTTCAATAGGGAATTATGTTGAGTGAATTTACACCAGAAAAAATCCTTGTACTTTGAAAAGAATCTGAAGACTTTCTGAGACCTTTTCAGGTCTATCTGTAAATAACAAAAGGCTTTTTTTCTTCTTTTAGTATTTCTTTTATTTTTTTTTCTCCATTGTGTCAAAAGATGCCCAGAGGCTGATATATAGTAGTAATTTTCAGTATATGCTTAATATTAAATTATTATGATAGATCTGTGTTGTTTGGGTTTTTTCTTTTTTTCTTTTTTTTTTTTATATACAAGACAGCTTTTATGTAGAAGGAATGATTTTCTTACTCTGTTTTACCTTTTTTCTAGTACTGTTTTGTCCTCTAGGTCCTAAAGACAGCTGATGTAGTCTTATAGTGCCTAAGCCGCCTCAGTTCTTGTTGAAGCCAACAAGAGGTGAGAGCACTCACATTTTTATAGGGCCTGGCTTTTGCTCATTTTAATGTTCTTTGCTCAGCCCCCATTAGCTTTATAATGTGAGTCATAGTCTTAAGAGTATTATAACACCTTTGATTCCCACCCCAAACCCCCCTTTCTGGGCTGTCAGTTAAAAACTGGAAGATAAATTAACTTTGTCTTCAGCATCCAGTCAGTAAATCTATAAAGTCAAAGAAATATAAAGGCAGCTCTAGGGAAATATTCTGTTTTCTAGGTATCTAATCCTAATTTTTGCTTGAGGGCTAAAACCACTGAAGCCCTAGCAAATTCTTGCCTTTGTACACTGTTAAATGCCTTCTGGGGGCAGGAGGAATCATGAAGACCTGAGAAATGGAGGTGGCTGTCATGTTTGATTTAGTTTGTGATTAGTGGCTTAGTGGACGTGGAGAGTTACCGCAGTAAGGAATATGATTTCAGACCACATAGCAATCAGTTCTCAAAAGTTAGCTTTATTTTTTTTTTTTAAAAGACATTTCACCAAAAGACAGAAGATGAGGTGATAAGACAATGTTAAACATGCTTCAAATCCCCCTTATTCTTTCTGCCTCATACTTAAGTATTAGTTTGATTTTACTCCAAAGTATAGTTTCAAAGTAAGAACAGCATATGCAAAATAGGTATTTTTTATTTCACCTGAATATATATAACTCTAGAATGTAATTCACTGTGTTCTTCATTCTTCTCTTTTGGAGGAAAAAAATGTTTTTGTTGTCTTAATTTCTTTTTTTCTTTCTCTCTAAGCCTATACAACCTCCATATAAAATTAACCATCTGTTTTGTTTTTCTCTTCATTTAATTCCTCCTAAGTCTAATTAAACTTGCCAAATGAACCTACAGTATTATGGAGGCTTTTCTTGAAGTGATACTTTGATACAAATTATACTAGGCATGGATCTAATTCCTTTTGTCTATAGACAAATACTGCCTGTGGAGCACGCTGTGATCTCCAGGCTGGCTGGGAGAGATGTTAGAGAGTGGAGCTTCTCCCTTCGCTCTGGTGAGTGTTCTTGCTAGCACTTAGAAAAAAAAGTTCGATAACAGATGATGGTTCTTGGTCTCTTACTGCTGAGTGAGATGTTCTTTAAGCAGCATGTTATGCTTTAGGCTGTCTGTTAATAGCCTCATCTTGTAAAATTTTGGTTTGTGGGGTGGATTTGTGTTTTTTTGTTTTGTTTTGGGGTGTGTTTTTGTTTGATTTTGGTTTGGTTTGGTTTGGTTTTGTCCAGAACAGGATTAGCATCATAGGTTATCTTGAAAGTCACATATAGGTTCTGAATTAGTTTCCCTTATTTCTTGTATCAGAAACCTGAAACAGAAAAGGTATCGCTTTCCTTTTCCCCCCTTGTTTCCCCTTCCCCCCTTCCCTCCCCTTTTTTCCTTTTTTGTGCCTCTCCTCCCCTTTTATTTTTCTTTACAGCAGGATAAGAAATTACCGTTATTTTACTTTGTAGTTACTTAAAGTGTCGTAGGATCAAATTTCTGTTGCTGCACCAATTGTAATTAAATTGAAGCTCTTTCTGGGTTTTACGATGCCTCATCTACAAAGGGAGTGACGGGTACTGTAAAGGTACAAGCTAGAATTAATATCTTATTAATGGAAGATGAAACTAAGGTCAGGCACAGAATCCAGAAAGCAGGCACCAAACTTGTAGACTGGTAATCATGGCCCGTGGCACCAATATATTTTGTTGTACAAACATGTACTCCAGAGACCAAGTAGTGCCTGCAAAGAAAGCTGGTGGAAATAGGAGTGCTAAGAGACTCTTTTTATATTTTATATTAGGTCTTATTGAAATACAAGTTTTATATTTTATAAGTTATGCTTCATAATGCTTTAGCCTAGTTTAAGACAAAATGAAGTTATCAAATGCAGTAGAATAAAAAGAAGTAATCATAGAAGAGAACCTAAAGAAGCAGTTAACTTTTCAACTCTGAGGCAGAATTTACAAGAGAGTAGAGTTAGACTCATTTAGTTACCTTTAAGGTAACAAAATTAGGGGGAAAGCTGTGTGCATATTTGTATTAATAGAGATTTTTATCAGTGATTAGATCATGAAAGATAGGCTCCTCCCAAAGATAGCATGCAACTGCTGTTAACCTCATGTTCATGTGAGGTTCATGCTCATTGATGCAAGAATTTTGTTTCTTTCTGATTAGATATCTAGACCTTGAATAAGATTTATTCCTTGTAAGCTGGCTATCTTTAAATCCTGAGATGTTAAGCAAAACTAATAAAATGTCAGCATTAAGATTCCTTTCTTAAGGCTCTTAAAGTTATACAGCAAGTACATTGTTTCTGTATAGAATTATTTTACTTCTTGTATTATATGGTTTAGTATTTTAACATCAGTCCTTTGAGATGATTGATTTCTCTAAAGCAAATTTCTTTAATTTTTCTTTTCCAGTTCATATACAAAAGCCAGCAATATAGAAATCCACTGTAAGAATGGCATATAGATTCTATTTTCTCTTTTTAGATTATGGTAAATTTTTTTCATCAAGTGGTAGACACATTTTTTTATTGTTTCGTTAAAGCATTCTCTCTCTTATTTTTAGTGTCTGAAAACAAGCAGTTAAGGTATGAGAACAACCTTGAGCAAAGAGGTAAGAACAAGTTTATTCATATTTAATAATACTTTGTCTTACTAATATTCTGCATTTTAAAAATCCATTACAAATACTTTATGTATATGAAATAATCTTGCCAAAATGGAACACTATAATTGTAAGTGGATTTTTCAGTTCCAAGAGGGAACCTAAAGTAGAGGGGAAAAATTTCAGTACAGTTTATTCAGAGGCTAAAGAAAAACAGTTTCAAACTATTATTGCACTTAAAATGAGAGGAAAATTTTGTTGTCCTGCCCAGTCTTAGGTAGTATTATGTCTTTGGCAAAGGAAAACAATGAATTTACGCTTCACTTATGCTAATGTAACTGAGAAATTTTTCCCTGAAGTGTCCCTTGCTTTGAGAGATATTTTACATTAGTCATAAGAGTTAGAAATATTTTGCCAGTCGTTTGGTGTTGAAAGTGATTTATCTTGGATTTTGGTTACAATAAAATGCATTTAATCTCTGAGGGTTAAACTGCATCATTTAAGAGAAATTGCATTAACACTAAATAGGAAATGAGTTGAAGATTGTCTCTGAATTATGTCCTGTGGCTTTGGAACTGAAGCCATGTGAGCTGGCTTGCTGCACTGCAATGAAAACAGGACAAGGAGTGTAACTTTGGATGATCCTTGACTGGCTTAGCTAGCTTGGATGTGGGGGCCCCAGGGGCTACTTGAACTCCTGGCAGCAGGGAAACACTGTGGTGCATGCACCTGAATTCCTCCCCAGGGGATACGGTGGATACCCAGGTCTCACTTTTAATGGAATCGGGAACTTTCAGTGTACACAGCGTATGCAGGCAGTATTAGGTCATTCAACAAGAAAGAACTATGATGCAGAGGATAAAAGGTCAACAAACTGTGATGTTTTCTTAACAGGGTAGCCCCTTCTAGACAGTAAAGAAAAAGATGATGTGCTAAGAGCAATTAATTTTTTTCTTAGTTCTCTCTCTCCAGTCAGTTTAGAGTAGACTTAAGGATGTTCTGATTTGCACAGGGAGATGAATCTATTCTATAGAGATTACTCTGGAGTAATCAAAATCCAGTGTGTGATAGTCATCCTTTCCCAAGGTAGTCAGATGGAGGTCAATTTAAAAAAAAAACACAAAAAACCGAAAAACAACCAACTTTAAGAATATGTATTTTTTTTAACCCTGGATATAAGCAGACTTGATTACGGTGAATTGTGCGGCCTAAAACAATTGTTTTGGCAGAAGTGTTTGCAGGAGTAAAATTGAGATTGTGAGTATAGGAGAGCTGAAAATTCATAAACCAGTTTATCTTTTGAAGCCGTGTACTGTGGAAATTGTCTTCCATGTGCAAATCATCAAATAAAGCGTAAGAGTCTAATTCTCTCAGTATGCTTCTGTCTTGCAAGTAACTTCTGGTTTGCATGTTGGGCCTTAAATTTCTCTAAGCTTCAGCTACCTGATCAGTGAAGGAGTTTATAGATGGCTGTAAAAGGGGGTTAGGTACTTAATTTAAGTATCTGAATGGAACAGCTAGGTTCTTGAAAATTCTGTGCAGTTGCTGCTAATTTACTAGGCAAATACCTTCTAGAGAGGCCTGAGTTCTTTTCCCTCAATGCCAAACCCTATTAATGCTGTGTCTACATATGCATATGGCTTCCTGTGTAGCTCGATGTCTGAGCCTGGATGTGATTCCCAGATTAAGAATTCTTCCACCTATTTCTGCCTCAGTCCTCAGTCTGGAAGTGGTGATGGCCCACTTTTGCTGGGTGACTGGCTGTTGACTACAGTCACCTGACATATGAGGATCAAGGGTTTTTTTTATTTTGCCCTATGGATGCAAGTTTTGCTATATTATCAGAAAAGTGTAGCTCAGCGTAAGTCCTTGAAAAGCCCATATACCATTTTAAAGCTTGATTTCATAGTGGTTTGTAATACTAAGCAGAGGGCACTATAGACAGCACTTTTTTTGTTCTCTTACATATACTTTGATTACTATTTACAACAGATGAGAACTTTGGTTTTTAATGAAGTGAATGACATTTATTAACTACCCCATGACTAGTTCAAAATAAATCAGCAAAGACTGAACAAAATAAAAATAATTAATCTACAGAGATTGTTGTCTTCTGTGAATCATCTAATGCCACCTACCTCAGATTGGCGTTTCAGGAACCATTAGTGAGGATTTTTCGCTTTATGACATGGCACAGTGATGGCAGATATGTCCAATTAGTGCTTTTCCCAGTAGACAAGGTATTCTAATTATTTTTAAGGAATAGAAAAGGGGTGTCTGGTAAAGAATCAAAGGAAAGAACTCTTGACTTTCTCCCTCTCCTATAGATGCCACACTGCACATACAGATATATAGTTCATAACTGTGATCTTTAAGAAAACACTGAAGGAAAACGTACATCTATTATAGCCTGATTAAATTTTATTCTGAAGTATGAAAAAAAGCTCCTATTTACAAATAGGAAAAAAACTATATTAAAAGATATCAGCTTCATCTTTAAAAACAATTTCTTTTTAGAGTTACAATGAATGTATATTTCAGATTGTTAAAGTTCTTTATTTAGATGGATACTTACTATGATGCTTGACTTCAGCGTGTATGAAAGTTAGTATTTATTGGATATGAATATTTATTGGGTGTAACTTATATTTTACTGTTTAAATATAATAAAAAAATTAACTTTATTAATGATGTTTATTTATTGTAGTTGTTTTTCTGTGAGGGTAAGATTGCCCCTAAGAAAGTTAAGTTCTGAAACGTCATGTCACAGTGCAAGGAGTTTGACCAAAATGTGGTTTTCAAGAGGCCATATCCTCTATCCATTAGTTGCTTGTACTTGCTCTCACCTGATAAATTTTACTTCCCCTCAGTCCAAGTGAGACAATAGTTTAGAAACCATTCAGGTAACATGATCAATGATTAAATGATTTAGTTTAAAGGGGTCTTTTAAGGGGTTGCTTTGGCAAAGTCATTTTTGACCAAAATGTATTTAGTCTAATGACTTGCAATTGCTCTCCATTAACAGTTGTGTCAGCTGAGGAGAAGGCATAAAAGGAGCAGCTAACTATGATGACAAGGACTCCTTAAGATGGCTTTGTTGCCAGAGTCCATGTATATGTAACTCTGGACATTTAAAAGGTATGCACAGCTCAGTAAAGGCTGCGAAGCTCCTGCTAGACTGCACATGCAGCTGTGGGTAAAAGTAAAAGCAGGATCAGCTTATAAGTCATGAACTTGCACCTCATGTTCAAATATAATTTTTTTACATGAATCCTTTCTGTGCTTTGGTGGGGTTGTCCCACTAGCAAGGAGCCTGAATTGTTTCCTTTTTCATTTTCCAAAGAATGTGTTACAACATGTGTCTTCCTGCTACCTCCTTTCCCTAGGTCCTTTTTGTTTCTGAGCTTTCCCTCTCTCCACCCCTCTTTCTTTTTTGTTTTGGGTTTTTTTGTTGTTGGTTTGGGTTTTTTTTAGACTAGCTGTCTATCAACAATTGATAAAATAACTGTTTTCCCTGGTGTTGCTGTGGTTTGCAGGTACTCTATCTTTTGCCAGGCTTAACTAAGCCTTATTGGTCTTCAACACAAGATGATATTGTGGGCCATTGTTTTATATTTTTCTGTAACTGTTTACATATTAGTTTGAATGTTAATTTATTACAGCTAGCTGAGGACTGCCAAGATCCTATGAGATCAGACTTTGAATTCATGCTTTGAATTGCACTTGGGTTCTTATCCCCTGCCATGAGAATTTGAGCCAAAATAGTGGCTATAGGCAAGAGAGGGAGAAAATCAAACATGAGGTAGGAGGAAGAAAAGGAAAGAGGCAGAACAGAAAAAAGTAAAAAATTGAGAGGAGCGTGATGAAACCAGGGTAAGAGGATAGAGACTTTTCACCATGGGTTTCTGTGTCAGTTCAGGCTGAGATTTTGAAAGACTGTTGCCTTGGTTTTAGAAAAAAACCACTATTTTTTTTTCATTACAAAAGGTGTCAGCACAGCACTCTAACTGTTGCTAATTATCCATTTCCCCTACAGTCCATATGTAAAGTAGCAGCTTGCTTGAGGTTTAAATATGACTGAATTCTGAGACCCTTGTTGAATCAAGTTCTCCTGACCTTTAGAGTTTTGCTTACCTAGAATGGAAAAAAAAAAAAAGGAAAACAATATAAAATTGCTCAATTTTGTCCTTGTATATGGTTGTTTCTTCATCTAAAAGCCTAAAAAGAATTATTTAGTACAGCTGCTTCCCCAAGCCTAAGATTAATCTGAATAGAGATATTGGGATTGGGTTCTACAAAAATGTTGCTTTTGCCAGCTGAAAACACGTTGAAGTAGCACCTGCCACACCCCCTTCTTTTAAGGGATTGGAGAATCCCTTAAAATGTCTTTCATTGCTTAGGCAATTGTATAAAGAACAAAATTCAACCCTGAATTATGCCAACACCAATATATGGAGTAAATGTCACCTGAAGAGAATAGGTGTCCAGTGTTGTTCCCAGCACCATCCTTGATTCTTCCCTCTATTCAGGTTTGGGTGGGCAATGTCCTGTTAACTCCTCACTGTTTTCCAACTTGGCTTGTCATTACAGTGCACATCAATTATTCAGTAGATTCTTAAGTGTTTCAGACAACATATCTTGTGCTTGTAAGCAGCTTCAAAACTTTGATATAGTCCAGTCTCAGTGTTAGCCAAAAGGGTCTTCTTTTTTTTCTTTTTCTTTTTTTCTTTTTCTTTTTTTCCTACAGTACTTCTGCTCTAAAAACCAAAATCAGTATTTAGGAAAGAAAGTTAGAAGAATAGTCTTAAAAATCAATAGATTTAATGTCACTTTCTAGTCATACCATACCAATGTTCGGTGGTGATAGGCTACTGATTCTTTATCCTAGTTTGTTTTCAAATTACGAAGTCATGAAATCTCTAATCTTTCCTTTACAAATACAGTTTTTACAGGAAATCCCTCTGCTGTCTGGAGCTCCACTGATTGAACAGACAGCCTGCTTCCAGGGGGGAGAAGTGAAGCACGGAGGCAACACTTACCACACTATGAATGCTAACAAATTATATAGGCAAATGACGGTTAAAATGAGAAATGTTGGGCTTAGGCCAGGTAGGATTTTACCAGAACTTGTGGTAAAGTCCTGACTCCACTGAGGCAAATAAAAGCTTTTGTAGTGAATTGAATGAAATTTCACCTGGAAATGAAATACTTCTGAATACACAAAGATATATTTCGGTTCTAGCATGAACCTAACTGAACAGCTAGACTGCACCAGAGTTGAAACTTCAGAGTTAACATTGTGAACAGCCTTCACCAAATGTACTGCACAAGCCTGGCCTTACCATCCTGATGGTGTGAGTGATTAAGATTGTTGCCCCCTTGTTCATCAAGGAGTGGTACCTGAATTGCTTGCAATGGCAAGTCCTTAGATGAGCAGTAGTTTATAATACTAGACATGCAATTTTCCAAGTGAAATGCTTTTGTCATCAGATAAAACCTAGCTGTTCAGGAGTGCAGTTGTCTACACAAATCATATAAGAAAGTACAGAGCTTTTTGTAGTTAGTTTTTTTTTTTTTTTAGATAATTGCACTAAAAATGCAGGAAAACACTACCAGAAGTTGAGAATTCACTCTCAATGTTTGCAGTGCCTTAAGCTTTGTACTGGGTTTTACTTGGATGGAGTTATTTTTCTTCATAGCAGCCTGTATGGTGCCATTTTAGATTTGTGACCAAAACAGTGCTGGTAACACACCAGTGTTTTAGCTATTGCTGAACAGTCCTTGTGCGGCCTCAAGGCCTTCTATGTTTCTCACTCTGCCCCCACAGTGGGTAGGTTGGGTGTGGGCATGAGGATGGGAAGGGACACAGCTGGGACAGCTGACCCCAAGTGGCCAGAGGAATATTTCATATCATATCGTGTCATGCTTAGCAATAAAACTTGGGGGTAGTTTTTCCTAAGTAGCCATTGCTTGGGAACTGGTAGGGCATCAGTCTGGTGGTGGGAGGTAGTAAGTGATTTCCTTTGCATCACTTGGGGTGGGTTGGTTTGTTAGTTTGTTCATTTCTTTTTTCCTTCACTTATTAAAGTGTCTTTTATTGACCCATGAGGGTTTTTTTTTTTCACTTTTGCTCTTCCAGTTGCTTTCCCTCTTCTGCTGGGGGGAAGTGAGTGAGCAGCTGGTGTGTGCCTAATTGCTGGCTGGAGCCAACCTACTACAAGCATGAAGCTTGAAATTTAACTTTCGTCTTACAGACTGGGAATCAAAAGTAGACCATTTCAAAGGAGTTTTCTTGAAACTATTGAAAGCTAGGACTGAAAGAATCTTCCCATACTTGTACTTTGTATCAAATTCTGGTTTATTTCAAGGTAAAGTGTGAATGTTTAATTCTTAAGAGAAACTCATGTCCTTTATAAAACTTTACTGAAGCTTTATGTTTTTGCTCTATTTAACACATACCAAATCTCTAGAATAGTGAACACTGGCAGCTCTAACCAGAAAAAAAAAAATCATGACGCAGTCACTATGTCATTCTATCATCATATTTTGGCTTCAAGACATTTTCCATGGTTTGTTCATTTTCAGTTCTTAAAATTCCTCCCACACCTCTGAAACATATTTTAAGGTGATGCTGCATGCTCAGGATTCATTTCCAGCTTAAGAGAAAGGTGCAAGCAAATGCTGCAGTTTTGGCAACTGATATGGAGAGACTTAATATGGTAGAAACTACAGGCTGAAATCTAGTCAGATTCTTGGAAATGGGATAAATTCAATATGTTTAAATCTCATACTTTTTCCAGTAAGAGGGAAGGGGATACTAAAACTTACTGTAAAACCTAGTAGTATGAGTCAGAACTAGAAAATGCAGCTCTAGCTCTATGTGATAAACTTATCAACAGCTCCATCAGAAGGTATGAGAAAAGAACTCTAGGAGTTTTATTTTGCACATGTGTTTGTGAGAACGATAGGAAAGGGGAAAGAGGAAACTAGGTTCAGATAAAAACAGTCTCATTTTGAGATTTCTGCAATAGTTTTGTAGAACTGACTGAGCCTTGAAAAAGATACCAGTGAACAAGATTCCTATTAACTTTAAAGTAGACTTTTTAAAGAATTTTTATTAAATTTCCGAGCTTGATCAGTTTATGAGCAAGGGATGCTCAGCAATGAAATCAGCAGTGGAATATTTGAAGCAATATAAGATATGGGGAACTGTATTCTTCCCTTGTTTTATTCACTGGTATGCATTGTATACTGATTCATACCATCTCAGGATCTGACTCTCACTTCATTATGATCACTTGTTCCCCTAGTGCAGTACACAGAAACACTGAAAGGAAAAATAATCTCCCTGAGTTCATAGGACACCATAAAACACAATATGCATTGGAGAGTACCTGGGATAGTGTTTTGCCTCCTGTACCTGCTCTACTGCCCAGACCTGTTAAATCTATGCTGAAAATTGGAGGCTGGGACATATCCAGGAAAGAGAGAAGAGGGAGCGGTTGTTTTGGGATTTTTCTCAACTGGCAGAACCTTTCTTACACCGCAGTAAATTAAACCTTGGATCCCTATGGTGAGGTTGAAAAAAAGGATCAGAGAGCTGTGAACTACTTTGCCACCTTCTCTCTTTGCTCTGCATAGCCTGGCAGCAGAAAGTTTAGTCTTTACTGCTAAGTCTGCAGCTGAAAGTTGAAAAGGTTTGAGTACTGGGGTGTGAGTCTATTGGTTTTGATAAATTTGTCTTCTGCTTTACCTCCCCTATACCTGAAGATAAGATTACAATGAAGATTCCATAAAGTTAGAGGTCACTGGAGGCATTTCCCAGGAGGAGCAGAAGAAGGAAAAAGTTTTTGTACTGTACTGAAGTTGCAACTTACATTTCATCAGGTTTATTCAGCAGGTTCTACAGACAGCACTTGAGTATTACCTAAGTAGAGGAATTTAACAATAAGTAAGTTCACACTGTTTTCCTTTATCTGCTGTTTTAAGCTCATTGCGGACAAGAGCAACTGCCTCTGTATTGTATTCTCTCATTTTCAAAGTACTCTTTACGCAATAGGAACCTGAAACTTTGAAAAGTCCATTTCAATATAGTAAGAACTTGAAGCAATGAAGAATTTAAAAACAAAACCTGGACCACTATTCTCTAGTAAATAGCGAATACTTTACAGTCAATTTGCAATGAAATTTGAGAGAACATTGGCCTAGTTTTTATTATGGATCAATATAAATATGTATTTTTTTAATGAGAAATTTAGAAATTGGGCTAAGGCAAAGAAAAAGTAAGGAAGTTGTCAAGTACAATAGAGTCTATTCAGAAAACTTTTTACTAGCATATGAATGTTCCTCTTTTGATTTTTGCTTGGTAGAAGGGAGAATTCTGCATTTTCCTTTTGCATACTTATGGCATTCAAACAGACTAGTTCTCAAGTTTACTGACATAGATTCTTCCAAAGGAACTGCATCTGGGGACATGACTTCCTTTGCTATATATGGCAGAAGCCATTCTCCTTTTCTCTGGATAAAGTCCAGCATTATATGTCCTACCAGAAAAGAAAGCAATTTCAGTGCAATCCAGTTTGGGGATACTGTTTCAGTAACAATCAAGTGGGTCAAACCCATTGGGTTTGATCTACCCTTCAGAAATCTGATGTTTCTTCCTTCTTGACTGTTCAGTGTGCCTGCTGCCACTTGGCTTGATCCTCAGAACAAGTGTGTTTCCTGGGTCCTCAAGTGTGTTTCCTGGGTCTCAGTATAACATTATTTTTCACAAAGGTAAAAAATGGTCTTGTTTACTTTGTAAAATTGTGCAAATAGAATAATTCAAACGTTGCTTTTATGTGCCTAAAACAATGATTTTGGAGACATAGTGTGGAATGCAAGTGTCCAAAATACAAGCTAAGCACAATTTACATATCTAAATAGGCTGGCCAGAGAGGCTAAAGGGCTAGCTTTCTACCACAAATATCAGCTGGGATGCCTAAAGTCCACATGTCAGGAGGTATCACTATTTCAGCTGAGCCAACTGTTGTGCAGGCCTATTTCCTATTAAACACTTGTGATTTCATTTCCACATTTTTTAATTCTCCAAAGGGTCCTGAACATGTTTGATATGCATCAGAAAATTGAGTTCAGTGTTCAAGTTTAGCTACCTTTTCTCAGAAGCTCAGACAAGAGGACTAATACTATCCTGTTCTGAAGGACAGCTTAGAAAGCCTAAATTCAGTTTCCTTGTTTCTGGGATAATACAAGCATGATATTTATTTTTTACTCTCCTGCAGAGTGTTTTTGCTAGCTGGCAGCCAAATTGCCCCAGCTGGGTAATTCTTCCTCATCTTGTTGAACCTGTGTTAGTTGCAGGACTTAGTAGGAGAGTTATAGGGCAAAGGGGAACATGACTAGAAGAAAACTTAAGCCTGGAGATCAACTAGTCTTTTCAGTTTTTCTGCAGTCCTCTTCCCCAGTGTTAGTGGCTGTGTTCTGGTCTGTGCTATACAGCCCCACCAACGGTGACAAAAGGGCTCTGGTATTAACAGAGGACTTCTCATTCCAGAGGGCTGGAATGGTCCTGCACTGAGACATCCCTGGCATGAACCAGGGAGGTTCCTTACCTTTTCCCCAGCATTCAGCTTGTGCCTGGGGGAAAGCAGAGTGGTATAGTCATTAGGGACACCAATCTGTGACTGCGTAGATCAGAATCCCAAGCACATTTCCCGTTAGACTGGTGTATAGCATGTTAAGATAATTCAGGAGTGCTGGAGCTGGGGAATTTTGCCATGACCATAGACTAATGGTGAAAAAGAGAGGAAAAAGTTGTGTTTTCTAGTAAAAGAAAATTAATATTGACTAAAAGGCACAGTGTCAATGTAGTGAGAGAATTATGTGCATAGATTCTGGATATTTGAAAACAAATGCACAAAATTCAGTGCTATAGGGCATATCATTAATTAACTCTCTAAAATTCCCTTCCCAGTTTGTATATTACATTATTCTTTCTTTTGATGGTTGGGTATCATTATATACAAGATAATGGAAGTGCTATATCAAGTGCCACAGTAACAGTGGGCTCTCTGGGAATTCTGTATTTGCAAACTAAAAGAATTGCAAGTTACCAAGATGTAGTTTATTATTACAAATTAACCCTTAATTTGCTACAACTTTGATAATTTCACAACAACAGTATTATTTTCTGGTTAATTTTAAATTTTATTTTTGTAATCTTATGGAGAGAACTATGCAAATTTTGTCTAGAAACTGTGATATAAATAGTAGCTTGGCTTTTTTTGCTTCTTTTCAGTAGGATTTTTGCTTTTGATCTCACTTGGACTACAAATTGTTTGAGACTTTGCATGCAAAACTACCTCTTTACCAGTGTCTCCCAGAAATTGAAGAGCATGCATATTTTTGAAGGGCCTCACTCCAATCTCGCATAAAATCACTGTAGATCACTTGTGATTCAGTGAGTTTCTTCACTGTCATGCATAAAAAAGTCCCTGGTATACTGAGACAGCCACCTGTCATGCTAAATAGCTTTGTTACGCTTCCACCCACCTCTGCTTTTGTTCTATTTAATTCCTTTGTTTCTCTTTAAAATTTGAAATACCTTATTTTTTAAAAAAAGAAGGAACTCTCTTCCTTACCACGTCCAATACGTAGCAAAATGGTATCTTCATTTCCTGGCCTAGGTACAGTGACAGTAAGAATAGTGATCATTTGTTAATAACAAAAAAAATTCTATACTAATAGTCATTGAATTATTTGTAGGTTTCATTAATGAAATCCAGGTCAAAACAATCCCTAGTACTACCTCGTTATGTTGGAGAACAGTTCTTTGTGTTTCAAGGAATAAGACAGTTGTACATGCATAGAAGTAGCTTTGTGGAAAACATGTTCTTTCAAAGGACAGAATGTGAGCTCTGCAGAAAAAGAAAATAAAAAATCAAGAAACATAAAATCACTTTCACTGCCTCTAAGGCCTTTATGAAATATTGTGCACAAAGATTATTAAACTGATAACAATAGCAGGTATAGCCTTGGGGTCATTCTAATTGACCAAGGACAGCTTTCACATTAGAGATTTTAAAATATGAAGTTCATTAATGTTTGCCTTCAGAGTCTGTGTATGAGACGCCACAGTTGCTAATGTGGAAGCACAGGGAGGATGAATATGTTCACACATCCTTGTCTTTGGCTACAATCTAACAGTCTTGTTTCTCTCACTGCACCAATATATGCAGTGATAGTGAGGTCACTGGACCGAATCCTCATATGACTGTTATTAGTAGAACAAGAATTATGACCCATTACTTTTAAATCCTGGACTTTTTCAAGATTTGAGATAGGTTTCATCATTAGATTAGTCTTGTAGATTGTAATAATCCTCTGGCTGTGTGCGGGTTGGGGGTGATATTCAACACGCTGTGGAGGTTCTTTAATAGAAGTTGAGGTTGCAGGAGAATTCAGCATCAAACTGTCGTTTTGCTGCAGAATCGGGCTGTTCCCTTATGAATTAGTAGGAATGGAATAACAAACATGCATATTATGTTGTCAGTTCTGAACAAAACATTCTGAGGAAGGTAGCACAGTTCTGTGGTGCTACTGTGTTGGTGACTGATTGGTTGGTTGGTTGGTTTGTTTCTTTTGCCACAGTAGAGAAATGCTATATATTCCCTTATTCAGAGTATGTATAAGAAAACATATCTCTTCTAGATGTAGATAAAAGCTGAGGATTTCAGGTAGGTCACAGTCCTGTGCAACTGGAAAGGGAGAGAAGACTGTCTTTCCAGACTGCCAGGCAGAGTTGAGCCAAAGAGATTTCAATCTCAGCACTTGATTAATTTTGTGAGAATAAAAGGGGTGCAGAGGTGTGTATGAATGGATATTCAGACTTTCTTTTGACGTGTGTCTCAGTTCCTGTGATAATGAAAAGCTCTGTAAAACTCTTTTGATTTTGGCAGACTGTGAGCCATATTCCTTACTTGTCCTCCAGTGCTTCTGCTTAGCACAAGAGGTTCTATTGCTCCTGTGTGTGAAGAGGAGAGGTCATGTTTGCTTGCTAACGTCATTGGTGAAGAGTAATAGAATAGACTGGAGAAGCTAGAGAGAGTGGAAGAAGAATAGAGTGTACCAGAACCATGTTATTTCTGGTTTTTAAATGAGAAGCAAATGAATCAGATGTCCTGTCAGCATACAGTGATGATATAGGTTCCTATGGGGAAAAAATGTGAAGCCAGGCTTTTTCTCTATGGAAGGACATAGGCCTATGAAAAGTGAGGACCACAAGCTATTCAAAGAAGTTCATGTAGTCAGAAACTCTCTAAACTTTATCTTTGTGTTCTATTTGACATTAGGGACAATGCTGCGTGTTCCTTTCACTATCTTGTTATTCAGCCAGTCCAACTGACTCATACGTTCATTAACCTCTCTGGAGGTACTGTTGCTATAGACATGGCTGCCTCCCATCTACAGGGTGAGAGAAAGAGAGATTCCCCATCATATGATTAAGACTGAAACCAAATAACAAAAAAAGGATCAGCTTCAGCAATTCAACTGGGGATGCACTTTGGGTAGATTAGGTAGAACTGTCTGGTATGTTAAAACAGATCTCCAAAAGTTTGGATACTACTCCTGTAATGAAATCTCAGCTAAACTGGGACAGGCAGCTTTCTTGAAATAAGAAATAGTTAACATATTCAACTGAATTTACTTGGGAAGCTTGTCAAATTGTGGCTTCTCTTCACAAGCTCAATTCTAAATAAATACATGCTGTATAAAATAAGATGCATCGCTAAAATTATGGTATTTCTGTAGTAATTTTACTCAAAACTTGTGAAGTTTTAAGAATCAAAATTGATAACTGAAACTTTTTAATTTATTTTTTTCCTAAGTCCTCCCTTTTAAGAATAACATTATGGCTAAAATTTCATTATATTTAGTACCGCTTTATTTTTTTTAAACTCAGATAGAATCTTTTTGCTTTTTAGAAAATCTCTGGAGAAAAGGGAAAGAACAAATTAGACTAAACAAAAGTTGAGAAAAGAGAATATATTTAACATTGAGTATTGGTTAAAAAAACAGGAAAAAATAATAACTAATAATGTTCTGAATTGAAAACTAGCTCTGAGTCTCATTAAAACCTTAACTGCTTTAGGCTTTCCCTTCTCTCACCTGCCACCCACTGATGACCTATGAATCACCAACTATTCCAGCTTCATCTGAAATCTTTATTAAATTATTTTAAACCCTAAAGCCCTGTGTGATAAGAAAAACAACAGATCAGCTTTTATACTTTTAAATTATAAGATTATCTGTAGATAATAGAAATCATAGTTTTCCATGTACATAGCTACATGTATATACGTATTAACATCTACAATATTCATAAATGTATAGTTTTAAAGCTCATTAATAGAGTAAATTATGAAAAATGATGATGTTTTAGTTCATTACAGTTCACTGTTCATAAACCAACCCTTTCAGAAGATAACTAGGGGACTTTCAGATTTACTCAGAGTATCAGCCTCTGGGCAGAAAACAAAATGTTAATCAGGAAACACGTTTCTTCCCAAATTTTTTCTTGCTGGTAAGTACAACTCAAAATGGCTATTGATTTAAAAATATTGTTATTCAATAACATAGAATAATACTAAAGGCATTGTTTTGTCAGTGTTTTTCTCTGTTAACAAGAGCTTGGCTTTAGTCATTGCCTAAATGCTTCTCAACAATTATATGGGCAAGTAGCTACCTGCTGTTTTTCTTGCCAAGGCACAGATAACATCTTTGTGAATAATTGCAAGGTCATTGAAACTGAAAGTCTCTTATTGACCTGATGCAACTGCTTACACAAGGCAGCTGGACCTGGGTGTGTCAAATGGTGGATGAGGTTCCTAACCTTTATATTATCAGAAAAATTAGAGATGCATTGTAAAGCTGCTTGGTTTTTGTTGTTTTGTCCTGAAGAGTAGTCATTGTGAGTACCTACCTCCAGGAGAGGTTTTGCAGGCTCTGTAGTGGGAAGAAATCACTGTTATAGTTATGCCACAGCTCAAGGGGGACACATGTAAATCCATATCCCCTTCACATGTACTCTGCACAACAGGATTTTCTACTGGATGGCTTAGGTGCCTCCTCATTCAGCATTTCAGGTTTTATTAATTTTGCTAGCATTGTTAATTTTTCTTGTGTATTGTATAGGAAGTTAATTAATTTAGCTATTAATTAGGTAAGATTTCATTATCCTACCATATAGCAAGGCATCTAAAAGATAAAGGTTGCAATATTTAACTTCCTGAATCCACACTGTGAGTTTGTGATGGAACACAAAACAGATCCAGGCCTCCAGAGTACTGTTCAGTCATTTAACTTTTTGGCCAACCCTTCTTTGCTACCTTCCCCTAGAATATGGGCTCGTATAAGTGCAAATCCAAATTCTTTCCCCAAATTCACAGGATGAAGGAGCAATACTTGAAATGAACAAAGGACCTGATGAGTTGCAGCAAATAGTCAAAATAACAATAGCAAAGTGTCTGATGCTTTACAGTGTGGACAAATGAAGTGATGTGAGGCAGAGACTTACATAGGGGTTTAGGCTTCTCTATGATGAACCACTTAAGTTCAAGCATATGAATAATCTTACAGAAATTATTTCAGATTTGTTAAGTTCCATTTAAGCACGTGACTAATAACTCTCCCAGGTCAGGACATTAATCGTGTCTGAATGTCTTCATCGATAGGTAGGATGATCATTCAGATGGTCATTTTGTGAATATGTTTTTATAACTCCTTTAAAATACAGATCTATGTCACTGATGACTCATATGATAGAAAGAGAAGTTGAGAATATCAGTGCTAGTACCAGAATATAACCTTTTTGCTTCATGAACTAGAGACGCTGACATACCAGTGTAACTTCTTCCTCTTGCTTAGTCTGAAATGGAATTCTGTCATGGTACACACTTTTTTTTTCTTTCTTTTATCTTTTTTATATAATTAAGTGGAACCAAAAGTGATTCAGCTTTGCTTTTTATGATAACCTTTACTTACGACAAATCTCCACTCTGGTCAGCTGTTCAGGCTGGTTTCAGTATGTTGATTAAGAGGGAATCAAGTCCACCCATTTTGAATTTTTTTCTCTTCTGTGCTTCTTTTCCTACCTATTTTCCTCTCTCTTCTCATTGGACAATTAAGTGCCTCCTCTTTCTTTCTTAGTTCTTTTTGTGTTAATTTACATTTTACACTCTATCCTGTTTTTGTTTCCTATTAATGTATATAGACATTTCACCATTTCTCTCTCCTTTTCTTTTTCTTCCCTATCTTCTCCTTGCCTCTTGCAGAAGTGAAAATATATCACCTCCATACCTAGAAATCCTCAGAGACTTCATGCTTATGTCTGGGTCTATTCGAGAGTCTCTGTTCCAAAACTATTTTGCATTTTATCATGTTTGCTTGTTATGCTAAAAGCTAAAAATCCCAAAATGTGTCTGTCATAATAATATTTTCATGGAATCCCCAATCTTAGGGCTAGTTCGTTTGATAAAGCTTGATTAAAAAAAAAAATAAATCACAGAACTGCCTCATCTGTAAAGCTACAGACATTTTTATAAAAAGAAGACACTTTGGTTTTGTAAATCTATATCAGAGAAATAGCTTTTAAAAGATTATATATCTGCTTTAACAACCTATGTGGAAAAAAAAGTAGATTTCACTGCAGATATGCAATTATAAATAATTAGAACACAGTGAATAATGGCTGCAGCCTGGTGCTGAATCATGGACCTCTCTTTCCTTGAGGTAGATCACCAAAACATATAGTGTTTTAAAATCCATTATTTGCAAAGGTCAACAAAATAATTTATGGGATATTTTATGCAGATCAAAGAACTTTTGGTCCTTTTCTAAACTTGTAATAATGTAGATCATCTCAACTGCTGACCTTCAAAAGACCATATTTGACGTCACCAAGTTCTACAGAAATGACTGCCTGCTCATTATGTTTGTAGTACAATGAATTTTCTAATCCTCACACCTAAGCAGATTACATTGTTGTCTAGTAGATGCTGCCCTTTCCTTTTTATAAGCACCTCATCAGACACTAAGTATCATTGGGGTAGAAACATCTTCTACTGTTCTTCTGAAAGCCTACTATAACTTTTCCTTATGAAGTAATAGAGGGGAGCAAAAAAGAAATAATCTACAGGATTTCTTATGTAGAAAATGTAGAGGAAGGAAGGGGGTGCTGTTCTTCCCGCAGAAGGATGAGCATGCAGATGAATGACCAAAAATGAAGAGCTGTAGTTTCCTGCTTTTCTTTGTTCCTGGAAGAAATCACCATGCTTTTTTTTTAAACAGCCTCTGTTTTCTATCTCTGTGGCTGAGACAAGATTTGAGAAATTAATGCTCTTTAATCCTATCCTATTCTTGTGCTGTAGTGCTCCACAATATCAGAGAAACTCCTGTGTTTCTTAGTTCAAAATCTAGCTCAGTTGCATAAGAGTGACCCTTTGGCTTTCACTGTGTTCTCAGGACTCTTTAACAAATTTAAATCTTATTCTGCAAAGCTTTTTCATTTAGGCTGAGCTTATTACAATTTAAATAAGTTATGGATACACAAGTCCTAGTAAACATAATTGGAGGTGGGGGGAAGTGCTGGATTCATTTTGACCTAGTGTAACATGCCTTGTAAGATAGCACATTATCCATGTTGAAATTATCTATACAGCTATTTAGATATAAAAATAACAAACCAAATGGGTCTATAGTGATAAATCTGTCTTGTGCTTGTTAGTCAAACTATCTGTACTTGTCTGTCTTCCAAGAAAAAAAAGTTTTAAAAGCAACACATCTTTTAAAATAACAAGGAGAACCAGTACGGTACTTAAATTCACACAGTCTATCTGAATGACAAGTAACGCAACATTTCCTTAACTATAGTAAAGCTAAACTAGAGACAACCCACAGATATGGGCAGTTGGTGAGTGGGTAGCACTCCAGTACAGTCATGCCTGAGGAGTAATTGCATTGTAATTGGTATTTTTTGCTTTTGCTCTCACTTACCCAGCTTCCAGCCAGCGGAGACTCCCCTCCCCCCACACACTCCTCTTACCCAACACGGACTGGGGGAGTGCACGCAACTGAGAGAAATTCTAAAATGCTCCAAAGAAAATTAAACTTTTCTCTCAATATTTTTAACAGGAAGACATATCTGTTTTGTTGTTGTAAAGATGAGCTGTCCCAGTGTGAAGCCTTTATGAATTGTCCAAAATACACAATGCTGCACCAAGTTCTCTACAGTCTTCTCCTTCAGATTACTTTTATCCCACAGTAATTGCCTCCTTATCGTTCAGTAACTTTGTACCAAAGGACAGTGAAAATATGGTCCTGTGCTATGAGTTAGCAAATCATCTCAGGTCCTTCTCATATGTATATTGGGGGATTTTGTTTCCAAAAGAGATTCTGTTTTTTTCTGAAAAAAATCCCACTCAACAGCCCCTAGGGTCATGTTCACAGTCTTACTCAACTGTTACACAGTAGGTAGGAAGTATCATGTGGTACACATTTGACTTTTATGAGGAAAGGCTTGGCATAGTGGCCAGGGAACACCATAAAACTTCTGGATTTGAATTTCCTTTGAAGCCTTCAACACTTTGCCTTGAACTCCCCATAAAAGTAATTTTTTCACCCACAGATCTCTCCATTCTGCTGTCACATCAATGAATCTGCCTGGCTGATATTTTGCAGGGGAAGAGTCCAGGGGAGAATCTGTGTTATTCTGGCTTTATTCTGGACAGCTCTTCAAGGATCTGAAAACAAAACTTATATCCGGAGTTAGCTATCCTAAAGTTGCAGAAGTCACTATTCTGAACTTAGACTAGATTTAGTTTTGCTCACCTCTCCAAAGACTGAATTTATGTACAAGACCACTTACCTTTGACAGTAAGTCTGATTTGACTTTTTTGTGTTTGTAACACAGCCAACTTTTTTCACTTTTAGGTGCAGACCAGAAATTTCCCAGCATTTCCCATGCACCTATGCTTTCTGTATTAGACATGTTTTCTCCAGCACCCTTGCAGAAAATGGAAGTAGCATTCAAGTCCATCTGTTAAGCACTGCTATTTTGTATGTCTGTACAAATATTTTATGGGATCAGAGTTTGCAGTGCACAGATTAAAGCACTACAAAAAAGTCAATAGTGTAGATTGACAGTAAAGAGGGAAAAAGTCAGCTCCTTATTGAACGAAACAATGCAGTTAGGCTAGCAACTGCAGAGATTGTATAACTAGAGTAAAATAAATAGCATGCTGCAGAAAATGTAGCCAGCCTTACTTTAATGCAGTAGTAAGCATTAGAGGTGTTAAGAGTAGCATTGCCCCCAAGGCATATACATGCAGTACTGTGTCTTTTAGTAAAAATTGGCCAGGTTGTGAAGAGCATTACAGAAGGTGAGCAGGACTGTTATCCTTGGTTTTGCCTATGCAAAATGGAATCCTAGGGAAATCTACCTAGTGACGTCTAGAAATATAGAAAAAAGACATATAAATTTATATATTTTATATATATATATAAAACTAATGAAGCTGGCCAGACAAACATAAAACTGCAGCAAAAATGGTAGAAAATTGCATCCTGAATATTTCTCTGACTAAGCCAGTAAGACATTGGTTGAAGAAATATAAAAGCAAACAAATCCATGGGAGAAAATGTGAATAGACCAAAGACCTTACCAGGATGTGTTATACTTCATAACTGTCAGTCAAGTTTTCTAGGAAAGACCATGATACCAAATATGTCCACAATTAGTGTGATACAGCACATAAATGCAACCTTTTCTAGCAACTGAGCTGTTACTGCTGTAGATGGTGGTTTAAAATTCAGTATGGCTACATATTTTTGAGGAAAATGAAAACCAAATATATTCTCCCCCTCCAACTCTTCAAAGGACAAATACGTAACTACTGTAAAACTCAAGACGCAAAATAAATCAGTTTATTATATGGTTTTATTTGACATCAGATACCACTTCCTGCTGGGAATATTCTTTGACAAAGGATTGATTATAGAAGAAATGAAAGATATATCTTGAAAACTAATGAGATCTTTAAAAGTCATCCTTCCTTTAATTAGGAAATAGAAGCGTGAAGATTATTTCAGTATCTATGAAATAGAGAAGTAAAAATACCTATAGACTGAATGAAAAATATATCTGTAACAGTCCTGATAAGATCACTAGATTATTAGATTTCTATTAGATTTCTGTGAAGTATTCAGTGCTGGCAAACTCTGATCCTGTTGGTTTCAGGAATACAGTAAGGCCAATACTCTGCTCTTTAGAAAGGTATGACTACAAATTTTATCCATGCAAGTTTGTCCCATTGTTAGGGAAGCTCATACTTTATCTCAAGGTCTCATGATAGGAGAGTTCATGACTCTACCCAGTTTGTAAATATTTTGCAGCAAAATCACTGCTGCCACCAACAAAAAGCATCCCCTTGTGCTGTTGTTACTTGTTATTTTTCTTACCATCCAAATCTGAAATAGTTGTCAAGAATGGAAACCAGTTACAAAATCTGTATTTTAAGAGTTTCGTTGAAGTTCTGTGTTGAATATTTTTAAATTTCAAATTTACAGCAATCATTTGAAAATTTCTAAATATGATGGTTATGGCTTCAAAGTACCAGTCATAATATATTACCCTCTTGTTACAGCGAACATGTTAAGTGTCACAGCTTTAATGGTAATTTTTAAAAACAATTGCTGTCTCCTATTATCATGTGTATGTACATAAAAAAATAAGTGTGTATATACAAAGTATGCCAATTCATCCTTACATATTAAAATATTAAAGTTCTGTCATGCTGCAGAATGCTTTCAAAGTTGTAGTAGATGCAGCAGTAGCAAACCCTAATCTATGAAAACCATAGAACAAATATGGTGTTACAGTTTTCGTTTGACAACCATTTTTAGCCTTTAAGAAGCAGCAACAGGAAAAGCAAAATTTATATATTAATATTTAAGGCTTGGTACTTGCACTAGCATAAAGCAAAATGGTTGCAGGCATGCATCTATTACTAGGAGCAAACTAACAAGTTGAAAACCTGTTGAAATGTTAACTTCTAAATTACAGTTCACTTTGTGCTTCTGTCGTGGTTTTAGCTGGGATAGTTAATTTCCTTCACTGTAGCTGGTATAGTACTGTGTTTTGGACTTAGTATGAAAATAATATTGATAACACACTGAGGTTTTAGTTGTTGCTAGGTAGTGCTTACACTAGTCAAGGACTTTTCCAGCTTCCCATGCTCTGCCAGGTGCACAAGAAGCCGGGAGGGGAGGGGGCACAGCCAGGACAGCTGACCCAGACTGGCCAAAGGGATATTCCATATCATGTGACGTCATGCCCAGTGTATTAACTGGGTGCAGTTGGCCAGGGGAAGCAGCGATCACGGCTCAGGGACAGACAGCGTCAGTCGGCGGGTGGTGAGTGGTTGCAGTACTTGTGGTTTTTTTTTCCCCCCCTCCTCTTCCCCCGGGTTTCATTTCTCTTTCTTGTTATTTTCCTTTTCATTGTATTATTATTCTATTATTATTATTATTATATAATCATTATTATCATTACCATTATTACTATTACTATTTTATTTTAATTGTTAATCTGTTCTTATCTCAACCTATGAGTTTTCTTGCTTTCGCCCTTCTGATTCTCTCCCCCATCCCACAGGGGTGGGGGGAGTGAGGGAGCAGCTGTGTGGTGCTTAGTTGCTGACTGGGGCTAAACCATGACAGTCCTTCACTATACCAGCTACAGTGAAGAAAATTAACTCTATCCCAGCTAAAACCATGACAGCTTCATTTTAAATAATGGTGTTAAACCTGGTAGGATTATGTAACATAAGGTACAAAAAAATATTGTGGGATCTAATGAATGGAGCAAGATAAATTCAAATATACACAAGGATTTAATTATAAATTTGGTTAATGAATGGAACTAGCTATCAAGATATCAGTTCTCTTCATTTTTTTATAAGACTAGGTGATTTTCTGTGTGTGTCAGCCTAGTGGACCATTAATGAAAATGTCATAATACTTTACAGTCAGGTAGTGGTGATATGGTAAGAGTCTCTGATGTTGACTTCTGTATTACTTGCTGAAGTTGACTTGTGTATTATTGTATATTTACACATCTAGAGTGGAATCTTACACTCCACACAGATCTGTATTTGACAACAGAAGCTTCAGGAGAGGGATCATTGCACCTGCTAGATTTGTGGAATTACAGGCTGCGAGATTATTTTTCAGCTTTCTGTGGCTTTTAAATAACAAGAGATTCCTGAGATACCCTATTAACTGCAGCAACTGAATGTCTTTGAGAATCATAGGGTAGCTTATTCTTCCTTTGAGAAGGAACAACTTCCACTGAAAGCAACAAAGAAGAGCAATAATGTGTGATTAATCATGAAATATGTTGTTTCTGAGCCCCATTGTATCTGTTGCGCCCATGAGTGTCTTGATTTTTTTAGAGTTCAGGAGATGCATGGAGAACTGGTCAGCTTTGGGTAGATGGTTCTGACATGCTGGGCTTCTTCCAATTCTTTCCCTCAGACAAACCCATCTAAATTAGTATTAGCTTTTTAAAGGTCATAAAATGTAAAGGATGTTAGCTCCAACATGCTAGCTCCAACACAGGTGAGGAACAAATTCATGTTTTTCTGCATTTTATTGATGTCTCAGTATCATATAATTTGTCTTTCAGTATTTCTACCACATAAGGAATTCCTCATTCCATACTACATGTCTGAATTTTCTATAAAGTGTACTGAGAAAGTAAATATTGAAGAATGGGATTCACAGTAGTTCATAAACTTAATAGACAACTTCCCAAACTCATCTGTGGGAAACTGAAAAAGGGAGTGGGCTAGATGTCTAGCTCTGGATGACAAGGAAACAACCATTTCTCCATGAATTCTCATGTAGTTTAGGCAACCAGAACACATGACTTTCCTCTCAACTATAGGTACTACCCTACTGAAACTAATAGTTCAGTGAAGAAGGTGCCTAGCCAGGTCATAGAATAATTTCCACATACTTGAAAGCAGTCAAGTACCCTGCTCCAGCTGGAGAAAGTTTTGAGTCCTGATTCCTATTTTGATTTCCAAGATAATGCCCTAAGGATTTAGGATTTAGTGTGTCTTCTAGCCTCCTTTGAAGGTTTTCTGTTTTCAATAAATAACGATACGCTGCTTAAAGGACCTACACCTGACTGTCTTCATATTCTAGGTGGGTGTTTTATCACAGGACTTGTAAAGTCAATCTCTCGTTCATTCTTCTGATAGGACTAGAGCAAAAGGACAGGAACATGTGAGCAGCATAATATCAATGCACAGAGAGACAGAACTTTAATGCTGAGATACTTAAATATAAGGAAAGTAGCTAGCTAGGGTGCAGGTTGCAGTCTAGTTGCAGTAGCCAAGGGTTCTGCTCAGGCTAATATTTTCAGTGAATTAGCATGGTGAACTTTTTCCACAAAACATGCTCTGAAACCAACTCACTTCACTGGGGACATGATGAACACTTACTTCAAAAGCTGAGCCTTTCATAATCAGTCTAGGAAGCCAAACTGCACATAACCCAATGCTCCTTTGAGAGACTGGCTGCGTACCCTGGAAGATCCCAAAGCTGGTGAGCTGTGGACAGTTTGGTGTCTTATTAGACTAATAAGCTGATGTCTAAACTGACCCAGGATTTAATTATGAAGTGAAAAACACACCTCTTGTATCATTTGCCACCCAACTAAAAGCAATTATATTAATCAAATTTAATAAAAACTTGTAATCAGTGAGCAGCAATCGACTGACACCAAACATTGAGACTTGGTGTTTGAGTGACTCATACAGTAACTTTAGCATTTTGCTCTGTGCTTTAGGAACTAATGACATAATCATATATAATTATTTTAAATATTTTATAAACTGCAGTGAATTTCCTAATGCTGTTTGCTAATTATGCAATATAACTTTAGGAAAATTTCATGGATGTTGTAGTATAGCTAGGATGAGTCATTTGTCACCACTCTATTCCCGTGAATAAAGCCCTAGGCATTATGTATACGCTGTGTCTTTTTATTTAGCGTTTTTTTTTTTAAAAACCTGTATCTCTAGTTACTGTTGCTATTTTGATATATAATAGTATAAATGTTGCTTTATCAGAATACTAAACAGTACTGGCAGCAGTTAGAAATATAATGCTTGAACTGCAGCATAACAGTGAGCCTTCTAAAACATTGTGGTTAGATTATTTTAGCAAAATATCTAAAGCACCACGTCCTAGGTATAGGATTATAGAAGCATAGAATGAAAGAGTTCACCATCTAAAGAGACTAGATCAAAGAATAGGGAATGAAAAAATGTGTGAAGATGTTGGAAATTTTTATGCAGAAAGTCAATGGTAGTACTGTGAATAGAATTCTTAGAACCTTTATGCTATTATTAAATACTACTACTAATAATTATAGTACTGACAGAGAGCTTTGGTTAGGATTAAATTACCATTGAGAAAAGATCAGCAGACAGAAAAGGCTTTCTGAAATGATTCTGAATATTTTCTATCTCTAATGTAAGAAAAGACAGATTGTTATGAAAAGCTATAGATGAGGCAATATGGGAAAAGGTGTGAAAACAGGAGATAAAGAAGGCTACTTATTATCATCTTGGCTACTCTTATTAATATGCTTCATTCTATACAAGATGTAAAATAAAGTTCCCATTCAGAATGTTTTCATTCTATGCTAATAGGAAATACATGTCAAACACCTGCCTAAATCTGTGCTCTTCTATTCATCTTCAGACACCTGAAAAACAACCTTGTTCTTGAAAGTGCTGAGTTTTCAATTACAGCCAGTGATACCTGTGATCAAAACCAAAAGTAGTTTGCTGCTTTTTTTGAGAAAGATAGCCATAAGCTTTAACAAAAAAAAAAAAAAAAACAAAAAAAAAACAAAAACAAGACAGCTATGATATTGCCTCTAAACACTCTTGAGTGCTGACTGGATTTGGAAAGTATGAAACAAAAACCCCAATGAATCTGTAAGTACCTGAACCCACACATTGGTCACAAGTGACAATGCTTACAGAACCCTTGATCTGACAAAGACATGTAGTAATGTGTGGGATAACATGCAAAGATATCTCCCCGAAGCTGGTAATACTTCTTATGAAGTTAGTTTTGAAAACTTCAGATGAGAAACTCAAAATTTCATTCCCATAACTGGCATAGCAGAGGACAGATATACTTCTTCTCCCCAGTAGTGTTCCCAAAACTTATTCCCATGATGGCAATACAGCTAGGAATATCGTCCCATAATTTACATGCTCCTGAGTTCTCTCCATAGCATTTTAGTTTTATGCACCCTGCCTGCCAACAGACAGGTTCAGTAGATGCCATAACTTTTTGATTTGTCAGTGTCAGCCTAGCAATCCAGTCAGTCACTCTGGCTACTTGCATAATGTTTTAGGATTTGTAATCACACTGAACAAACTGGCAGTTTCTGTCCATCTGATAACATCAATAGAAGTGTGACTGTTTCCAGCCACAGTAACTAATTAGTAACTAATCCTAGTTACTGCATTTAGTAACTAGGATTACCTTAGACATGGTCTCAGCAACCATGTTTCCCATGAGTGAAGAGCTGTACTTTACATCATGTGACCATATCCTGGTCAACAAGGAAGAAAGTGCCTCTTCACAGAGTATTTTCTTCCCCCACAGACTAGTCCTCTCTCTCTCTGTCTTAGTTCAGACAGAAACACTGTTCCCTAGGGCATCTCATGAAAAGCAGATGACATTTTTTAATACATAACTGTCTATGGAAAAGATGGGCATTTTCTTTGCAGGTAACTTGCATTTCTGTGGTGTGACCAAAATAGTAAATGAGAGAGGCCCCAGTGAGCTGTGAAGAACTTACAGGGAGATAGATATTGCTGACATCTGGATGTGGTATGAGGGCATTGTTGTACGGACCATAGAATGAGGTATGGTGAAATATCTGTTTCAGACCTGCTCCTATCTAGATGACAGCAGTCTCCAAGACTTGTCATTCCCATTTCATGTACAATTTCCTGAGGGAGTGTTCTGATACTTGGCCATGGAAAAGGACTTTCAAGCAGGTCTTCCTGCTGAGGTGTTCAACCATGTCCTCACGTGCTTCTGCAGCAAGACTGCGTGCACAGCTCATGAATTTGAGTTGTAGGCTATTATTGCAGGTACTCTGATAAGATTTTATAGACACAATAGCTAAGCTGAAAAGGCTCTTCAGGGCTATCATAGGAGAAGTTGCAAAGAGTTACAGTGCCTTTGTCTAGAGCTTGAGCTAAATATCACAGCCCTTTCAGGCAGGTAATTGAAGTATAGAGAAGAACTTTGACTCATCATGCAGGCAGAGTGCTTTGAGTTACTTCACAAGAAAAGAAAGATCAACCTGATTCTTCCTGACAGTTTAACAAATGACTCATGCCATCTGTTTTTAATAGTAGTTCAGATCTCCCCAAACTTTCTGTATATAAACTTCAGAAAAATATTTTCTAAGAAATTACAAATTATTATTCCACATGCTCATGTGTCTACTAATTATTTAGTTAATCTGCACTGAATAAATACCCATATGCTAATTGTCTGTTCTTTAAACAATTACCAATGTCATAGTCACTAGTTGGCACAGGACAACAAAGCAATTCCTTCTATAGCATTAATTATGCAGACAGGAATCTGAAGGAATATTCATGGAGCTACAGGTTTTCTGTTTTGCATAAAGGAATTAAAAGCATCATGATTAAGCATTTTCTAAGCACTACTGATTAAAAGAAAGGAGCTGGCTGGTATGAATGAAATATGTCATGTATAGATACTCTGATTTTCTTTCTAATGTAACAATTTCTTCCTGTTTTACTTTGTGGCTGAGAAACTAACACTTGCAAGTCGACTGTTATATGCTGATGGCATGTTCTGAAATATGGATTTCTCATTTTCATTTCTGGATGGTTGCTCAAGAAATGTACGAAATGAACAATTATGGTAAATAGTTTGAATAGAATGAGGCCAGTACACTAAATGATGTCAGGTGCTAATCACTAAAATGGCCTACTGAGACAGTATCAGGACAAAGAATCTGGGAATACTTTTGAAAATTACTTAGTTTACAGGCAACAGTTGCAAAGAAAAGGGGGAAGAAAATAGAGAATTTTATTCATATAACCTAGAAAATGCCCAAGGATGATAGGATATAGTGGATAAGACTTGGATTCAAGCAAAATTTCTTAAAAGAAAATGCAATAACTTAGCACATAGCACATAAAAGCTCTTAAAAATAATTGTCACTAAGATCATTAAATAAACCAGTTATCTGCTACTTCTCAGATCAGCATGTGTTCAAAAAAATTAGCAAATTACCTTTGACCAATTTGCAGGTATTTCTAGCAAAAAGGGCAATAATAAAGAAGCAGTAAAGAAAAAAAAGAGCAACTACAAGAATATGAAAACATTGAGGATTCTAAGAGACTTTCTTGAGAACCAAAAATCTAAATGTACCTTTGACTTTATTGAGAGCTGAGACCATCAAGTGTTTCAGAGAGTTTGTCCTATGCAATGTTCAATATTTCAAATAAAAGACGGTCACACTCTAGTGATTACCTGCTGCACTAGGCATATTATTTTTCCTGTAGAATGCATTCCTCTCCTTCACTGCAGACAGAGTAGTCAAGAGAAAATAAGTTTTATAAGAAGCTACACTGTGGGGAGGAGTATGGGGGCCTATAACCACTGCTGCCCATCACATGAATGCCCTGGAAATGGGCAGCAGCTGCGTTGTACCACAGTGCTCCATAGCCAGATGCTGCAATAGTGCAGGAAATCCTTGTAGAATCTGATGTTGCTTAATGAAGCGTTAGTTTTTATCCTGTTCTCTTTTCTGCCTTCCGTTCTCTAGGGGTGGGAAGAGTACATTTCTGGGCAGCAGGGAAATCAGAAATACAGAGTACTTCACAGTTTGGGTCAGGTGATGAGTTCAAGGATTAATTGCAGAAGTTAGCGCACAGGAAGCTAAGGAGTCAAAGTACACTGCACCAGCTACCCTACGTTACGTCTACAGCCATGTGCTTTTGAGATATAGAGATACAATAGGGCAGCTTTGGCTGTTTTCAAAAGTGATTCTGCTATTTAACAGTAATTGATGTGTACCTCCCCAAGCGTAAATGAAAGCTTTGTCCCATCTAACCTTCTATATAGCCAAGCACCATAAAGGGCATGTTACTGAGTGGATGCCCAAAGCTCTGTAGTAGTGTAAGCAGGTCGGCCCAGTGTTCTCAGTCTGGGCCTATTTGTACCCCAGACTAGTGAAATGAAGTGCCTAGTAAATATTCTGTGGGTAATAATCATTGTGGTAATGTGTTTATGAGATGATACTGCTTCAGCTGTCTCCATTAATTATCCATTTATTAGTGGTCTTATCAGGATGAGAGCTTCAGCTCTGAGGCTGGGTATCTGGGATAATCTCATTGTCTGTATTCGGCCAGGAAACACAACTGAACAGTAATTTACAGTGAAATAACGTAACTTCAGCTCCCCAGAACTGACACCACTGTGTCACATCTCATCATTATTCAAGTGTGAAACAGCTGCCCTTCTCCATCCACCTCAGACTTTCAGCCAGAAGAATTGATGACATACTTCTTCCTGTAAGTTTACAAGACTTTTTAAACATGCATAAGGTTTGAACGTGGCATGTTGTTCAATGATACTTATAGTACCTTCACAGCCAATTTCAAGCTGCTCTGATGAGACATATTAAATGGCTGTTTTTAGAAAGCAGCTAAGGCCTTTGCATAGCCTTAAAAAGTGGAGTTCATTGCATCTCTTTTTTGGTAGTATGTATGTTTTGCCACAGAATTATCCTAGCTTTCATTACTTTTAGCTGTATTTTTTTCTTAAAATAAGCTTAACGAAGAAATATTTGACGTTGACTTATATGGAAAAAACAGTTTAGCAGGAAGGTAAATTATTAGTCTAAGTTAACTGAAAGCAGTGAAAAGGAGGTGAAATTAATTTGATCCAAAACAGATGGTAAAAATTTAGGTTAGAGTTTCTTAGTGGAGTCGGTAGGAGTTATTACTTAATAAAATGAGTTTGTTGTGTAAAACAGTTGGTGCTGAGGATCCATTGTTCATGCTGTACCCTTTTGGGGGTGGGGTGGGTTGTTCCAGATGAGCTGTATGCTGTTTTTGTAGGCAGAACACCACTAGAAGCTGGTGTGCATCTTCTGGTTTAGATTTACTTTGCACGCCCTAACATTGCTCTCCTATGTGAACCATATTGGTGACATGGGGATAATTGAAAAGATTCACTTCACAGAAAAGAAAAAAGCTTCCAGGTTGCATCTACATTAGTGTTTTAGGTTGATGTGCGATTCTGAATCTGAGAGAGGGGTGCCCACTAACCCCCCCAATAATCTGGAGTACTCTAACCATTGGGTGAGTGGGAAGATATTGCTAAGGTAGTTTTTCTCTTGGCTGTACTACTTGCATGCATCTCAGGCTGCTGAGGTCAGATCACCAAGAAAAATGGTGATCTAAATATGCCAAAACATTTCTTTCAGATATACTGGAACACCTGTAGTGGGACAACTTTCTAAAAATCCCCCAGGTGTAATCCTTCATGTTGGAATTCAGAAGGTAGAGGAGGAATCCTAACTTTGTAAGTGTCTCCACCAGGAAACAGAACATCTTTTGTTTTACTTTGTAGGTACTGTTTTTGTGGTACAGAAATATATACCTCATCAACTGTGTATTTTTTTGGTTTTGTTTCTATGTTTGTTGCATCAATAAAATCTGCACCTGTTTGTTTTGGCACTAGGAACAGTTAGTTGTCTAGCCTGTATAAACATTTCCCACCTGCCTTGCTTATCTCTCCTCCAGTGATAAATACCCACTATATTTGCTGTGGATAATTAGCAGGCCAGTTAATCCAGGAGAGGCAAATACTTTCGTCTGGACATCTGCAAATATACCCTTTTTTTCCTACAAGCACTTTTCTATTAGAAATTATAAGACTTTTTTTTTTTAAGATATACAGGGAGAAACAGAAAGCATTTCTAGATGATGTGTTGTTATGATGAACAGGCATTAATAATTGACATTCATGGTGAGAGAGAAGGCAGTACACACTCTGAGGGATTGTGATGATATCATGGTAACCATGAGAGCAAAGCCCGAGTGGTCTGTGATGACGGCAGATATGTGCATAGCTTTATACAAGCTGTTCCTCTGTTGGATGGTTTATATTTGATGAAAATCCGTTTATTAAATTCATACGTAAAATAGCTACACGTACTCCTGAAAGTTTGCTGGGGACAAGATTAGGTCAGCTCAGTTCCACAAACATGGGGAGAACAAACTGCTACTAACTCAAGCATCACCCCAGTGAAATGAAGCAGAATTTCCGTCCTTGTGTTACAAGGGGAATAGCTGTGCTGCGAGGGAGGAACCTGCAGATGGGCGAGCCTGCTTCCCGGGAGTGATAGGTGAGATTTTCATCCCACGTGACCAGGGCACAGGCTGGTTTATGAGGGATTATAGTTAGCTCCTATGAATTGTTGCAGTTGCAATTTCCTTTGGTAATCTCTTCTGTAGTCCTATCCCAAGCCCTCCAAATATAGTGCAAAGATGTATCTCTTCTTTGATTACAGGCATGCGTCCTATTGCCTTTGCATAACTTAAAAACTGTATGATCATACAAACAGCTGCTTGTCTTCTTCACACCCTCGCAAACCAGTGTACAGTAACTCCTGAGAAAAAGATTGTTCTCAGACCTTTTTTTGCCTTGATGATTAATACACTTATCAAAATCCAGATAGTTATTATTTTCACTCTAATGATTTAGCAACTCAGTTAATTAACTTCTTGACAACTGTTTCAAAGGGCAGCTTTTCAGTTGCCAAAGAGTAATGCAGGAGGACATCCTCAGAGCCCACCATTTCAGAATGGGGAAAATGGGCAGCTTCTGAGCTAAGTCTGGTAGAGGACGGTGGGCCTCCAACCCACTTTTAGTTGAGGTCTTACTGCCTCAGTTTTCTGCTGCTTTTCCTTTTCCTAAGGGAAGGCTGCATGCTAGCAATGACACAGAGCATGTTACAGAGCTGCTGCTTGTTTCAACATGCTTAACTAAGGCCTTTTTGTACATTATTAGTTTCTACTTGTGTTCAGCCTTTCTGTTTAGCTGCATGAGCTGGCAAAGCAACTGAGTTCTGACATTAGAGAATCCCTCTGGTATGAGAATTTCTTTGCTGGCAGACAGCTCTCTGCCTTCACAACACCAATGGTGACAAGGGACCAGCCATCATTAGGTACTGTTATGCTGTAGTTACTAAATGTGTGTTCCTGGGAAAATAAACATGTAGCACGTAGTTGCAGAGCACTTGACATATAATGTGTTCTTGGTCTCTGTCCTGGTATACAGCTCTGCTGCATAAACCTCTGTTTCAGGTAGTACTTTTTTGGAAGTAGTATTGCTTCAGGCTAAGTATGAGCAGGTATGTCTTAGTTGTCTTATCCTTTACATAAAGGATGACAAAATCCTAAAATCCATAAAACGTAAGGTTCATAGTCTTGTCCTCAACCTTCCAAGATAGGAACTGGGTCCTCACAAGCTGCCTTTGGTTGAATGTTTTTGTTTGTTTGTTTATTTCATATTCTACCTGAATACACTGGTTAGGCACGTTTAGAAGTCTTTTTCTTTACTGATGGCTTCATTTTATGGAAATACACTCACATAACCTCGGATTGGATACAGTGATTGTAAGAAGTATTTGTGCTAAACTCAAATAAGCATGTGCTAACACTTAGAGACAAAGAAATGATGGTTGGAAAAAAGAAAATCTCTTCAGTGTTGGAGTTTTAGTTACCATTGCAATGTAAGACACCTAGTAATGACACATCTGGGTAGTACCTTGTGTTAATACATGATCAATTTAGTATAGCTTGTGGCATCTCAGCCATCACTTTCCTTCAAAATGATTTTCAAGACTGTAAGAATGTCCATTACATGCTGTCCTAAGAGAGGAGTAGTTGGCATTTAGTTATACATTTATTGTCATGATTTTAAGGGGGAAGAGCAGGGCACTCTCCTGAGCAAATGAAATGTCCCAGTCCCAACTGAATGATAAGAGGTAAATATTAGGCCATTTAAAAATGTCCTAAGACTTTTCCTCTTTTTCATAGTTCTTATGTAACATCCTTCTTCAAAACACATGGACACTTAAGAAATGTATTTCAAATATAAGAAAATCTGTTATAGAATGAAAGCTGAATTAATAAATGTGTTCCTTGTCACCCCTCACTGTCCAGAGGGATGGGTAAGGATTTCTGTAGTCTAGTTATCCAAATTATCTCTTTTACTTTTCCTGTTAGTATGGAAATATTAATATTATTTCCACATAACAAAATATTTTAGAAGAAAGTCTTAGAAATGGATAAGGAAAAAGAAATATAACAAAAATGTACCCTGTTTGTTTTTTCCCCTTCCCCTTATAAGCAGAAAACAAGAGGAATACTCAAACGTTCTTTGTAAAGGCAAAATATTGAGCATCCTGGGGGGAGAGGGAAGAAAGGTTCAGTGACAGGTAATTTTGTGCTCCATCTTTGTGAATTACAAACCTGTTTGAGGTAAGCACAAACTTCTGGTGTCTGTCTGGAGGATCTATGTTGCTTATTGATTGCCCTTTTTCATTTGCGCTTATTCTTTAGACTTTCATTGCCACAAGGTAGGTTAAAAGACTAGTTTCTACAGGTTCTGAGGATCAGCCATCAAGGCTGAAAAATTTTCATCACATTTTCACCCTGGTTTTTCCCTCAGGGTTGAAGAACTAATAGGTGTGTGGTTTAGCAACCAAAATGAACCTGTTTTGTTCCTATTAACATTCAGATTTAGCTCAGGAGAAAGTACTCATCCATTTCAAATATCTGCTTTGTGCCAGACCAGCTTATTACAGACCTGGAAGGCCAATGCAAAAATTGGCATTAGTTTCCCCATTGAAAAAAGTAGGAAACATACAGTATTGGCACAAAACCAATATTTTCTCTTTTAGAACAAGAGGTGTAAGTATACACCACATTTGTGGTCTGATATACGAGATCTCTTCCAAGGTAGATAAACTAAATGCCTTTTTCTGTTTGCTTTGTATAGGAACTGTTCATTGAGGACTGAGCACTTATATTTGAATAGCACATTAAACAATTATTTGCTCATTTAGGCCATATTTTTTCATCTGTTTCTCTCAGTAAGAGTGCCAGGTCAGGCTGTTCTTGCAACATTGTCAACAGTTCATTCCAATCCTGTGTAGCTCTTTTCTGCTGGCTTATTTTTAGGCTGGATGAGTTCCCTGATGCAGTTTATGTGGCTTCATAAGCAGTTGCAGGAGGGCAACATGGGGGAAACGAGGCAAAGAGAAGCGAAGAGTATGTGGGAAAAGATGGTACTGAGCTAAGAGGAATGTCTGTGGAATCATTACTTCAAAACTGTTCTTGCTAGGATGATCTTGCTGCCTACTATCTGAGCCTTACAGTGTGTCTAAGTAAAAACCTTTATCTTAGAATTCAACTCAGGTGTTTTGCTATACATGGGCTCTATGTTCTCTGTTTGACAACGTGTTCAATATTGGTTTCTCATTTCACCTGTTTTCCCAAGATTTCTTAATATTTCCTTTTCGGATTTTAGATGGTTGCACTAATTAGTTTTGCTCTATATGAAACATTTTAGACTATTATTTAATCTACTTCTGTGTATTGATTTTCTTGTCTGATAGTTCAGGTGTAACAAGAAAGATATTTTAGTTTTAAAAATAATATAACTTGAATATTTTTCCATTAATTTCAGTACTACATTGTGGCTGATTATATATTTTTCCAGGTTGTTTGAAATAATAATTATATACTTTTATATAGAGATACTGTGGGTATTTAAGCAGTTTTCATGCTCCAAAACCAGGTACGAACACATTTTATGTCTCTTTACTTTGGAGATTACATTGTTTTATTAACATTTTAGAATTATTTATGGGTAGCAGATTTACATATTTAGTATTAAGAGTTAATTTTTAAATGGGAAGTATTAATTGAAGCTATGGTTCTCTCTTTCTACCAAGCGAACAATATAACAGAATTCTTAATAGGAGCTGTTTCACAAATTATACTGTATTAGCAGAGGATGGACTGGAAATTTGACTCAAGTTCCACTGAAGTTGATGGAAGTCTCTGCATTGGTACTTAGGGGGAATACACACCAGCTAATTATAGCTTAGGCTAAACCTCCCTAACTTCTCACTGTAGTTGGTGAAGAAGGTTGAGCTTCTCCAAGGGACAGTTTAGAGCAGAAGCCTAGCATAGCTGTTCTTATTCATGCCCTGGAGGATCATGTAGTAGAGTCCTTTTCAGTCTCTAATTATCTGTATAACCTGAGGTTTCTAAAGCATCCAATGCCATAGCAGCTAATCCTTTCACATGTTAATTAGATCAGTATTAGGGTATAAAATGACAATATTCATTTTAACTTTACATAGAGTAGAAAATTGCCATCTTGGTAGGTTTTATAAAAATGCCTGTTATAAAATTGCATAAAGCACATTACTATTTTCTATAAACATACATTAAGACAATAAAATTAGCAGCAGAATGTTTAAGGTTACATTTAGACAGATTTCTTAAAGATAAATAAGGGCTTAATGAAAAAAGAATGTGTCTCATTATTTAATAAATAGGTATCATTACTTGCTAGCCCTGATTAGTAAAACTATGCTTCTTGGTTCAGGCATGCACACCACATATATGTACCATTTTGTGGAAAAAAAGTCTGCAAGATTTAGTGTATCTTCCCTTTGAGCTTTAAAAGGGCAAGATTAAAAAATGTAATAACTCTGGGTCAAGACATTTCATGTCATAAAATACATGGTCTCACGCAAGTATCACAAGTCCCAGTGTTAACAGGGAAAACAGTTCTAATGGTTTCATCCTAAGTCCCTGAAAGTGTAAGCTTTTAGTTACCTTTAGTCAAATCAGGACACTATGTACTCTTGTTATGCCAAGTTTTTTTGTTTTGGTTTTGTGTTTGGGTTTTTTTGTTTGTTTGTTTTTTGTTTGGTTTGGTTTGGTTTGGTTTTTTCCCCCAAAGATTATACAGTTCACTTCCTTGGCTCAGCTGGTCTGTATAAGAATCTTCTACTTCCTGCATCCTAAGGCATTCTCAGCTTTGCTCTCAGTACAGTTATCAGTTCCACATGTCATCAGAGGACTACGCAGGTTTTGGGTGACTGCTGAATATTCTCCTTTTAGTTTCTCTTTCTAGTTTACTGAGCAGCTACACAGAAAAAACAACAACAACAACAACAAAAAAAACCACAAAACACAAAACCAAAAACAAACAAACAAACAAACAAAAAAACAACAACAAAAAACCAAACCACAGTTGTCTTTCAACAATGCAGACATTTAAATAGTTTGCCTGTTAAAACATTAACATCTAAACTATTAGTTTAATTAAGGCCTATATTATCCTATGGCAAATAACACAACTTGTAAATATTACAAAGTTCACCACTGTCCACAACCTGAAAACAGTGTTGAAAGATGTACATTGGAATCAAGCTCTCTGCTCAAAAAAAAGATTAAATCAGACAAAGTAAGCTACGTCACTCTGGTACCTATTAATGTTAAACCAACATTCAAGACAACTGAGGCTGTACTGGAATGTACATATTTTTCAGCAGCAGTGCTGGTTTAATTAGTCTGCACCTCCAGCTGCTAATTCCTCCCCTTTCCTTTCAGTGTGCTGGGGCAGCTCATTGTGCAGCTGTGAAGCTCAGCCAACTCGGAAATATTATTTTTTTCTGCTGGGTTACTTGTCAGTGAGATCAGTTCCCCACTTTGGTTCACAGTGTGGATGAGTAAACACTTATGCCAGGACAACAGAAGAGATAATAAAATGGCAGGGATGAGAAGCCAAGATGCTTTAAGTGGTCAAAGGTTGTCAAAAGTTTTAGAGACAGTAAAGAAACTTTTACACCTTCTCATGTTGGTAAAGCTCAAAGAATCTGTATTTTCCCTTATGTGTATATCAAGATCTCTTTATTATATTTATTATCATAGTTACATTTATTATATTTATATTTTAAAAGATTGTGAGGGAGTGGACTAATCAAACCAGACATACCAAATAACAAATCATCCTTTCTGAAGAGCTGAGTTAATTTTGTCAGTGTAACTTCAGTTCACACATTGCTTTATCTACCATACATACATATCTAGACATTTTTTCTTTCCACAGTGCATTATTTTTTTCTATAAATGTAACCTCACAGATGTCCTTTCATGCAAAAAAAAAAAAAAAAAAGGGGGAGAGGGGAAAAAAGTTTATCATCTCTGCTCTCTGAGTGATGTTCAAGGCAAATAAATTCTAAGAATCGAAGGTCATTTTTTCTTTTGTTTATTCACTTCTATTGAGAAGAAAGGGATTTTGAGAGCCATACTAGGTGTTCACTGGTGACATTATAAAAGAATAATTTTTTTCTTTTTTTTCCCAGTTTTTCTGTGACATGGAAGAGATTGGTTTTTTTTTTTTTATTTCAGTTGAGTGAGTTGTGTTGGCATTTTAGGCCCAGATAATAGATTGTATTAGAGTATGAGTATCAGTGCCTTTTTAACATATCCCTTTAATACAGCCTTCCTATGTGCACACTCAGGTATGATTCTGTCATAGACAGCCAGACAGCCAATTTTAGAGGTTTCTGTTCCTAGGCACTTGTTCCTGACGCTGTGCCACAATTTCGGTTGTGCCAATGCTCCTGCACATGGAGTTACCTGGGTTAAAAAAATCTTCCAGGGTTTTCTGGTTTGTTATTTAACCTGAAAAATTTAATTGAATGAATCTACAGCATATTTCTGTAAATGCTTTGGATTGCCACAGCTCAAGTCACAATAAATTTTGTCACAAGGGCTGGAAACATTGGTAAGGGTGAAGAGTGATATATGAGATGCAGGAATGTATTTTGTCAGGTAGTTTATGATTAATATGATATTTTTAATAAACTTGTGTTTCTTCTTGAGGAGATTAAAATTTAAAACCATGTTGCAACAGTCAGGAAAAAAATGTTTTGTGGTCATTGGTCCTCTTTTTCAGCACTACACACTTTTAGATGTACACGTAATAATTTTATTCCTGTTATTTCTGTTGCATGCAGAAGTGAAACACCTGCTCAGGTTTGCTTCTCCCCTCTATCCAATTTCTTTAGCTTTTGATAATGCTTATTATCTGGAAAAGTTTGTTTCTCTGTTGTCAATGGCCTGGGTCACAATTTCCATTGCGTTGTTTGCTGTTTCTACAGATCATGAATTTGGTAGCTAGAATAATAATAACAAAACCCCAACAGATAAAACATGTAAAATAGAACATTTAAAAGTAGTCCCGTCACCAAAGAATTTGTTTCATATGGATAACACATGCCTGAAATAGCCCTCTTAAATTAAATAATCTAATATTTCAGTCTCCAAGACTTCCACACATGGAACCCCCTGAAGGTTATAAATTCATGCTCCAAGATATTTGGATTAGCATCTATCTAGTGTGCATTAGCTTCTCATCATCACAGCATCATAATCATTCTTCATCTGCAGACCTGTGAAATAAGAGAGCTGTTGTTTCTGCCTAAAAGGTGTCATACTGCAGTACAGAAAGGATAACTCTTTCAAAATCATACAAAAAATCTGTAGAATATCTGGGAATAATTTGAGATTTTCCTAATTTGTAAGATGGTGTGAAGCTGCTGGTTCATCCTTCCTCCATCCACTAATGAAAATTACCGAAATAAGATGAAACTTGCATTGGCAAAAGATGATGAAATAATCTGTGACAAACAGAAAAAAGGTTCACGACACTTAGAGGAGAGCTACAGTCCTATTTGTGCACTAGACAGAGGTAGACTTAGCTACACATAACTACATTTTCCACTTCCCTATCTGCTGCTACCTGTGAGAGAGGGGAGGGGATGTACTAGAACCAGTGGCTTTCTCTGTACAAATCTCCCCCCAAAAAGGCTTATATTTTTCATGATTCATTTTGCGTTGTGCGGGATTGCCAGTTGTATATCCTTGCAGGCAACTGCTCTCTTTACACTTTGAAATCAGCACAAGCATTTTTTTTTCATAGTCACAAAACAACCTGCTTTAATATTTTCAGAAATCATTTCCCCAACTTTATTTTTGCATCAGTACAGTTTCTTCACACCCTCAATAATTCCAGTGCCTAGTCTCTGATACTTAAAATAATTAGTTATTTCTTTAGCTTCCACCTGCACCTTTTGGAATTGTAGCCAGTTTATCTCTCATTACGTTACTTTCTATTATTTAATCTCAGTCATTTTCTTCTAGTTCTTTAAAATTTTCTTTTCAGTTACACATCTTATTAAGATACTCATATGATAGCTTTCCTAATCATCATCAATAATTTTTATTTCAGAGTTTGGCATTTTCTCTTTGATGTCTTTTACTTTTAAATTAACATAATTTGATTTTTTTTTTAATTCTTTGGTCTTTAAGTAACCTATTCTTCCATCTTTCATCGTTTCCTATATAATGGAATTCAAATAATTGTATGGTTTAGCTATTCATTCCTCAATTATGAACTGTAGAGACTGTGAGGAGATGAATAGGCTTTGTGTGGTTTATATTCTAGAAGCAGCTTTTTGGTTAGATTTAAAACAAACAGAAATTTAAAAATTGATCAGAATTTAAATGAAGTGCAAACCTAAATCCATATGCCAAGGAAAGAACCTAATTTGTTTTACCATATATAACATAAATTTTTCTTAAAATAGCTGATCAGTGAGAAAAATAAATTCTTATGCTGATTTATTATTCTTAGCTCTCACAGAGAACCTGCAGAAGTGGCTTACACTTAAGACTATATTACAGTCTCTCCTTGTACAGAGACATAATAAGAGTATCTCACAGGACTTCTTCAAGGCATAACCGGCTGATGTTTGGAGAAATTATCACCAACTTTCAGGTCATAAGAAAGATGGCTCAGTACTATTAATAAATATGTTCATTTGTTGTCACTGAAAATGGACAAACTTAAATTGGAAACATTTATATGATGGTATGTTAAGCAGAAGGTTTTTTCTGTTTTGAATCCTTTGTTCTGCAAAACCATTCTACTGCTTGGTAAGGTTCGTGGATTGTATGGACTGTGAAGATGGTACGGGTGCTCTGGTAAATTGTATTGATACTGCACTTCTAGACTTGAGGAGCTCATGTAGTACCCCGTGGCACTATCTGTCACTCCATTGAACTGACTGAAGGATCAAAAAATATCCCCCTATCCGTCACAACCACCACTTTTAAAGTTTTTGCTACTGCCTTTCCCTTAGTTCTGTCATTTCACATGCCATAGTCCAGATGCATACAGTGACTGTTCAGGCTTTTTGATAGCACGAACATGAAACAAGTGCAATACAAATATTTCACATCATGTAGAAGTTTCTCTATTTCAATAACTGTTTCTTCCCTACTTGATTATATTACATCAGTTACTGCCTGCTGTCGTTTGTATCTCTGCACAAACAAGCAGTCAGATGTTTTGCTTCAGATATGAGAAACTTTTATGAAAAACAGATCCATTATTCCAATTAACTTAGATAATTTACAATATAAGTATGGTCTGATTTATGGCAGTTAAATTGTTGTAAATTTGACAAATCTCTTGGATATCCAATGTTCTCATGGGAAACATGACTTTAAATTTTTCCTTATACTGATTTCACAGGGAACGTTCAACACTACATATTTAATTTTACTGAAAAGGTAAGTCTGAAATTCATGTCAGCTCATTTTAACCCTACATTTTCTTTCATTTAAAGACAATTCCCCTCCTATTTCTGCCCCTTTCCACAAGTAAAAATCACGCTTTGGTAGAAATAGGGCAAAATCAGGCTCCTGAGGTTAACTTTTCCTCTTCTACTTTCAAGAGAAATGCAAAGGTTTAAAAGTCACTGAAGAAAGCATGAAGCCCCTTATTGTTTTCATGAGTAAGGATTCTACAGATGGAGCCTGACATAAGGGTGATTCAGTGGTGTGGGTAAAAGAGAAACTTCTCCAAACCTTTTCGCACAACTGGGAATATCTCTCATCTAGTGTTTTTCTGATGCCTGGAAAGAAAAATGTCCTTTTCCTCCCTCTATATAGTTTGTATTTTGTGTAATTATGCATTCTGGGTATTTTCTTCCGGTCACCTCACTGACTTCAGTGGGCATTGCATCAGGCCTCACTAGCAAAAATCCTTAGGCTGGATCTGTAGCAAGTATAAATACACGTAGCTATGTTAACTTGAGTGGAATTTTGCAGCTGAGGTGGTTTGATTGTGTTTTGATGAGATTATAAGCCTCTAATGCATAAACATAATCAGATTGATATAAATGCTTACAAAGTACCTGTAGAGCAAATTCTTGTCAATTGTGGTAGTCAAGCACTATAGTATTCTGTATTACAAAGGGCTGTTTCTCATGAACCAAAAATACACGTTTGTATAAGGTTGCAAAGCTGCCATTCCATGTTCTTTATTTTTAACAGATCAAAATCCAGGACTCAGTAGCTAAATTAATACTGAGATCAGTATGTGTTTTGCAATTTGATGAGAGCATACAGTTCTGTGGCTGAGTGGTTTTTTGAGTCCAGTTTCAAATGGTGCGATGTATCTTCAGTTTTACTTTAATGAGATATGAGCGTACATACTCAGCTTCTTGTTGATCTGAAAATGGTATGAAAGAAATGCAGAAACCTGACAGTTTCATTGAAACCATGGGAAATCAAGGGCCCTCAGCATCTTTGCAAATTGTGTGTTAGGTGCCTCAAGCTGATGACAAAAATTGGAGTTCCCTGAATGGAACTCCAGAGTGCATTTCACATAGTGCGAAATCTCCATTGAAAATACTCTGGTCTATTGTATTAAAATCAATACAAATGAAAAATTAAATGAAACCAAAAAAAAGTAGTACCAAAATGGATAACCCCAATTCTTCTGACTCATTACCTCCTTCAAACCAAACTTCATATATCCTTCAGCTGATACTAAAATACTTGGCGTTAATCTATTTTTATGAATGTCACTGTTCTCTACAGTTTGCTTAAGATTATATTTTTTTTGAGTATTATAATTGGCAATTTGGCAGAGCATAAAGTATGAGCTAATGAGTGGAAAGAACAGACTATGCTTGCAAATTCAAAGCATTTACATATGAACTATCTGCAGTCTCTTCTGAAAATTTGTATTCTGAGTACCAGGTTCTAACCTCACTTGCAACTCCATAACCCCATATTCAGCACAAAGAGTAACATTTTCTGATATAATAGTTTCCCCTGTGTAAAGAATTATCTTATATTTTGAGTATGTCACTCAAACACAACATTAAAGTAACTGATGCTCCACAACTTTCTCAGCACTGATGAAGGTCAGAAAATAAAGACAAACATGGCCCTTCGCTTCCTCCTCTCATCTTTGTACATTCAACACTACCTAAGACGCTTTCTAAAAGTTCAAGACCATTATTTTTGCCCCGCTTTCCTGTGGAGGACTGCTGGAGTACACTGTACCTGGTTTGTACTTCATTCGTTCATTGGAAAGTCCCCTCAATCCAACCATTCAGATTCTGTGATGATAGAAAGCAATATAAAAGCCTAAAAGAGGTCAAGTCAAATGAGCAATGAAGCTGGTGAAGGCTAGAGCACAAGTGTTATGAGAAGCAGCTGAAGGAACTGGGATTGTTTAGCCTGGAGAAAAGGAGACTCAAGGGAGACCTTATCGCGCTCTACAACTACCTGAAAGGAGGCTGTAGCGAGGCGGGTGTCAGCCTCTTCTCCCAAGTAACAAGGAATAGGACAAGAGCAAATGGCCTCAAGTTGTGCCAGGGGAGGTTTAAATTGGATATTAGGAAAAATTTTTTCACCGAAAAGGTTGTCAAGGCACTGGAACGGGCTGCCCGGGGAAGTGGTCGAGCCACCATCCCTGGAGGTATTTGAAAGGTGTGTAGATGTGGTGCTTAGGGACATGGTTTAGTGGTGGCCTTGGCAGTGTTAGGTTGATGGTTAGGCTCGATGATTGTAAGGGTCTTTTCCAACCTAACTGATTCTATGATTCTATGACTATGCTCCTTATACAAAAAAAAAGCAAGCTCTCCCTTCTACCAACTGTGATCAGAGAAATTTTGGCTGTATCTTGTAGTCCACCTTCTAACTTTTTATATGATTTTTATACATTATCTATATATAATTCAAAATATGGAAGTCAAACCTATAAGAATCATAAGTAGACTTTATACTTGAATTAATTAAATACCTCTGAATTGTCCTTGGTTCTCTTCTTAAGTGACGAAGCAGTCCTAGTTTCATGTTTGTCTCTATAGCAGCAAATGAAGGAATTTCTGTGCAATCCCTGTGTCCAGTCCTCTAGTGCAGCTGGCAGCTATGCCATACGGTCTGTTTTATACCCTGCTCAAGCATCATCATCAGCAGGCATCTTCTGGCCCAGGACTTTTACTGAAAACTGTTCCAGAAACCCTGATGATTATTAATCTCTTCCTCATTTTCAGGTATCATAACTCTACTTTAATAATCGTGACATCCCTTCACTTTATAGAAAGAATGGCACCTCTGTTAAAACACTTTTACTTGTATACTCCAAGTTTATCAAAGACATGAAAAATTAAGCCCTTTCAGAGAGGCCTTGCTCATACACTTAAAGGGGTGGTCAACCTTAATAATAAGAAGGTTTAATTGTCCTTGGAAAGTGAAATTCCTGTTCTCTAGGCCAGTTGTATGACCCAGATAAAAAGGGGCTCTAACTTGCCACATCTTTTTAGGCTGACGGGCTAATTTGGTAGCAAGCTAGTAGACGTATTACCTGCTTCAAAACTCCACAGAAAAGGTCCAGAAGAATATTACAGTCCATACCATTTCTTATTAGCTATGTATTTTTGTAAAAATGTTATCAAACATTTAAAATCCATTCCTGAAGCAAAAATCCGTAGTGAAATTTTCTTCACAAAAGCTGAATTTCACATAACTTGAGTTTAAGTGTGTTTGAGGATCAAGGATCAAATTTTAAAGGCCAAAGCCACAACAGTGCCTAAATATATTTTAGAATTGCAAAACAGGTGCTTCAAATATTTTGCCCAGTAATGCCATGATGGATGATAGCACTGCATGACTGGTGTCGTGATGTTTAAAAAGCTTATATTTTTCTTTTGATATTCACACACACACACACACACACATATTCACATAGGCCCCCTCAAAGCATTTGTGTATATCAAAGGATTTGGTTTTAAACATGGGCCAATGCTGTTTGTAAAAGATTATAATCTGACATCCACTTATCCAGACTTTGTTTAAGTCTCAGGGAAAATTTAGAGTATTTGGAATCTCCTTAAAAAGCATTATACAAATGTGCATAAAGCTCTTCTTAGTCATTTACAATATTCTGTCACCACAAACCAAAAAGTTTTCATTTGGTTTGGAATATGTTTATCAGCATCAATTACTGTTGTAACAACAGTAAATTATTTTACTTCACCATTGAAAAGTGACCATACAGATACTAAAATAAAATATCAAAATATTTTGATTAGAAGTTTTCATACTATTAAAACAGCAAACAATTAAAACAGTTTGTTTTCATGCCTTTTAAGTATTGTCTTTGTAGAAAATGATTACATGCACTCAATTAATTTTTAACCTAAGATTTCTAAATCCCATGATTGGTTCAGTCAGGTATAGAGCTGACTTGATTAACTTGACACACAGTATTTAGCTACTTATTTGCAGAGGTACCTTCAAATATGAGTCAATAGTGGTACTGAGGCACAAGAAGAGCAGAAATAAGGGGATGTTCAGATTTTAACAGTAAAAATAAGTGCAAACATAAAATATTCTACATGCAGAGAAACAGAAAATGTTGGGTGTCTTTGACAGATGATGTCTAAGAAAGCGTGCAGTAATGGTATACAATACAATGAAGAACACAAAGATTCACAACTTTTATCCAACCCATTTTTAAACTCAAGCAGAAGGACTTGTATCATTATATGATGAGAGTTTTAAGGTAATAAAAACATTTGTTTATATCATAACTAATAAGCCTCTCTAGAGGCCTGTACAGATGTTAAACAACCTCTGTACTGGGAGTTAACACAGATCAAGAACTTCATGGCAACTAAAAAATGTCAGCTGCTTAATGGATAAGGAGACCACCTATGTTTTATTTTTAACTGTAGGATAGGCATTGGACTGCTCTACAAATGCAAACTTATTCACAGATGGCTAAGAACAGAATATGTTTTATAGGCCAGCAACAATACACTAACTCCCCGGATAAAGTGAGACATTGCTTAATCTTTTCATATCATGGTATTGTCTGAGAGTGATATATTAATAAAGCAACCTGCTTAACCATTCTACTGTAACTTACTCCACATTAATTTCCCTGTGTAAACAAGTCCTGGAATTCATAGAGAGAAAAAATTTATAAGGAGAATATAAATCTCTTATAATGCAGGATTTACATATATCAGATATCGGTGATTATGAAAGTTACGAAACTGTACTTGGCAAGTGATAATTTGGTACAGTTTGGTGGTCTTTATGTTCTTCAAGCTAGCCTTGTCCTAGAAGCATAAATATTAATAGGCCACTACCCTTTCCCTGATGCTACGGGCATCTATACAGATGCTCTATTTTCTCCAGTCCTTCTCAAGATATGGCATTACTCTACATTTCCTCATCATAAATTTCCTAGAATTGTTAACCTGTAACTTAGCTTGGATTCTACCTGTGCTACATTTCACTTTTTCAAGGAACTAATATCAGTTCCTGTAAAACAATATGAACCTGTTATGCACGATTGTGTTTTCATTCTAACTGCAAGATGGGCTAAATTTCTGATCAGGCAAAACTGATGGAATGCAGCCAAATTCCTAACATTGCTTACAAGTGTAAAGAATAACGATGCGTTTAGCAACTTCTGTTCATTAAAGGTTTGAGGGTGGTTCCTTTAAATTTATGTTAATGTTGCTTCCCAATTTACTAGAAAGAGGAAACTTATGCTGACAAGGAGACAGTGTTATGGGGGTGGAAAATATACAAGATCCAGTCAGTGAAGCTGGAGGTGGGAGGAACAGCTGCTTCTTAAGTAATGACATATAAGTAATATTAGTCCCATTGGTTTAATTACATTGTAACCTTAAACAACAAACATCTGTTTTCCATGTTTTCTTCCCAAAGGCCCTGACATTTCCAACATAACCAAACCTTCTTATATTTTTCATGATAAAATAGTTTGAAGCAGTCAATAGTAGGAATGTTATCAGTATTAAAAAAAATGGGAGAAATAGTAGATTAAGATGTCATTTTTTTTTCTCCTTTTCTCCTGTCCTCATTAATCTTTGCAAAGAACACATACCTGTGATCTATGAGACATGCTTAACTTTCAGATCAATTCCGTTTCCAATATAAAAATAACTGGTGAATCACTGTGCAGATCTCAAGCATGTTTTTAAATTCTGTTGTGTTTTTCTTTCTCTCTTTGGTGTATCTACAAAAACAATCCATTTTTAGGTCTTGTATAATTGGGATATGATGTTCTGCTATGATAAAGGGTGAGGGAATCTGCATAAGTCCATGTGCCATACAAGAGGTCTGAGTGAATCACAGAAGAAGGGAAAAAATCCTACAGGGCAAAGACTTGTTTTATAGTAAAATTCAATGTCCTGAAAAAACTGTGTTTGCAAGTAGATGCTTCTAGATATCAAGTGATGGGTCCCTAGAAATACCTAAAATGAGACAGCTAGGTAGGATGGTAAGTGGGAAAGGTAAGCAGGCTGGATAGTCTTGCAAATATGGTTATGTGCTTGTCTTTCAGAGAAACTTACCTAAAATCAGGAACTCAATAATGTTCAGTGGAATTTATCTATGGTGTAGGAAATAATTTTTGAAGGAGGATTATAAATGCAGAAATGTAGACAGAAATAACTATTTCAGGATGCTGTAAATTGCATTATATTCATGTATTTCAAGAAAGTCTATGTATTAAAGATGGAATTCAGATTTAGAATGCATTTTAATAATTAATGAAAAATCATTAGACTAATATTGTAAATTTTATAGATCATATACCTGGTATGTACAAGATTAACTGTGTCTATGAAATTTAATAAATCTGTAGGTTGTGGAAATTCAGAATTAGAGACATGACTCAACCTCCCACAATCTGATACTGCACTAACCACACAATTAAAAGACATTTCATTATTTTAAGTATATTTATCTATATTAGTGTACTGATTGTTAAAGGTGTTTTAAAATAGTTGGAAAATAACTGCTTTTCGCATTGTCAAAAACTCTTTGTAAATACATCCTATTCCACAAACACTCTGATCTGAAAAATACAAAAATACATGTTTGATATATTTTTATGTATATTCTAAACATAATAACCTTGTGGTTTGTTACAAAATGTGCCTGATTTTAATTTAAAAGGGGTAAAAACTAATTTCAGAATGAAAGCTTTGCATGACATACTTTTTTTTTTCCAAGAAGACTGTGCTGTCTTGCACGCAAAAATGGGTAATTCCCAGGTACTTTCAGTCTACCTAGCAGTTATTTTCATAGACCTACAATAGATTTTGGTTTTAAAATGCTCCTTCTACAGTATCACAACAGAATACCTTTACTTACTTGCTGTTTCCATGGCACATGTTAAGGATCATACTAGAGTAAGTAAAGTATCTTGCCCTAGATCTTCAAGCCATTACCAGTGCCAGCTATTCACCCTGTTCCTTTTTTTGAGGGCTTTGCTCTCAACGATAGAGTCAGTTAATGGAATGTGCATCCCCATCCTAGCTGGTGTAGTCTGAACTGGCATTTTAGCTTGAGCAACTCATAAAAGTAGATTTTAACCTAAGATTCTGAATTATGAACTGAAACTGCAGAGACAATAGCAGACATTGTGTTCTGCAGGCTCTGCTGCAGGGAAATAACCTGAAGCATAAGAACAGGGGTGTGACAAAAAAGAAATTGTCATAGCAAAATTTCTGAGTTTATTTATCAGTATCTTATCTGCCATATTAGCAGTCTTAAGCATAGGAGTACTTATGAACTAGGATGAAGTTCTCCAGTCTTTCTTCTCAGTGTAGTGTCTTTAGTCTGTGATGGAAGGCCATATTTTTAGACTGTAATATCATTCTTGTGGTCTCTTTTTAATTTGTAATTCACTTGAAAAGTGAATTGAAAATTAAATGCAGTAATCTGCTAATCTCACAAAATACAACATCATTGATCCTAATCAGTTGTCTTCATATTATGAATGCCAGCATTAAATTAGATACCTTAGCAAAGCATCACTTTGGGAGTAATGATAACCCCAGGTGTGTTTATATACAGACTCACATCTTGAAAAGACATATGCATGCATTCTGTGATTAAGGTGCACAATAGTAGCTCCTGAATGCGTCCTCTTGCACTTGTGTTAAAATGCAAGTTCGTTAAACAGCCATGGAAGTTTTCAGTTTTAAACTGGGCCAATGAGATAAACATTGAAATAACATCATCTGACTCCACTGGAAAAATAATTAATAAGGTTCCCTATTAACATAATGGCTTGAGATCTGTCAGTATCCCCTGTTCTATATTGATTTTTCCATACATATTCCTCAATGCTAAATGAAATGCCTGAAATCTAGAAATTTTACATGAACAAACTAATCTGCTCAAAATTTCTTCATAGTTTGTTTGATGATATTTATTTCCATAAAATTGGAACTGATTTGCAACGTTCCTATTTTTGTGTTTCAGTCGCCATTTATTTTTCATCTTGTAGTATCTGTTTCTATACTTTCTTTGGGCCAGGTTCAAAGCTGTTGCTTTTAATACTGCAATATTTTCTTGGAGCTAGATATTGTTTCACAGTATATGGTAAGGATATAAATAGGAAGTAAAAATTGCTGAATTGAGATACACGTTATTTGTGTTTTAGCTCCCGTTACACAGGGCATATGTAAACTGCTAATGGTGGCCAGGAAGCAGGCTCAAGCACTGGATCCCTGATCATCCACTCAGTTCCTTGGTTTACTTTGCATGATTCCAAAGCTGGAATTGGAGTGCTCCCAAAAAGTAGGATGAATCAAATCAGTGCATCAAATTTAGCTTTCTCTACCTACGCAGTCTTTTAAAAAACTCAGAATGTTTAGCACCCTCAAATGCACCCTCATGCCACTCCCGCGGTCCTTTCTGTCACCTCAGTTTTGTGCTACAAAATCAACCTCTCTGGTAGGCTGCAATGAAGCCATTGCATTATTACAGACACTTTGAAATTCTAAAAGTGTACAATAATGCTAACATATTAGGGCAACAGAGCACCACATGGGGACCAGAAGATAGTGAGATCCAAAGGCTATGTACCCTGGATGTGGGCAATCTACCCCAAAAGAGGCTACCCTTAAGTAGTGTGGATACTAATCAATCCACTCCACTTGGTGTTGGAGTTGCTTAGGTATTTGAAATTGGTAGTGTTGAGAATGTGAGAAAAAACATTCAAGGCTGTTTTTTTTCTGCTCTACCTAAATGATTTTGCATGAGAGGAAGTAGTTTAAATTAGATAATTTTTTTTTTCCGCTCTTATTCCTAGTTAAGAACAATTCTTTTTAGAAAAAAAAAAATATACTATCCTAAAGCTCTTGGGAAGAAAAAGAAATTTTTGTGTGTAATGAAAGGTGTGGTAGGACCCACTCACATGTCATCTCTGTACCAGGCCAGTCAAATGACAGGTAGCGTTGCATTAAGATAGCATGAAGGTTTTCCTTTTCAGGATTTAAAAGGTGTATGTGACATGTCATTTCCAGTGACATTAACTTTAAGAAAAGCATGTAATTGCAGAGTTCAGGGAGAAAGAGTATTTGCTGGCTTGTTTTCACGGTTTAACCCCAGCCAGCAACTAAGCACCACACAGCCGCTTGCTCACTCCCCCACAGTGGGATAGGGGAGAGAATCGGAAGGGTAGAAGTAAGAAAACTCGTGGGTTGAGATAAAGACAGTTTAATAGGTAAAGCAAAAGCTTTGTGCGCAACCAAAGCAAAACAGGGAATTCATTCACTCCTTCCCATGGGCAAGCAGGTGTTCAGCCATCTCCAGGAAAGCAGGGCTCCATCACACGTAATGGTTACTTGGGGAGACAAACACCATCACTCCGAATGTTCCCCCCTTCCTTCGTCTTCCCTGAGCTTTATGCTGAGCATGACATCAGATGGTGTGGGACATCCCTTGGGTCAGTTGAGGTCAGCTGTCCCAGCTGACACAACTCCTTGTGCACCCCCAGCCTGCTCGCTGGTGGGGTGAGGAGCAGAAAAGGCCTTGACCCTGTGTAAGCCCTGCTCAGCAGTAAGGAAAACATCCCTGTACTACCAACACTGTTTTCAGCACAAATCCAAAACATAGCCCGCACTAGCTACTCTGAAGAAAGTTAACTCTATGTCAGCCAAAACCAGCACACTTGTCTGATTTTTTTTCTTTATTTCAGCACAAGAAGTCAAATCTAAAAATTTAAATCAGCCCTTCTTGCATTGAGTTGGCAATATCTCCTGAGTTATAGAAGGTGACATTTCCTATTTGATAAATTTTCATGGAATCTTGTTCTATGTGCAGTTTTTATTTCTGATAGATCTTGGTTTTGAGCTGTTATAGTAGGGAATTAAGGACTCAAAAATAAAGTAATTCCAGAATTGGAGGAAAACCATATTCATGCCCAATTAATGGGTATTTTTTCATGGGTAAAGTGCAGAGGCTTGGCTGTAAAATCTAAAATATCTTGATATATAATGGAAGAGTTTTCTTCTGTCATTTCCAGTAATTTGAATGTATGGACAGGATTAATTCTAGTACCTTGTCTGCGTCACTGATGCTGTATATTGGAGACATTGGCGCCTCATTATCTTCATTTCCATACCCAGCTTGAACCATCACTTCCATCCATACTAACTCTTGTGAATAGTGAATCTTCCCATCAGACTCAAAATTTTTGGAAGGGACTTCATCATCTTACGTAGCTGCGGTGGGTCTTAAAACGCAAAGGTTATTAATAGACAATACATGTCAATCAATCTGTAAAGACTGGGCAGAGATAAGGGAAAAGATGGAAATAAACAGTAAGGTGGCATCAGCAGTGATTAGATCTACTGTGTGTGAATAACCTTTGAGGAGCAGGGCTGATGAGGAGCCAAGTTTGGGGAACTCACTGGCATACCTATAAAAGTCAGTTTCCTTAGATGTTAGCCTCTCCTTGGTCTACAAGTTTTAAGAACCTTTCAATTTGTGAATTTCACAGTAAAAAATAATTAAGAAAAAAAAGTCCAAAATAATATAAGCTTTCCAGAAGACCACATAGGATATTTTAGTCTGGCAAATAATGCAATGCAACCTAGATTTTTTCCTATTTACACTCAGATAAAACCTATTTCATTTCAAAATAACCTCAACCACTCACACACAGTGCTGGAATCCTTACTTTAAATCAACAATTATAGAAAAACAGTAGCAGAGGGGGCAGTGAGAGGTCATGTGTTTCATGCCTTTGTGCTGAGGTGTGATCCATCCTGTTGCTCCTCAACCTCTATTTGTACAGTTGCTATTTAAATGTCCTTAAAATCTGCTATTTTTCTCACTGAGAATTTTTGGTAGGGCCTCATGACTGGACCACGGAATTTGTCCATTGTTTTATCCTAGGATAATGTATGTGTTTCCAAGCAGAGGACTTAAGCATCTTCATTATATAATGCCAAGTATTCAGACAATAGAAGCTAAGCCTGTTGTCAAATTACATTTCCAATTGACATTCTGTGAGACATTAGAAGTCACTACATATATCTTCAGTGCACGTGGGAGTCATGACATTAAAAATGACATAAAACTTATTATGCAGGCAGAAAATAAACATTTTCTTCCCTTAAAGAATTTAAGATTGATGGATAATTACTTTGCTTGCCAAGGAGAGACTTCCATAATCAGTATAAATCATAAGGTCATTAAATTGGTAGGGCAATGAGAAATAAATCAATGCCCTGAAGATGACTTGTAATTGCTTGTTGCAGGATACATGGCTGAATGATATTTTGTAAAGACCATACTGTGCATCTATCTAATTGGGTTGGATGTGTTAGAGAGTCTATAACAGAGCGAGCTGAATAAGTCAAAGACCACCCACATATGAACCAAATGACTTAAGTGTCTATGGGACACTCTGGAAAATCTGTACCTATTGCTCCATCTCAAATCTATCAGGAAATTCCTAGTCTGCCTTAAAAAAGTGTAGAAAAAGAAACAAAAGGTTGATGCAACTCATTTTGTGTAACGTTTCTAAATGATGCAGAGCCAAAAGTGACATGCAGCCATAGTGACAGCGATGCTATTTTGGAATGTTCTGCATGTATGTATTTCATAATTGGATTCAAATGACCAGAAAGTGACACTTCTCCCACAAGCAGCCAGCTCTTTCTTGTAGCCAAATCTGATAAACGGTTTGGAATCAAAATCTCAAGAAATTAAGACTTTGCTGTTTGTGACCTTTCAGTATGGTGGGTTTATAAATAATATATTCATCAAAATCAACTTAATTAACATGTGCCTCTGCAGAAAGGCAGTAAATAACTATTCTAAAATTGAAGTAAATTGTGGTACAGGATTATCAGTGGGCTTCGTGTTCTAGAGAATTGCCTCAAGTCTCTTTCGCAACCTGGGCAAAGTAAATGTGCATATCTAAAGTCCATTTATTCTATTGTTTTCCCTGTGGATTCTGGACTTTTTTGTTCTCAGTTAACATTTGTATCAGTCTGGATTAACTCCACTAAAAATAATAGGATCATTCTAGATTTACATCAGTGTCATTTTGTTTTAACATGCCTGTTACTAGTGAAGTAAAAGGCAGGGATTTATTAAGTCTTGCTCATTCAACATGCTTAGTTTCAAGCAGATGTATTTGTTTAGTATAGATGACAATGATAAAGTAGTTATATGACATTAGGGCTTAATCAACACCTAATTCCTGTTGTGCTAGGAGCTGTACAAATACAGAAAAAGACATGTTCCTTACCTCCAGATGTCTTAAAATTACAAATGCAAATAATAGGCTTGGCAAAGTGATGCATCATGCAAACAAATGAGAAAAGTACAATTAACATAGTTTTGTTAATTATCTATTGTAGCAGGGGTTTTAGGTTTTGTCCATTTGTTGCTCTTTACCTGGGAGAAGACATAATGGAATGAGGAGACAGTAGGAATAGCCAGATTAGTTACCGCAAAAAAGCTGGAAAGGCATCAAAAGTCAGGGTTACATATTTGCCCAGTAAGTTACTAAGGAGAGTAAAGCAAGTCTGAAATGTTTATTCAATCTGAATCCCTCAGTTTTATTGTTTGTTAACTGAGAATAGGCAGACACACAAGTGTTAGAGACTCTTCAGAGCACTTATTAAAGCAGTTCACTCTCTGCAGATTGCCATGGCTACTATCCAAGCACGTAATTCAAAGAGCAGTGATTATGACATCATTCAAAATTCCAAACATTATTCTAGATTTAAAATTTGTATATTGCCCCAATCTTTATCAGGAGCCAAAGCAAAAACTGCAGCAGAACTCCAGAGCATACAGGCAGTTCAAAATTGAGATTCATCCTTCTGAAAGGAAATCTTTCTAAAAGCAAACTAGAGGAGTAAAGCAAAAATTTTATTTTACACATTTTTCTAATGGTTGAATGCAGTTTTAAATTTCATTTATGTTTATATTTAATGTTAGAGCTTTGATGGCAAATGGGTAAGAAAACAACAAAATAGTTTCCAATCTGTCAAATTACAGATAAATCTATTTCACTGGTTTAGAATGAAGTACTCAACTATCTTGAGGATTTCATGGCTATCTCTACTTGCCTGAATTATGTTGAATTAGCCTTCAGAAGAAATCCAAATGTTTTGAATTATGTGATAACATGAGCAATTAGAAAATACACTGCAGTGTCAACCATGATCAGTTTTAACATGGATACTTCACTCCAGTAGTCACAGTCTTCTAGTAAAATTAGTTTGCTGAATAAAATAGAATGATGATATCCCTTTTAATGCTGGATTATATTTTACTTTCACTTTCATCCTGTCTTAAACCTTTTCTGAATCATGACAATTTTTTTTTTCTGGTGAAATTTAAACGATTGCCATTTTCTGTTATCCATGACTACCAATGAGAGAAAGAATTCATATTTTTCTGAAAAGATGAAGTTGTTTTGTTTCTGCAGTGGTTTCTTAGAGAAGATGTTGGGCCAGATTTTCAGATGCAACAGTTCGGTGCTGTTCCATCAAGTCTGGTTCTTTTAATATAAGCAAACAAAATATGCAGTCAGGAAGACAGTACACAGGAGAGGTGAACAGAATAGGCCTCTGAGCCATATGAAGTTTGAACTTTGTTGAATGCCTAAAAATAAATTTATGAAAAAAGAGATTTAAAGATTTCAAGGCTTCAGATGGATAAATTAGAGCCATAGTATCAGCTGCTGTTTGTTGCTCTGTTGCCACATCTCTGTACAGAGAAGGGATAAAGAAGCTTTTGAAGCCTTTTCCAAATAATGATCTTGAGTAGCTTTCTTGGACTTGAACCCTTTCAAAGAAGTTTATACCCTACCAGAACTGGGGAGCATATTCTTTTTTTCAGCACCACCAGTGAACATGTTCATTTCCACTAGTACTGTCTGAATACAGTTGTACTTAATCTTCATGATTGTGTGGTCTATGCTTTACATGTTAGATAAAGAGGAGCTGACTCTCCTATTAAGCATCTGAACTTGGATGCTTATGCATAAAGGGTACAGATTAGGTAACATTTTTGAGTCTCTATGACTAAATGTCTTTGAGAACAAATCAGACAGACATTTAGGCGGGGAAGTAGACTACAAGATCTTTTCTACCTCTGTTTTCCACAGTTCCGTGATAGCCCCATGCCATTCCTTTTCACTTTCCCTACACCTCCACAATGACCTGGCAAAAGAATTGCAAACATGGCAGATGCAATTTCGATATTACCTGGAGAAGCAGATGGAAAGAGGGAAGCCAACACCATTTCTTATTTTATTTTGGGAATTAAAGTTGAGGATAAGAGGTGTTTTCCCTTGGCCAGGGAGGCGGAGGTAAAGGAGGGATAATGCCAGCTGCTCTGTTACTCACGAAAGCAAGATCTCACTAATTCGATGTTCTTCTCCACCTACACACAGAGAATAATCATCTCCTAAAAATATTTATACATCCATACTGATTTCAAATAGAACACATGCTTCCAAAAATGTAATAAAGAGATGTATGTTCCAATAATGAAGGTTATAAAATATTTAAATACTTCCTCCGCTTCTTTCAAGAGGAAATGCCAAATAGCAAAGAGGAAGGAGATTCCAACTTCTCTTGTTTTTAGTGTGAGGTTCTTATTCCCCTTTGCTTTATCACTCTCTTCTCCCAGAATAAAAACCTATTACTATTTTGTGATGCATAGCCTGATCCAAACTTCATGCATATGCATTGCCATATGTTTCACACATCATATGCTTTCCTTAGTTTCATTTCAGGTTCAACATCAACACTCTTTACCCGTCATGCTTATATACACATATTTTGTTCATTTCACACATCTTCCTATGTTTGCAGAGTGGAATAGAGAAAGAAGTTGAATTGACTGTATATCTTATGGGGAAGAAGAGACTCCAGCCCATATCTAGGCCCTTCTATGTCATCCTTACTCACTGCTTACTTGAAAAGAATAACGTAAGATATTCACTGACTATATGAATTCAATCTAAACTCCCTTGCTTGTGCAGGAGTGAATATCAATCAGTGAAATTAAGAAAAAAAACCAATTATTTTATGTAAAGCATCAAGAGGAGAAATTGCAAGCAGATTTGGGTATCTCCAGGCAGCATTACAAAATTGAATTTTAGATTCCTGTTACCTAGTGGAATCCCTTAGTTTAAAGCCCAGGTTATCCTAGGACAGGTAGTTGCCTGAGTAGGAATGCTCAGAGACCAACCTCCTGGCGCAACCTAGAGCGAAGATGTACCTCGCTGCCTGCAGGCTGCAGGGAGAGACCTGCTGCAGCTCAGGATGCTCAAGACAAGAGACCTAGACATATGTTTTAGACTCCAAAGAGGGTATCATGATTTTCCAGACAATGACTTCCCAGCAATATAAAAGGAATACGGCTTCTAATGAGGGAATGGCAAAGAAAACAGGACAGAAAGGAAAGGCTTGAGGTGGTTGTTCCCAGCTCTGAATTTCCTAAGAAACTCCCAAAGAACTGCCTGTGGAGGACTTTTTCCACATTTGAAGTGTTCTTCTAGGAAATTACAATGTATGGGTGAAATGACTGCTACACAGGACACACAACAGATGTTTCCCTGGAATTTTAAAGTGTTTTTTTCATGAAAGTCTTGTTGAAGTCTGGGATTTTTTTTTTTTTATTTTTTTTTTTTTTTTCCCCCTTGGGGGGAGGAGCAGGGTGGGGTAGCAGGGGGAGGCATACTGTGATTTACCTGCCAGGTAGCTGAGGAAGGAATTGTATGGAATTTTTGTTTTTTTCCCAGTGGAAATGAGACGATATAGCAAATTCTGCTTTCTTTTAAGACCATAATTATATCATTACAGTACTTGAAACAGGTGTTGTAAAATAGCATTTCTTATTGTGTTTAAATTTTACAGTCTGCACTTACAGTATATAAGAGAATCAGCGCTTGAAATTGTGAATCTCAACATTTCCAGACTTGTAACAGCTTTTGGCATTTCACCAATATATTTAAGAACTTACATGGGAATACTGTATGCATTTCTAGATAATGATTCTTTTGATTTGTTTTTAACTTAGCATTTTAGTTATGGCTATGGATAGGAGGTATTTATGTTGTGGATGCTTACAAATGGATACCAAAACTAAGAGTTCTTTTATGTTTTAGAGGAAGAATTTGTTTGCTTGGATTATTGACCTGTATGGTAATCTTTTGGTTCCCAGGCTGAGAGATCAAGTGCTGTTTGTTGTTATTAATGGACAAACTGACTTTTGGACCTATTTAGATATCAAAGAAGAAATTTCCTTCTTTTTTTTTTTTTTTGAGATCCTTATAGTTATTAATGTAATAATTTTAGATTACTTATAACACAGTCAATGTTCTTAAGTATGGGGTTGCTAACCAATAATTTATTTGGGTAGTAATTCTGTTCTGCTGATACCTGAGAAAAAGCAGATGGGTTTCACAAAGTACAAATGTTTATGGTTCTTACTCTGAGGGACACAATCTGGATGTTGCCATTTATATCCCTACTGTCCCTAGTCAATGATACTTCATTTTTAACTGTGTTTTGCAGTTCTATTTCAGCAAGTGCGAAAACGAGACATCCTATAAAATAACTAATAATTTAGTGATTTGAGTGCTCACCTGGAAAGTGGAATACCTGAGTTCATCCCCCTTCTCCAAATCATGTCCTGTACAAATAGCATTTGGGGAAGGAGATAGGAATTAAGTGTTGTGTTGGCTAAGGGTACAGCTGCCTTGGAAGGATCCTGTTTCTAAGTTGCTAACTTGAGCTGCTCAGGGCAACAAACCCCAGGGTACGGGTGTGAGCTATTGCTTTAGAATTCTGCAGTGTACCGGTTCATCAACGTCATTAACCTTTGTCGGGGGAGGCACCTCACTTGACCTCTACCCTTTCAGAACCCTAAATATCAGAGGAAACAACCATTCATTTGATATTTATACAGATAAGAATACAGTTTTATTCTCATTTGACATTTATATACAGTTACATTATGGTTTTTCAGATAAATGTCAAATGAAAGGTTTCCAAATCTGACATTTTTTAATAGTATGCCTAAAAATGTTGTGGTCAAATGGAGGACTGTGATTCATGTGGCACTTAGAATGGTCCACCTGTCTTCTGCACACAATTTAAGGCTAATTCCAGCTAAGCAGAGATCAGTAGGGTAGCACCTAACCAAAAAGGCGAACAGGAGAGTTCTCTGTGGAATTAATCAAGTTGAAGCAAAACCCCTCATTTTCAGGTAATAGACACTCTGAGTCTTACTATCAAAGAGGTGAATAACCATTTTAACTCTGTCAGACTCTAATACTCTCTAACCATGTTCTTCTAGATATTTCACACATGGAGGTTTTAATGTTTAATACCAGATTTACTTATTTGTATATACTTGACACCATACGTGATTTTGATTTAGCAGTGTGATACCGCAAGGTACTGAAATCACAATATGCGTGCAAATTACACTTCACAGAATGCAGGAATTGCACTATACAGTTGAACCACAATACAAGTGTGATTCTCCTTACTGGTCTTCATAATATGCTCGCTGTCAATACACTGGGCATCCTCAGTTGTCAGGAAGGTATACATGGTTTGAAACTAGCTCAAGCCTATTGCTCTTTTCAAAGTTAATTTTGTTGGTTTTTCAGCTTTTATACGCTGTGTTGGATTGAGCCACATATACACTCCCCCCATGTTAGTCTGGCTAACTCAGGAAGACACTCACACTCTTTTAACTCAGGCAGAAACATTTACACAACTCGTTCATCCACTCAGTTGATCTAAGGCCACCCTCTGGTCCCCTTTGTGTTGAGCTAAGTCCAATATCCTTTGTAACAGCTATGGTCAGTCACACCCTCCATTCTTCCCTGAGCTTCATGAGCATATCACCTTCATCCATATCCGGTGAGTCTTCTCCCATTGTAGAGGTTTATTGATCAGTCACAAACTCATAGAGTAGTCCTCTTCTTTCCAAGAACTGTTAGGGTGGACATTACATCAGAAAAAAAAGGATAGTGGCAAATCAAAACGAGAGCGACTCTTAATATAAGCAAGTCAACCATCCTTCAGGGATTTTTAACTATCTGCCTAATAGATTAAATTAAATTTTCTTTTCCAAAAATATGCAAAGTTCACTTGTGAGCAAAGAGAGAGTTGTTCTTGAGTTGGCCCAGCAAAGGAAGATGCTAATCCACTGAGATCAGTTTTACCCATCAAGAATTTTTAATTATATTGGCTGATCATTACAGCATTGCAGATGTGAGCAAGCATAATGTTTAAAAGCAGAAAGAAAATCTGTATAGTGAGGACTTTTCATCATTTTGATGTATGGGCAGATGAATAATTGCAGGGTAGAAGGGAGATAACTAGAAAAATGCTGGAATGTCAGATTATGAAACTGAGTAACTCCATAGTTACCACCTGGTATCTCTTGGCTAATTTTCCTTGGAGTTGGAGATGGTGAGGGAGGCAAACAAACCTTAAACCGATTCTTTCATGTTATTTACCCCATAATATATATGAAAATATGTCTCACCATTATAGACTAATCACCAGGAGAGAAATCTGTCATAATTCCAATACAAAACATTCCCAGCGTGGCCCCTGATCAGTATAGCACTTCAAAGAACAAAACAAAACCAGCTATGTCCAAATATCATTTTTGTCATTTTTAGATGGAGAGTTCTGAACTGGATAGGAGAGTTTGTCTGAGGTTTGTCAGACATGGGAAGGCTATGGAAAAGACATGAACTGAACTCGGATCCAGATCAGAGTTACCTATTAGACTGTTGTTCTTTTAATTCCCAGAGCATTCATAGGACATCCCTAAGGACATGATTATAAAATTGAAACCTCATTAAAAATATTAGGCCTGATTTTCTTAACACACATGACTTTAACTGTACTAGATAACATATGTGTTATTGAACAAGGAATTTAATTATTTGTCCTTAAACGCATGGGCTTTTTATGCCTTTTATTTTGTTTCATTCTGTTGTCACAGAAAAAAAAAAAAGAAATCACCAAAATTTCCTTCCAGGTTTGGATTTTCAGTATCATTTTACCACTGTTGGCTAAATGAGCTATCATAGGGAAATGGACATATTCAAACTTTATGAAAACCATTTTAATTTTACTATGAATAATAAATATAACCATTCTTTTTGTCATATGATTAAATAAGCACCAGAATTGGAAACACTTACTTGGTGCTTATCAACATAGTAGCTGGCTTGGTATTCTTCCTTCAAGATGGCAAATACTCCCATGGAAGATGCTGCACATTGATAACTTTACATTGCACTAATCAGCTGTTCAGCTGGACAGCCCTGCTTTAGTCTTCAGGAATTGTTTGAGGCATTTTTTTGATTTCTGAATACCATTAAGGTAATTAAGCTTTTTTTCCCTCCGCAAACTAATTGTAATGAAAATTTACTTCACCAAAATGTCTAAATTAGATGCCAGATATGAAATTGACAACTTTCATATATGATTTAGATAGACTCAGATTGAACATATCCTTGCATAACTGAGTAGTTTAACATTAGTGCAATTAAGAGGACTAACGAGTTGGATCTCTGTCTTTACTGTATCTTTTCATCCTTGTCTTCTTTGTAAAATGCATTTCTAAGCTAACATTACAGAATAATGTATAAAGTAAGTTGGGAAACAGAAAAAAATGCTTATTCTATCATCAGGAAAAAATGGAAAAAAACAGAGAAAGAACACAATAGGAAATGTTAAAGAATGAGTTCTACTTAACTGAACTGTTCAGAGATACTCCACAGACATTTTAAACCCCATTTTATGTCATATGCCATCAACTAAAGTCTTTTTTTGAATTTTATTCATCACCTATCCCTATACAAAGAAACATCTTAACAAAAATTGGAACAAATTAGTCTATGCCTCTTCAAAAATGTGTACTTTGAATGAGTTTAAAAGAGAATGTAAAAAAAAAAACCAAACCAAACAAACCCAAAACTTTTAAACTTCAGATGGACCAGTTAGAAAAGAATGGCCATTGCAACACTTGGAATTTTGTTATCCCATGTCTAGGCCAGGTTTGCCTTCTCATCATGAAAACAAAATTCACATCTGCTTAAGTTTTTTTAGTAATTTATAATCCCAACCACTGAAATTAGAAACAGGTGCCACATAAATGAAAAGGCGATGCAAAAAAACCTACGCAATATGTTTTCCATAAGATGGGGGAAGTGTAAAAAAGAGGAGAAAAAGATTGTTTCAAGTCATGCAGTCAGAGAATCAACCCAAATAAAAGAAATTATCATGAAGATAAGATAGGATCTTTAACATTATTTCATCCTTACTTGTTAAGATCTGAAGAAGTTGCATGGCCAACAACATCACTGCTTCTCCATCATTTATATCTATCAGAGAATCTGAGGTAAGAAAGTCCATTACTGTCTTCTAATCTGGTCTCTATTCTGGATGCATTTGATTTTGGAGTTTGGGGGTTTTTTTCCCCCCCTATCCGTGAGAGAGACATGTTCTCTCCACAAGAGAACAACTGATCATACATTGGTGCCTACTATACAAAATAATCATGTAAGCAGATAAGCAAACTAAAGAACATCTAAAAAGATGATCAAAAGGTAGAGGGCGCTAAAATTTTAAATAGACAACTGGACTGACTAGATCTGGAAAAGGGAGGATCAGATTTGAAATGGTACAAATGTGGCTGTTTTCACACAAGTTGTGGAATATCTCATTGGCTAAAATTTGTTGGCAGGTAGTTATTAAAATAATACCTATAAAAGTAAACATATATGAGATTACTTTATTTAAAAAAGGCTGTATTAGAGATAAAATTTGTTCAGATAAAGGGGAGCATCCAGTTCCTACACAATAATTAGGCTCTAAAAAGGCAGGTTGGGTAGGAGACAATCTACATAGCATGTCATTCATTTTAAGGCTATGCTGGAATAATAAAAACTGTTTTTTTCTTGCTAGGAAAGAGCCAGGTTTATAGCCAGGATATTGGTGGAAAAGATACTGTCAAAGCAGAGAAAACAACTAGTAGAGCATTTGATAGCTGTTTTGCTTTCCAATGGATCCTTTACATTCATAGAGCTTGAAAGGCACAGTCTGTCAAATAGCTTCCAAACTACAGGAATAATTTTGTGAAACCCCAAAGTATGAACTACCTGTTTCATCATTCCTTTCTCTAAAGGTCTTCTATTTAGATGATAGAACTCAAGACTTTAAATTTAGGGGTATAAGAGAAGTCATAACATTAAAACTAAAGCAAGACAGATTTTAAAATATTTGAAAAGTATAAGGTTGGGAAATACTATTACTTTTCAATTACAATGATGTAAATCTTGAGGAAGTGTGAGAATTAAAGTCATAGTTCTCTTTGACCTCATAGAAATCATAATCAAGTAATTTGTTGAGATCCCCACGCTCTTAAAGCTGCCTTATTTTACAAGAAAAAAGTTATGAATTTACCACATGTAAATTGCATTTAATGGAAATGGAGATTGACTCCTAATTGCTCTTGTTGCAAGTGAACAGCAGAAATTGAAACAAAACTTTTTTTTTTGCATGCTGTAATCTAAATACTGTACATCTATATTACTTTTATTACTATTTCTAAAAAAAAAATGGAAGACGACTATATTTATTTTTTCATACTATTTTTAAATAGTATTACACTATTAATAAAGGTGAGCATTTCTGATTTGTGTCCAAGAATGTTAAAAAACAGGCTGTTTGAAATAAATGCTGAAACAGTTAAAATTGTATTACCAAACTCTTATCTCCATTAAATTAAGCTAAACTTGAAAGAATATTCTATTCTCCTCTATTTATGAACAGTTTTGAGTGCTCAAGAACTTTGTAGTGAAACAAAGCTTTAATACAATACTAATATATTTGAAATTAAATGGTGTTGACTTTAATTTTTAGCAACCCAAGGAAAACTTTGATTTCATTAGGCAGGTTAAAGGGACAAGGAACATGTTTTGCTTCAGAAATTTTCTAACATTTCTTTTTTCTATTTCTAGTAGAAATACAGAATTGTCAAATATTCTTGTAGAAAACTGTCAGAATGTCTAATTTTGGAACAAACCAAATTAAAATTTCTTCTTGAACCCAAACCCCATTTTTTTTTTACAGTCTCTTGTTAGACTGATGACTTTTTCACAAGATGGTCCAAAACCTACATATTCAGGTGTAGTCAAGTGCCTACAACTTTCATTTTCCAGAGACTGGGAGTGGGGTTCACTCATTTATTTAACAATATTATAATAGCTAGTGGTCAAAACATTCTCCTGGCAGTGGGAGTCTTGGGGTTTTATCCTTGATTTCATATTTTCTCCAATGACTCTATAATGCAAAATGCATACAGAAACTTAGGAATACGCAGTAGAGTCAAAGTTTATTTCCTTTCAGACTTGCTGTGAGCCACAATACAATGAGCATCTCATGATCTTTGAGCCTTATGAGTTTAAGCACTTCCAGGAGCTGATGTCAGCAAATAAGTAGTGGTTTTAGAATTGGGCATCTAAATTCTCATTTATGTCCTAGACAGGTAAGCCCTTTACCCAATTTTGCCCTAAGTACCTAGATCACGTGGGTAAATGTTGAATTTTACGGGGCTGGGAGATAGGGAAGAGTAAAACAAATAGATATTGATTCCAGTGGTAGGGTCAGGAAGCATCAGGGCAGGGCAAACTGTGTACCAAGCTCTTTCCTGATGAGAGAAACAAGAAACTATTGTATTCAATCCAAAACCTATGGTGGGAGAAAGAGGAGGGGCTGCTTGCCAAGCCAAACATAAAGAGGCACTGCTCCTGCATTTAAGGAGTAGCAGTAGATGGGAGAAAAGTGAAAATGAGTTTTTCTCTGATGATTTAAGAAATATTTATGATAGATCTTTCTCAGAGAGAAGGGGATTATTGGAAGATCACACTACTACTCAGTGTTTCTTAAGAATAATTACTTTTTTCCCCATTCTGCCCACATGCTTGATACTATGTCAGTATAAAAGAAGACATAGCTCATAGTAATTTTTCATTAACAGAGTCATGAATCTTGTGACAAGCAGCAGTGGTCTTCAAACTGCCCAAACCAGAGTTTCTAACTATCGCTTATTCAAGATTCTTAATTATCTACAGTAGGTTCTGAAAACAATACCATAACATATGACTGAATTTGAAGGTAAGAGATCATAGTTTTATTTTAAGGAATTTGGCCGTATAACAGTGATACTATACTCTGAAATCTGCTTTCTATTACATTTTATTGTGCTTGGCCTTTTAGCATATGGATTTTGGTGAGATCTTAAGGAACACATAATTATATTTTTAGACATATGGTGAGGTAACTTTGTTGAGAATTAGATATTCTGAAATTAAATTGGTCTCAAAGATTTTTCACAAAATCTAATATATGGTATTTTTGCAGAAAGTATAAAAACAGAACATTCTTTACCTGAAATACCTTAATGATCCCCACGTTCTGTTAAAAATGTCCTCTTTAGGAATGAAAATTTAACAGTAGTTCTTCATTTTTCAGCACATCTAAATTAGCATGTTAATAAAGATGACCCCATAGGAAATTCTGACTGTTCTTTAACTCTGCATATCATTGTCTGTTGTGGTACCAATTGTGAAAGAATGTCAACTTTTGAGAAGACATCTGCAACCCATGAATCTCATAAAATTGACCTACTGTTTTATTTGCTGATGCAGTATCATGAAACAGCAGTACCCCATGAAAATCATTTCCCCACGGTGAAGAATCAAATGCATTTTGAATTCATTGTGGGGAAGTTTGCATTTCAGTTTACTACCATTCACTGTCTAAACAGGAGTCATTTTTTGTTAAACTTTTGCATTAGTCTTGAGCACCAAACTCAATCCCTCTCCCTTATGCTCTGTTCTGTTACTCTATGTCACTTTGGCTTTTCTTCCAAAAGAACTTTGGCAGTAACATGAATATTTTCAGCACCTGAAATATAATGCAATTACAGGAATTTCCTGAGTTGAGCCCCTGTTTTGTTATGTCTGGGGAAGATCTGCCAGTCAGGTTTGTGACAGGAGGGAGCAGAAAGTTCACCTTCTTGGGAAGACAGTTTCCTGCAGTGTCCCTTCAGTACTCACCTTCTTTTCATTTCCAACTCTAATGACCGCAGCCACGACAGGAGTGTTCAGAGAGAGACAACCCTCCAGAGATGCAGGCAGAACACAGTAAGGGCAAATAGCGCTGAGACAGGAATTGGGATAAGATGTTGTATAATTCACTGTGGAGCATAAGACAAGGCAAAAAAACAAAGGGTAAAAATTGAAAATTTAACTAAGTATATAAATTTGGAGGAATTCCCAACTCCAAGACTGGCATATTAGAACTAGGTGTATATGCACAATGGCGAATAAAAGCCACACGATAGTGATTTTCTAAATCTTACTTTTTAGTGTATTATGTGTTTTTTTTCTTTGGCTGAACCTTTTTTTTTTATTTACTGCATTGAACATATGACTGAAATACATGTGTACTATCTAATATGCTGCTTCTCTCAAAACAGTAATTTAAGATGAATCTCATTAAAAACCCTCTTTCTGAACAGATAAACAAAGCGTTAATGTATTTTTAATGAGGTAAGGTGATTTCTTGCTGTGCAAATGTGCCTAGACCTGTAAAAACACCGTTTTCTTCCTACCCAGTGAGGATATTAATGATGACTGTTTATCAATGCATCATTGTCCTATTTGCTGGTAAGACTGACCTAGTGAGTTACATATAAGAACTAGGGACTCCTCTGCCAATAAAAAGGTCAGTATTGATGTTCTGAAATTGCATTGATTCATTGTTTGAATTGTTATAAACTTCCACAATCTTGTTTGTTTGAATTACAGCTTTTGGTTGAATTTGTCATGATCTTTTTTTTCTTTTAACTTACTTCACTTTACTGTTACTGATGATGATCACATTCAAAATGGCACCCATCAGAACTGTGGGGGATTTTCTTGGGTTTCACTGTGCTCTGAATGGTTTCTTATGGTTGGAACAAAATCATACACTTCCTCGCCAAAAAACATTGCTCTCATGTTGAAGAAGCTTCTTAGAAAATGTAGAATTATTTGCCTAGCAGTTTTTCTTTCTTCTTCTTTTTTTTTTTTTTTTTTAATAAAATCTTTGTTTTGGAGGGAGGTATGGAAAGGATTGAGAAAGAGCAAGAATCACAGAATGGTAGGGGTTGGAAGGGACCTCTGGAGATCATCTCGTCATGTTCTCAAAGCACAACATGACAGTATTTTTAGAAAAACCCAGAAACAAGCCTGAAAAAATACCTGAAATGCAGCTTCTGAAATACAGAAATTTCCCTACCACTCATTCACAAAAAAATGATGGGAAACAAATGCCCCCCAAATGAAAGTAAATTGTGCTCTTTACCCAAACCCATCTGAACCTCTTTAGTTCTGTTATCATAAAGCACTCTGGATACCTTGGGAAATTTCAGTTATCATTATAGATTAGACACTTCAGATCATATTAGAATAAGATGATGAAGATTATGACCAAAAATGCATTATTTTCTCTATTTTAACGTTATGCTGAGGTATTTAAATTTTTTTTCTTAATGTTACCTACATTGGTTTCTGACATTTACATATTATGATTATTACTGTTTTGGGTTTGGCTTTTGTTTTCTTTTTACATTTTAGTCATGGTAACAGGCAGAAGTTCTAATCTGGCTCACAGACCTATTGCAAATTTATTTTGTAATTTTTCAGGGTGGGCTACATTGTATAAATTCTATTAATTTCTTATTGTCTTCCTAATTTTTAATTTATGCTAGTCATGGGATTATATACTCATATACTCATACCTAAATTTAGCAAAGCCCTAAAGTACAGAGTTATCTGATTTGATATAAGGCAATGGAAAAGTTCAAATTTATATAAGATCTCTGCTTTTGAGAAAACGTATAATACAAGCAGAAACTTTGAAGGAATAGGCATACTTTGATCAATAGGCATTTGAATTACTATCTAAATGGTTAACGTATATTGCATACAAAGAGATAGATTGAGAGAATGTTGGAAACTATTTTCCTTTCATTTCCTATTGTTGAAAAACTGCTTCTATAAAATAATGATTAATTATAAATTGGACTCCAAGAGGTTTTTAACTCTGCTAAATTTGCAAGAGTATTTTGTGAATTATTGGCACTTAGGTTTTTCCAGTTGGGATTTCTTGTGGAATCAGATATATACTTTTTTAAATATTTAAGGCTAACTTGCTAGCTAATCAGTAGTAACAAATACTGATCTCAATGTGCAGATTCTAGACAAAGACAAGGGAACTGTTTTAGGAGCATTTAATTTCAATGAATGGACATTACAGTTTTGAAGAAAACTGAGCACTGCCATCTTTTGTTGGAAAAGACTAACTGCAACATTCAAATGGAATATTTGGATCAGTTCTGATTTGTACACATTACTTTCTATCAGAAGATTCATTTACCACTAATAAGACAGATGTTTTTTCTTGCTAAACAGAAGAAAGAACGTTTTCTGTATTTGGTTAATATCTGCTGAGGGGGAAGACTTTGAGCATGAACACAGTTATGAACAAGAGTCAGGACCTGCCATTCTACTAGACTACGTTTATAAATAAATACACTTCAGGCCAAATCCATAAGAATAAATATGGTCTTTTTTATTATAAAGACAATGCATTCAAGTTTGATTCGTTAATGTAGCTAATGTATTTAAGAAAAAAAAAAGTGCCTACTTGTAACCTATACTGCTGCTGAATCACAGTTTATTTTCTGAGAAGCGAGATCAAGTCTAGAGTGGTCAGAAGGTCTTTGCTTTCTGTTTTGTAGGTCAGGAAGGAAAGGATGAAATGAAAAATGGCAGGTAATGTACATGAAAATGCAGAAAGTTTTATGTCTCAAATTTTACTCATTGTGTATTATGGCAGCTTAACAAGGATTGGTGCTCCATGATCAAAGGAGTTTGTAAGAGTGAAATTAGCTTAGTGAAATTTCATAGTATCTTTCAAAACTGGGAGTGTTGTGATTTTAAAATAGTTATCAATTCTTCATTTTCCCAAGTTGAAAGACACATTGGATCCACACCTACCATTTTTGTATGCATAATTTGCTCATTTATATCTATCACTTCTTATTTGAGTTCTTTCTGACACTTTTGTAACTGGGCAAATCAGGACTCTTAAATCTGCATTTGACTCTGAGTCTTTTGCTGAAGATGTACAGCAGATTACCTATGGGCAACTGTAGTTTGATGCCAGTATGTCAGCAGGAGTTAAAAGAAAGAAAAGAAAAAAAAAATTGTATATTTACATAGTGAAATAAATGGGCTTATAATACATTCACTGCACTCTTCCTGTTCTTCCTTCCCATCGTACAGTAGATTCCCACCTGGAAGTTCAAGAAGGTGGAAAATGCTTATGGCAGAGGGAAAGGAGTGAGGATGGCAGATGATGGAAGAGAGATAATGTGAGTGCTGGGCTTAAACCATCCTTTCACCTGAATATCCCTACTTACAAAAATTGTCCTGAGCATGTAGAACTGCTGCTAGCCATCCTAAACTGCAGTGGGGAGTGTGAAACCTGAGTTCTCCTCCACAGTTGTAGCTGTAAATGCTTCTTTATACTCCCCTTTTAGAGGCCACCCTAGTTTGAACATTGGGCATATCTGAAAGGGCAACCGCTATATTCTTGCTCTATCCAAGCCCCAGATGATCTAAGCTCAATAGGCAGTGTTTTGTTTTGTTTTTCTTTTTTTCTGGGAACATCCAAATCTAGCCTATAAATATGTCACACTGCTTTACAAACAAAATTGTTTTCTAAACCACTATCAATACTTTAATACAAAATGTCTTTTCCTTTGGCATCTCTAAATTTAGTTTCTAGCTTACAGTGCTTGACCAGACATTGGGAAACCTGATTTACTAAGTTCTTAAGTTTTCAAATGGTCCATTTCCTTTAAAAAGGATTGAATCAAAACATTGTTTTTCTTTATTTATATTTTACCTGTACAGGAAATTAACTGGCTTGTATAAGGCAAGTAACAAACACTATCAGATCTTAAGTCTTTTTATCTGTCAAGATCCCAAATTTAGTAATATTCCAATAGCTTGTATGAAGGAGCTTTGGAAAGTACATTAAGTGCCACACAGCTCATCTTGTAAAAAATAATCAAGTGGGAAAGACGTCCACTCAGGATTAAGAAAAGACATAACCCTCTCCTTCCAGTTACCAGGACCTTTGTGTTTCAGTGTCATCTATGGTGTTTGTGCCTTCCACAAGTCTGAAGCTAAACAGATCAGTGCCACTGACGGTTTTGGCAAGTCTCTGAGTAAGTAGACTAATTATATGAGCTCATGTATGTATTTGGATGTGTGGGACATGACTGGTGTGAGCCTGAACTTAGGAAACAAGAGACTTGCAACCTCCTGTTACTCATCTATGGAATGGCCTACAGGCTTCTGCCTTGCCCTGAAGACTATCCTAAAATCTGAGATATAATATTTAGATAAAATAAAGATTCTCATAACCCTTAGAATTATATCTTTCTCACTTCTTTCAAAATCCAATTTGTGGAATAAAAGGCGCTCTCTCTCTAATCTATTTTGATAAGAAATAATTAGACTCTAAATGTATTAATATATATTTAATACACTAATATGTTCAATCAATGGGCTTATCATGCAATTTTTATTTTTAGTTTTCCCAACAGGCTATGGTAATGACCATTTCACAGTCTCAAAAAATGAACTGCAAAAATCTCTTTTAGCTCTATGAGTAAAAACTATTTGCTCAAACAGCAAAATGTTAATGACCACACCCCTATTAATCTCTGTGTCTTTTGTTGACAGAACTCGTTAACAGGGTTTCTTATGAAAATTATTGAGCAATTTCATTCTATGCTCTTAGCTTTCTTGGTTATGTAAGCACTAAATTTTGAAAGACATAAATGCTACTTATTTAAGTCTTCATTGTGTAACCTCTCTTAGAGATTTGGCCATGCCAATGCTTTTATGAATATTAGCACAATTACACATTAACAGAATGCCCAAATACCCTAATTATTTGTTTACTACAGGTATAGTTCAATATATTTACTGGAGGTATAGTCTAATACACATATTCTGTTTGAGCAATTTTTGCATAAAATGGGATGGTGGTGTTTGTGGGTTTTTTAACCTAATAATAAAAACACATTTGAGTGATTGCTATAGGAAAGGAAAAGTGTTTCTGCCCCAGTCAAGGCTACAATAAGTTGTCAACTGATTAAAAAAAAGCAAGTTTTTGCAGTGAATTCACTCTTAGCTGCCTTTACAGATCAGGAAGAGTTACTTTTCTCTTCTGTAAAAGAATAAAAGTTCAAGAAAAACAAAAAGCATGGTAAGACCAAGGGCTCCTCAAAAGTAATGCACACAGTTGGGATAAAAGTGAGAACAGTGATGCTCTTTCTGGATAAGAAGGGGGATCTCTGACTTCTCTTAAGTGAGGGACAATGGGCACTGCCCTATTTGCATTGCTGCCTCTCAGTTCAGTTCTTCATGCAACAAAATGTACGTTATAATTTCCAACTCTAGTGTGTTAAAAGTTTGCACAGTAAAATCCTAAACTAAGGGTGCAGTTTTGGGGATTTTTTCTTTTTTTGCTGGGATTTTCAAACCATCCCCCCATATACTGCAGAATGGCAGTAAGGCAGCCGCCTGCTGCTGGAAGTGAAATTACTAGATTTGAGAAGACAGGTATATCCTAGAGTGCTTCCAGTTCATTCATGATCTTGCACTTTCCTTACTAAGTTCTGCTTCCCAAGTAATTAGGTGGTATCTACTTACATGCAGTAGACTAACCTCTGTCTCACGCATTCATGCCTCATTTCCTCATTTAATGCTCTTTTCAGGCTTGTTATTTATTTTCTTTAATATTACACTTCCAGCTCTATAGCCAGATGAGTCACACTCATTGCCATCCACAACAGCACTCTCCAAGGCCTGTGAAACAATAAAGTAATTTAGAAAAGCTTTCTCACTGAAGTTATATACAGTCACAGAAGCTAACCTTTATTTTAGTGGCACTTGAATTAGGAAGAAGTTGCATTCAGTAAAGATTATTCATAATAAAATACAGAAGAACATAATGTATTTTATATTATTTAAAAAAAGAAAAAGAACCCACAACACAACCACAACATACCAGGATAGTGGTGTGAGACACAGTGGCTTACACTCACAGATTTTTTTTGTTTGTTTTTCATTCAGAAACATACAAAATAAAAACAGACTGAACATTTCAGAGCACTTTTCTTCTTTGCCATAGAAAATGGGAGATCAAGTTCTCAGAAATTCCTACATTAAATACAGAAAGACTAATTTATTTTCCTCATAACAGAAGAGTAATTTCTCATTTCAAAATATTGTTTCCTCTGAGTGGTATACTGTTCCTTGTTCAGCTATCATTATCAGCCTACAATCATTACATTTTACAACTAGAATTGGGGATAAAACAGTAATTGTTACTTTCCTGAAGGTGACGTTGACAGAGAGACAATAAAATGCCTATGGGCTAAAAGAGAAGTAATCCCTTCTGACATACAGAAAATATCTTGCTACCCAAGAAGAATGATATCAAGAACCCAAACACAGAAGAACCTATTTACCTATAACAGAGGGGGAACTCCTATACATTTTCCATGAAGGAAACTACCATTGTTTCAATAACATCAATAGAAATGTGACCTGTGAAAGAATAGTACATTCCATTCTCTGTCTTTTTAACCACAAGTTTCAGTTAATTGATTACGATAGGAATATGTTGGATGAGGAAATGGAATAATTATTATTAGTCTCTTTTCCTCAAGGTAGCTCACTCCATTGGCCTTCCACTGGAATTAACATCAGTACATCCAAACACATATACTGCTTATCTGCACTTACGTTGCCCAAACTGTTCTGTAAAATTTAAGCAAGCTTCAAGATACTGGCCTCCTGTGACAGTCTATAAAAATCACCTGCTGGAGACATTTAGTCAAATCTCCAGTGAAGTACAAGCCAGCATACTGCTGATTTCAGTGCAATAGTACCAATTCTACAGGCATCACAGGCTGCCATGTTTATTTCTCCAAGTCTGTAAAGCATAAGATGAGTTGTCCTATTTACAGTTGTTGATATGAGTAGGGTACAAATACTTAACAGCATTCCCGTATTAAGAAAGATCTCTCTCGCTTGCTAGGAAAAGAAAAAAATATTTAGTATTATATGCATACAGAATTCAGAGTCTAATGTTGTGTAGCTCATGAATTTGGTTAACTTGGGTTCAAGATGACAAATATAACCTTGAACAGACAAATATTGCTGAAATGGAGAAAATATCAGGGGGTTGTTATAGTTTTTTTAATAAATACATAAATAAATACATTTACCTTTACATGGTGGAGGAGCTGGAAATGAAATTAAGGATCTAGACTCCCACACTTCTAATCTGAATCTCAGAACATATATAAAATGAAAATAGTTTGTCAGAGCAAAAAGATGACTAGTCAACCAACACAAAACCGCCAACAGAATTAAAAACTAACATTTGTATCAGTGAAGAGTATTCCATTCCCATTTAAGGAATATTTATTTCCCTCAAAATTAAACAAATGTTACTTGACATATTCAAATATCATAAGTAAGTTTTCACTAGTTTAAAAAAAAAAACAAAACAACACAACATTAAAAGTATCATTTTAATACCATTGCAATGCTATGAAAAAAATCAAAGCATAAAATTTCATGCTTGCAGATGATGATGAAGGGGAACACATTTTATATCACCTTAAAAATCTACTTTCCTCCTTTTATAAATTGTGCAATAAGATTTATATAATAAAGTTTAATTAAGATAATTTTTCATACCTGTATACTTCTGAAGATCATGGCATGTTACAGGTCTATGTAAATATCACATACACAATTTTCAATCTTCCTATTTGGAAAATGTTATATTTCTGTAATATTATATAAGAAACATAATTGTCTTTGGCTGTACACTGGCATTGTTAGCAGAGTCCTTTACAACAATAGAGTATATTCTGTAATTTTCCCTAGAGCTGAAACTCTTTCAAATGACCATGAGTCAGGCAGTACTTTCGGGAATAATGTTGCGAAGTTGTAACTGCTGCTTACCATTCCCACAAATACTGCCTTTTGGAGGAAGTACATCAAGTGTCAGAAATGATATGAACTCTAGTTTGTTGGAGTACCTGTTAGCATAGTGATATTTTCAAAGACATTGCTGTATGTTGTCTTGCTAACTTTGAACAGAAACAGCTATTTAGGTTGACAAACTGAATAGATGAAATTGATTATGTCTTGCTGAATGATTTAAATAGGAGTTTAGATCAAAAGCTCATTGGCACTTTTTGATCCAGGATAATTTTATATTAAATATTGGTAATTCAAAAATCTAACATCAGCCTGTTTATTGGAGAAGCACTAACAATAAATAGCTTGGTTTTGAGCATGCTGATGATAGTTCTGAGAGTTCTGAGACTGCTTTTAAACTTGAAGACACATGCTCAGCATTTCTGCCTTCTAGGAGCCTGCCTTACTATAATTATGCCCTCTGTTTGGAACTCGAGACATAGGAGTCAATATGATTACTTTAGTAATTAAACTCTTCTCAGAAGCAGGAGAGGGCATAAGGTGGCAGAAAAAGAATTAAATAAATCTGAATTGAACATGAATCCTTTACTTCCTTTTGCAAATATTATTGCCCTTCTAGGAGAAACTTTCTCCTTATTTGATGCTGATATCACTATTGTTTATTTCAGTTCAGGCTTCATAAAGGCATGTCTTCCTTGGATAGATGCTGTCTCAAATTTCTGATGGTTTTGCTAATTTTTGTCAATATTGAACTTACTTAAAAAAATAATGTACAATAATATTTTCAAAATTTTCATTTCTCAAACAAGTATTTAGAGTATTTCACTGTGGCAAGATTAATATTTCATAGAAACAAACTTCTTGAAGATAGGAGCAATTTTCATAAAATGGGTGAATACACAGAGTTGATTTCTTATAACACGTGTTCTAAGTAACTTTTTTTAATGGGCTTGATGCAAAGCCGGGATTTCCAAAGTTGTCTGTGGTTAAAGTTTTCAAAATCTCTTGTCCTGTATGCCCTTATGCCTTACATAGTATTGGTAGTCTGTGTTTAATGAATGATACATGAAGGGCCGTTAGGAAGTTGTGCTGTAGGGAAAGACTTTATTCTGAGTCATGAAGAGTGCTGAACTGTAGACTCATTAATCTGATTAAAAGCATGGCTCGTTATAGCCCAGCTGGTTATGCAATTTTTAAATAATACATAGTCTGAGATCTCATTAATTGAAGTTATGTATTTTATTTATTTTTATGACTTTTTGATCTAAACTGTTGTTTTATTATGCTGTTTACATCACCAAATTTGCCACTGGCCATGCAAGTGCAACACCTGCATGTTTGCAGCATAATCTTTCTAATGCTTACTAGATATTCAGTTGACTTTTCAGCTTTTTGGTATGGTATGGAATTATGAATTACTTGAGAGATGAATATATTGCATAGCTTCAGTGCTTGGCCCTTCTCTGCATCCATTTTGAAAAATAATTATATAACCCAAAAGTACTGCTAATAAACAAGCTTATAACAGAATTTAAACAATGCTTTGAAGCAATTTCCTTTCTCTTTTTTAAAAAAATAAATTCAAATAGGATATAATTAACAAAACAATCTACTGAAAAATTAGTTCTATATCTGCTTTTATGAACGTACTCCTTTTCCTGGTGGACAAAGTCATTAAGGTCACAGTGATAAGATTACTCTTTCTATGAATTGCATAGTATGACATACCACAAGGCAATCAGCAACAAATAAAATATTATTCTGAATCACCTCAATAGATGCCAAATCTGTAGGTAGCAAATAGGCAGTCACAGTAAAAAAAAAAAAAAAGACTGAAAAAACAATGCTGAAAGAAACTCCACAGCAAAAGGAAAAACGTTAACACTGCAAAGCCAACTCAGTTAAAAGGTTTGGTTCATATTATCCTTAGATGAACTATCAATGCCATTTTTAGTAGGGATATGTGATGACTGGAGTCATATCCAACCTACTGTCTCTAGTGAATGCAGAAAGTTGATCTGTGCCATAAAAGATGCAGGAAACATCCTGGAATCTGAGTCTATGTGCAGAGAACAGTAATGATAAATTTCTTTCAAAACCTAAGATTTCTTATTTGTGGAGCCCTTGTTGACAGGCTTATGTTTGACAGGACATGTCTGGAAAGCTTATAATTGTCTGTATAATGTAATCTGATTCTTCAAAGAACTGCTTCATAACTCAATTATAGTTCACTGGGAATATAACACTTTGGTAAGGACCTGTGAATGACACAAATTCTTAGAATTGGGGTGGGCTCTAGACCTTTTTATCAGAATTGTATTAACTTATCTCTCATAGACAAACACACCTTTTTAGAGATGGCAAATGCTGTTTCAAAGCTTGCCACTTCTTCCAGGCACTGTAAAGATGTATCCTGAAGGTCAAATAGAAAAATGAAATTATTGAGATTTTCACTTTCTATATGTAATTTTCAAACAAATTCTGAAAATTTACACAGAAAAAACTTCTACCAGTGTTGAATAAGAACATGTAAAGCTAAAAACCCCCATAATAACTAAGTCCAGAGGAGCTTAAGTTGAAAATAACTAGTAAGGTATTTTCTGAACATTGAACTTACTTCACTGGATTCATCTAAAATATGCCAGATGGGACTTAACCAAAGGAAACATGAATTCTGGGAAGTGACTATTATGGTAGTTAAGAAGCTATCGGAACAATAATCAGAACTGTTTACCCAGAGCTTTCTTGTGAAACATGATAAACTCCTTTTTTAAAACCTGGGCCATACATCCCCTATCTAGGTACTCAGGTCCCAAGAAATAACATCACATGGAAGAGAGAGTTAATGCATCTTTCTGGGATTGTGGCACTTCAGGCTTTCTAGTACGCTCACAAATTCTTCTACCTGATCAGTGGTCAACTCAGACAAAGAACAAGAGAAAGTCCTATCAAAGAATGCATGAGAAATTTGGCACATGACATATTAAGGCAAAAATCTTACTGAGATCATCTGAAAAAGGAAGTACAGTCATGTAGCTACAGAATCATCTAAATAATAACACTGAAAATCATTTTGAATGTAAGATGGCATACAAGTTAACTTGTATACTTCAACATATTACTGCTCTATCTTCTCTCACAACATGCAGTTGAACCTTCATCCAAATTAACTTGCACCTTTCTTTGACATTGTCATGGTCCTTTCAACTACAAACAGTTTCTCTGTATTTTAATGAGACACAATCTTGTCTTTAAATGAGGATGAGCTAAGCAGGCAGGGTTTGAAAGATTCATACTCATGGATCTTTGAGCTGAGAAGCATGCAAAGTCATGCACAAGATCGACCAAGTAATTAGTATTTGAAAATGTTAGTGGTTTAGTAGTGTTTTATTAGGTGTTTCAATATACAAATATATTATATTTTTACTCTCAGGATTTTTTTTTAAACAAGAAAACAACACCAAAAATAAAAAACCTACAAATGAAAGAAAAATTTATATTCTTTTGGGTTTTCCCTTTTAATACACATGGTAATCTCTCCCTAGTACACATGGTAATTAAGTGGATAATCTCTCCATTATTTAGTGCTTTTATTTTAAACAGACCTTGTCTATAGAAACATTAATGATAATTCCATGGACTATGGAATGGTTCCAGTACTAGGCCCCTCACTTGTACGGTGATTGTGATTTTACATCTGTAAAGCATCATGAGTTATGTAAATATACTTCTTATTAACTGATCAGATTTTACAAGTACTCTAGATATGCTCCAAAGGGCTCAGCTGGTATACGTACCAAGTTGTCTGACATCAGGTATTTTAGTTTTGAATCTGTTTTTCTACTAGGCAGATTTTAATGATTTTTTTCCCTACTGTTACTACAGTCACAGGAAATTATACAGTCAACTTCTTCATCCAAAAAAACCCTAAGATCTCCCTGTTCATCACCACTTGCAGTTGATTGTTGAAGGTCCCTTCCAGCTGGAACTATTCTATTCTACTCTACTCCTATTCTATTCTATTCTATTTAAAGAACTTACAGAGTTGTAGGAAATAACTGACATATCTTTATCTAGAAAGATGGCTGTTTTGGCCAGTTTCACTAACACTACAACTGCAGTTTGAAAAGTTTTCCTTACATCAAGTCTTTCCTTGTAGTAGTATATGAAGTTCCCAGCTCCAAGTACAACATCCGCTCTTCGCATTCATTTTAATCACTAAAGACTTCCCAAGCAGAAAAATGTAAATCACGTGCATGAACAAATCGGATTTTCTGGAAGAACAAAACCAAAGTGAATGAAGAGCCCAGGTTTACTTTACAGGACATCTAATAGCACAACATTCCTTTAAAAACCCAGTCCAGTTATTAGAATTATGTATTTTACCCATCACTCAAATAGACACAGGATTTGCCCCAGAAAAAAACAAATATAATTTTACAGTTCTATAGCAAATAAAAAGAAAATTACCAGTTTATTGATTGATAAAGAACTAGTTCTTTCAAAACAAATTTCTAGAAGACAGCAATTCTGTAGCCAAAGGCTAGTGTAGTGGGTTAGTGAACAACAAATAATCACTTTTGACTGTCTCTGTGGCTCTACTGACTGTTTCTTAACAGGATGCTTTTTCTTTTTTCCTAAAAACAATGAAAATGTAAAGTAGCAATCAGAATATAGAAGTTTAAATTTTTTTTTTTTTTTTTTTTTTTTTTAAGCAAAACTTCAACGTGTCTGTTTGGTGAAAAAAAAATCTTGAATCGAACTTACTTTTCAGCAAAGTTAGCAAGAGAAAAAACTGTCCTCAGCTGCTGCACAAAAAATGGACCATCCAAGCAAAAAACATCCCAAGAGCAAAATCTCACAAGTAAAAAGAACTGTGGAAGACACTTAACTATTTCTGAGATGAAATATTTTGTTGAGCTGGAGTTGACTGAACTTACTTGGGTGGAAAGACTTAAAAAAGGAAAACTGTCTGGGATCAAAGAACCATGGCTAAGTATTTTTTTTTTTTTTTTTTTTTTTTAGAATGAACTTATTTGGGGAGAATTGTTTGTGGTTAGCATAGTTACATCCTTCTGCGCAAACTGCTGTACAAAATACATCTTAGAGCAGACACAGAATATTTTGGAAAGAGATGCATGACATAGAGCAGGAACAAGTATCTGTCTTCACTGTGAGTCTTATCTTTCCAGATGATGGCAGAATTTGCCTCATGGTCACTGAGCATAATTCTACCAATAATGATGATTTTTTTTTATAGAAGATATTTATTCATAAACATTCAGAACTATGAGAAATAGCTATGCTTTCTAAAGAAATTACAAAGTAGTTAATGTTCGTGTGTTAATAGGTGGGGCATACAAACTTTTGGGAGCAGTATATGCTTTGGACAGCTTATTTATATAAAGCACACGATAAATTGTAATATCACAAAAAGATATAAATAATACATATATATCTGTATTGCATTTTTTCTTCCAGAGTATATCTCTGTTCTTTTCAATATTATCAGACTTGACTTTTGGGCAAAAGAAGAACCTTGTAGCCAAAGACACCAGAGAATTCTTACTTTCTGGGTACATGCAGAACCTCTATTTAAAGTCTCATACAAAAGGTTTCTATAGAAACCTGAAGGGCTCAGCCGACAAGTGCTAAAAAGCTGAACCCTGAGGCCTATACAAAACCCACAAAAATGTTTATCTGTCCTAATGGCTCTTGAAGTCACTGATCTCTATCATGCTTCAGCATACCTTCTTAATATATGATGTTATACCTTACATTAGCATACTGTATCTTTGAAAATAAAAAATTCTGATAACTGTTAAAAACATGGCTTTAACTCAGGTCCTTAACTGATCCCAAAGCTAGTGAATTGAAAATTAACTCTGGTCTCCTTTTTGGCATATACTATCTCCTAGGACATGTAATATGAGTTCTGCTTTTTTATTTTTTAAGGGGCTGTTTGTCCTATATATAGTTATGTTTCAAATTGTTACTCACTAAAAGAGCAAGTATTTTTGGTTTCTTCTGAAAGTCATATTTCCATAGTGATGCCGAGCTGACAAAAATATGCAATACATCATGATAACTGAAAATTAACTCACTATCACAGATCCTGGTCCCAGATACCATTTTAAACTCAGTCTGGAATATTATATTGGTGCAAAACTCCGTTTTTCCTGAACCTTATTTTAACATATATTCAGTATAAAGGATTCATTCTTCTTAATTTTCAGCTTGTTCCCTGGTTCTGTTTTGGTTTATTTCAATTAGATATCTGAGGCTAAAACAGAGAAAATGTCTCATTTCAGGGTCCACTCTTAAACAGCACCTTGGATTAGGCTGCACTAAGTTCAGCTTCCTCTTTCCTGTGCAGGGGCACACTCTCCTAACACTGCTGCAGCACTGCACATTCCTCCAGCAGTCCTTGCAGAAGACTTCCATCCCTAATCTCCACAACATGTTGTTCTATCATGCTCATTTTCGTACTACAGAACCACCAGGGTCATCATTCCTGAGACAGTATTTCTCCATGTTTGTCTCCCAGAATGTTCATAAATATTCATTTTCTGTTGGTTGTTAGGCCTATGCAGAAATCCAGAAAGAAACACACATCCATGGGGTCACCAAAGATGAAAACTTTCACTGAGCAGAGGGTGTATAGCACAAGAAAGATGGAAGGCAACTCAACTCTATCACTTACTTTGGGCAGAGCTTTCAATGGGCCAGAAAGCACAGACCACATATTTCTCATATCTCTTTAGTGGAAGGTTTTTCTATTTGTTTTCTTGACAATAGTCTTAAAAATGCAGATTCCTTCATTTTACTACTTCTGATATTTCATTATGGCCCAATTTCTGTTAAAATAGCATTTCAAGTAGAATTTCATTCCATAAATAAAATAATATTTCCTTTACAGTACAGCAAGAGCCACCTGCAAAAATGACAGAACTCCTAAGCTCAACAGCATGCCAATGCTTAACAAAGAAATGGTTCTCCAAGAGAAATGGGGCATTCATTTATCTCTGAGCTTGCAGAGCTACAATAATAGGCCATACCACAGATACCAATTCCAAAGATAATTATTCATACCATCTATGAACAACTCTCACAAATGTTATGGAGTTTGGGGCAAGTTTATCTTTATAAAGAATTCATGACATACCTCCTTTCAATCATCTCACATCCACCCACACTGACATTTCACAAACCAAACTTATCCATAATACCTCTCAGCGCAAGGCATTTTCTACACATTTGTTCAGGTCAGCACACAAATGTTCTCACTTTCCAGCCTAAAGAAAAGAAAAGAAAAGAAAAGAAAAGAAAAGAAAAGAAAAGAAAAGAAAAGAAAAGAAAAGAAAAGAAAAGAAAAGAAAAGAAAAGAAAAGAAAAGAAAAGAAAAGAAAAGAAAAAGAAAAAGAAAAAGAAAAAGAAAAAGAAAAAGAAAAAGAAAAAGAAAAAGAAAAAGAAAAAGAAAAAGAAAAAGAACCCACATACTCCCACATCCTTGTACAAAAGACTACTCAAGGTCAAGATCAAGAAAAAAGGTTTTTGTCCTCCTCTTTTGTCCTCCCCTTAGTTTGTGCAATACCTTCTTTCACACAGCGCATAATGAATTTCCAATCAGAACTTTGTAACTCTTGCAATTTCCTAGGGATAACAAGATCAGGCAGAAACAAAATGACAAGTATTAAACAGCTTTGTCTGCTTCCCATTGCAAAAATAAGGAGCTACTGTCATAAAAATTAACTCTGAAGAGTTAAGTTATAGAAAACAAAACACAGGCTTCTATTTCTCAGTAAAATCCTCACTGTACCTTATTTATGCCAAAAACTATATCATGATTTCTTCTTCTATGGTTATTGGAAATAGTTGTTGACGTACTTTACAGCAGATTTTGTTCCTGTATCTTAATCACCTACTAAGTAGTCTAGACCAGGTTGTGTTTCTTTCAAAGATGTAAAAACTGCTGAACAGTCCTTTTTCTAATTCTGAGGCAACAGTTGTGCTTTTCTCTTGGGTGGACCTCAATGACATACTTCACTTAAAAAAAATGACAAGAAAAACAACCAGAGAGTTCTTTCTATGGTAAGGCAATATATGTCTCAGCTGAAGACAACCTTCTGTGTACGATAGTTACTGTATTTGATGAACTGTGTTAAAAGTTGGAAAACTACTCATGGAAAGTAGTGTGGTATTTATGCAAAGGAATGTGCAAAATCATTAAACACATAAAAAATACATCTATACTCTACATGACTTAACACGACATAAAGGCAGAAGATGCTATATCACATTTACAGGTTCACCAAGACATTTATTCTACAAAATTCTTTAAGTACTAAACCTTATTATTCTCTGCTTACAAATTTTTTTGTTGTGGAAGTCATTTGCTTACAGCTTGCTAGCATGTCATGGCACCGGCAGTATTAAAATGAATCTATTTCTGACCCCAAATAGCATAAATGTTCTATTACGCCTGAATGAAGTAACGATCAGTTACTGCAGTTTCAGAGGAAAGATCCTCATCAGCTTCTGCATTTTATTACTGTACCACTTAAGTGCTGTGCAGACTCATTAATGAAAATAGTTTTCAAAAACCCATGTCAAAGGATGCTGAACAGAGTTTTTTTAATGAATTAAATTAAAATTAATTAATTTTAATTAATTTCAGACTTTGTTTCTAAGTATGGTGCTGATGCCAATAAAATGACCAGAAGAACTTTATTTTATTTTAAGAAAAAATAGTGGGGGTTACACCAGTATTTCTCCTAGGTACAGCTGAAATATTTAATCTTAAACTCCCCAAAAATGTCAGCTTGAGGCAACTCATCTCAGGTTAAAAATACCAGCTGTAGGACTGAACTACAATAAAGCAAATTAAAAGGGCCTGGCAAGTGCGAGTGTCAGTAAAGCTTAACTAGAGTTGACACTGTCAGTTCCCTGTGCAGTACAGGGTATTATAATGCATGTATGGTAAATGGTGGGTTTGGTGGTCTGGATGTACTTCTTAACAATTTCCACCGCTTTGTAAATGTCAGACATGTGATGTGAATTTCTATTCACTTTACCACTTTAGTGTATGATCCTGAATAATCACTATGATCTGTTCTTAGCAACTGCGGTCAGGATAGGGGATGTACACCTACTTCCTTAACTTTCTCATGAGAAATTGTTGCCATTTCTCCCAGTAAACTTCAGGAGACAAGAAAACAAGACTGAAACAAAAGAAAAACCTTTGTTCAAGATTCTACAATGCCGCTATGATTTGTGACCTGTTCTTGCAAAGCCCTTGAACACATGTATAATTAAGAACTTAATTCCACTGAAGGAAATAAAACTGCTTTACATGCATCACTGTTTTGAAGGAGTACAGTATTGATCTCACAGCAGTAAGATTTCATGGAATGCTGTTGAAAATGATGAATTATAATTTTTTAATTATACAGAAAAAGAACCACCAACACCCCCCCCCCCAAAAAAAAAAAAACCCAAACCAAAACCAACTTAGCCAAACAGATGAACAAAATGTATTCTCTTACAACTTTAGTATATTTAAGATGTAAACAAATGGACCCTATTTAGATCTCAGCCAGAGAAACCAGTTAGATTTAGTTAGAGAATCCAGTCAGTTTTCTTAAAGTATCAGTATATACTTTGAGGAAAGGCACTTTGATGCATTCAGAGGAGTTATTGCTCACATTTCTTTGCTAAATATCAGCACAAGAACTACAGACTGCAGAATGACTGTTGCTGCTGAAAAAAGATCTCAAAAAGGGGTCATAAAGGGAACAGGCACCAGATTTGATTTAAGGACAAAATGTCCTAAAAATAACATGCCTGCATACAATATAGCTGCAACACAGAAGCAGCAGACTAGAATAATCAATGCAAATTGAGGTCCCCAAAAACGAATACTAGTAAGCACAAATTTGACATACTAGAAAAAAGAAAGAAATATAAACTCAAAAGTAATAAATGCCACCAATATATTAGACTTTTCTTCTGAATATTCTACTAGGGATAGCAGTATTTATTACTTGGCCTTACAAAGCAATGAATGAATGAAATGATTAATGACATTATTTTCAGAATTAATAAATTTTAAATGTATTAATTTTAGAACTAATTTATTTGCTGAGCACAGGTTAGACTGAAGTTAAAACCCTCTTAATTGTTCATAACAATCAAAATAATTTAATTAAATTGAAACAATCAATTTATTTGATATAAATCTTGATATTCTCTGGTCAAAATACTCTATCATAAAAACTAATATGGTCTTTAAAGTTCCATAGAATTGAATACTCTGAAAATGTTCTGATCTTTCTAATATTCAAAAGGTGGATTCTACTGAAGACTGAAGTAGACTAAAACCAGTATTTCCATCTTGACTACCTTGGTAAAGGAGCTTAGCAGAACAGGCTTCTCAAGAAGCAATAACAAACCCCAGCAAAGCAGGATTTCTATGGAGTCTTGCTGGAAAAAAAGTTATCATTCCTGACAGAGGAGCAGCAGATAGAAGGCTGTGACTAAGGACAACAAATTTTAGACATGAAAAATTCATCTTGTAATTTTCTAATACTCCTCTAGCAAAAGATCAAATAACATTTGAAAGCATCACTAATAAGACTTCTTAAGAGAGATTTTAGGGAGGTAGGACTATAGACAAGAATTAATGAAGGTATAGGCTACAGAAGAAAATGAAATAAAACCCTTCAGAGCACATTTGACTTTTGATACAAGAATGTAGGTTAAATTGAAAAATACTCATTTACATATGAATGTATTCTAATGAGCAAAACAAAATGAATCCTAAAAGGAAGGAGGAAGCTGAGCTTTTTTTATTCTAAGTTGACAAAGAAAACATCACACAAACACCCAGAGTAAGGAAGGCCCTGGTGTTTGTTTTAATTTCTAGGACTCAGCAGGCTATGAAAGTCAAGAATCCTGTCTCGTCTTAGGCTATGTCAAAAAAAAACCCTTCACTTGAAGATGGATACAGCTTCAGCAGTAATAAAATTACTTTCTTCAGGTGGTCGGATCCAGCCCAATAAGCTGCTGTCCCATGTCTTGGTGCAATGTGCAACAACCAAATCCCATTTTACGTGTTACAGACAGAACAGTGAGCAGACTACTGCTCCTGAACATCACTGACACAGAAGCCTTCCCTAAACTTTTTGCTGAACCTTCAGTTTACTAGAAGTCAAACTAATCATTTACCCAGTACACGTCTTGCAAAGCATCTACATTTTCACAAAATGAACATTTTCAAAACAATGTAATATCACATATACAACAGAGTAGCCATTTCCAAACAGAATATCAACATTCTAGATGTGGACTTCTGGATATTACAGAAAGATTACTATTCAAATAAATGAAATAAGCAAGGTTTGGGTTGTTTTGTTCTTCTGTTCCCCAAGAAAGAAACCTCACAGTTTTCTATTATAGAGCTTTTGCTTCTCTTTGTTTAAAGAGCCAAAGTGTCAGACTGTGCTCCTTGGGGCTATGTGTCTTTTTCACTGACCAGCTAATTTACTCCTTTCCTTTCCATTTTTTTTTTTTTTTTCTGGTGTGTGGTCAGTATTTCAGTAATGAAAAATTGATCTTATAATTTGTTAACTATCCTCTAGCAAGAGATCAAATAACAGTTGAAAACAATGCTAATAAGACTGCCTCAGGACACAGATTTCAGGAGGGTGGGACCTAACTCTTTCCTGTTGAGTGTGGTGCAGCAGGGTGCCTGCCTGTAGAAAGGTATAACAAAAAAACCTTCAGCTCCGGACTCAGGAGGACATATCCTCAGAGTATCTCTCCTCTCTTTTCCTTTCTGACCAACAGTTGCATAATCTCTTTTGCCAGCCAGCTGACACGTTTCAGGCACACTGCTATACCTGAACGATGAGTCCTTTTGTAACAAAGATACTAAGTTAATTGACCAGGTAAATTTACTTCCCATTATGATAGAATGAAGTAGTTGTGTTACACCTATTCTTTGGGTGCCGATAGATCTTTCATAGGTCTAATCAATAAACTTTTCTTGAACAAGGACAATGTAGGAGATCAAAATTATTCCAGTATAGTTCTAAAAATGTATAATGAACTGTATGTCCTAATATCAACCAGAGAAAGTAGAAAGCCGAAACCAACCACACAGGCAGAAAATACAGCACACCTTTTCCAGTTTTCTCACATGAATTCAGCCCATTACACAGGTAAAAACGTGTAAGTGATGTCTAACAGATAAAATCCATATTATAAGAAAAAGGTTTTGACTTTTAGGATGGGACAGCATGGAAGGCACTGTTATAAAAAGTCTGAAGGTGAACAGGATGCTATGTTAAGCCACCAAAATGGAATATTATGACAGAAAATAACATCGTGCCCAACTTCTCCTTTCAAGTATCAATGGCAACATCTTCTAAAAGCAATTGAGTACTGCAAATTAATTAGAAGAAAATTAGTAATATATTAAACTTATATTGCAAGAAAGACTAGTTTCAGCGAATAATACATACTGCATACATACCTACACAAATGAAACAAAAGTATATCAAATGAATAACTGTTGACTGTGACGCTATACTTGAAATTAATTTTCTGCTTAATCCTTCAAAATTTACTTACATAAATAATCCATTCTCTTGACATTTGCTAAACAGAATTGCTCACAAGTGAAGACTGTTGTCATTATGCTCCTCTGAGAAGCTGCATTCACTATATGTCTGCACCAGTCTGTTCTTCACGATTTTCTGCAGTTGACAGATCATATCCTCCAACAGCATCATAAAAGAAGGTTGAACCAGCAGAGGTTTGCTAACCTATACGAGTCGAGGTGCTAGTCTTTCCCTTTACTAGAATACATTATAACTAGATAGATATGAAAATATTACTTCTTTGGCATATGACTTAAACCTGTATTTGTGGAAAGTGAGTTGCTAAACTAAGCTGTATTTGACTAGGTTTTAAGGAAGCTGTTGAAAGAACTGTTGATCCTAAAAACATCAAAGGCTTAACAACGTCCTCTAAGTCAGCAATGCTCTTCAAGGAAATGATAAATAAGGCATTAAGAGGCCTTAAATTTCATTCCAGATAAAAATATTCTCCCTTAGCTAGTAAGTCTCAGTAGATGACGTAGGTGTATGAACTTCAGTCAGACTTTTCTATTTTTGATGAGCCTCAGCTATAATGCAACTACTGCCCTTGGTTCATGGAGGTATATGAGTATTACTGATTGTTTGCATTACAACACTAGCAGTCAAAAATACCTCAGAGAAAGGGAAACATAATCAGCATGTCTAGACAGAGCAGGTAAAATTCACAGAGAAAATCACTGTGTTCCAATGAAGTCTTGTACGAGATACTGTGTGCTGCCATGTCCAAATGGCATATTAGGTAAGAGACAGCATTTGAGTTTCCAAGGACATGAATTATTTGACTGGTAAATCATTTTCAGCAGTCTCAACAGCAACATTAGTTTCCAAACTGTTCTGCATCAGATTTGCCTCAGGAAAGATAAAAGTCTAGCTTAAAACCTTATGTGAGACTGGCACTGCTCCCTTCACATTTCTTTTTTAACTTTACATATATTTGATAAAGCTACTCTCTTTAAGTCCAACACCTCCTTTTTACCATTCCACTTTACAGTCTACTCTTGGAGTTCTCCTGGCATTGGTATCTAGAAAGGAGGAAGAGTAATAATTAGAGCCAGGAATCAAAACCTTTTTAAACAGGTTGAATTGCCCACTGTCAAACCATCAAATTTTGCCCTTTTTTATGTCATAAGTTAACTCCTTCTAAACTTTTTGTAGCTCAGACTCACCATCCCCCTTCAGGCCATCCTGCTTTAACAATTACAGAGGGTTCTGGTTACAGAATTTTTATATATATAGATATTACATTAAGAAACTCCATTCTCTCTTCCTTTATAAAATACTTCTTGAGATGGACACTAACCAACAGACAATATCTGTGAGGCAAGCAAAATAATAGGGACATGACCTATGAAGATATTTTGAAGCTATACTATTATGTCCGTAAAATAATTAGGGGGAAAATACAACTTGCTATTCAAATTACAACTTACAAACCATTCAAATTCTGCTATCAGCTGATATAAGTGGACTGACTCTCCTCTTGAACTACTTCAAAACAGAATTGGAAGCATCTTATGCACGGTTTTGAACTTGGTTTGGAGACAGAATCAGGTTCAATTTTGGACTAGAAAGTACTACTATCCGTTTATATAAACAACTTGCTGAAGCTGGCCAAGTACCAGGATCAAGATATTCTTCCCCAAGAAAAGACTTAAAAATACACTTTGTTTTTAGGGAGTGGAAATAATTTTGACTGACAACAAAGGATATCATTAAGTATGCCAACTTAAGCATCAGTGTTTGCAAAAGCAGACCTTTTATTTGCTAAATATCCACTGATGTTTGGTTTAGTCTCTCTGAAAATAAGAAGGAAATCAATTCCATATCATATCAGCACTGGCTGAATTTTGAGCATGAGATTCTCAAAAAATAAAGTCTTACCTGGAATACTCCACACATTTATCCATCATTAATAAGAACAGCTTTACCAGAGCAAGAGCACAGAAGAATTGATAGAATAATTAAGAGAAAGATGAGAACAAAATGATCTTGGCTTACTTTGCTCAACAGAATGAAAGCTTTGGGAAGAGGGAGGAGCAAATGAAGGAGATAGATAAATCTGTTCCCTAGAAACATACCAGAGAACAGAAAGGAGTCAGGAAAAAGGTTATGTGAAAGGCCAATGGGTCAATAGAACAAGTATGCATGAGTTGTCCATCAGGAAGTTTAAAAGAAGCCTCCTATGCATCAAAGGAGTAAGGGTCTGGAAAAGATCCTCAGTGGGAGCAAAAATATTTATTTTAAGATGAGGTTTTATTAACTTAATGAAGCCAGATGATGTATGCATCTACAAAAAAAGAAGGATTTGGATTTGATGGCCCAGATCTTTCATAGTTCCAGTTCTGGCCTTGGCTTCACAGTTCCTTCCCTTTGTCCATCTCATGCAGGTTACCGTTGTTTAGGTGAGAAGCTGGTGTCCGACACAAAGATATTTCATTACAACACAGATATGGCATCAAAGCTTGGATTTAAATAAAGTCAAGCTGTGACAGATGTGATTCAGGAAAGAATTAACTTCTCCAGTTTCAGACTGTAATAGGTCGTAGGTTTTCATCATTTCCACTAATTTAGGAGGTGAAGGTGGGAAGAATGACTAGACAGTGAAGTTTCCTTTATATCTGCTTCCTTTTGCCTATATTTTCACCTCCCATCCAGAAAAAAACAGAACAGTGAAGATCACTGGGCATCAGTTCCCTGAGTTATGGAATCTGAGTTCTGTTTCTTTTGGGATCTTCTATGTCCAAGGATAGGACATGGAAATGTCAAATATGAGATCACAATGCCAAAAATTTCTTACATAAGATATACCATACTGCTCTCTGCACAGAATGAATTCAAGGAATTTATTCTCTACAATTTCACCTAAGTTTATTTTGAAAACATTAACATGATAGGGAAGTAAACAGAATCTGTGAAGCACATCCAAACCTACCAAAATTAAATGTTTCCAGAGACAGCCAGAAAAGAATCTTTTAATATATGATAGAAATAGAAGGCTAAGAAAGACACCTTTATGAAGCTCTAAGCATAAAAGAATGAATAGTTTTGACTGTACTTTCCCAACATTTCCTCTTCAGTTCCATTCAGTTTACTGACTGATCAATATGTACAAGTCTTCTGGCCATAATGAAAACTATTAGGGCAAAAGACTGAAGCTGAGGTAGGGCCAATGCACTTCATGTAGAATTCTTTCAGTTTACCCAGTTCACCAAAATTGCTCATCGTCGAGCATACATCCCTGCTTACCCAAGACCAGTGATCCTTTGTTTGTAAAAGCTCATGATTCAGACGGTGAAAAGAACAACTGCCTTTTTCATACAGTGAGATATGAAACATTCTCAAAGCGAAGAGCAATCAGTACTGTGAAGTATTGACAGAATAAGAGGAAAAATAAGGTGTGTGTTGTTCTACAACTCTGATGATGTGAACTCAATTTCTTCAGGGTTTTTTTGATGATACTGGGAGATGGATAGGGGAAAGCTGTCTCACATCTGTAAAACCCAGTTTATGCCCTTACAGTGGAATTACTGGGATGAAATAACTAAAATTAGTGCAAAACTGAGTAAAACTTCTATATTACTAATTCATAAACATAATGGGACTGAAAAGATAGATGTAACAATATTGATTGAAAATCAAATTATTGGTAAGTGGTGTCCACTGGAAGGAGGAAAAAAAGAGAGAGAGAGTTTCTTTTAGCATTGATAAAATATTCAAAACCTAAATAAACAGTTCAATATATTTGAACAGAATATTTAACCCCCAACCCCTGTCTCACCTTTGCAAGTAAATATTTTGCTCCACATCAAAGTTCGGCAAATTGCTATGGTCTTAAAGTGGAAGAAGGCCTTTCTGCATTATTTCTAGGCCTTACTTTATCTTCAGAGAATTTTAATAACTTGGCTAAATCTTATTTCTCTTAATACAAGACAACAATTCTCCCATCTATCACCAAACAAAGGATATTTCCCAGAAGACATAGAGCCCCAAAAGATAAGAATCAAATCTGCATTTCCATAACAAATACCTACATAATTAAATTTTCTCTCTTTTTAAAGTTATGTAGTGCAATACAAACACATGTAGGTGGCTTACTTTGGGATACAGAACTGAACTTCGCAATATGAAAAAAATTTAATGACTTCAATTTCACTTTTATTACGAGCGTTTCTTTACATTACCAGAGCAGGTGGTTAACCACTTAATAATATTTTTCATACATTTGTGTCCGAAATGCACTGGTTTATGCTTTTAAATTTTCTTTTATTACAGTGAAAGTGACTTAAAATTAAGAGTGTGGGAGGCATAAAAAAATCTACTCTACCCAATGCCAAAAAGAATATCAAATTATTGATCTGTAGACAGGAGGAAATTAAATATGGGATCCCCTTCTCATTTAAAAGAAAATAACTGCAACAACTCTGGAAAAGTTCACAGAAGAAATAGATTAAAAATGTAGGCAGAAAATCAACTACTGTCTTGAATGTATCTTCTGCAGGCATTTTATTTACAGACCACCACAAATGTAAGGATTTATCAGAAGAATATAAACTTAACTTACTTTATTGACCTTGACTCTTGTGCATACACAGCCACAGAGACATTTCATAGTTGCGACAGTCAAATTTATTACTTTATCTCTGAAAACAAAATTGTTTTCACTGACATATCATCTTAATATATTTTGCTTCTGGAAGTTTTTTCTTCTTCTTGGATTTCTTTAAAACATCTCTATATTTTATCAGAAGTCAGTCTAATAGATGGACAAAAATCAATCAATGCTTTTTCCATGGAGAGTTACAAAATCATTTTTGCAGCTCTGAGGCCTGAGTTATATTAATGTGGCACATTTTATCTCCATTAAATATTCTTGAAGGGTCAATCCAAACTTGTCACTTAACTGTAAACTATTTATATCTGTGTAATTGTATCTTTACCTGCATTTCATGTCATTCCACATATAGCTTAGTCTATAAAGAAAACAAAGAATGAGATAAGAGACAAGTGCCTTACTGATGTCCAAGTATCAAGAAATTCAGAGATAGACACTTGAGAAATAACCATAAAGACTAGTTTTAGCTTAACACATCTAACTTCAATACTCTCCCTGTACCAGTCACCACCAGAAAGCAGGACTCTTTCTCTCCTTTCATTGGCAGTAGATGGAATCAGAGATGACCATCATTTAGATAAAATTTTCCTTCCCAAATATTTACTGCTCCTGTATGATTTAGGCAAGTGGCAACAGCACCACGGACACGGATCACCATGCTCCCAGAACATAGGTTCAGGTATTCAGTTCATTACTAAAACACACTACAGCCTGTTCTAAGACCTATATAAAATTCTGTTTTCTTAGATATCAGTCATTTTCATTTAGTTACCAATTCTTGTGCATACACATTGTCAAACCAAACACTGTAAGTGGCATACTTCTTGATAATTTGAGAGAAAAGAGTCTTAAAAGGACTGTGGATATTCAGACAACAAAAGCTTGAACATGGGATCTTAACATGGAATAACCCTGTTTGGAAGGGACATTGGCAGTTCATCTAGTCCAACCTTCTGCCAGAGCAGGGTCAGCCATATGATTAGACACAGTTGCTCCACACTTGAACTAGTCAGGTCCTGAAAAATCTCAAAAAATGGAGAATACACAATTCCTCTGGATAACCTGTTCCACTGTTCCAATGCCCTAAGGTGAAAAAGGCTTTCCCTGAATCAAAGATAGAACCTCTCATGTTTCAATTTATATCTGTTGTCTCTTGCCCTCCTAGAGCACACATGGCTTCCCTCATGCTGGACTATATAAAGGTATCAGAAGGATACTGTTTTCCAGCACTGACACAATAGTTGTACTGAAGTAAAATACTTCAAGTGAAAGTACAGAAAATATGGTTTTATTTTAAGTTGCAGATTCTTACAAGTAGTTTCAATAGGAGTTCATTTGATAAAAATAATAGAAAAATTAACCCACTGTTCTCTGTTCACTATTTCCATTCCCACCTCTCACATATGCTTTTCTAGCCTTACGACACTCTCACTGAAAGAAAAGAAAAAAATGGGAAGAAATATTAGAAATAAAATAAATAAAAATATCTTAAAAATTTAGGATTTCCATTTGAAAAATTGACATACAACTTCAGAATGTTTTTTTGTATCTTCAATATTTTTCAATACCACTATAGTTCAACTTTTCACTACTACTAAATTTATCAAGAAAAAGTTATAAGTTCCACTAACGTATTTACAAAGCCTCTGCCTTAGCCAAGACATTTCTTGCATCTGCACAATTGCTTGGAACTCTTAGGGCCCTTGCTCATTCATTTGGTCAGAAGTACTGGGAAAAAAAACTCTTGTACAGTTCTCCTACCCACCTTGATTCCTGGCAAAGAAAATCAAAGCACACAGAAATTCACAAAATAAAAGAAAAAAATTGAATATAAGACACTGCATCAATGTTGGTTCTATTAACTACGACTCATATTTTAACAGAATTTTTTGTTAGTTGAACAGATTTATCATGGAATAATTTCTAGGCAAAGGCTAACATTTTCAAATGTCAGTACCCAAAAATGATCTCCAGGCACACAATTAAACAAGGCATAATTTTCAACTGTACATCTGTGTAATTTTAACTTTCCAGTGAAAATCTCATGACTCCCAAACAAGATTGTCTCGATATTGTGTGTCTATGTAGTTCCAAGGTCTGAGAAGCTTCAGGTTTTGAGGGGAAGGATTCCAGAAGAACCCTCCTTCTCCAGAAAAATTCCCTGCTTGACCACAGATATTAAATAACTCTCGACTAGCTTCATACCAGTTTACACCCTTCTGCGCTTCACAAGGGAGGAGACAATAAATGTTTGAGAATTGCTGAGAAATAAATATATTAAAGAGATTATCAGAAAGTTAGGTTTTATGGATGGTGGGTAACATATTAGGGAAAGTAGGCTTGGCATATATAAAAAAAACATAATTTGTTTCAAACCATCTTTTCTTACACAAAGTGCTAAGGATATAAGAAAGTTTGTTCTTCCTTACTTCTCTTACAGAAAGTAGACATTCTCATTTTTCTGTTTTGTTTCCATCCACGCAGATCCAGGTAGTATGAGAAATACCACCCAGACAGTTGGGAGCAATGGTCTTGATTTTTTTATTAAACTGTTTTACTTACATACAATGGTGTTTTGGACAACATCATTAGAACACATTTTAGTAGACTTGCCAAGTCCCCGGTTCTACAAAAGGGAAAGAGAGATAATAAATGTGCATCACAAATTTAGAAGTAAGCAGCTGGCTGACAAATCTTTCCTCTGCTGATTCTTGTCTTGTTAGCTTTTTTGTAAGTCTCCCAAGAGCTTCTTTAGCTGTACCATGTGATATTTCACTACTGCTATTTTCAACTCTTGCAGCAAAACCTAGTATTTCATCGTAAACAAATAGTGTTAACACTTGTGATGCTTAATGTTTTGTCAGTTTGCTCAGCAAGTGTGAAGAAAATGCAAACACTTCCAAGCCTTTTTTCATGCTGTCAGACTTCACTAAGTCGAGGAGATCTCCCAAATGGATGGTCTTGTATGCTGCATTTAGATCATTTGCTCTTAATTTAAGAGTTGAAACTCATGTTATTCTTAAAACAGGCAATACCTGGTTAGTAAGACCTTTTTTTTCCACCTGGAATAAGTAAACATTTTTCCTCACAAGAAGCTTATAAGCTATGGACATAATTCTTAACTGCATCAGTCTTGCTTCCCAGAACGGCTTGCCTTCTTTATATTTCTGTGAATAGCTTCCCAGACATTTCTAGGCATAAGTTCCTACACACATACTTTATTTTATATTTTGATATAAAAATCTGCATGTTATCTACCCAACTAGATATGCTTTTCAAAACCTAAATTTTTCACCAATATTTACACCTTTCACCACTTCATATAATTAGTCATTTTTCAGGGCAGGAATGAAAAACTATACCAAAATGAAATCTTTTACAAAATATGGATATTATTTTTTCTTCCATTGGTTCTATTCATATAACACTTTTAAAAAAGAACTAGCTGTGTCAGATAAATCATTAATAACAGATACTATATCTGATTGCAATAACTTATATTAACTTTAAGAAATGTGAGTCACCTTAGGAGAAGTTGATATGCACAATTCCTACTATGCAAACTGACACAATTTTAGGGGTTTATATAAAGTACTCAAAGTAATAATCCTGAAGTTTACTGTCCCTTTGATTTCAAAAGGTATCTGAGATGCAATAAAACCTTGAAAACATGAAGTTCAATGTATTTAACTGGTATCTAGTGCTTTTTGACAAGGCTTATGATATTCATGCTGGCCTCTAGCTGCTAATCCAGAAGGTTACGGGTTTCCACAGATTGTAATCTGCAAGCCCCAAGCAGCTGTCTCAGATACTCCATTGCATCTCAAAAGGCAAGAGATGGTTATTTTTAAGCACCTGAATCAAGCCAGTAATGATGTTCTGATACATCTCTTACCTTCTGACTAATTTGAAGCTGTAAATAAGATGCAAGATACCATGTTGCTCTATTTAGTATGACAGACAAAAGCAATGCTCATTCTTGGGGTTGTCCACCTGTGAATGGTGGACATTGTGTAGTATTTGGGCCTTGGGGTGCTGGGGGGCATGTGGGGTGGTGTTGTTTTTTCTTTTTTTTAAAGTCTGTTTGTTTGGGGGCTTGGAACAGTTCTTCATATATTGCACTGGTGAGATCCAGTCAAAAGTATTGTAGATGTGGTCAGAATTGTACTTAAAAAAAGCACATATACAATCCTCTTACACAAACTGATTTGAAAATTTTAACCAAAATTCTACAGCTTCCTTCATAATGCTATGTTACTATTCAAGGCAGCATAATCAGGACAATGGGCCAATTGTTACAGCATGTTTATATCAGAAACAGGAGATGGGGCTTAAAATCCTGTATAATTCATTCTTTTTTAACTAGCTGTTGATTTTCTTACAAATACCTTAAATTAAAACATTTAAGCTGTCTGTCTTCTATTTTAGCTATAGATTAACACGCTTAACATTTCACTTTATTAAGTAAATTCACAACACACCACAAATGTTCTGATATTTTATCCTGTAACAGATAAAAGTGGGCTCGGAGGTGATGAGCAGCAGAGTGCTGGAGGGGACAGCACTCAATGCTCCATTATTGAGCTGCCAGCAGGAAGAGAGGGTGGAGAGATAAATACACTGGTTTTGGTATCAGTTAGCAACTAAACATTATTCTACCCATGCAGAACAGGCAAAAGGTATGAAAAAAGTGAGGTAAAAAAAGTTGTCTTCATAAGCCACTTAATCTTAGGGTGTAACAGGGACATGCCTAGAAAATTAAGAAAGGACATTTCTAAGGAACCACCCCTAATCCTGGATGCAAGTTTTATTACCTACATTACTACATTACATGTACAATACAGATTATTTCAACGAAAGATTTCAGTATCTCCTTTGCTGTTTTGAACCATGGGGTAACACAGATTTTATCACGTGCCCGTTAATCTAAAAACCAGAAATGAAGAGCATCTGGGATTTTAACTCACACTTGAGTGCATCACCCAGGAATCTCCTCCTGAGAAACAAGAACAGCTCTAGTGGATATACTCTGTTTAGCTCAGATTTGACAGTTTTTGAATGTAGCAAAACAAATGTAAGAAAACACTGAGCTGTGACGTTTAAAGAAAATCTCTCATCCTAGATATTTTATTTTAAAAACATTTCTACCATTGCCATAAATGTTTTATATGTGACTATGTTTTATCCATCAGTTTATTTCTGGTTAAGGTTTTTATATTATTTGCATTATGAAAAATTCGTTTCACCAGACTAAAGACAACAAACATGGTTTCTGCAGGACAGTGAGAGAAACAAGGAAAACATATCCAAGAGAAGTAATAAACCAATGTTAGCTAAAACATCAGACAAAAACAGGCAACTGCAACATGTTCTAGAAAAAACAACAACTATCATTAACTCTGATTAAAAAGTCTTAATTACTTAGGGACACACAGAATTTTATTACTTGAACTGTGTAATAAACTACTCCTAGTAATCGCCTTGATTTAACAGAGACTAAGCCAACAGTATAAAAATATAGAAAATAAGGAAGGGTATCAAAATCAAGCCTCCAAACTGCAAATTATCTGAGGTAAGCACTAATTCAATCTTGGCTGAGGTCTCAGAACACTATTGTGACTTAGTGATAAATTTCTTTTCCTGAAGGAACTAATTCCAAAGCCAAAAGCACACGCTAGAATAACCTGGTGCGGAGAAGGAAATAAAAAATATCTGTTTCTCCTTCCAGGGCATTTACCCAGGTTGATGGCAACTAAACTGAAAGGAGACTAGTTAATTCCTGCAGGATTTAGTACAGAGAGAGCATTCAGCAGTCTCTGATGCCACCAAATGTTTCCCAAAATCTATCTAAACTTATGAACGGATAGAAAACATTGTAGGGAACAAAAATGCAATTATACTCCATTTCTTGTAATTAAAACACTTCTTTTCATATTTATAATAAATTAGTACAACAGGAGTTGCCCAGTTGTGTCGGACATCTTGTTATGTAGAATATTTTTAAAATAGAAACGAAAAGTTTTTACGAGAGAAACAAAAAAAAAATTAATGCACAGGCAAATTTAATTCCTTGCTTCATGCTGGACTTATGGTTTCTATGTTTTTGTTCTGCTTCCAAATGATTTTTAAACAGGTTTGGACATCCCTTTACATAACATTGTCAGTTTGAACCAGATTTATTTGCCCAATGAAGTATGTTTTATCAGAACATTCATTACCCTTTTTGAACATAGTGGAGTCAAGGATCAGAAAGCAATTTTCTTTCTTTCCTGTTCTCAAAAGCATGATTTTTTTTTAGTGAGGTTAAGCAGTGCTTTTTCAAATTCCCTGTGCTTGATGTGTCATCTGTCGATGAGTCAAGCCTGTTATGCTGGAACTCTGAATACAAGAATGGTCCCTTACTCTGAAAACTTTTAAAAGGAATGCTCTATTGTTTCTATAGGGGAGTTTGAAATATGCTCTCCCTTTATTTGTAGATGTCATGGCAATACTCATTGATACAAGGTGTTGACTTTGTACACAGACTCTTCAAATATTCATACTTCCACCATGACAGCATTGCCTAACTAATTCTGTTTTGAAACATTAACATGAATGGACAGGAATTTCTTTGCATTTTTAGAAACATCTGCTCTACATGTCACTATGTAGTATTATCTATATATTTACTATAAAAGAAATTAAGGTGTTACTTTGCTGCCAAAAATTTAAGCATGTACGGGACACTACTATTTTTGACACGCTGCAGATGGAGTGCTTTAAAAAGGACAGTTTAGCCTTTGCAGTCACATGTAATGGATGCATACCCATCCTCCAGATAAAAACAACTCTATGAAGTAAATATTTAGTCTGCCTTTCTGCTTTTCACTGAATTTTGCTTCTAACAGCTGCTTTCTAGTTCACAGAAAACTACTACTGATAACTGAGTGAAGAGCTTTGCATCTAAAACTTGACTCATGTTTTTCTTACTGATCAGCTTATCCCCTTCCTTAATTTAAGGGCATTCAAATTCACAAGTCCAAACTCCCGGGAAAATAGTCTGATCAGACAATGATAGGCTGGACAGGGGTACCCTTTACGACTCTTACTATGAAACTGTGCCATTATGTAAAGAAGCATATAATATTCACAGGGAGAGAAGAAAAAAGCAGGAATATGAGACCCTTCATAGAAGTTACAACTTTTAGCTGCAGCATTAGTAATTTCTAAAAGCTCTTATGTCCTTTTTCTTGCTGAAAGCATAAAAGAGCAGTGAAGAAAACTGGAAAGCCTATGGAAAATGCTCAGGCATTGGCATGCATTAGGAGCCTTTGGTGGGGTAGAGGCGCAGGAGGGGAAGATTTGTCAGTCTCCCAAGATACCCATTTCATTGCTACAGGTAAGGCAGCGGTGAAAATGAGGTATGTTTTATTTTTGTCCAATACATCTTTTAATTCCTCAAACTTTGCCTCTCCTCAGTGAACAGTCTTTGCTGGACATTTTTCTTCTTGGGATACTCCAATTGCAAAAGGAAATGCTTTTCCCATTTAAACTTTGTGTTAGTAATTTAAATTAATCTGTTAAACTAAATTGTCACTTAAAAGAACACATTTATTTTGTATCATCTGAAAAGTTCAATTGACTCACGATATAGTCCACAATATCTAAAAAACCCCAAAACTTAATCTCAAAGTTTCAGAATATATATGTGGCCACCACTGTGAAGTATTTTAGGGTAAGTAGATAAATAGTAAGTAAATAAATACCTCCATGACCATTATGTGGAAAGGAATTCATAAAAAGGAAAGGGTGATATCTCAGCATGGAGACAAAGAGTAATCCAATTTTAAACATTCTTTTCCTAAAAGCTTTTTCTGCGGTGTTCAGGTTGACGTATTATGTCCGATACACAGAAAGTGAGAGTGACAGTCTATTAGCGTTTCAGCATAGGTTAGAAAAATCCTTCTGAGGCGAGCCTCTGACCATTCCCTTTTACTGTGTGTTGGTTCACACCGTGGAGTGGTTTCACTGACCATGAGCTGGATTCTCTCTGGAGGATACAGTGCAGGAGCTCACTTAGCACACTCCAGCTGAGAGGGGCCGTCAGCAGCCCATGGGACTAGACTAGAGCTAGGCTGAAGGAAAACCACTCCAACGCAGGCATAACGGGGATGTCAGGTCCTCAGCACCAGCTGTTTTACTGTGCAGATCTGTTCCTATTTATCCACCTGCTAATGTAGAAGTAGCTCAACTGCCTGCCAACTGTATGTTAAGCACCATGACTAGCATTTCTTGCATATGCTCATTCTTTCTTTTTGTCTCTCTTGCACAATATCAGGCAGAGAGGTTGCTGCTAAAAAACACAAGACATTCTCTCTCTTCCGTGCCTGAGCAATCTGTCTCTGTGGTCTTCCCAGCCTTTATGAGCCCAAGGATTTGGAAAATAAAACTATCAACTAAACCCAACTGAATCATATTGTACAGAACAAAGCAGAGACAGAACTCTCGGCTGGCCCGCACCGTTCAGAAACACAGCACTGTGCTTATACCACTGATAAGTGGAAAAATAAATGCTTCTTTCAACTGACAATTTTTACTTTCATTTTTCTTTCAATAAATAATACTGAGTTAGTGTAGATGCTTTCTAAGATGGAGAAAAATGAAGCAAAATTAAGCGGTACTGACCATCAAAACATCACATTAGCTAAGCAGCAGGATGTTTAGATCCTTGCCGAAAGCTTCTCTGAACTACTGGAAGCTCCTTGACTCCGCAAAATCATGCAATACATTTTAAAGCAGGTCAAATACTAGACACTTCAGCTGCCAGGGATTTCCCATCAGGAAAAAGAGAGGACCAGGAGGGAAGAAGCTCTTCCATCCTTTCAGAGCCTTGGAAAGGCTGGCAGAACAGTCAGGTGACAGTTAGTGGTATTAGAAGGAAAATTTAGATAAAACATCCATCAAATTTGATTATATATCATTAATGTTTTTTAATATAATGAACCTCTGTTCTTTTTTTTCAGCAAGACTCATGGCTATATTAAAAAGTATTTCTGAAAATGCAATTTTATGTATGCTTATGAAAACTATTTTTGACAATTATCTGTATAGAATATTTAGTTGCATGTATGCACATGGATAATTTCCACCATTTGCATGTACACAACCCTAAGTGTTTGCAAGAACAATCATAATATTTGGACATAATTTATTAACCGGACAATTATACAAATTATATATTTGTGTGTTAAACGAGTCCCTTATTTTTTCCACATTCTGTGTAATATTTGATCAACTCATTAAGAAACACGAAGATTAAAATTCAGGAGTGTCTGGATGCATGCCTGTTACATTTAATTAGTGATTGCTGAAAAAAAGATCTGAGAATTATCATACTGCATAATGGAAAAGATCCTCACAGCAATAAAAATATTCTGCACAATGTTTTAATTCTATTCATTGTCTTTAGTAAACAGGTGACGTAAAGTACAGTATTTTGCATTATGGCAGGGCTTGATATTAGAGTTTTATTTACAAATGCTACAAGTCATTTAAAGAAAGGAATAAGTGTCATAGTAGGAAGGTGTAGTATTACAGATTTTTTTACAGCCATGCTGTAATGGCTTCAGTGTATATTAAATATTTAAACATATATACCATACATTAAAAAATTGACAGAGCAGCAGAGGATAAAAATGCAGCACTTTTGGTGTAAAGATTTCAGATACGATACAGGGCATGAAAGCAAAGTAACTGAATAAGTGTGAATCATCCTGCTAAGATGCTGAATATGTTCAAAGGGTTAAGGATGGCAAATCACATTTTGTTGCTATGTGCAGCAAGGATAAAAATCTACTGAAACCCCCTTTAATAGGTGAAAGGTGGTCTGAGCCAAAACGCACATACTGACGTCCAACCCTTCCCCAGAGAATCAATGATGTTTTTTTGTGTGTGATCAATGTAATATTCCACAGCTAAATTTAGGGACTCCGCATCCTATGAAAATGGCACCTCTCTATGACTAATTAACAATAAAAAACTGTGGTTATCTACAGGTTTAATTATTTAATCTCCAAGGTTTTGATTAACTTAAATCTTTTTAGTAAGGACAAAAGACTATATGGGAAAAAACGCATTTCTAATGTTGTTTATTCAGAAGGGATTCTGTAATTTTCCCTAGTCAGCTTGCAAGATTACACCATCTTTGCTGTTAACTCCCCTAACCCAAGCAACATACAGTGTGAGACAGACTGCTAATAAACCTGTTTCACTGTGTCTGTGTATTATTTGGCTAAATCATAAACTATGCCTAAGTAACTCCTCTTTATTTTGGAATGGTAAAGACTTCTAGTAATACAGAGATCGTAAGATTCAGTGTTTGATTTTCATGTGTTAGAATAAAGCTGAAAAGTTAAACAGATGTCTTTAGCCACAGTGACGGTAACTGGTTTCAGGCATATTTTATAAAGCAAACAAATCTTTACACCCAGGTCCACTCTCTTTTCGGTACTGGCACTGCATCTGCGTGTTTACAAGTCATGGGGTGATATGTGTTGCTTCCACCAAAGTCAGAGGGAGTTTTGTCGATATCAATGGGGCCTGATTTCACTTTCAATAATTCATTTGTCACACAGGCTGAAGTATTTGCAGTGATACAGTGGGTGGATATTGTGCAAAGGATGAAATAGGAAAGAGACATTCTCACCATAGAAACTCTTCCAGAAGCCAGCATCATTGCGAGCCCTGTTTTCCCCAAGCACTCCAAAGATTCTTGCTTATATGCTATTGCTCTGCCCAAAAGTACATAACAAAAATAATTTAAATGAAGATTTAAGGGAAGAAACAGACCTGAAACTCAGGGAATGAGAGTTCAGTTCTCAGCTCCAACACCAGCTTGCTCTAAACCATAAGCAAACCCCTTATGGCTCAATTTAGAAACATTAATAAGAGAAATTAGCACATGAGGAGATTTTTGAGAGTCTTGCAATTCATATCACAGTGGGAAAAACCCCATGGAAGTCTGTTCTTGAAAATATACTCTATACTTTGCCTCTTTTTTTCTCCTTAATCTTATCACCCATTTGTAAAATGGAAAAATGAATGTAATTATGAAAATGAATATTTTAATATCAAGTGTTGTTCTTAGTACTGTGAATATTCAATCTATTTCTAGAGGAATTACCTTATCAAGCAGAAGTTCATTAGGGACAAACTTCATATGATGTAGGCATTACTTTGAAATAGTTTTTATGTTAAGCTTGTATTCAAATGCATTTTTGCAGGAAGAAGCCTACACTACCAAATAAAACAATTTTCAAGAACCAATTAACCTATATGCAGGAAAAATAATGACATTTTATTCAAACACTTGTAGAAAAGTTCTCTTTGTATGACTTCAGCGTGCCCTTGTGATTCATGGAATCATAGAATCATGTAGGTTGGAAAGGACCTTTAAGATCATCGAGTCCAACCATCAACCTAACGCTGCCAAGGCCACCACTAAACCATGTCCCAAAGCACCACATCTACACACCTCTTAAATACCTCCAGGGATGGTGGCTCGACCACTTCCCTGGGCAGCCTGTCCAGTGCTTGACAACCCTTTTGGTGAAGAAATTTTTCCTAGTATCCAATCTAAACCTCCCCTGGTGCAACTTGAGGCCATTTTCTCTCATCCTGTTGCTAGTTACTTGGGAGAAGAGACCAACACCCACCTTGCCACAACCTCCTTTCAGGCAGTTGTAGAGAGCGATAAGGTCTCCCCTCAGCCTCCTCTTCTCCAGGCTAAACAACCCCAGTTCCCTCAGCTGCTCCTCATCAGACTTGTTCTCCAGACCCTTCCCCACCTTCGTTCTCTAGACACACTCCAGCATCTCAACGTCCTTCTTGTACTAAGGGGCCCAAAACTGAACACAGTATTTGAGGTGCAGCCTCACCAATGTTGAGTAAAGGGGGACGATCTTCCCTTCTCTACTCCTGCTGGCCACACTATTCCCGATACAAGCCAGGATGCTGTTAGCTGCCTTGGCCACCTGGGAACACTGCTGGCTCATGTTCAGCCAGCTGTCAGCCAACACCCCCAGGTCCTTCGCCACTGGGCAGCTTTCCAGCCACTCTTCCCCAAGCCCGTAGCATTGCATGGGGTTGTTGTGACCCAAGTGCAGGACCCGGCACTTGGCCTTGTCAAACCTCATACAACTGACCTCGGCCCATTGATCCAGCCTGTCCAGATCCCTCTGTACAGCCTTCCTACCCTTGAGCAGATCAACACTCCCACCCAATTTGGTGTCATCTGCAAACTTACTGATGGTGCACTCGATCCCCTTGTCCAGGTTATTGATAAAGATATTAAACAAGAGTGGCCCCAACATACTGAGCCCTGGGAACACCGCTTGTGACCGGCCGCCAACTGGATTTAGCTCCGTTCACCACAACTCTCTGGGCTTGGCCATGCAGCCAGTTTTTTACCCAGAGAAGCGTACATCTGTCCAAGCCATGAGCAGCCAATTTCTCCACGAGGCTTTACTAAAGTCCAGGTAGACAATCTCCACAGCCTTTCCCTCATCCACTAAGTGGATCACCTTGTCATAGAAGGAGATCAGGTTAGTCAAGCAGGACCTGTCTTTCATAAACCCAGGCTGACTGGGCCTGATCACCTGGTTGTCCTGTACATGCCACATGATGGAACTCAAGATGATCTGCTCCATAACCTTCCCTGGCACTGAGGTCAGGCTGACAGGCCTGTAGTTCCCTGGAGCCTCCTTCCAACCCTTCTTGTAGATGGGCCATTTGCTAACCTCCAGTCAACTGGGACCTCCCCAGTTAGCAAGGACATCTTATAAATTATTGAAAGTGGCTTGGTGAGCACTTCTGCCAGCTCCCTCTGTACCCATAGACTTGTGTATGTCTAAGTGGTATAGCAGGCCACTAACCATTTCCCCTTGGATTATGGTGGCTTCATTCTGCTTCCCATCCCTGTCTTCCAGCTCAGGGGGCTGGGTACGTGGAGAATAACTGGTCTTACTATTAAAGACTGAGGCAAAGAAGGCATTAAGTACCTCAGCCTTTTCCTCATCCTTTGTCACTATGTTTCCCCCCGCATCCAATAAAGGATGTGGAGTCTCCTTAGCCCTCCTTTTGTTGCTAATGTATTTATAGAAACATTTTTTTATTGTCTTTTACAGCAGTAGCCAGATTAAGTTTTAGTTGGGCTTTGGCCCTTCTAATTTTCTCCCTGCATAACCTCATGATGTCCTTGTAGTCCTCCTGAGGTGCCTACCCCTTCTTCCAAAGGTCATAAACTCTCCTTTTTTTTCCAGAATGCTAGCCAAAGCTTTCTGTTCAGCCTGGCTGGTCGTCTTCCCTGCTGGCTCATCTTTCAGCACATGGGGATGGCCTGCTCCTGCACCTTTAACAATTCCTTCTTGAAGAAGGAAAGGCATACGTGATCTCTCCAGACAGAGAAGTCACATAGCATTATCATGAAACCAACAAGACAGACAGACATAATGGTCAACAAAAGTCAGGCTTACAGTTTTCACTGTTGGCAAGGTAGCAACACATAGACAATGCAGCTAGACTGTTTCACACTTTAAATTAGTTATTTGAAATATATGCAAAATTTTGACCAATGAGTAAAACAGCCTGCGTATGGTTTCCCAGACACACAGTATCACAGCTCTCCAGTGATATTTTTATAGTTCCAGTGCTAACAATAAACTTTCTGGTTCATCTACAATTATAGGCCAAGTCCTGATAGTATCATCCCACAGCTTCACAGATACATACAGATCTCTGCAGCTCTCACATGCACTCCTTTACCCACTGTGTTTTGTATTAAATATAGAGTTTTTGTAAATGTTTATATTGTCACAGAAATACGTGTCTGTGATCTTATCAGGTAAGTGTAAAGAAAAAACACTGAAAACATTTTTCCTATTGCAATAGACATGTAAACAAACAAATTAAATCAATTCTTAGATCATTCAGCTCTGCCTTGCCTAGAGAAAGCAAGAGACATAGCTGTCAGGATGATTGCAATCCTATCTAATCTCTGCTGAAAAGTGTGAGGACTTGTTTTCACTAGCTTTCTCCACAGTCTCCCTTCACAGACAGACTCCAGATGCCAACATTTCTCTAGAAATAAAGTTTCAGAGCCATTTTATAACCACATGGCCTTCTGGTGGAAAAAAGAACCTTTCACATATTCCCCCCTCATAGAGATAAAAAAAAAAAAGAATTCTGGTTTGTTCCACGTAGAAAGAATATTCAGAGAACTCTGTTCAGTCTTCCCCTCTGTAGTGTGTTTTCTATTAAACATTAAAACAAACTGCAGTGACTGAAAGGCATGGAAGCCTCAGTCCTTAGGGGGAGCAAACACCTGTGAATGCCACTACTTCCAAGGGGTTACTGATCATTATGAACTCATGACTATCACATGGTAAAATAAGGAAGTCATCTCTATTTCACTTGAGTATGTACAGTTGTCTTGGTTTTTTTTTTAAAAATCTTATAAATCATCTGTGTACAGGATAGGATACAGTTGAATTTTAGCAATACTCAGGTATGTCTAATGGGGGATGCCAGCCAAAGTAATTTTACCTGTTAAAGAGATGTATCCTGTCAATGTGCCTGTCAAAAAAAACCCCAAAACAAAACAAAACACAAGCAAAATACCCAAACCCCTATAAACTCCCAAACCATTAAAAATATACTAAACATCTTGCCAGGCCCATTATAATCCCAGGTCACAAGCTAGGGAAGTTAGACACTTCTCTAACAGAGTTAATATAATGGAAAAATTGAAGACCAGAAGGACAAATGGAAAACTCATTTGGGAGATATTCAAACATTTGAGAAACTACGTAACAGATTCAGCTCCATTCCGACAAAACAAGAAGGATGTGTGTGGTAGACCTACCAGAACATCTACACCAGAAGACAGCACATTCTTTTGATAATTTGCTGAATGTTTCCAGCTGGCAGGATCTGTAGCTGTAGGTAGTCTGCTCTCAGCTATGGCTCTTTCTATATGCAATGATAAAGGCAGACATAAAGAAAGCAAAATTAAGTAATCTACAGGTCTTGCATGCAGCTTTTTTCAGGTGTTTACTCATTTAATACCCCTGCAGGCCCAAATGCTAGCTGATGACTCCCAGTAGTGCTCCATTTCAAATCAGTGACACAGAGACAGAGAAAGTTATGTCAGACTACCCAGAACATGGTTTTGGAGCAAATTCTTCTTCCATATGTTCAATATTTTTGGAAGAAAATAGTCCAGGCAGCCCTATTTATTTATGTTTAACTTTTTTGAAACAATTTTTAATCCAACTGAAGTAACAAGTGACTGCACTAAAAGAAGAAAAAAAACCCACCTAAGCTTGATCATAAGCTATTTTTCAGATGACTCTGTCATGTTCCTGGCAAAGAATAGGCAGGTTTCAGGGTATGCATTATGTCTGTACAGGAAATGAGGCTGTTGTCCATTGGAATCCTGCTTTATTTGAAACAAAAAGGAAATGTGCAGGCTGAAAATGAAAGAAATTGCAGAAGAGTAGAAAACTGAAGGACAGCAGGATTAGGTAACCTCTAAGGTCACGTACAACAAGCTTCTGGCACCGGCAGAAGACTCTTTTTTTGGTCTCCTAATAACAGGCAGTATGGAATAAATCTCTTCATGTAGTATGAGAAAATATTTATTTTGCCCTTACAGTCCAGCTTTTTATCTGCACAGTGCTGTGGGCTCACTGCTCTGCCCTGGGCTTCCACACTGCTAACAGGAAAAATCAGTCATGAAAACAGACCAGCTGTTGGAACAAAATCGATTACACTCCCACCCTTTTCACAGGTGATACAGTCCACTCTTCCTTTTCTCAGATTAGTTTCTTTAAATGCATTCCACTTCCATTTAATAGATTCAATGGAAAACTACATAAGTCTTGCATAAACAATACTTTTAAACAGTCATAGACTTGTCACATTTATTTTTCCCTCAGGACAAATTCTTTCCCTATTGTGCATGAAGTTTCTAGAAGATGGACTTCAGACTTGCTTTTAGGATTTCTGAAAAAAATTGAAAGGACATTCTTGAAACATCAGGTATATTTAGTCACATGATTAGAAGTAGCCAGGAAAATGTCATTATATGAACTGTTTCCTGACCTAGAGCTCAGATTAATGTGTCCATGGAAGTGAGAGTACACCACCACATTCAGAACTTAATACTGGCTCTGCAATTCTCAGGAACATCCTTACCCACTGTGATTTAGAGCAGTCACCAGGCAGCTAAGATTTGCGGCACCTTACAGCATCTACACAGCACCTATGCGAATGCGTGATGCATCTTTGCTCTGAGAATCCCTTTTCCACCCTACCTCAACACTTCCTCCCCTAAAAGACTGAGAGGCAGAAGGAATTTTGCAGAATATTATTGGCTGTGTGGGCACAATGAATTTGACCCTGTACCTCTGTCATTCCACTAACACAAAAAACAGTTACTGACCAAATGTCATTAGTGGCTTGCAGTGTGTAAGTGCAATTCCATGTTAACAATACAGGATTACTTGTTCCTGGCTTTATTATCTGTTGAAGTTAACAATATATAGATTGACCAGTGTATCACAGTTCTGCCCTCTAAGGGTATCTGTGGCTGTCCTGTAAATAGATTAAGTGAAATGCAAATAATAAAAACAACTAAGACAGTTTGTGAAAGACTTTAAGTGTCCTATTAGTACTTTTGTCACTGCAGGCAACCAGAAGCTGGTAAGAAGTCAAGCAAGCTCTTGACGTCAGTTATTCCTCATTTGGAACAATTTTAAACAATCTTTGACTTATGTTCATGTTCTGATCATTGATTAAGCCACAGGGATGTTTCCTCTGGTGTTTCTTTGCCCTTATTACTATAAACAATGTAGTACTTTTCCAAACCACTTAGTTTCAGACTCTGTGTATGGTCTATTAATAAATGTACCCGTATACTTTCTGTTTTTCATTAATACCTAGAAGACAGCTGATTTTCTGACAAGCTCTGGATCTCTGAAACACTCATAATTATCAGCAATAAGTTATGTTTATTTCTTAGTTGCACTTGAACATTAGAATTTATGCACAAAGAATAAATCATTCCTTTAACAGAATGATCAATTTTTATACTTCTCCATGTAGTTACACATTAGTCACTTAGCATTTTCAGTTAAATGAATATGTTCACTTAAATAGTAAGGAAAAAACAATAGCAGACATACAGACTTAATAAGCGAGCAGCAGGCTTATTGCTGTAACCAAGGGACTTTTGATGTTGTAAGAAACCACTGATGCCTGCTTTCATTCACATATCACACACAGGGATTTTAGACAGAATTAATTTCTTTTGGTGTCTGTTATTAAAAGCAAAGAGAGGCTCCAGTTCACAGATTAATAACCTGTGAGTTATTATTTCAGCTGCGTTCAGTAAACATTGCATGTGTGTGCCTGGATTTCATGCTTTTTCATAGCATAGAGCCCAGTAATATGGACTCTGCAAATTTTCTTTTCAGCCTTTCTCCATACCATTCTCAAAAGCCATTGCTATTTCTTGCTACCACCCATTGAAAGCCTTAAGTTGTCTCATGACAATGGGTTTTCAAGGCAGTCACTGAAATAAGGTGCTGCAGCTCAATAGATGAAGTCTGAGAGTTTTTTCAGAGGAGCTGTGGACACTGCAACTACTAAAAATAAGAAGGTCTGGTAAGTCAGTTATGAGTTGTACATGAGATGTCTTGTCTTGTGTGCTGAAGCTAAACCTGCAGGTGTCACCTCAGCAAAGATGGGAAACTGATGCAATGACTGCTATGAAAGAACAACACACCAAGAATTGCTCATAACAGGAAAATTGTTTGTTTCGTTCTCATCTCTGGTTACAGTCAGGAATGGCTCATCTTTCAGGCTAGCGCTGCTCTAGAGTGCAGCAGAGCAGAGATGCTTGGCCTCTGAGGGAAGGTGGGAAAAGGGAGTATTCCCAAAGTGGGAGATGGAAGGAAGGGAGCAGGTCTGAAATAGCAGGTGTGCAAAAGTACAGGAGAATCGGTTTGCCCCTCTGTTTACAAGCTGCTAGACTCTATTGACCTCATTCTTCTGAATTCTGATTTATTACTTATCTGCACTGAAAGCGTGTTATGTTTTTTTCTGGCTGATTATAAACTCAATGCATCTTTAGCTGAGAATAGCCCAGCAGAATAAACCAACTACAAAAACCTTTAGGTCAAATTCCTGGCTCTGTCATTTCCATCCATATAAAAACCATTTGAACCCTTTCTCTCTTTTATAAGCATGTGAAATAGCTCCCATTTTTTTATTCTGCTACTAATTCATGAGCTATCAGAGGCACCGGTTGAGAGTGGTACAATGCAGAGCACTGCACAACTATGAGCTAGCAGACTAGTTGTTACGTGTTTCTGTGGTCACATCATATAATAGCATGATCAGCCTACTATCAGCTATGCCTGAACCTTTCAGCAAGATCATGAAGCACAGCAATGTTTATATTCAGTCATTTTCTCCTCTTGTTTCTTGCTTCTCACAGACATATTCTATACTGTGACAAGAAGGAAACCCTTTAAGTGTCTTCACATATCTGTTTCTGTCTAAAAGGTGTTGAAGCATAAAGTAACTACTAGGATGGTTCAGGATAAGTATTTTTGTCTACATGATGACAGCAATTATTACTGGTTCTGGACATTGCATTCACAGTACTATGGCTTACAAGTTTTTTCCCTTGTTAGATATTTGGAAATACTTGGATAACTAGAATGATCACTGTATTGCCTTTGCATGGCAAGGTTTTGGTAGCAGGGGGGCTACAGGGCTGGCTTCTGTAAGAGGAAGAAGACTTCTCCAAGTCGAGTTGGTTTTGCCCATGATGGTAATTGCTGAGTGATCTCCCTGTCCTTATCTTGATCTGCAAGCCTTTCATCATATTTTCTCCCCCTGGTCCTGCTGAGGAGGTAGAGTGGTAGAGTGGCTTGGTGGGCACCTGTGAGCTAGCCAAGGTCAACCCCACCACATCATTTACTTATGAAGCTGTCATCAATTACACTAGCACAGCTTTGGAATAAATTCATCTCCCCTTGATACTAGCAACAGTTTCGCCATTTTCTGCAAAGATACAAAGTGTATGCTAGTCATACACCAATGGTACCTGCTATTAAGTTGAAGAGATCAACATATTCGAAGCATAGACTGAATGATACTATAAGCACTTAAAACTTTCCTTGTGAGTGTTTATATGTCATCTCCCCCCCACCGTTAAGGGTGAAACAAACTCTGTAAAAACAACAAAAAAGACCTGGAAGAACTGGGAGAATTAAAACATAGCCACAAAGCATTTCCAGTGGAAAAACTAACATTTTGAATCACTTTTTGAGGAAGCCTGCTTCTCTCAACTATTATTGCAGTATTCCTAAGAAAGACCCTTACAGTTCGTCCACTTGGCCTTGTTCAAATCATCAATCCTGCTGGAGGAAGGAGAGCAAAATTATTGCTGTAAAATAAAAGACCATGGATAAGGAATGGAAATAGACCTAGAATGGAAATATCTCTGTTAACAGCCCCATCACTGTAGTTGGACGTCGCTTACACAGAGCAGTGAAATGCCTTCTCACTGCTCCCCCTTTCGCTTCCTCACCTCCTGATACGTATTCAAAATATTCTTCCCTGAATGTGCTCAGGAGTTGGACTTGATGATCCTTGTGAGTCCCTTCCAACTCAGGACATTCTGTGATTCTATGCTGAGTTTTGTCCTGTGATATATGGAGTGTAAATTCCAGCCTACCAGATAAAAACAGGATCAAGCTCTAAACTGACTTATTAAGTCAACACATCTAGGGAGGTTTTTCCTGACAAACAGATTTTTATTTTTTAATTCAGTGGGCCCACAAAGCATGGAGGGCTAGCAGTTACTATTCAAAGAAGTGCATTAGAGTAACAACAGGTGTTCCTGAAGAAACTTTTGAGAAGACTACAGTCCTCTTCAACACCATCTAAATTCAAATTTGTCACAGTTTAGTGTTCGGTGTGTACGTACCTGAAAGCTCTTCTCTCCCCCACTCCGCTGCCAAACACAATCTACAGAATACTGTTGTGTGTACAGATAAGCAAACATTCAGAGTATACTCACTGAAGGCAGCAACAAAGGTTAAAAGAGAAATACTATTAACATGCAGTGCTACTCCTACACCAACAGCTGGTAAGTCCTCAGAAAAGCATAAATAAACTAATTAGACACAGAAAAATCCTCAGTGTAATGATGTCCATCCACGCATTGTACCATCTTCTTTGATAAGCAAGGGGAAAAGGGAATCAACACAATTTCACTTGCTGGCATATGACCTATGCACCAGTGACCTTTACCTAAGTAGCAGGGTACCTTTACATATAGCTATGTGCCAACGTACAGAAGCATGCCTGGCTACCCCATTAACTGGAAACAAATTTCATCAATTTCTCTGCACAGCCTTTCAAGAAAATCTTTTTCCCTTTTTTTTTTTGCATTCGTGAAAGCTGCAGCAGTCTGAAAATTCCCAAAGGAATATGTGGGAGCTCATGTTACCTGTGTAATAATACTCTGATTGTGAAGTTTTCAATCCCTATAATGGAATACTGAAGACAAGTCATTGTACAAAGTGAGAGCACCTATTAAAATTTAATTACAGTATTTTTACTGTTGTTTCCAAAAACCTGCAATGCTGTGTACATTTCCTGCTATATATGCAAGACTTTTATCTAGAAAAGTAAAAATTCTTACTTAACAATTCAATGCATCAGACTGGGAGAAGAAAGTGAAAAGGGGAAAGAAGAATTCTACAAGATCTGAGAAATGACTACCGCAAGACGGCTAACTTTGTCAGCAACACTGCATATGGCTGTATGAATCTGTGTCTATTTTCTTGTATGGAGGTTAACTTTGTTCACCTCAGCTTCTTCTGTTTCCATTTCAATGATCATACCACAACACGGGCATGGACCAAAGTTGGGTGTTTCATTAGATTTGGTGCTACGTAAGTCTTTTCACTGAATTATTTTATTCCTCTCCAAACAACATATTTATTTGCTTTTCAACTCAAAGGTACATGCGTGAATTGCACAATCATATCCACAGAAGACTTGGTTTTCAAATTAAGACACAATACCAAAGCATCCAGTAAGCATGGCTGCTGGCTTCAGTAAAAGCAGAATCAGAACATAAAGGCTGCAGATTAGATCCTGTGCTGTTATACAGTGATGTGGTTCAGTTTTAATCACCTTATTAGCGGTGGTTTTAGTTTAGGTCAGGATGTCCTCTGACACAGATTTTAATGACATACTAGAGGTACAGATAGTAGTATCAAGAACAGTTTTCCAAATTTTGCAAAAGTGAAGAGAGTGAGAATCTGAAGCAAACAAGAAATAGGCTTGGAGTGAATTTAGTGCTGATGAAATAGTCAAGATTTTCTCCCAGTCATAGGTTCTCCTAAACTTAGAGATCTATAAAGTCATAATTTTATTTTCTTTTTGTTCTTTTAAGAAATGTGTAAAATGTAAGATGTGTAAAAACTACTTATTAATGACCTAAAACTTTTCCATTGACTATGGGACACTGCCACTTTGCCACAATGCCAAAACCTACTTCAAGTGTTTTGCAGTCACTTACTGCTCAGTGAAATTAAAGCAAATGGAGGATTTTAAGTTTCACAATACTTCATGCAGACAAGATTTCAAAAGAGAGAGAACTGTGAAAGCCTTGGTGGATCACAGAAAAGAACACTGCAGGCAGAGGCTCTTTTCTGTATGCACTATTAAGGATTACACAACTGTGGAGGGAAATTAAGTATGTTAGCACTAATAATCTGCCTCCCATCACTGGCACAAATAAATCTCCCTACAGCAGAGGAATAGCACTGATTTACGTCAAATATAGGACCACTCATCCACTCTTGAGGTATGAGGTTAGGGTACGTATTCTACCATTTACTGGCAGCAGTTGGAAGATTCCCTTCATCTTAAAAAAGATCTTAGGCACCTGCTACTGTAATCTTTACATTTATAGTAACCTACCAGCTTCTGCTTTTATTTAAAGTAAGTTCTAATTGTACATGGGATTTTAGGTCTCAGTTTATATTTGTAATATGAAACAGTATTCTCCTACAGATTTTTCAAGGAAAGCTGAGAAAACACTATTTTTTAAGAATGTAAGTGAAGAGGTAGAAATTTTTTTTTTTTTTAGTGCTGGGAGAACAATAATTTAAAACAGAGACAATGATAAGCAGTACTTAAAAAGAGACATTTTCATGCATATACTCACTATTGTATTTCCACCAGAGTCAGAATTATAAAAATTGCCCCATGAGTTCCATAATTTAATTTTTATCATTCAGTACTTTATTTTCATATTAAAGATTTTCACTAATAGATAATTCCTGTAGGAGTGTTATAGGATTATTTGCAAAAGTCTTTTTTTCTTGCCCCTTGAGTTTTCCATTCTAAGCAGAAAATGATGCTGCTAATATTTGGATTAGCTCCAGGAAGAGGAGTAGACTAATAGCATATGTGCTGTATGAGAAAGGATTATAGACAATGGAATACACTATATGCATATGCTTACTTCAAAAAAAGATATCCTGCCTTTGCAACACCCACATTTTTACTGTTGCTCCCTGCTGCCCACTCTAATGAACAAGTTATGCTCTTCGCCTTTATAGATCCTGTCTTATAACAGAATTGTGCAGTGAAAATATTAATTGCAGCAACATGCCATACTAACAGAAGGATTTATCTATACCCCTGCTTACACTGTTACTCAGTGATTTAGCATGCCAGTGAATTTGTAGATTTAATTTACTGCAGATTTCTTTTCTTGTAAAAGAGAACATCCGATGTTTTCCTCATTCCAGTAGGCTACATTTGTCCTGCTAGCTCACATGAGAACCTTGTAAACAACACGGTACACTAGCAGCAGCTTATGTCTATAGAGATAGACAACATAACTAGAAGATAATTCCAGATTTTGACATTGGTGAAATACTCCAGTTTGGAGTAAATGAATGGTTCTCTCTCCTCTTTTCTATTTCCTGTTCTTTAACAAAATTAATGAGCTTGCAATGCATGGTATTTGCTCTTTCACCTGGCTATGGAGCAGGAGGTCTGGGAGCTGGAGCCCAGCTTATAGTCAGGATGTGAGGGAAAGCATTTAATAGCCTATGAAGCAGAGATGCCTTTAAATGAAAAAATAAATAAATGAAAATAAACCCAACAGCTTGGGATGAGGGAAAGAGAGTTCCACAAGCTGGGCAAAAATCCCTTACCCTACCCCTAATTTTCCATGAGGTTCATGGAGGTATGAGTTCTGCCCCCCATCCTTTCACCTGATGGGAGCAGAGGCCCAGAAAGTAGCACATTACCTTATGCCATAAGGTTTTGACTCATTAATGGAATATGTAGTTTTTCAGATATACATGATATATTTGATGGTGATCATCTGGCCACAAAAGAATATCAGGGCAACAATAGACAAAATTGTAATTGGTGAGTTTATTGCCTCAGAACGTAACCCCATGGTCTACAAAATACACAAGGCAAATAATATATTGCAATATATGCCCAAGTTGCTTTTCCAGGCAACGGGCAAGTAAGCACTCGCATGTACTTTACAGTGTGGCTCATATCTATATTTTGGGTAAAATTTTGCTGAAAACTTTATGATTACCGAATACCTTATAGTATTATGAGTTTCTATATATTATGCTTCTTTGCTTGTCCAGCAAAATGAGTGTAACATAAAACATTGCGAACTTTATCCTTATATCGCTAAAAAAATTTTATATACTTCGTTTCAGCATCATTCTTTCTAAGTTTCGTCAGTGGAACTTACTAAAAAACCCACAATGTAGTACCCAAAACTGAAGAGGCTAATTCTCAATTTAAAGAACATGAAAAGACATGAAAGAAAGATTGGGTAAAGTTTAAGCCAATGAAAGTATGAGTCATTATTATATAACGAGCAAGTTGGGTATGTTCTGATATTTTAAGCTGAAAAAGAGATAGGTTGAGAGGGGAAGAGAGCACAGAAGTGGGAGTCAACAGGGGAACTGAGGTAAAGTAAGTGGGTATGTAAAAGTTTAGGAGCACTAATAGGAACTTAGATGTTCCTTTAATTCTGGTTTTCCTACAGTTTTTTTAAATCTCAGGTAAAGCTCTTAAAAAACATTAACTCTGTTTTCGTCCCAAGGGATGAAGTATCCATTTAGACCATATCAATGTAATTAATTTTCACTAGGTAGCTATTGGGCAACTTCTAGGTAACTTTGACAAACTTCTCCCATTCATAGAAGACACAGCTGGGTAGAAATTAGTCTCTAAAAATACTTTCACACAACCTGCTTGTTTTCTAGTCACTGTCTTCTTATGTTATGCTCATTCCATCTGTCAATAGATATGAGTCACACATTCGACCTTTCAGTTTCACTTGCGCACATAAATTTCTTCCAATTTCCTGTGAAACAAACACTTTTAACTCTTTAGGGGTTAGCAATTTGCACATATAGCATGTTAGAATGGTTAAGGTAGGAGCAAGCTCTTTTGCTGATATTCTTAAACATTCCAGTCTGCACTACCTTTTGAAAGCAGATTGTCTCTTCACTTTGCTGACCACCCTTCTGCTCACCCTACCACTAACTTTCACTGACAAACTAGCAAATATGTGGAGCTCCACTTTAAAAACCACAGTCTAACTATATTTTCAAAGAAAGCTAAACAGCAGAGAAGCAGATACAAGTCACTCCTGACATTACCAGCCACGATCAGCAGATTCACTGAAGGAAAGCTATCATTTTACCATTTTTCAATCTGCAGCAGGCAACATTTGGTTCAAAGCTAACTTAAAAATAAAGACTCATGCTTGCCCAAATACTACCCACTGACATAAATCATGATGCCTTTACCAACAGATCCTATTTTTTTCTCCCCAAACACAATAAACATCTCCGGTACGAACAAAGGAGGAACATGGCCACAAAGAACATAGCAAAATGTGAAAACTAGAGCATTATTCTGGGATTTGGGAGTACATTGCCTTACTCTTTCTTTCAGGCATAATGCACAATTTAATTTAATCTTTCAGGGAGCTTTCAAAACAAGGGGAAAAAATTATCAGTTTTAATAAGAACCACAAAGCTGGACTACTGAAAAAGAGACCAAATTATGCACAGTGCTCTGGTAAAGAAGGACAGAGACTTGACATGTCCAATTTGTTGGTAGACCTCATTTATGAGCTTATTTAACTCATTATTTTTGAAACAGCAGCTTAACAGCGAGATGCTTTTATAGAACAGTAGACTCACAGTTTGTTTCAATTAAGCATTACAATGGCATACAAGGGTCTGCTGCGTGGCCTCATGGTTCCCTTCCAAAACACACCAGACTTGGACCGACTGGATGAGCTATGGCTGAGATGACACTGGAACTGCTCAGGCTGCTATGCCTGTACATTAGTGTGACAGCCTAAAGGGACAGGTGAGGTTTTATTACTGTCACATGAGAGTAGCACTTTAGATAACACTGTAAATTGTTGAAGCACCCAGAAAACCTGCTACTGACTTATTGATGAAGACTGGATTTTTTGACCTTTGGTCTTTGTTATGTGTGGTGGTTTGACCCTGGCTGCATGCCTGGTGCCCACCAAAGCTGCTCTATCACTCTCCCGCCTCAACTGGACAGGGGAGAGAAGTTATAATGAAAGGTTTGTGGGTTGAGATAAGGACAGGGAGAGATCACTCACCAATTACCGTCATGGCCAAAACAGATGGGAAATTGGTTTAATTTATTACCAATCAAATCAGAGTAGGATAATGAGAAATAGGAACAATTCTTAAAAACACCTTCCCCCTCACCCCTCCCTTCTTCCTGGGCTTAACTTTACTCCCAGTTTTCTCTACCTCCTCCCCTCTAGCAGCGCAGGGGGATGAGGAATGGGGGTTGCAGTCAGTTTATCACATGTTGTCTCTGCTGCTCCTTCCTCCTCAGGGGGAGGACTCCTCACACTCCTCCCCTGCTCCAGTATGAGGTTCCTCCCATGGGAGAGGCCCCTCCATGAACTTCTCCAATGTGAATGCTTCCCACGGGGTTCAGCCCTTCAGGAACAGACTGCTCCAGCATGGGTCCCCCACAGGGTCACAAGTCCTGACAGCAAACCTGCTCCAGCGTGGGCTCCTCTCTCCACAGGTCCACAGGTCCTGTAGCCTGCTCTAGCATGGGCTTCCCATGGGGTAATAGCCTCATTCAGGCATCCACCTGCTCTGGCATGGGGTCCTCCACAGGCTGCAGGTGGATATCTGCTCCACTGTTAACCTCCATGGGCTGCAGGGGGACAGCCTGCCTCACCATGATCTTCACCACGGGCTGCAGAGAAATCTCTGTTCCTGCACCTGAGGCACCTCCTCTTCCTCCTCCTTCACTGGCCTTGGTGTCTGCAGGGTTGTTCCTCTCACATATTCTCACTCCTCTCTCCTGGTTGCAGTTGTGCAGGTTTCCAACACCTCCCCCCCCACTCCCCTTAAATATGTTAACCCAGAGGTGCTAGCACTGTCGCTGGTGGGCTCGGCCTTGGCCAGCAGTGGGTCTGTCTTGGAGCCAACTAGCATTGGCTCTATCGGACATAGGGGATGCTTCTAGCGGCTTCTCACAGAAGTGCCCCCACTACCAAAACCTTGCCACGCAAACCCAATGTAGCACATTAGCACCAGAATAATAAAACAGAATACATGATCTGTTGATATAATAGGGTTAAATTCTGCCCAGGAAAGCACCACTGTGAAACAAATATCTCTCTCATTTTCAAACTTAAGCATCTTAGTGAAAGAAGAATGTAGCATTTATTAACCTAAAGATAGAATCACAGAATGGTTTGGGTTGGAAGGGACCTTTAGAGGTCATCTGGTCCAACCCCCCTGCAATGAGCTGGGACATCTTCAACCAGATCAGGTTGGTCAGAGCCCCGTCCAACCTGACCTTGAATGTTTCTAGGGATGGAGCCTCCACAACCTCTCTGGGCAACCTGTTCCAGTTTTCAGCACCCTCATTGTCAAGAATTTTTTCCTTACGTCTAGCCTAAATCTACCCTCCTTTAGTTTAAAACCATTACCCCTTGTCCTGTCACAACAAGCCTTGATAAAAAGACTGCCCCCATCTTTCCTGTAGTCCCCCCTTAAGTACCAAAAGGCTGCAATAAGGTCTCCCCACAACCTTCTCTTCTCCAGGCTGAACCACCCCAACTCTCTGAGCCTGTCCTCATAGGGGAGGTGCTCCAGCCCTCAGATCATTTTTGTGGCCTCCTCTGGACCCGCTCCAACAGGCCCATGTCGCTCCTGTGCTGAGGACCCCAGAGCTGGACGCAGCACTCCAGGTGGGGTCTCACCAGAGTGGAGCAGAGGGGCAGAATCTCCTCCCTTGACCTGCTGGCCACACTTCTTTTTCTGCGGCCCAGGATACAGTTGGCTTTCTGGGCTGCAAGCGCACATTGCTGGCTCATGCCCAGCTTTTCATCCACCAGTACCCCCAAGTCCTTCTCGGCAGGGCTACTCTCAATCCCTTCATCCCCCAGACAGTACTGATACCGGGGGTTGCCCCAACTCAGCTGCAGAACCTTGCACTTGGCCTTCTTGAACCTCATGAGGTTCTGACAGGCCCCCCTCTCCAGTTTATCTAGGTCTCCTTGGGTGACATCCCGTCCTTCTGGTACGTCAACTGCAACGCTCAGCTTGGTGTCATCTGCAAATTTGTTGAGGGTGCACTCCATCCCACTGCCTATGTCAAGATAAATCTATTTTATCCTAGTAGTACTCTGGAGATACACACAGGCATTATCGTTGCACTTTTGCACAACTCTGAAGATATATTCAACATCATGCCCCAAGCCAGTCACAAGACAAACCTCAATAATGAATGTGCACATATCTCATCAAGACAATAGAGGGACATCAGCATTTCCACTCAATGATTTACAGTCTTCATATTATAAATAACAACAGATATAAATATTGGGGAATAGTCAATGATTTACGATCCGAGATATGTTTTCACAGAAGACCTAAACCCAGGCACAGCCTACAGGTATTTTAAAAATATTTCTGGAATTTCAAAAGTTTCTGATCTCAGCAGTATCTGAATCAAGTGTTACCTTACTTTGTTTAGCCAATTTCAGTTCAGCTCTTCCTACCAAAGATGAAATCCTAACTCTCATACCTTGCTGATATGTGCTCCTGGTTACTTATTTCAGTACAAACTAGTCAAATTAATGAACCCAAGATGACATTGTAGATCAACATACGTGGTCTTTGTGTTAAAAAATCTTTTCCTTCCTTAAGACAACACACACTCAAAGGATTAATTGTACTTTTGGTGACTTACCCTCACTGCCAACTTAAACAAATCAACTAAAGAAAAAAAGAACTATAGTACTGAGATCACTGGCAGACAGCAGCTTGTACCTGGGTTCTTGAACTGAAGAAAAAAAGACCATATATGGAAAACACCAAAAACAGAGCCTAAAATTAGCAATAAGCAATATTAGTCCTTGGGGGTTTTTTGTTTTGTGAAGTGGGGGTGGGGAGAGTGTGTGTGTGGGGGGGTTGTTGGGGTTTTTTTGTTTACTTTTTTTACAGTGCCAAGAACCATACAAGCTGCATTTGTATGCTGATATTTTGGTCATTAGGTGCCTTTAGGCTAAACTGAAATTATCATTCATCAGGTTCTTCATATTCATTAGTTCAGATAAACACTTGCCATCAGCACACAGTTAGCTGATAGTAACACCTACAGTGTTAAAAAAAGCAGGGGAAAAATCTGTTAAGTGATGGTTCTGGTTTAACAGGCAGCTTTTCTGTGTCAAACAGTCTTTCAAAAACATTATTATACATGGTCCATTTACAGATCTATAACACTGTCTATTATTGTTTCCTTAAGGCTTCAAATCTCTCAGCATTTTTTCTCTCAAATTCCAAAAGCATAAATGTCCATTATTGCTCAAACCTATTCCCACTGAAGTCAATTGAATTTAGAAGATGACTTCAGAACATGTGTGCGATGACACAGCAACCTAGCTAGACTGTTCTGAAGTCTGTGCATATTTGCTTCTCCACAAAAACCTGATCTTATTTTTGGCAAGACCAGATTTTTATTTCACAAATCAGGCAGAGAAAAGAACAGAAGGACTTAAACACATTGATAGTAGAGATTAACAAAGAAAAGTTAATACGAAGGTTTCAAATAAATGTTTCACAGAAGACTATCATTATCAAAATTTATCAAGTGTTAATTATGAAACTATGACCTAAAATACAGACTCTGATTTAAGGCTAATTTAAAATATAGAGAAGTACTTTACATGTTTTAACCTGACCCCAAATTAGTTGAAGCCAGTGGGCTTTAGATTAAAATCAATTAAGAGTAAATACATATTTTAAGAGCCTGATTTAATAATTTTCTTTAGTTATTAGTAAAACCCAAGAAGACAAGTACAAGTAGAATGAATAAAAAAAAACCCAAGTGATCTGCACTAAGTTTCTCTTAAAGGGTCCTTCACAAAAACAAAGCAAGTGGTCCATATATTGATAACAGTGACATTAAAAATGAGAAGTTTATATTTTTAGATTCTTTACCAGATACACATTTGCATTAGGTGACTCCCCAAACAATACAAATTTTGCAGCAAGTCTGTAGAGGTCTGGTGACTGTGGTCGTCTTTTATTTGTATCTGGTAATTCCTAACCAAGGAAGGTAAAAATTGCCAGTGGTCTTTTGGGTTGAAATTCTTATCTGGGGCAATGTGAATAACACTAGCCTTTAACACCATGAGTGGGAGTTAGAAAACTATTTTGCTGTTACAAGAAGCAGCATCCTACATCGTCATTTTTCATGAAGTTTCTAAAAAGGTTAAAGCTTAAAAACAAAAAAACACAGGACTGTGTGTTCATTCTTTCCTGATAATTACTTAACAGATAGAACTGGTCCAAACCAATAATTGACCAAGTGCCATTTTCAGCAATATTTTCCAACCACAGCTACCAGGACATTTATTAACTGATTCAAACAGACAAGGAAGAACTGGATCAAATTATCCAGACAGCAACAAATTTCACATTGTTCACTTTCTGCAGGTTGTTCTGGAACCTTAAGTTTAACCAAACGATGTGGAATGGGAATAGATAGTTTATGATTTAGCATACCAATATGCCCAGACACCTTCATCTGTATGCTGGCAGAGTTCTACAGCTAGAAGCTGCATTAAAATTGATGAAAGACAACGTAACTTCTGTTGGATGATTCTGTGCATCTTTGAGTTGACAAAACAATGCAGCATTCCTAATTCTTGTTCACAAAAAAGTCTCCCACATATTTTCCTTGTTTTATTTAATGAAATACCTTTGCTCTAAGTAACTTGATTTCCTGTTTTGATGCTGTTTCACTATTTCCACTCTAAGTTCTTTGCATACTGCAACCATAGACCTAGTGATTAAGCCACTGTTAACAGCAGGTTAGTGACACAAAGTTGTTTGCTAAAAATAAAGGGCATGGGATATTTAAAATCCTTCAAGTCAGATCATTGTAGAAGTCCCAGAATCTGTAAAGTTTTAAAGAAAATCATATATTAAAATAAACAAGTACCTTTAGTGACCAATAGTTACATATACAAGACAATGTTAGACTTGTGTGCTTGATATATGTGTACAGGTGCACTACAGAGTAGAAGGGTAACACGCATGATTGCATGGGATGGTAGAAAGGTTTTGTTTTGGGTTGAGGGGTTGTAACTGCTCTGGATGGCTTCATTACACAGCAAAGGCAGTTGTTCTGTTAGTGCTAATTAAGCCTCGGGGAACAATTTGTTGAGGTAGTTGGAGAAAATTTGGACAAGAGCAAAAAAAGGAATTTTAATGTTTTAATCCCAAGCAGAAGCAGAAACTTTCAAGTTCCCAACTTCTAGGATTCCACCATAGGAGCTAAATGACTGATCCTGCAAAGAGCAAGAACCCCCCCTTGGCTTTTCGCTGGAGCTTACAGATGTTCACAGCACATTGAGGGATTGAGTCCTTTTAACGCAGGTCCGTTACCACATTAAAATAATTTTAAATTAACTGCATCCTTTTATACAGGTGTGCTATCACAGAATACTCTTCTGTTTGTCAGGGTCGCATTCAGGAGTTTACACTTGTATACGAGAAGTACCCCAGGTAGTGGTTTTTAAATCATTAAAGATTTTTCTGTTCATTTCTCAAATGCTTGTTAACAAATAAAGGAACCATCACTCTTCCAGCAAAGAAGCTCCTGTAACGACTATTTGATTTCATTAATGACTGACAGCTATATCCTCATATTGTCACGTGAGCTTGTATCAAAGATGGACTGCTAGCACAGGTAACGTCTGATCTTTACCTAAATGTGAATTTAGGCATTGGCTGTTTTTCCTACTAGGTTGTAACTTCGAGATATTAGAACAGATAAAAGGCAAGCAAGATAAAAGAGACTGCTTGTTTCTTTGCTCACAGAAGGAGTGGCAAACTGGGAGGCTGTCTAGGGATCAAGAAAAAAAAAAACCAAAAAACAAAAAACAAAAACCCCCCCAAAAAACTAGCAACAGTTCTCTGCCAAGGGAAGCAGAGGGTAAAAAAAGAGGGGGAGAAGGTGTTTTCTAGATTGGCTACCTGATTTAGAGCTGAGAGAGAAACAGAACAAGCAGCTGTAAGACAGAAACACTTCCAACTTTGTTATGGATTTGCAAGGGGTAAAAACAGCAGAATTAGAGTGAATCGCTTCTGTGCAGGCAAGGGAGATGCAAGTGTACAGAGATTTGCGTATTTGGGGACAAATTTTTGCTCAGATAGTATTTTAGAACACTGGAGATGAAAAGCATTCTCTTTTTTAGAGTCCCAAGAGTCTCAACATTTTATAATCCAGAGAAAGGCATACTTCAGAAAAATAAAGTTGAATTCTTTGCTGGGCAACACCACAGAAGCAGATAAAAAAACCCACAAGCTTTTCTTTTTTCAAACACACACATTCCTCCCCATTTTGACTTCTCAGATGCTTTTAGTTGCAAAAGAACAGTTCAACACAAATACATGTATTTTACCAAATCCCGTTCTTCTGTTAAAGTACCTTCTCCCAGGATTCCATGAGTTCTCCATCATGTACAAGTTTGCAAGCTTCCCACTAATCTCCATTTCTCCTTATTACTTTTTTCCCTACATCCCCTATCTTCCTTCATTCCCATCCAATCATCTCTGCTTCTGTCTCTCCGCAATTCTGTAATTCCTTGACCTTGATCACAGTCACTGATGTTCTTTGCTCTCAATTTGCATTCCTACACACATCTCCTGTGCACTAACCTTCTCGCCCAAGCTTCCTCCTGCTATCACAAATTGCAGCCATCTTTCCTTGAATCACACATATGATTTGGGTAAAAGACCAAGGATTAACACTTAGCTTTAACTTCACAGTTTATATACAGCTGAACACTTATCCTGTTGCTTACAGCAAGAAAGTCTGAAAGAAGAGGTGATAAAGATGAAAATAAATGATTGATGATTAAGCCTGACATAAGGGTTAGAGCACTGGCTTGGGTTCAAGGCAGAGATTCAGAACGTGATGTACTGAAGATGTACCAGGGCTTAGAAAATCTGCAGTGACGGATAGGTGAACCAGAATAAAACTGCATATCTAACACCAGTTAGATTTACCTTGCCATCCTCACTCTAAATTTAGAGGTCTTAAAGAGGAAAAGCTGGTACCATCAGAAGTTAAAGCTAGAGGTAAGGGCATGGTTAGGATCAGCTGAAGGGCTGTGTTTATAGCAAAGCCTTTTGAATCACTGCAAAGGCTATGTGTGGTAGACAAGTGAGTTAAGTCATAACATAGAGACAGGCAAGAAGTATGGATAAGATCTGCTGTTTAGGAGAGCTGAGTTGCTTGGAGGCCCTGGGCAGCTTAGATAGATACTAGAAATAGAATATGGTTCATGGCGTAGTCTGGTATTTAGAGGTGTTAAAACCAGATTTCAGGCTGATTTAGAGTTACAGCATAAAGCACCTTGATCCCCAAACTGAAGTAATTACTTCATCCTACAGGGATCTTAAAGATGAAGACTAAAACTGATGCAGGTTTTTAGGGTTAGGCCTAGAGTCTGGAAGCTTAAAATTAACAAAAATCAAAATGCATGGATAATAGCAATGCTTATTACTCAATCCCACAGGATAAGCAAGGGTAATAAGGAAATAGAATGAAAGTTCAGATCAGACATAGCTGCAAATGAATTTTAGAAGTGTCAAGAGATTAGGATGAAGGTTGTGAATCACTTGGGATTTGGATTATGTCCCATGCAGGCAGAAGTTCCTAGATTACTAGGCTGTACAATTTAGGGTGCGAACAGAGATAAGGTTGTGAAACTCAGTTAATAATAGCTAGATTTATATCACAGTGCTGAAAAGGCCACAGGTCTAGGACAAGAATTTATGCTGGCAGAGGCCAGGATTGAGACAGGAAGAAATCCCTGAGGTTGGCTAAGAAGAAAGTGGCAGCTTTTTTAAGAAATTTGTGAATTCATTTTGTTTACCTACACTTCGCAGGTGGCTGGACACTGTTTCAGTTACATAGGCTGCATACAGCAACCATACCAGGTCACAGCACAAAGGCAGGCTAGTTTTTGATGAAAAGTTTTTGTCCCAGAAATCTGCTGTCTTAGAGCTTTGTCCCCCACGTTGCTGTTTCTCCACCTACATAACATTTAGACAACTGATGAATCACTAGATCTCATCACCCTATGGCTGGCAGCATCTCCCAGGCCTGCTGCACAGCTGTAAATGGCTACTCAGGCCACACAGCTGGTGAAAGGGAGTTCAGACTTCTATTTCCTACTAATGCCTTTGGGCTAGGTTACAAGCCACAGAGACCAGCACAAAAATTCAAGTGAGTGGGATTCTATAACCACTCCAGCAGCAGCAGACATAGGACATCCCAGACAGCACTTTTAGGAAGAAACAGTGAAGTGGCTTCACTTTCTTCTAGCTTTGTAGGTTGTTAGAAAAACTAGCAGTGCTGAAGACCACATTTCCCCTTGCATACTCCTATAATGAAACAGACAGCTGGGATGGAGGAGAGAGTAAGGGAAGGAAGTGCAGAGAAAGTCCAATTTTGTATATTTTATGAACTGTTTTACTATGTTCTGGGGCAGGAAGTAAAAAATATCAAGCTGACACCTCTGCCTTTTTAAAAGTAAATGTATGAAGTTGCAGAAACACCATGCTGCTTCTGTCAAGAGGTTTCCTGGGTAAGCCAGGCAATCTTGCTTTTCAGTGCCCATGATAAAGCCTGAGAAGTTCATGGCATTGCTCCATTAACATCTGGCTAGTGGATAGTCTGTGCAATGAAAGGCAAGTTGACTGACATGCCTCATTGATATTCATTGACTGCAGTGGGTATAGGACACCATTTCTGGTCAAACAAATGTTAAGTCACAGAAGATGGCTGATTTCTCCTCTTTTTCCCCTTCCCCAGTCAACCATAGCCTTCTGTAAGTCGCAATTCAGAGTACTTTTGTTGTTTGAGGAGATGAGACTTTATAGTCTGTGGCTATTCAACAAACAATAGACACACCGAGAACTTTTGAACAACATGCTGCTTTCAAGCTTTGCTAGAAATAAGCATTTGAGCACAAGTTTAGGTACTTAAAGCATAGTATGTGCATGTCTGTGGCGAAACGTTACTGCTAGAGCTGATTAAAAGGGAACAAACTAGATATAAGAGGGTCAATAACTAAGCAAGTTCTCCAAGACTGACTCATTTACACAGAGGGGTTTTTTTGCTACCCTGCAGTCAGTGCAGAGAATTGAGAAGTAGTTATGACTGTACACCATGTACACAGCTGCATGAAAAATAATTCTTTCTTTAAAATGGGGAGATTAATAGGACAGTTTGGATACTAAGGGTAAGGTGTGGGTTTGCAAGGATCAGTTTTAAGCCAGCTTGGCATCTGTCTCCCTTCAGAGGCAGAATTCTGTATGTTTTAATACAGAGGTAGACAGAGTTTATGCCTTACAATTTTTCTCTTTTGACAGAGATAAACACAACTGACATCATCTACTCCTATACCCCAGCTCACTAGCAAGTCCATGAACCACTTAAACTAGCACTGTGTATTCCTGTTTGTAAGCACAGGGACTTGCTTCTGCATAGGACTGAATTTCAATCCAGCTGACTATAAGGAATAACTGTTTATTACTTGACTAACATCTCAGAGAAAACACTGGCTACATCTTGAACATCTCCAGAGCTTTCCTTCAAGTAACAAATTCTTTGGCTGTTTATATTCCATGGTTTTGTCTCTATTTTCAAACTGGGAGCCCCAAATTTGAAGGTGCTACCATGCAAGTGAATTCTCAGAGCCAGAACGCCAATATTTATAACTTGCAATTATCCTCTTATCGGAAAACAGAAGGAGAAACAACAGCAAGGTCATGTATTGCTACAAAGTAGCACAGAAAATGTATCAAATCTGACAGCCTAAGCCATCTGACCCCTTTTCACAGTGCCAAACATCCCTCTTATTACTCTGTCTCTGAAGGAAGCATTGCTGGAGAAGCCACTTCACACCTGCAGAAATATCTTTGTTGAATAATGGGGTGGGTAAAAGCATAAAATATTTTTATTGCTCAAGTTTCCTCACAGAACCAGTATCTGGCTGCAGGGCACTTCCACCTACAGATCGACATAAAAAAGATCCTGCTGTATATATGCTGTCCTCCCCCACTGGGCAGGAGTAATGGGAGAGGGGAATTCTTTAGTTACTACTCTGCCTAACTGGATGACAGACGTTCCCGTAAAACTGTGTGTGGGAGCGTTTCACAGTGAAACCAAAACACTGTTGAAAGTAAATTCGGTGAACTACTTCTCATGCAGTGCTGCTATATGAAAAGACGAGGATATTTTATTATACACACACAAACTGCCAGACACCAACACCACTGCAGTGCCAGGTTGCCACCAGAGAGCTAGCAAGCTTTTTGTCCACAGGATCCCTTATTCAGGCTGTGGACCAAGTCATACCTTCACACGCCAGTCCCAATCAACTCCTTATTGACCCGAGGAGCTGAGGGCAGCATTTACTCTGTTGCTTCAGATTCTACGTAACTATTTTAGTCCAATTAAATTCTTGTTTGGAGTTTACGCAATCAGCTAGCATAAGTCAATGTGGCACCCTTGACTTTCAAATTATACCAGATTTATGCTGCTAAATGAACAAACGTGGGCTGGCCTTACCACATTGCCATACAACTGATGAACTTCTGTGCCAAATCTGTTTCATCAGAAAAATTCACTGCACCTAATTGATTCATGCAGCATTGGTCCAAGGACATACTGAAGTCAAAAAAAGGTCTTACTATAACTACAAGGCACCGCATTTTCAATAGAGCCATATTGTTGTGATAGTTAGGGACCTGAATGACACCAAGAGTAACATGGTATTATTTTGTTTTGCAAGTTTTATCCTCAATATGACAAAATAATGAAGGTTTACTCTCTACCTTATACTCAGGCCAAGTTGACAAAATTGAAATACTTGATGTTTAATATAATTGATTTTCCACCCACCAGGAGCAATAGTTAAACACTAAAAATCAATGCCAATCTCTAAACTACTTTTTTTTTTTTTGATCACTTTTGACTGTTGTATAACAAGTTATATTGAAAAGTGTCTAAGTGAAGGGAAAAAGGCAGCAAAGAAAATAATGTGGTCAAGACCATCACACCCTTCATAACAAACACTTAGAGCATCAAAGTATTAATGACAAAATAATGCTGCTTGGCAGTAAAACTGTGTTGGCTGCTTAGGGCACTGGTATCCTAGAGCTGGCCTGTGTTCTCACTATATACCAAAGGAAAACAAAAATTTACAAGATGGCAATTCTGTGAATGTCAATGGAGTAGAATTGAAGCTTCATACTTGGCCTGAGCAAGTCCAGCTGCTGATTATCCGTACTTTCTGGAAGAGCTACCCCAGAAAACATACTCTTCCATTAAGCCTCAATGTGACTTCATGTCTCAAACATTTGCAGTTACTCCCACTCAGATTTCTGTGTCCTTGAAGGCATACAGATTAATATTTGCAGAAAATATTTAAAGAAATGTTTTTTAAACTCTACTACCATTACCACACTATATTCTTAGGGCAATCTAAGAGAATGACAACTACATGCATTATGTATGCACTCAGGTATTGTTTATAAGGGATGCTTACTTGTTGGGAGCCAGTTTCACAAGTTACATTCAAGATGATTTTACAAAGGTAAAAATACTAAAGAAATTACAAATAGGTGCTAGCTGTTAACATTACAGCGATCCTTTAAAAATATTAGGTCACACACAAAGTGATAAACTTTGTGTAAGAAAAAGCTACACACTCTACCTGAGTGCATGCTACAGTTTCATCTAGACAAACCAAGACAAGCTTCAGCTTCTACTGTTTCACAACTTTAAGGTGTTATTTCTGTATGGAGATATTCACTGTTTCCATAAAGAATGCTAACGCTCTCATCACACACTGGACATGTTGGCCAAGAAGCATTGCTGGAGCCAGCACAACCAAGTAAAAAAAGTCAGGCTTTTTCATTATTCTCAGCATTGGATAAGGATGATTTTCATTTATATCACGTTTGAGACTTCTTTATTAATTCATAAATGGACACAGTTAATTGACTACTAACTGATTGTTCTTTGTTGACCTGTGTATTAACTAACCATAAAGAGCTTTTGCCTAGCAGAAAACAACCCAAATTCTCTCTAATCCTCATCTGGAATGCAGTAAGTTTTCTTTGTCCCTCAGGAAGACTTCTCCCCTAAAGCAGGAAGTGCAGTTCTGATGAAACCACATTTAATCAGACAGTATGCTGTCTGATATACAGGGCTCAACTCTTCCAGTTTCTTACCAATAAACAAATAAATTGTTCCTTAAAGTTAAATGAAACTATTGATGGATGATGCAACAGAATTTTCACGCTCTTCAGTTTTACAGAGCTGTAGTTCAGCCCAATTTTATGGAAACCACCATAATGCTCATGTTTTGCACAGTGCATTACATTGCAGCAGTTACGCTAGTGATTAGGCTGTGGGCACACAGTCACTTTTTAACTGGTTACAAGGATACTATAGGCTGTCCAGCCTGTCACAGCTTGAGAAACTGCACTAACTATGTTTTTCTCTGTGAAACTGCAGTTAGATTGATACTTGAGTTCAAGTGTGAGTTTAAATTAAACTAGTTAAGAACACAATAAAGAGCTTTTCCTCACTAAGGCAGACTCCTCCAAGTGCCGACTAGACCATAAGGAGTCAGCGGTTGGAGCAGGGTCAGTGGAACTGAAAATTGGCTTTACTCTACCCTTTCTATTCTGAGCCACTTTCACTTTACCACTAAAACAAACACACAAGGCTAATGTTTACATCCAGTAGAATGAAGACATTATCTTTATACTGCTACCTAGACAGGAGTTAATAAATTTTTTGTGCATGAGATGCACTAGAGTTTTTAATCATGAAATCATATTATAAATTGAGACATAGTACTGCATTCTGATTCACACTGAACTCAGCATATGTAACACTGAAGTAGAAACAAATCATATTGATCAGTTATCGGATTATATATATGAAAAATGCTGCTCAGGATAACTATTGTGTTATCTGAATTGACATGGAAATAAGAAAGGCTTTAGTGCTATAGACATCCTGACATTCTACAGCATATTAATTAGATTTAGTTGATGCCATAATGAAACTTATGCAATCATCTCCAGCATTGACCAATTCCGTCCTGAAGGTCTTAGCACTGAGAGCAAGAAGATGGTCCAATCTGTCCTTTTCTCCATGCCAAGATCACCAAAGTCAGATCTCTCCACTGTGCTAGTGAAAACTATAAACAAAGGCACTCTTTGAGCCTGAGAGCAGTACTCCCATTAATCTGTACAGGGAACTAGGTCAAAGAAGCCCCAAGGCCTCTCTGAACTCATAAGCAAGCAGAGGCCCATAAAAGGATATTTCTGCAGCTGAGAAACCCTTGTGCAAAATAACAGCCAATTAACAGTCTCTTTTCAAGACACACCCATGCACTGGATGACAGGAGAAAGGGCAGTGTCCAAGTTACTCCTTAGTTCGAGAAACATCCTTTTGGCTTGCTAAACTAGTTTAGGGAGGACGGGGAAGTCTATACAAAATAGATACCAATGGATGCAAGAAGAGAACCCCAGGCTACCCTTCACCGCCAACTGCAGAAATAGCCAAGCATTTTATCCACTGGGGACTGGAAGGAGACCAAACTAATCTCTCAGAATTGTTACAGTCCAATTACTGTTTGGTTGCAATGTACTACATTGAATTTTAAACAGCAGCTTGCAGTTAGAAGGTTCTATAACCCACTGTCAAAGTCATGGGCCAGCCAGCAATCTCCAACTATGTTTTCTTACAGCAGGTTATAAGGAATTAGGAATTTTATCAGACAGTTTATCAGAAAGATAGAGGATGAACTTTATTTTAGATGCAACACGGAATCTACTTGCTTAAATACTAATATTGGTAAGAGTATATATATATATGTATGAAAACAAATGAGTTAAAAAAACCAACCTGGCACAAAGGAAGAAACACTTCTCTCAGAGCTCAGCATCTGGGATTGTTTCAGCCTGAATAAATATTGTAAGAAAACAAGACTGCAACTTGGGTATCAGACTACATTTACGGAAATGATACAGAGGTGCTCAAATACCTAACCATTTTGTCTGGTCACCTATATGCTAGAAAGTTATATCTATAAGCAAATTGTTTCCAGCCTCCACTATAATATTTAGGAAATATTAGCACCAGGACTAATTCTGCATTCTTAATTACCTTTAAACATAATGTTTCCAAAACAAGTAGTTTCAGCTTTCCCATGCCTCCCCAATTTGAAAGGCTTGCCTTTAAAAGACTTCTGGTTCTCAATTTTATGTCCAAGTTAATTGTCAAGAACATAGCAGGGCGCTAAGAGAATCAATCCTCAAAACAATGGGGTTTCTCCAAAAAGGAATGCTTTTGCTTTATATAAGAAAGAAACTTTCACATACATTGTAGAATATATAGGCATAAAAACCCAATTCAGCAATTCTATAAAAATGAGGAATGTACTTTGAGAAGTTTATTTTCAGGGATGGTGATATAGTGATTTCAATATCAGCATAAATCATGCAAACGTTTGCTGATCAAATTAATTTTTTCATAAACTAGTCCTGTGAAGTATCTCTTCCCACATTCCAGAACATAAAACTACCATAAGAACCTGTCTTTCATAATTTTGGAGAACACATAATTGCAAATCAGAGATGAAGATGTAGAAACAACAAAGCTTATGTCAGGCTTGTACTCAGATCTATCCAGCCCACAGGCCACCTTGATACAATTCACATCCCTCTGCTGCATCTTCTCTAGTTCTAGGTAGCACAACTGCTTTCTCTGCCAGGCCTGTACCAATCTACTGCCTCTGGGAAACCTTGATGGCTCTCTCTAGAGACATCCAAGATGAGTTAGTTTTTAACCATGAATCTTCTACCATATATTTCTGCTTGTCAATGCTGGAAAAACAAGAGACCAGCAACCTAGAGTACATCTGGTAGTGCCATCTTTATCTTTTAATAGACATACCACTCTAGAGGTTACACACCTAAAGCTGATATCTTTCCTTCATGCTAGTTTCTAAATATCTCAGCTATTTAACTTCAAGCAACATAGACTCACAATGAACATAACAGTAGCACTTTTTGGTTTTACAATCATTTTAGTACCAAAATATTACATAGTAAACTGATCAGCCCTCTATTCTTAGCACAAAATACACTTGTTTATAGGAGTACCTATTGCTTTGCACCAGTACTACATTCTGCAAGTGTTAAAGCTAGCTTTCCACCTTTAAAGTAGTTTTAAAGAGCCTAGAGCAAAAGGTACTTCCCTCAAAATAATACAAATAACTAGTTTAATAATCATGCCTTAGGGTCTCCTCAGCTACGCAATTTTTCCCCAAAAAACTTAATCCATACCTTAAAACATCATTTCATGCTATGTCCAGCAATCATATGCGAAGCTCAAACAGGTACAGAGACTCCCTATGCTTTCTCACATTATTATTAGTTAGCACACAAAGTCTGCCTCAGTCTGGGGATAGGAAGAAATCAGGCAGTAGGAATAAGCACAAATCAAGGACCCTAGATATTCTGAAAACTCTACATATTTTTAAACTGAATCTCAGCAACATTTTGCATGTGCAGGAAATAAACAGCCAGCTTGTTCTCTTCAGCCTCCCTTCCCTCCAGTCCAACATATCCCCTTTTCCCCCATATTTATCTTTCCAGAACTCATCCCCTACTACCTCAGCCCATCCCAAAATGCTGTGGCACTATCTTTATTTGCAGCAGTCATATTTTTTACCTAGATTTTGGTAGGAGTTGTACCTCAATGTTGTTTTTTCAAGTTAATCTTTTCAAGAAAGACATTTTCTCCTATTCTTCATATGATCAGGGCCTAGCACAGGGGACTCTAGTCTGGGATAATCCCTGTGTTCTACTAAATAGGACATTTTAAATGTGTTAAATTAATAGGAAAACTTCCTTATGGAATAACAGCTCAGTATAGTAAAGTGAGCGAGAGGAATGCCAGTTAAATAGTTCTAGTGTTTATGCAGTTTTGATAGGCAATTTCTAGAAGTAAGTGGTATTTGTAGGCTACCCACCAAGAAGAAAGTGAGATTATTCTAAATGGAGATTGTTACAGATGCAGGATGAGTAAGGGTAAAACAAAATGAATGTTTGTCCAAATCTATAGGAATTATGTAGTCAGTAAACTTCCTAGACACTGAAGACGCCAGGACTTCTCTCATTAGTTGTACCAGTCCTACGCAGACACAAGAATGACCGAGTTACTACAATACACTTTCAGTGTTTTATTTTTAGGTAGAACTTGAGTGGTAACTCCAAACATATGGGAATACACCATGCCACAATAAGTTCCTACGTACCTACAGAGTGTAGACCATGAGGGCAGGGACTTACCTAGCACGTTATTTATAGCAGCAAGTAGAAGAGATACATTATAAGAAGATATGTTAGCCATTATACATCTTACAAAGAACTATATAGGGACTAGAGTAATAATCCCTAGGATCTCAGAAATATGAACTTCAGCTACAAAAAGCAAAGGTAGCAATAGGTTACTCACTCTGGTATTTTAGCTGCTTCATTTCCCATTTTTTCAGCTTCATATCTGCAGGTACATGTCACTCAACAGTTCTCCAGACATATCATGAATTCCAAGTTTTTCAGGAAACAAAGCTGCACAAACAAAACAGTACTGCCCCAATTCTTCATTTATACAACATCAAGGAAAAAAAGGGAAAAATCACATCTGTTAAGACTGAACTCAGAGTTACAAAGAACAAGGAAAAAGAAAAAAAGAGTGTTGCCTGTGCTTACATGTTCTGCAACCTGATCCAGGAGGTAAATTGGTCACAGGTGACACTCATCTGAGACCCTAATCAAAGGAACCTGCTGAGCTTTACAGATGCCTCTTATTTTATGCATTTGGGCTGAAATGAATATCTGTTCCTAGTTCCCTATTTTTGCTATTGAAAACACAAAGTTCTGATATTGCCTCTTTCTTATCTTAATCTTGGCATCAAAAAAGTTTGAGTTTTAAAATTAATTCTACTAGACTTTTATATTACAGTACCCATAAAATTAAAAAAATAGCATGTGCTTACAGATATGTCAAAGGTCAGAAAAAGAGGTGTTTTGGTTTGGGTTGGGGTTTTGTTGGTTTTTTGTTTTTTTTTGTTTTTTTTTTTTGATTTTGGGTATTTTTTTTTCTTTTTATCATTATAACCTTTATCTGTGACTACTGGCAACATTCTCTGATTCCACCCAGTAAACACATGCAGACCCCACACACACTCAAACTCCCTTGATTCAACTTACAAATAGATGAAGAGCTTGGCAGATTCAATAGATTTTGTTCCTGGTCACAATCCTTCTGAAGTAATGCCTAAACTTTTTTGCAGCTAGTATCTCAATAGTCTGTCTGTTTAGACTTTCTGTACTCTTACCACAGATTAAACACTCAGCATCTAGCTGCCCATGCAGCCTCAGAACTCCAGTTCTGCACTTGCAAAACTGATGCCAGGGAGTGGTAATTATACTTCAATGACTTTATTGACTGCAAATGATTAAGCCAAGCATGACTGACAAAGCTTTTCTGACCACTTCTATTTATAACGCAGCACCATTCCATACCCATTCAGAGTTAGCTGCATGTGGTTCTTGCATGAAGCAGTGCTTTACTGCCTCTTAAGTCTTGGGGGCTTTTACAATAAGGGGGAGTTATCCTTTCATGGCTGATCATAATGCCTTTTGGAAACTTCTCATAGCTTTTCAGATTTTTGGGGAGTGTAACAGAACTCTGTTGTTGAAAAGCTTTTTTTTATTATTTTATTGGTTTGGATTACCATATACTGCCATCATGTGGGCAGAAATAATAAGAAAAAATAATTATTCAGTGAAAGCCTCTCACCTTGAAAGCCTTACCTTCATTTTAAAACATTCTTCTTACTACCAATATGAGCACTAACTCAAGATTATTAAAACAATGAGGGTGATGAAACACTGGCACAGGTTGCCCAGAGAGGTGGTAGATGCCCCATCTCTGGAAACATTCAAAGTCAGATTGGATGGGGCTCTGAGCAACCTGACCTAGTTGACGATGTCCCTGCTCACTGCAGGGGGGTTGGACTAGATGACCTCTAAAGGTCCCTTCCAACCCAAACCATTCTATGATTCTACGAAACAGAACACAGAAGAACCTAAGGTTTTGTTTGTTTTTGTTGTCACACCACGGAAAATGTGCCAGTGCTTGAGGACTCAGTGGAAGGACCATAAAGCTATGTTGCAGCTGGGCAATACCTGAACTAGCATAAGTGGTAAATATCCTAGCTTCAGCACAGTGCTTTAGCTACTCTTTCCTTTACTCCTTGACTGCACATCTAGACACAAGGCATACAGGGCCAGAAATCAGAGTCACTAGAAAAAGACAGAGCAAGCAAAAGATAGGCCATGATGCAGCAATACAAATGCACAGTTTATATAAGAGTGCCAATATTGCCAGTCTTTCAACCCATGCACAAGACTCAAGAAATCCACCAGGCAAACAACCAGTTCCTTCCTACTTGTCACTCCTACTGTCTGTAGGTTCACCCTCTACCCTGGGCATTGCAAGAATGTATTTACCTCTTTCAGCATTAGGAACCTCAACTGCAGTACTGTTGCTAGAGATTCAGAGAATAAAGAATGAAAAGAAAAAGAATGATCCACAAGCATAAATGTTCTGTTTTTTACAAACATATCTTGAAAGAAAATCATTACAGAATTTAAATATATCATAAATTTCTTATTATTTTGAAGAGCCTTATCACTAGAAAAAAAAGTTCAGTTGTCAAATTGTGTGTATTTGTATGGACTAATGCTATTTTAAAAAATATTTTATAAGACCTCCTGTAGAGTTTTAAAAAATAATATAAGCATCTGACATTGCCAAGAACTCCAGACCCCACACTGAAATAAGAATATGCTTAAATTCTATAAATTATTCTTGAAATACCAGCAGTTTTCAGGTTTAACTACACAGTAGAATAATGGGTGGGTGTGTGTGTGTGTTTAAATCTATATATTAAATGTAGCTTATCAAAAAGTAGTACTTGTCTTCACTAAAGTACTAAAATGTCAAAGTTAAGTATGAATTTGCCAGCTTCATGATCTCTTTCTGCATAGCTATTATAAGCTGCTTTTCAAGGTCCATCACGTGGAACCAATTAGTGGCATCCGCCTTCACAATGAGTAGCACTGTATTCCAGAAGGGTCCCACTGAGTAACTTGCTACTCATATTGAGCTCAGTACATCAGGATCTAACAATTAGATGGTAAAATATAAATAATACATTGATTCCCCTACTGTAGCAGCTTATCAAGAAGAATGCCTCAAAATCCATGCAATATGATTCTTATTCAAGAATGTTACCTATTGCAGAAAACAACTTTTAACACAAGAAAACTACATCCAAACTGCATAGAATATGAGTTTGTATGCTATAATCACTCTATAAACAAATTATATTGTCTAATGTAAGCAACTTACATAAAAACATGCATATACTGCCACATAGGTGGTAAATATTGATTTCTCAAGTAACAAGACTGAAAGGCTATTTCCCCACACACATAGGTGCAAGGGTTACCATAGGTTTTTTGCTTTACAATAACCATTAATAACTATTTTGTTAGGAAATATGGATTCTGAAATCTTTGTCAGTATAACACTCTCAGTATTAAGCTTTTTAATTATTTACTATATAGAACTAACTTTTCATTCATTCATTTTCTGGGTGCCATTTTTGTCTGGTGCTAAAATCAGATCTGTTCCTACAGCAGCCTTTTAATACAGTTATTTAGGTGCTTCAGAACTTATCATGTCATAGCTTGCTATTTTACAAGTTATAGCTAGAGGTGATAGATAATTGAATTTGTACCAGGTGTAATTGTTAATGTAACAATAAATCTTTCAATTTAATAGCATTAATTTAGATCAAGATCAGGTTACTTCTCCTTATCATTAAAAGTAACAACATTGTTCTCTCATTTGCCTTGTCACAGTTTAACCCCAGCCAGCAACTAAGTACCACACAGCCGCTTGCTCACCCCCCACAGTGGGATGGGGGAGAGAATCGGAAGAGTAAAAATGATAAAACTTATGGGTTGAGATAAAGAAAGTTTAATAGGTAAAACAAAAGCTGCATGCACAAGCAAAGCAAAACAAGGAATTCATTCACTGCTTCCCATGGGCAGGCAGGTGTTCAGCCATCCCCAGGAAAGCAGGGCTCCATCACACGTAATGGTTACTTGGGGAGACAAACACCATCACTCCAAACGTGCTCCCCTTCCTTCATCTTCCACCAGCTTTATATGCTGAGCATGACGCCATATGGTGTGGGACGTCCCTTAGGTCAGTTGGGGTCAGCTGTCCCAGCCGTGTCCCCTCCCAGCTCCTTGTGCACCCCCAGCTGCTCGCTGGTGGGGTGGGGTGAGGAGCAGAAAAGGCCTTGACCCTGTGTAAGCACTGCTCAGCAACAACAAAAACAACCCTGTATTAAACACCACTATTTTCAGCACAAATCCAAAACATAGCCCCCTACTAGCTACTCTGAAGAAAATTAACTCTATCCCAGCCAAAACCAGCACAACCTTTAGACACAAGCTTGACAAACCACACTAATGAAAAAGAAATTTTAAGTAGATTAGCATTAAAACAAAAAGATGGGAGACTTGCAAAAACGTAAGAAAATAAAGAAAAAAGGGAGAGGTACAAACTCTAAAGCAAGAGTTCTATCAAATAAACTGACAACTTAGCTATCTCCAATACATAACAATGTTTCATGCCATTTCTGTCACTAAGACCAAGGTCCAAGCTTGACAGAAAATTCGGGACTCCTCGTAACTCGTGGATCAAGCCTATGTACAATACAATAAAAAGAAACCGGGAAAAAAAGAGATCAAGCAGCATTTATTTCTGCTATTCACTTCAGGGTCACTCAGTCTTAATACATTTCATCAACATCCTCTTACTCTGCAACAGAAAATATCTTGATAAAAAGTAGTTTGAACAGTGGTGCTGGAGGGAGTCCAACATATGTTGCTCGTTTACCAGTAAAAAATTCACCAGCTTCAGTTGTAGCTCCTCATTTTCTCACCATTTCCACTGTAAGCAGAAGTCAGTCTCATGAAACAGTATGTGAAGTTCAAGGAAAACAAATACAAGCCAAATGTATCCTATCCCTCTCCTCATTTAAGTTCTATAATACAGAAAATTAAGAAACACTTCTGACTTGCATTGGAAGGAGCCCTATAGATAAACACATACTGCATTTTCATATCAACAAATATACTTTTATCCAGCTTAGAGAAGGATTTATGTAAAGACAGGACAGAGAGGGCATTTCTAAAATATTTAAAATTGCTAACTGGAGTTTTGGGTTTACAGTTAAAAACTAGAGAAATGATTTTGCAGCTTCAATGAGATCCATCCTTTCCAGTTACTTCCAAGAAGAATATATAATATGATAGCTTGTTAATTATCTAGCAATTCAATCACAAAAGCTGATAGAGTGTCTGATCTCTGATACACAATTTCATATGTCACAATGACTTGGACCTACACTGAAATTAGCCCTCCAGTGAGCTACAGACCAGACAAAAAACACTGCAACCTCAGAACAAAAGAACAGCTTTGCCAACGTGCAGAGAAGCACGAAGTGTTCAGTATTCCTAAGCAAACAGCTACCTAGATAAAACATATAACAAAGAAAATATAACTCTGCAGACATTTTTTCTACATTTCTTTATAAGGGAGCCATCTGTAAGGGTCTAAAGAGGTTTGGGGACAGTATCATCTTACCTTGCCTTAACTTGTAATAGTCATTAAAAGCATTCTTTTTTTTTTTTTTTTTCCTCAGTCAGACCACAACATGCAACAATGGTGGGATAAACATGATGTTAGGTAATCAAATCTAACCAAGTATTTCACCTTCTTTCCATAAGGAAATAGGTATATTTCTGTTCTTGTTCCTAACCCTCCTAGATGTGAGCCCATATTTCCATACAGTGTTTCTAAGGGCTGCCTGGCCAATTCCAGTTAATGATCAGAGCTGGCTGAAAAAGAGGCAAAAGCTCAACAAATCCAAGAGGATTCATTGCAGCCCTGGGAACTACAACAACATTTGAGCTGAAGCCCCAGCCGCAGGGGCTGTTCAAATTGGGCTGTGGCCCCACCTGCTCTGTGGCCTATAGCTGAATCCCTCATCAGGAAATTTCTCCACAGTTACAGGAAAGCATGGAGTTAATATTTTATAATCTTTACATACCTTAACTCTGACCCACAGAGTTTGGCTGCTTGCCAACTGACCACTTACACAAAACTGACAGAGATCTAGGCAATGTGTTGTTCTCCCACTCAAGCCATTTATGTTGCTGTATATAGGCCCCCCCACAGGGCAGAACATAAACCAAAAGCTGAGATAAATGAAGTTTGCCAAACTCAAACTGGGATTACCATTATGATAAAGATGGGTAGATTGGACACGATAGCTTTCAAAAAGCACAGAGTTAGACACTGCTGTCACACCATACATTTCAGGGGTGTTTCAAGGATCAGGAGCTATATCCAGGCCTGAAACTTTCTACAGTAAAATTAATCCTCTAAAACCTTAGTTAGACAAGCAAATCCTGGGGCAGACAGTACATTCGTGCAAATGCATCAAGAGTTGCAAAGGTACAGAAAATATGGCTGCTAATAAAAATACAAGTCCATTCTCTACTCTTGCTTTCTCCGGAGTCCTGTACTTAACGCCCTCTCACTCCCAAAAAACTTGGATCTAACTGATTAATCTGTTTCCTGGGGTGATGGAAGAGAATCACAGGCGCTTACCTTAGAAAGAATTAAGAACTACATTGAGTTGCATACACGAGGCTAAAACTGAAAAGAGTGATGAAAAAAACAGTTTTTTCAAGGTTTCTGAAATTCTTACCTGGAGGATAAGGTTAATTCTAAGAAGACACGCCATACCAGGTCTTCTTTATTTAAATCATATTTACCCAATTGTAGCCAATAGTTAACTTTTGAAAATCTGCGGTTTAGTTGTTATTATTTATCTTGTTATTAATCTCCTTGAGGTCAATATCTAAGGACAGTTAACAAAACATGAGCCAAAATCTATTGTCTACACTTGAATGCATGCACTATATACGCTAATCCACAGAATGGCTATTTAAAAGCCAGAGAGCTGAACAAAACCTTAAATTCTGTAGCATACCACTAGAGGGTACACAAGGCCATGCCATTGTAACCATTCTCTCTCTTTATATACAAATATTTATTCTCACAAGGCTCCAAGTAGATTTGTAAGCATCTTTGCTCAAGTTTTAAAGGGTGTGAGACTTGACTTTGGAAGACTTATATTGTTCACATGAGTAAGGACGATGATAGTTCAGAATCAGGCACAAAGTCAAATTTGGCTTTCTGATCTGAATATCCAGCTCCTCCAATGTACTATGAGATAAGTTTCGGCTGCAGCCACTGTTTTGTGGAAGTTTTGGCTTTTATACTGTTTCTCTGCATCCAGTGAAGAAGTCATCCTTAGCAAAACTTTTTAATCTAAAGTAAAAACTCTAAGCTCTGCTCTGCTACTATTGAAGACTCAGCCCCTTTGGGGGAAACAACACAGCCCCAAGCAAATTACTGCAAATAGCTTGTCTTTCAAAAACATGTCAGGATTCATTTGCTCACCCCCTTGGAGCCTCGGGGACAAAAATGTAAGCTGAATCAGTCCACAAGATTCTCCCTGTGGCTTGTACTTTCTTCTAGGCTCTGCAGACTTTAGCCAATGGAAGGCTTTATGAGGGATGGGTAAGGAAAGGGTTTCTGCATTATTATTTCTAGTGTGACTGGAATGGAATATGGAAGTCATAGTAAAAGCATGTGAGGAAACTCCAGTTGCATGAAAACATGACATGGGGCTTCCCTTCTTGTCCTTTACCTGCTTTGAATTTCATTACGTACTGCTGGGTTTATCCTGCTTTCTTGCACAGCTTATGAAGAAACAAGACTCTACCCCAGTGAAAGTAAGGGGAAAAAACTGTGGCTCTAAGATTATTTTCATGACTCTGGAAAAGTCCTTTCTATTCTTCTGCCCTAGCCTAGCCAAAATATTCAGTTCCCCTAGACAAGTGGTATCACGAAACAATGGAAATTAAAAAAGCATCAGAACTAAATGTGCCTAGGTCATGGTTTGGGCTGAGAACCACATGTTGCTGGCTTGGGATCAGATATAAGGCTAGACAGGGTTAGGGGCACCAGGCTACCATAGATCCTATAGAGAACATGAGACTGGAGTACATGACAGAGACAGCATTAGCAGCCAACCTGGCTTAGGTTTTGGAGGATGTTACTTTCTTCATTTGTAGATTACCATAGGAAAAGGCACACCAGGACAGACGAAACAGAAATTAGGAGATCATATATGGACAAATAATAGTTTCTATTTGCTATTTTATTCAATTATTAATTGCATTTACAAAACAGAACAACATAAGTCTTAAAGACCATTAAATTGTCTGACAACAGTATTTTCTTAGGACAGACAAGAGAACAGGGAAGATGCAAAATAAAATAAACCCATCTTCACTGTTCCAGAAGATGGGAGGGCAAACTGTTGTTAAGAGAACTCACAAATTAAGATTTCATATGAGCTAATGCATTTAGTAGTCCTGTGAAAGAGATCTGTCCCCTTCTTCAATCTTTATACTTTAGGCCTGCCTACTTCCCTATCTACTGTTATTTTATAAGACAAAATTTTATTTAGCCTCTTCTTTGAGAACTCTTTCCACGACTATCTTTATTGTCTCTCTCTGTTATTTTTACTTCCACTAGGAGTACAGGAGTTATCAGTGACCACACTCAGGACTTTATAAAGTAGCATAGTAATGTTTTCCACTTTTCACAACTCCCTTCCTAAAATTCCTAGCATTTATATATTTTTATTACCACTCAGTATTGAGCTTATGATTCCTGAGAACTATGAGAATTACTTTAACACTTTCTTCCTATGGTAAGAGACAGCCCAACACTTTGTTAAGGTTTCTATCACCAGAAATCTCTCATCTTACTATTCATTTGTTTTTATCATTTATTTACGTGTAATGGGCATTTCTGTTCAACATTCTCTAAGGGGAAAACTATTTATTACTATGCTTCTTATGCTATTGTTTAAACTTAATGTCTTTCAGTCTACAGCAAGAGATGATCTCTTTTCTCTGGTTAGGAACTTTATCAAACATCCATGAGGTATATAAAGATACTGTTAACTTTTTATCCATATTCACAGGGTCACTGATTTCTTTGAAGAATTCTAGTAGATTTTGAAGGTAAGATTTCCCTCTGCAGAATTTGTGTTTTGTTTTTCCCTACATCACTGTTATCTAGGTATCCACTAATTAATGCTGGTTTATTATAGTTTCCTATCTTTTCACACTGTATAGGTCTGTGGTTCCTTAGATCCACTGTCTTTCTCCTGTTCTTCAAATCCTTGTTAAAAGTTAACATAATCACTTTACTAATATGCTAATACCTACTCCATTAAGCAGCCTCAAAGAGAAGTGACCACACAAATGGAAGCAGCAATTTCATATTTGACTGCCTTGGAAGCCTTGGGTGTACATCATTGGTCCTACCAATTTGCTAGCGGTCATTTCATCAATTTGTCCTAGGACATCTCCAACTGATTCTTCAAATGAAGACTGTTTCTTCAGGCCCATGCTTATAAAGGATGATTCTAAAGAGGAGAATATCCTTATATTTTTAACTGCTTACAGCTGTGAAGTTATGCAGAAAAGCTACATTAATTTTTCCAACACAGTAATCTTCTTTGAGTCATCCCTTTGCATTTCCTTCAGAATAAAGCAACTCATCCTCACTGAATGCAATGGATTTGTGCCCACAGATTCAGACAAAAGCAGATTTAAGACTGTGTTCAATGACCTTCTGCAATCAAATCTACAGTGTGAAGGTTCTTCATGCAGTTAAGGATCACAATCAACCAAAAATCACAAAGATTTTTCTTTTTTCCTGGCTGGCTGACTTATTGCATAACCCTACTATCACCATGCTATTTAATATTCCTGGGGGAAACAACAGTTTATCCCAAGAGTAGATGTTCTAACCGTTTCTTTTGCAGCCTGTTACAGATGCTTTTAAGTCAACTGTCAGGTCCTTCATCATTTTTTTTTTTAATACATGAATCTCCTGGGCAATTAATTTCTCTATTCGCACTGATGCTTTGATCCAGCCGTAAGTAGAGCTCTGCTCAGTTATAACATGCATTTATTGTTTGTACAGTAAAACATTACTCTCACTGCAACTCCTTTGTTTTTCTGGGCATCATTATACAACATAAACACTAAAAAGAGGAACAAGGTCTTTATTAGACACTTAAAATCACGGTTGCTTAAGCCTCCTGCAATTGTTAGTTACTGTTTAACTCCTTTACAGCCTGGCAACACAGGCTTTCCTCCTTACCATATTGGTAAAATATATCCCCTACCTGTTTTCTAGTCAGTCTACTTTACCTCTCCTCATATCTCTTGGGTGTAGACCCAAACAGGCACACAGTCTCACCCCATACTGCTCAAGCCACTGCTTGGACTTTTTAACACTCAGTTTTTTAGGAACAGTCTGTTAGCTAACTTCTTTGCAGTTATTATTGCAGAGGATTTGTAACCTCCATCACAACCTGTCTTTACTACATTTTCAGAGCACACCATTACAGGAAAGCTCTTATCTTTGCTATTTTACAGCTACAGTGCTGCAAAAGCAATCAGCACTGCCTCTTGCACAAAACCCTTGGGATTATATGAAAATTTGGCCTGCTAGCAGTCATGAGTAAGATCCTCACTTGATATCAGTTCCCTCTATGATAGCCCCAGAACCACTGAGCAAAATTCTTTGCCTACATATATGGGAGATCCCAAGTTCAACAGGTACTGGATTTCTCCTGATGTCATTATTTATGAGAAGATAACAACGAATAGTTATGTCTTACTTCTCAGAATACAAATTTGTTTTCCATCTCAGCTTTTTCTTTTCTTTTCCTGGACCAAGAATTGCTTGGACCTCTTCCAAATACTTAAACCAATATCTTATGACATCCCAGCTGTTGTTATCTCTAGAAAAAAAGTAATTGTTGCTATCAGTTATGATCACAGAACATATAAATAACTACTGATGGCAGTCTAGACGCTTAGGGGACTTCCACTTGGGCACTTCTGTCTCAAGTGACCTTTTCCTTCAATATTGCTTGCAAATTCATTTATCCTGGGAATGAGTTTGGAAATAGCATCTCAACTTGTTGTCAACAACTCTTAACTTGTCTACTTTTTTGGCAATCTTTTCTTGAGATAATGTACCTGATGTAAAGGAAATGCTTTCATCAGCCTGCCTTTTGAGATTTCTCTTGCAATAAAAATTGGGAGAAATGTACCCATCCTTTTAAGTGACTGAGATATGATTTAGATTGTAATTGCCACTCTTACAGTACAATCTGAGAAGGATGAAAGGCAAAGCAATAAGTACACATCAACCGATGAAACACGAGATTCCCAATGTAAAACATACTATACTTTCAGGTTTTAAAAAGGAACATTTCTTATCCTAATTCCTGTCCTTAATACTGGATACAGTTATCCCTTAGGCAAAGAGAAAGAGATAAGTACTTAACATGACAGAATGGCACAATGAGCTTCAGAAAGGCATACACATGCCTAAATGTTGTTTCCAGAGAAATGAGAATATAACATTTTATGCATGTTGAAGGACATTATCTAATACATTGCACATATACAAAACAACAAACTGGTTGTCATTAAGTATGTTTTCATTCTGCTAGGACTATTTAAACTAAAGCATGAATTTTTATTTTCTTCATTATATACATCTGAGGTAATTTTACTGAAGGCTGTAATCCCATGCCAAAATGAAGTCTTCATGAAGTATTAGTCAATTATGCCTACTTAGAGCAGAAGTTTGGCCCTTCATGCCTGTATTTAGAAAAAAAAGGTAGAAGGTAAAATCTGATCTTTTGAAGATACACTGAACTAACGATTCACATTGAACTAATTCAAACATTTAAAATACTGTGATGAATTGAGATCTCAAAATAATTGTCAGGTAAATTAAGGCAATTATTTCAGTTTGATTAAGAATGCAGACTAGATAGTGACAGGTCAACATAAAAACAATAACGTAAGAGATCTAGTGACAAATCCTCAGGGAGATAGAAGCATTAAATTTAGATGGTGGACAAAAGAATTAGTTACATGACAGTAATTGAGATCAATTGGAACACCATGTCCTTGCCTGAGTCACAATTTCCCTTGTAGTCTCTCAGAACAATTACTGTTTTATCACCACAGGGATTAAGATAAGAGCTTCAGAGCTGTATGTGTTTAACTGAGCTGATATACAGCTTGTACTGTAATGTTTCTTCATGGAAAAAAACCCTGAGTTTTATGATGCATCACTTTAACTGGTCATGAAAGAAAATACTTGTTTAAAAACTAAGTCTCTATTCAAAATCATATAAAAGAACAGCAGGCAGGCTAAAGTTTAGTTAAGAAAATAAATACTTCAAAACTTGGTTTAACATCATGATGTTTTCCCCTCACACAATCCCAATAAAATATTCTCAGCCCCACAGTCTAAATAAAATATTTTCAGATTTAATTAATTGCATTTTTTATATCTGTGACCTTCCCCATGGAACTGGGCAGAGAACGAAATTCACCAAAATAATTTTTCAAGGGAAATTGAAATTTTTGGTGAAGCTTTAACAAAAAAGTAGAAAAAAGGAGAAAGAAGATTTGCAATTGTTGAACAATTTCACCTTGTTGAGCAGCAGGGGGGAATATTTCCCCTAAATAAATGTTTTATGTAACACAACTTTTTTTTTTTTTTTAGAGTCTAGTTTGTTTATTTGATCTAAAACACAATTTGATGGATTTTATTTAATGCAATAGTTTTTATTTCAATGACGAAATAAAGAGTTTTCTTTCCTCTATTTCTCAGCATGTGCGTACATCTATAGGAAGCACAAAAAGTCTGATGCATAGCTAAGTTTTCTGAACTGTCGGTTATAAGAACTTATTTTTAATGACTTATATTTTGTCTGACATTGTCTGAACCATGACTGTAGCCCCCAGAATGTAGGAGACTTGTTTGTATCTTCCACTGCTTTGTGGGCAGTAGGAATGAGAAAAAAGCATCAGTAGAGGAAAAGCTGAGATGCAGGGAAAAAGCGCTTCAGCAGATACAGTTTGGAGATGCTGAGGTAAATGAGAAAGACAGGGAGAAGTAAATGGGAGCAGAAGAGTAGCTGATGGGAGAGAACAACTGCAAGAGAGCTAGGAGCAAGAGAAAAACATCTGAGCAGCGTAAGACATACATGAACTTGGAGGATGTAGTTGGCAGAAACAAAGCAGGCATGAAAGAGTTGAAAAATAAGAGAAGCTGGAAGTGGTGAGAGGGAAGCAGGGAAGGAAGGATGTGTAAACTTTTCCCAACTTCCACATGCTGTTAATTCAGGATAAAAGGTGAAACATGGACTACGGTACAGCCAACTTTATGATGACAAGGCTTTCTCCCTGTCTGTCGCCTTTTCTCCTTTGACTGACCTGCTGTACAAGTAAACACAACCTTCAGAAACTTGATACTGCTTTGATAAGAGACAACAAAAAAAAAAAAAAGGCTAAGAAGTATGGTCAGCCCAATGAGGGAAAAAAAAACATTTCTTTGCCCTTGCCTGTCACTTTTCATTCACTGAAATACCTTGTCCAGGAAAAGGAATATGGCAGTATCTGTGCCTGGATTGAAAGGAACAGATCAACTCTCCAGAAAAGCAGAAATTGGTGGAGAAAGGCCGACTACAGTTGATATAGAGAAGAAAATATGTGAAAAGTGAAGGACAAAAGAAATAAACCTAGTTCAAAAGAAAATGCACTTTACAAAATCAAGTAAAAGTAAGGAAATGTCAGGTGTAAACTTTTTATGTGATCTTAATTTGACTTTGCCACATACAGACCAAAATTACTTTTAAACTTCGTTTATTTTTAAATTAGAGATCACGAGTGAAATTAGAGTTCAAACCCTTTTTTGCTACCATTTTTAATAATTAATTAAATCCACATTAACAAGCCACCAGTAAACAACATTTCAAAATTTGCTATTTTGCCATAACTGAAGCATGAATAAAATTTTGTTGCCTCTAGACTAGTGAATGATAAACAGTTGCTCCCAATCAATAAGACTCATTGGAATGTGGAGTAAATATTTATATCTGAATGATGAAACTCTGAAAAACAGATCTATCATGGAAAGTATTATAGACAGTTAATTGCAGCACTATTCAAGTTGTCACAGAATTAACATAAATTACACAAATGTAAATTACTACTTCCAAAATGAAAGGACAGGCATTTTTTGATACTTCTTTCAGATTAATTTGCTATAAATTTCAACATTTTCTGACAGTAAAGTAGGAAGAAGAAATGTGATGGATATGATTATCGTAAAATTACCAGTGGACAGACAGTACCTCACAGAAAATAAACTTCTTTCCTTGATGATGAAATGAAGTCGAACTGTTAGCATTTATAAACAAACCTATTTCTTTACTCCTAGAATGGAGACTGATAGGCTGAAAATTATGAAGACACATTACAGATTTTTCAGTGCTTCAGAAGAGAAATACTGAAGTCCTTTTACTTTCCAAATACTTTTGCCATTATATCTAAAGAACACAGATGAAGAAAACTGTATTATTCATCTACTTAAAGTAAAATCAAATCTGCAAGTTCCTGCCCCTTACATTAATCATGCTTTCCCCAACCATATGTTAGGGACTTTCCCTTCCTGAATACCTTGTATCCTAGGCTGCATTCATTGGAGAGAACCTTTCACTAGTAAAACACTCTAGATTTTATATCTCACTTCTTTGCTGGGATCCTCTAAAGCTTCTGCTCAGAATGCAGAATTTTCCAGATCACAGGCATTTAGTTTTATTCACCCAAGTAGAAACATGTTGAGGCCTTTTTTTTTTTTTCAAAATCTATATTGCCTTTTTCTGGAAAAATGCTAATTTTGGTACATTTGTTAATATTAATGGTGCTTTGGAAGGTCTGATGCCATGATCTCAGTTTGGCCTATTAACTATTCATATTCTTACTGGGTTTTTTCCACCTCGTACTGGTGCTTAAATGTCACTTTCAACAGTCTTTACTAACTGAACTTATTTTTTCTTGACCCTTACACTAACCACAAATAGTTCATGTACTTACTAAAGACAGATGGAGCTAATGCTCACACCTGGCTCCTTATTGACATCAGACACATTAATTAACCACTCTGAGGAGCATGGTCTTGGGATGTCTTTACCCATATTTGAAGGATGCTGTAACACAGGTACTAAAAATTTGGAAAAAAAACCAACCCAGTGCTTCTCCTTTGTTCCAGAATCTGCAAGAGATTCCAATTACTGATTGCGTGTTTATCATTTTTCAATTCGAGTGCGCTTTAAATAAAGCATATTAAAGCACTTAAAAATAATTTTGAAAATCGTGACCTTGAGACTAGTAACATTTTTGTCCTAAAACTACTTGCTATCCAGAGAATTTTGGCATGAATCACTAGACATTTCAACTTCCTCACAGTAAAAAAAGATAACAATAACTTTTATTACCAGTTTTAAGGAACTATGTAATTTCAGTTTTAAGGAACAATGTAATTTTTTTTTTCTTCTCAAAAAAAAAAAAAAAAAAAAAGACAAGACTTTGGACTTTTAATTTAGTGATTGTGAGTATCAGTATGGAATGCTACATCAGACAATTCCAGAGCCTTGGAATTCAAGCAAAGATTTGAAAGTGGAATAGTAAGACCTCACAGAGCTATGTTTGCAATCTCTTATTTTTAATTCTTATTTGCAAAGATCTGTAGTGTCTAAGTAACAGTACAGCATGAGAGCAAGATATGCAAATATTTTTGTGTATACAATGTGATTTTTATATTATTATATATAGTGATCTCATTAGTATCAGAATTTGGGATGTAATGTGTGAAATCTTTATACAGTTATGGTGGACTGACCCTGGCCAACAGCCAAGTGCCCACACACCTCTTTGCTCACTCTCCTCTCCTGTGGGATGGGGAGAAAATAGAAGGAAAGTGAGAAGACTCTTGGATAGAGATAATGACAGTTTAAGAGGTAAAACGCAAGCTGCATGCTCAAGCAAAGCTTAAAAAGGGAATTTATTCCCTACTTCCCATTGGCAGGCAGAATTTTACCCACTTCCTGGAAAGCAAGGACTCAGTACACACCTAACAGTCACTTGGGAATGCAAACACCATAACCACGAATATCCCCACTTCATCCTTCTTTCCCCAAACTTTCATTGCTGAGTACAATATTATATGGCTTGGAATATCCCTTTGGCCAATTGGGGTCAGTTTTCCTGGCTGTGTCCCCTCCTCCCAAAAAACCCAACAAAACAAAACCTGCCCCTATTGCCCTTATCCAGTTTATTAGGCCCTCATGAACTTCAATAAGTTCCTAATGAAAATTATTAATGTTCCCGGGATTTCAGCAGCCTTTTTTAAAGTACACTAGAATGAGGTTCATTCTAAATAATTATTCCACAAATATATTCCTACCAATAACACGCAGTTGTTCAGATGGAAGTAAGAAAGACTTGGCTGCACAGAAATTATTACTGTAGAATACCTAATGCATAAAGGCTTACAGAGAAAAAAACTATCCTATCTGGACAGTTCTTCATTTTTCTTGTCTAAGCGTCTCCCACCAGTGTTTAAAGAGATTGACACTGGAAAGGCAAATGACACAAGCGTTCTATTCACTAAAAAGAACAGCTGCTTTTAGTATCTTTGTGCTATGTTGGAATAACTTTTAACAGATATTGAAAGAGTTTTACAATGTGAAATTAAGAATTTACTCTGACCAGTCAGAATGCTGGGTATGCCTGGCAGCACCAAACTGTACCATGGAGTTACAGTTTCTTCAGTCAGATACAGGGCTGGTTTTGAAGGTTAGTTTTGAACTGCGTGCCAGGTCATTATGAACTCTACAACTTCCATCCCAAATGCAAATTATCCTTTAAAAAACACTCTGCCACTTAAAAAGTAACTTAAAACAGAAAAAAGACACAATTGAAAATGTGCAATTTCCTTCTTTGATAGGAAAAAGGAACTATACTGCACATGATATTTAATGTAGTCACTAATTACTTCAGTGAAAAATATTGGGAGGCGGGGGAATGAACCTGCAGAGAACAGAACAGGGGAGTAGTCAGTTATTGAAATACCAGTAAAAATGAAAGAAGAAGGATACTCGGAAATCTGAGAGCTGGAAGACTAGGCAGGATAATAGCAAATGTATTTGTACTCTAATATGAGTATCAAAAACATACATTTCTCATACACAGTTTGGCACCTCTTATAATTCTTATAAAGAATCAGAATAATTTTAGCTTTAATTTAATTTATTTCCCCAAGAATATTGATAAATTATACCAAGAATTTTCCAGCTGGAGGTTAAAATATGAATAAGCAATAGGTAATGTTAAGTAGTTTTTCAATCATTAGTAAATTCCATAACTATGTTGCAGAATTCATGTCTTTCTTCTTAGTTATGTCTTTGGGCTAAAAGCTGAATTGTGAAGTTAGGTGAATTCAGGTCTAGATCCAAGTACACTCTGTATGTATGGGAGAAAGCAGAGAAAAGGAGAGGGGTTTCTTCTGGTTAATGAATTTCAAGGTGACACCGAAGGCAGCTCTAAGTAGAAGATAAATGTGTTGGACCAGATTTCATTTACAGATGGCTATGTATTGATTAATTGTTCAACACAGCACTAAATAAACAAACTATTTGGAAGAAAACATTTTAGGTCTTACACTATTGTCTTTAACTCTGAGCTCAGTCTTCTGGATTCTGGCTATTATATTTTCATCTGGTCTGAGAACTGCAAATCTTCAGTTCACTCGTGTCAATGCGATTTTGAGGTTAGAAATGCTGTTATGAATTCTGGAAAAAATAATGGCATCATGTTAAATTTTTTTGCCCCTTTTTTAGCCAGATTATAAAAAGGCCGTGTCCAGTGAATACCACGAAGATGTTACACATCCATTTCTAACGTGAATATTTTCTGAGTTGAAATCAATGGAAACAGTATTTGAGGAGGAACAGAATCTCAAAGTTTCCAGAAACTTGTACAGAGCAGAAAAAGCACTTCTGGAAAAGAGTAGCTATCATCTGTTTCAAAGAAATGTTCTGGCTAAAGGAGGCACTGGAAGAGTATTACTGTTGCTAATAAAAAGATTAAGCTTAAGTGAGGTCACTCACTGCCTCATGGGAAGAGAAGATGAAAACACATGAGAAACCATTAAAAACGGTGGATTTAGTTCTGTTTGCCTGGATTTACTGACCCTGGTTAGCTTTTCCTTATCTTGCCATGTATTAGAGTAAATAGTGCAACAGTTATTTCCCAATATTGGTTGCTCTTTATGTGAATAAGTGAATAAAAATATTGTGTGAATGAGTGAATAAAAATGCTTCATTTTTCTCATTGCTTACCATTTCACACTCACATTCCACAAAGTCATGCACTTTTAACAGCTACTACAAGAGTGAGGGGGTGAAAAATGTTTTGAAATTCTCTCCTGGCTAGGCTACTGGTTTATCCTGGGCACTTGGGACCACAAGCCCCAGTTGATTTAATTTCTCTTGCATTTCCATGGATATGAAATCATTTAAGTCAGGCCGATAACAAATGAGGTAAAAGGAGCAAACTCCTTTTCACTTTTAAGTCCCACAAAGCACCTAGGCATTGATTCAATAGTAACCACAGATTTCCTTTTTATGTTTCTGACTATAGCTGAAAAGCATGCTAAAAAGAACAAAGCTGCTTACGCTCTGTGAAAGCGAGAATTATTAGGACACTAGCATTTGTTTAGTAGTTGCATGAAACAAAGCATACAAAGGCAATGCGATAAACTGTGGATCAGAATGGAGCTGGGATTGTTCAACTGTGACCACATTTGTAAATAGTGCGGGTCCATAACAGTGGACAGACACAATGGAGCAGTGTTGAGGAGACTCAACAGTGTTGAGGAGACCCCTCAACACTGCTCCATCATATGCAGATTGGAGGGAGAGGGAAGTTATTTCTGACCAGACTTATTCAGGTACCCTGAGCCTCTTGGTACCTATATGATTCAAAGTTTTCTGAAGGAAAACTAGTGTGAAAACCTTTGCTTTCCAGGCTGCAAGCCCCTCCAGGAAGCACAATGCTGTCCCTTCGTCTGTCTCTCACATATGACAGTAGAATATCAGCGATCTCATCACCACAGCCCAAATAAGGCCTCACATGTGGAAAGCTTATTTTTGCTCCTGTCCATGCAACCATTTGGCCTGCTTCCTAACTCATCTCCCTCCTCTGGGTTTTGCACAATGTTCCATACCAGCTTATATTTGGGGTAAAGTGGAATGGGAATATAAACTTTTTCCTGGCAATAGCATCAAACCACCATCCAGTCTCCTGGATCTCCTTTCAGATGCAGGACCAACTTTCAGATGAAGAAAGATACTGTTGAGTTCATGAGCTGAAGCCGAACTGCAGCCATGACTCTGATACCCTCATGTGACATTTTGGAGCCCATACTTGGGTCCAAGAGAGTGGCTATTATTTCACAGTGTCTCATGTCTCGCAGCAACTACTAGGCAGTGGCTATTCTCTTTGGTCTTAGCAAGTCTGCCAATGGCAAAACTACGATTAAGGTCTCTGAGGCCATTCTTCAAATACCCGTTTTTCAAAAAGTACCAACTGAAAACAGTTTAGAGTTTGAACCCTGCTTGCTCCCCAGCTTAACGTGCCATGTAAGTATATTCACTACTGCACAAAGAAAGAAGGCAGATATCACAATAGGGCAGAACAATAGTCCACTGAACACTGTATAATAGATATGCAAACCCACAGCCCAATCTTTCAGAAAATCATGAAAATTCCTTCTTATTCAAATGTTCTATCATGCAATTTTATATCTTTGAGAAGAACAGGCTGTTGGAGGAGAGGAATGAAGGAGGCACAAATATAGCATACAGGATTTTTTCCTGGGTCATCAAGTTGCTATTTAACCTACAGCACAAAAGTTACTAATGATGTTTGTAATTCTTCCTTTTATTTGAGTCATCTGTCCAGTCTTTTCTCCTTTTTGTTTTTATTTCATATTTGTATACCATACAAAATGCAAATGAGAAAAAAAAAAGGTAGGGAAACATTAAGAATTATATCTAAAAATGAAATTAGGACTACATTATTTTTGTCTAAATATAGAAATGCTATAATTTTGACTATTGGGAGCCTTCCCCAGAACACAGACAATGTGAACTGTAGGTTAGGGGCTCTGAGTAATCAATAACTATGTTGTCAAAAAGCATGTAAGCAATAATTTGCTGCCTTTCCCTTTGAAAGTGAAGGATAAAACTCACTACTATAATATACTTGTACATTGAGATGAGAAAACAGCTCAAATCTTGCTCGGAAAATGAAAAATGGGAGTGAAAAATAAATGCTGGAACAGAAAGATTAACAATTCTAAGGTCTCATATTGCAAAATGTATCTTTTGTATGCAGTCTAGTAAATCACAGTGGGAGTCTTTTAATGAGAAAGAGCTGTCAGATGAAACCTACCATGTTTCTAGAACTATGTACCAATTGCCTAGAAGGGCCACCTTTGTTTTTCCAGGGTGAAAAGATATGCTTATGTTGCTTTTTCCTAAACACAATTACTTAAGTTATGCCAATAAGCAGCCGCTGACTTATAAAAATGCAGGGTGATGACATGGTACCATCACACTGCAGTTTGAGTTCAAGCTCTTTTTTCAGTGCTATGCCTAATAGTGCCAGAGGAAGGCAGAATTTGAACATATTTTCTATACCAAATTGTAGGAAAAGCGTACACGACTACTTCACAAACAAGTTGTGAATAATCAATAGATTGTACAGAGCTTTCTTAATATTAAGAACTATATTTAAATTACAATTTTCAGCCCTGAAAAGAAGCAGATGTTGCAAAATGGTGAAGACTAAGAGAAGAAGAAAAAATCACAATAGGAAAACACAAAAGCACTTTGCCAGTGTAATGCCTGTGAAACTTCAGGGCATGCATCTGCACAGAGAAGCCATCTCTTTGGCTTATGTACAATGGTATATCACCTTACAAGTGACAGGATATTGCAGGTGTTGAGGCCTTATTATGAGGAAAAAATTGTGGGGACAACACTCTGGTCCCTCTGTTAACTCTATTTTAATTTTACGTTATTGATTGGACATGAGAGGTAAAAATGCTTTTGCAATTATGGAATTGACCTATAATTGACAATAATAGACTTCAGTTTCTACTTCTGATACAGAATTTCTATGGCAAATCACTTCATCTCTCTGTGAGTTGTTTACAGTGAGTGTATAGAGTTCATAATTTTACAAAAATATTTAGGAACCTGTTGCTATAATAGTACAATCAAAGAACACAGCTGAGGTCTTAACCGCAAAGAAAAAAACCCAAAACAACCCACCTTAAAAATAATTTTAAACTAGTTTTTAAAAGGATATTAAAATTCCCACGCTTGATTTCTGCATGCAGTTATCGCAGGATGGTTAAGTGGGGTTGCACTGAGTCATATTAACATAGATGATCTCAAAGGAATTACCTGTTTCAGATTTCTTGACATTCAGTAGAGAGCATTCTTCCCTCTGTGCTAGTCCTGCTTGCAGGAAGGTACAAGGAAGGGAGCTGTTACAGAAGCAAACTCTTAGATGCCATTTCAGAAACTATTCCTGATCAGAAATTTGAAGGAGGTAAGAGAAAAGGAAGTATCGACAGTGTTGCTCTTAATCTGTGTTTCATCAATGCCTTTGGGTGACAGGTTTCAAACCTGACCTTGTCCCAGCTCCTTGTGGCTGTTATAGAAAAAGTACCCTCTTCCTCACTCCACAATATTCTGAACAACTACCTTTAAATAGCATTCTTTACCACTCCAGGTGACACAGCTCCACTTTTCAGGAGGACTGAAAATGTAAAATATCAGTGTGCAAAAGATGGAAGGAATGTGGAGTTTTTACCTGAAATTCTAAAGTTTTTTAACTGAATCAGTTGTGGTATAATAAGCTAAATACAGTGGGCTACAGTGATTCTTTATTGTGTTTCCATGTACATATATACATAATCCTTAGAAGGGAACAAGTTATTCTTTCAATGCTGATAGCTGTGCTCCCTCTAAACCCTTCAATGAGGCATAATGCTGGATAAGCAGTGAGGTGGACTGAAAACTGGCTGAAAAGCCAGGCCCAGAGGGTGGTGATCAGTGGGATGAGTCTAGCTGGAGGCCAGTAACCAGCAGTGTACCCTAGGGATCAATACTGGGTCCAATCCTGTTCAACATCTTCATTAATGATCTGAGTGATGGGGCAGAGTGCACCTTCAGCAAGTTTGCTGAGGACACAAAACTGGGAGAGGTGGCTGACATGCCAGAAGGTCATGTTGCCATCCAGTGGGACCTCGATAAGCTGGAGAAATGGCCTGACAGGAACATCACACAGGTCAACAAAAAGAAGTGTGAAGTCCTGCACCTGGGCAGGAATAATGCCAGGCACTGGTACACAAGCAGCTTTGCAGAATAGGACTTGGGGGTCCTGCTGGACACCAAGTTGAACATGAGCCAACAATGTGTCCTTGCAGCAAAGCTGGCTAACCATATCCTGGGCTGCATTACGAGGGCTGTTGCCAGCAGGTGGAAGGAGGGGATCCTTCCCCTCTCTTCAGCACTCGTGAGGCCAGTGGACTGCTGTGTCCACTTCTGGGCTCCCCAGTACAAGATACGGACCTGCTAGGGAAAGCCCAAGAAAAGGCCACAAAGATGATTAAGGGACCAGAGCCTCTCTCCTGAGGAAAGGCTAAGAGAGCTGGGACTGTTTAGCCATTTTAAGATTATGGAAAACTACATTTTGCAATGACAGATTACATGTTCTTTGCTTTAGCACCAAACAGAGCTACAAAGGCAGCATTCTCTTGCCACTTTCTTTGCAGTTTCTAGAACATCCTATGCACCAAAACCCAATGGATAAATCCCACAGGCCTGTATTTCTCTTTAAAAAAATAGTAGTGCAATGTACTTTCTGGCTAAGAGCTAGCAGCATCCTGCTAAAACCCTAGTCATTGAGGGATTTGTTTTGGGTTTGTTTTTTGTTTTTGTTTGTTTGTTTGTTTGTTGTTTTGTTGTTTTTTTTTTTTTAACTGACAAATGAATCAAAAAGAGATAATATTTTTTATTATCATTAATAATTTTGAAATATAAGAACTACAGTTTCTGTTACAACATCATCTAATAAATCCTGGAGACAGATCCCTTGCTGTGTTAATGTGTTAAGGTAACTACCTTGCAGTTATAAAAGTTTAGATTACCTGGTACCTCTACCAAGCAGCTTACAATGTTAGTCCCTAAGCCTTTAAATGGCTATACAGGTGAGTACATCCTCATGGAACTGAACCACTTAAATTCTATTTGACGTACATGTAAGTCATGTATGCACTTTCAAGGAAGGGTCTAAATATATCCTAGGTAAAACAGAACAACCTCCTCCCAACTCCAAAAAACCCCTTTGGCTACAGTATTACACCAAAGGCCTGCAGTCTGTCACATGCCTAGTTGGTTCTGTTGTCCTGGGAACCTGTCCTCAGGAATTACTGTATCATCTGTAGGGATTTTAAATTTACATCTCGTTCACTTTAATTACCCCCCTTTGTCTTTTTCATGATTAATGCATTTCTCTTCTCTTTGAAGACACTTCTTTATTTTCTCGTTACATTAGTCATTCTTGTTGGGGTGACTAAAACCCATGACTAAGAGGACATAGATTAGAGTAAAAATAATAAAATACAACAGTAATTACTAGGAAAGTAATTAACATCTACAGATTTTTCACTCTTCCTTTTTACATGCTTTACAATTTCTCAGCTTCAGCAAATCCAAATGTACTCGGGCCAGTTCTAGAATCTTTACTTCCAAGAAAAAATAGATGCACAAGACTGGGAATTTATTGTACAAGCTACCAATTTTCTTTTAAAGAAAAATGAAACTACAGTAATCAGATGTATAAAAATATAGTTTTGCAGTAGGCACTTTTATTTACTTCAGGTTTTGCTTTTTGTAACAAAAGTACCATAATAGTCAAAACATATCACATTTTCCATTAAATAAATGGATTTCTGTGTTTATCTTGAAAAGGTTTAGCTGGATTTAATATCCAATATTAGAAACTATCCCTGAGTCCTTTCAAGGCCTAAGGATATAACCAACATATTTGATGTCCTACCTAATAAGAAGGGTTATAATAATAGTGCAAAGAGTTGCAACAATATTGCAAATTTAGGCTAATATCACTGAACTAGTGCAATGGTTAGTACGTATTCTGGTAGTCCAGTGTAAGATTACCTTTCTACTTCATGTTAAGTCAATCAGGACTGGAATCTAGCTAAGTGACAAGATTACACACAGATTTTGTGTTGTGAGAGTTACACCTATAACAGTAGAGAGTACACTAGTACATCCTGACTGAAGGAAAAAACTGAGATATATAGAGAATCCTCAAAGGTGGGCTGTTACTTGGACAGCGTAGGTATTGCTCCTATCACTGTTGTTCCACTACCATTTTTTATTACTTAGTTCATAGAAATATACAGCTATTTCTTGGTGAAATTATTCTTAATATAATTATCAATTAATACACTTAAATCTATATGTTATATAATAAACTAATTTATTAGTATACTTATGTGCTTAATTATGCTTATTGCAACTAAGCATAGCTAAATTAATATTATAATAGTGCTTCAGGCATCACTCAGAAATTAGAACCACATAGCACCATGTGCTATACAAAAGCAAGGATGGTGCTGATCCTAGAGAAGAAACAACACACAAAGAAAGATTAAAATGGACAGCAAAACTAAATAGTGAGAAAAATATGGCAATCTAATAGGCAATATTCTAAGCACTTTGTGTACCAGCCACTTAAAATTTCATATATCGGAAAAGAAATATGGGGACGAGAAAAATGAACTAGCTTGACTGAATAGTACCCAGTACTTGTTCCCAGCTGAGGGAACTGAGGTCAAGAGAACCGATGAAAGACTGAGACACCTCAGTCGGCACAGTAACTGTAGTTGAATAACAATCCTATTCTTTTTTTCAGTAGTAAGATCCAATACCATCTAAAGTAAATGTCAAGACAGAAGGTGATAGGAGAAGAAACTATTACTATTGATTGAGCATCTAAAATACCTAGAACATAATGTTATCATGTTCTACTATTTCTCCTCCAAGTGAAGGAATAAGTCATAAGAAAAATACATTTATCTTTACTCATAAAATTAAAGTCTATATCATAATAAAAGATTTTGAAGTCCAACATCTAGGAATGGAGAAAGAACCCATAGTAGCATAGCAGCAACGATAGTAATAATATTGTCAATTTTTTTTTTCACATAGTAAAACATTGAATTTTTTTTTGTTTTGTTTTGGCAAGATGTAATTTCCTGACAAATATTTCTGTACTATTTAACTGTATTAAACTTCATGAAAGGGCACTCTTTGTTCTTTTTCTATTTCTTTTTTACCTTTACATCTTCATTGAATTAACTTTTTTACTGACAGCTAATATTTCCCCCAATTTCAGGCCTCGCTAGGAGGGCAGTCATACCCTTTCATATCCACCATGAATTATGTTCAATTAATGAAGGCAATAAATAGGATAGTAACTGTATATAAATGAAATAATCAATTAGTTATTTTAAAAAGCCCAAAATAAAATATTGTAGAAAAGATCAGAAAATTACAATATCCCTGATTGAATAATAAGTCTATTTCTATTCCTATTTTTTCCTATTTTCAATGTGTATGAGGTTTTATAACTGCAGTGTCCTTCCAATGCTGGACTTTTAATAGCTTGTACACTGAAGCACATGCCAGGAATATTGAAATGATACTGACAAGCCCAAGTAAATAAAATTAAATAAGTAGCAGAAATAATGATCTATTGTTTGCATTTTTGCTCCTATACACCAGTAGGATCAGACACCCTTTTCTGCATTTTGTCAAAGCAAATACAACCACTATTTCCTACAACTCCAAAGCACACATGAGTTGATTATCAGTGTTTTTACCTGTGCTGCATACTGCACCTGCACAGGAGAGACTGTGTAATCTTCCTCTGCCCTCCAAAGTTTCCATAAAACCTCTTATAATTTATCTTCTGTGTATCTTAGTTTCCATTCCCTACATATTTAACTAGGCATTTGAAATCTCTCTGATTGGCTGAACTAACTAATTTTCTACACTCTCAAAGATACTAGAATTAATTCCCTATACTAATTTAATAAAAGCTGGACATTTAGAGCTAAATGAAAAGCTTTTCTACTTGCTCAAACTCTCTTTAAAGAGATCAACATGGTGAGTAGAAACCGAATTTGAGGACTCTTATTCTTTGCACTAGTTGAGGTGTAGTTCAGAAAGAGAACTGAAAGTGAGCAGATGCATCACTGATCCAATTTTCCATTAATGATGGACAACAATGCAGTGAACATTATATTCACAAAGATCCACAACACAGGCTCAACAAGACAAACTACCCCATATGTCACAAAAAGCTTATCAATGCTTTATTATAATTATATATATTTATAATAATAATAACTGCAAAGCTATTAAGACAGATAGGAAAGGATCAAAATCCATAAATGTAAAAAAGGCAGGGAAAATCAAAGAAGGATCAGGTACTGCCTTTACTATAATCAAGTTTAAAGACATGTATGTAGTAAGCAATGGACACAAAGGAAAAAAAGCATAAATAAAATGCCAAATTATATTCTTTCTACACAGGATTAATAAGCAGTGTGGGGTACAGTACAGTGAAAACATTACAGAGTTCTAAAGGAATACACCTCTGAGAAGCACAAAGTGTGCATCTCAACAAATCACTACAAAAGAACTTAAGAGTATTTTATTTTCCCAGGATCTTAGCATTTTATCTTCTTATCTCCACTACAGACAAGACACCCTCTGAAATTTTGATAAAATTCCTTTTTTTGACTAACACTTCTGGTAACAGAAACAATAGATGCCTCCTTTGAAATTGCAAGAATCTTTTAACTAAGCTCCCCACACTGGGAACGCACAATCTTAGCTTCTTTTTTAATTACATTATAACTTTATTAAAAAGTTGCTAAATGTTTAACGCTTTGTGTAATATACAGAGAATGAACATCACAAAATTGGTATTATATTCTGTAACCCCTCTTGAATTTTAGTGTAAATTAGCAGTAGTGGCCAAACATGCTGATGCCATCAACTGCTTCCACTATAGTTGTTACAGCTTAGATAAAATTACCTTCATATCCCTGCCAAAAGAAATGAGTCCCATTGCCTATGCCATGCTTCTCATGGTGTTTCTGCACCAATGGTAATGAAATTATTTGATGACACAGACAATAAAGGTGATGTAACAACTTAGAAGTTGGAGAGCTACCATTTGAATAACATGGGAGCCCTTTACAAAGCATTGGAGCCTTTTCCTTCTAAAATAACTGAAACCCAGCAGAGTAGTAGTGTGCATCTGTATTTGGGGTATTATAAAACTCATCATAGCTATCTGAAGACCAATGTGCTTTTGTTATTTTATCCTGCTCTTAACAGCAGGTGGAGAGCAATAAGGGTAGGATCCTAAAGTGGAAGAAAACATTGTGAAATAGAGTCATCCCAGCAGTACAGGAAAAGTGAAATTAAAATTAAAATTTATTCAAGGCATATGCTTGAGTAGTAAAAGTGCAGCATATGATCATGTGAAATACTGACGTGAGTTAATTTAGTTTCATGCAAATATGAAAGCTAAAGATTGCTGTTTTCAAAAACGCAGCTCCTGAACAGACCGTAAGTGACAATAAAACCCAGTTCTCACCCAGAAAGTTCCAATTACTTGTCAGAAGAAACAGTATCGGACAAGTCAAGTCAGATCCTAATTTTTCTGCGTGAAATAAATATAAGGAAAGACATTCAGGCATGGGGTCTGTGCTGTAACCGCAGATAAATATGGCCTATAAATACAGTACTACAAATTGCCTACTGGTCTATAAAAATGCAGTACTTGTTACTATGAATTAGACAATAGGCATGCTGTCTACTGGATGTAATGTAATACATTCTGCTGGACTGTTATAACCTAAGGTGCAAAGTTGCATTCATATGAAAGAACCAATCATGCAGGACACACTGAACTATTCAATTTTCACCGAGAAACATCATCCTAATAAAAGACTAGCAAGGTTGGAACACTAACATCTCTCTGCATTGCTCATTGAAGTTAACACCAAACATGCCACAGTAAGGTATGCAAACCAATTCTTTAGCTCAAGATTTGCAGAAGTTTGGTTGTATTAGCTGACAGTCATATTCACAGACAGTAATTTATTATAGGATCAGTGAACCCCTACGAGCAGGAGATTCTGTCTGTAGATACAAACTACACTGTTCCAGGTCGACAGCTGATACCATCATGATGTGTCACGCTTTTAGCTGGGATAGTTAATTTCCTTCACTGTAGCCGGTACAGTGCTGCGTTTTAGACTTAGTATGAAAATAATGTTGATAACACACTAATGTTTTAGTTGTTGCTGGGTAGTGTCTACACCAGTCAAGGACTTTTCCAGCTTCCCATGCTCTGCCAGGTGCACAAGAAGCCGGGAGGGGAGGGGATACAACCAGGAGAGCTGATCCGAATTGGCCAAAGGGTATTCCATACCATGTGATGTCACGCCCAGTATATTAATTGGGGGGAGTTGGCCGGGGGAAGCAGCGATCGCGGCTCGGGGACCGGCAGCGTCGGTCGGCGGGTGGTGAGCGGTTGCAGCACTTGTTGTTTAGTTTTGGTTTTTTTCTCTCTTCTTCGAAGGTTTCATCTCTCTCTTGCTCATTATTTTTCTTTTCATTATATTATTATTATTGCTGTTTTATTTTAATTATTAAACTGTTCTTATCTCAACCCATGAGTTTTCTTACTTTGGCCCTTCTGATTCTCTCCCCCATCCCACAAGGGTGGGGGAGTGAGCGAGCGGCTGTGTGGTGCTTAGTTGCTGACTGGGGCTAAACCACAACATGATGTTACTCAATGAGAACTTAAAACTCAGCTCTCAGATGTAATTCATAGTTCATCTTGTATTGTGGGCAGTTTTGAGGATTTAGACATAACATTCTACACTAAAATGATAGGAGTCATTAGAATGCATCAATGAAATAGTGTCCCTCTGATTAATCTGAGTATTCCCATCACTTACTGTAGCTACAAAAATCCTAGCGGGACAGCAGTCAGTAGATATACTTAGATCTCATATGGGTTATAGATTAATAATTATACAGACTGTGAAAAATTGTCATAAATGTTTTTGTAGTTCTATTTGAAATAAATATTCTTTAGTCCATAGAGTATTTCAAAGGAGCAGTGGCAAATGGGTATAACACTCTCTGCTAAATTAGATAGCTTAAATTTTTAAAAATTGACATGACATGTCATAACAGGTTGTTGTCAGAACACATACAGTGATGTTTTTTCAAAAAATTCTCAACCTATCTCTATTAGTTTATCATGCTTTAGAACACATTGCTCAGAATCAGTCATTTTATGTAACTTGGGAATTCTCTGACCCAGTTCTTCAGGAGAGCTACAAGAGGTCTGTAGCAATTTGTACCCAATGTGGATATAATGCGCTCTATTCCTTCTGTTAATCTTCATGTTTATGTCAGTTCCTCTCTTCGTTTATCTTGAAAGTTACTATCAGCCTCCCCAGTCACCTTTTAGCCAATGAGCACCTGCACGGCCTGTAATAACGAAAATTTCTCCATTATCTTGATAAAGAAAACCTTTACCTCTTTTTCTTGAGCAGTCTGTCAATTTACTCTGGTTTTACCCTTACGACCAGTCCCTAGAGTGAGTCCTTTGAGATCTCTAAATCTCCAGGGCTTACTCAGTCCTTGATTCTTCTATTAAGACTGCCAACAGATGTACCATCTAATATTTTATTTCAAATCCTCACACTTTCTTAACTTGATAGCCTACTTCAGCAACCTTATCTTACATAAGTAGATATTACTTGTCTCTGTATTCCCATTCCAGGCAATTGCACACATCCTTAAATACCATTAAAAAGTCCCTGCACAGTCTGGGGACCTATAAGAGTTTACATGGGCTGAAAATCTAGTCAACACCACTGCCTGCTCAAAGTCTACCTGTGAGTAAGCATACATGATTTATTGTTGTTTTAAAAAAGTTATGCATTTTTAATCACTGATTTACATTAAACCACAAAAGGCATTCAAATTCACAGCCCTGTCTACATATTTTGTATCACCTTATTTCTCTTTTATCAGGTTTTTGAAATATGGTGAAGAATGTGCTCAAATGTAGGTCAGTGCAATAAAGCATAAAGGTTTTTATTAGGTTTTGTTGAAAAGTTGCATTTTTTTTCTGAATAGCAGAGTATATCGAGTTGGTTTGGTAAAACAAGAGGTATCAAAATCACATCTTTCCTTTTTATGAAAACTATATTTGAAATGGGTCACAGAATGGTAATGTGGCATTCACATCATATAAATGCTTACATGAAGTAAGTGTTCATATTTGCCAATTACACCTGTGGACTAAACCCTGAATCTTATTTCATTTATAATTTAAAACTTTAATAATTCTAGATATAATAAAACCAGCCACAGGCAATAGAAGAAAATAGAATTTTATAGGAAATCTAGTCCCTTTTACATCCCTTAAAATGCTCTCAATAACTCATATCAAACTAAAAATACCTTGTCCCAAATATTCCAAATTTAATAAGTTACAATATACCCTTAGAAGGAATTGAGAGAAGTAAGTGTGTCTTTATTTTGCAGAGGGTCCCTCAATAAGGAATCTTTTTGGTGAAAATGCATAGAGGAACTATGCTAGGATAAAAGCAGACAAGCTAAAACAAACAAACAAACAAAACCCAGCTTTTCCCTGCCTGAAGAAAATTCTGTCTTGATTCTAAATCTGGCAGCACCACTTTAACCCTTATCTCTGTGAGAACACACACTAACCAAGTACTTGAAAGATTTTTATAACCATTAGAGCAACAAGCTAACTGTGGTTTGTCTCCGGTGTTCCAGAAGACACCAGACAAACTATGCGCCACGGAAGATTATGCCTTCTGCTCCCACATTTCATATCATCACTGGTTGCAAGCATTACTTCATTAAAGTAAAATGTTGGTTTATCTAGAGATTGGAACATCTCCACTTAGGGTATATGCTCTTTCCAAGACCACACTGCCCAAAGTAATTATAGAAAAATTTGTATTTGTGCCCTATTGTGTCCAGCTTAGTTATTGGAGGGCTGGAAGGAAAAGGACAATCAGAATGATTATATCTTAAACTCAAAATTCACCAACATTTAAAGAATTATCTCAGAGGAATTACTGCTCCTTTACAAATTTGTGCATAAAAGTTTGTCATTTGCAATACATTTTCAGTCCTGTAGCTCCCATCAATAACCTACAGTCAGAAAAAATATCTTTCTTGAAGGATGCAATGAACTTTCTTATAGGATATAAAAATGCTAAGATCATGTGCAGTGAAGTTCTAATATATGAGCCCAATGATGGCAACTAAATGTTCACAGCTACTTCTAATTTAAATATGAGCTTATGTCTTAAGATTATCTGTTTAGGTTGACCCAAACTGAAGTGAAGGACTCCTTGGAATAAAATAAAATTCTGACAAGAAACTGGCAGAAAAGTGATTATCTTGTTGTTCAACTCTCTGCATTAGCTCCCTACAGAAGTCAGAATTATACCAATGGGCCTGTTAAATGTCTTTCTGGATCTTTAACTCAATTGCCACCTGAGCAACTACTTTCATTTATAAATCTCCCCACTGCTACATTTCAGGTCACAGTTTTTCCTTTGAAGTTTCCTAACAGACAATGACTATTCCAGTAGAGTTTCCTTTTCAAGCTTCTACAAAATGAAGTGAGTATTTGGGCCACAAAACCCACATGGTTCATGAAAAGAAGTAAAATCAATTAAATATGTTCACTTACCATTTCAGTAAAATATATTTTCTGCAGTGGGGTTTTCAAATAGTTGAGTATTTATGTATTTATTTATGTATTTATTAATTATTTCTGTAGCCATAAAAATTGTCAAATACTCCATGGATGGTTCTAATAATAACCAGTGGAATTCTCAACTCTATATCAAAACTCTCTCTGCTGACAGCGATTGAAAAGATTGAAAAGGGTGAGGAGAAACTCATGCCACTAAGAAATACCTCAACAGTTTGAAGATATAATGCTGCCATGGTGATGATGTGCATAAAGAAAAGCACTAGGAAGCAAGTGTAGACAGCAAGACTTAGTTTGACCTAAATTTCTGCTTATACAATTGGGAAAGCTCATGTACCTGCTCATGCACTTCTGGATAAGAGCAACACTTATTATACAGAATATCATTCAGTATTTCTGGATGTACTTCTCTAAGTGCAGGCATTCTTACTCATAAAATATAACTGCATAGATAGCCCAATCAAAATTTTTGTCCCCCAAAATCAGCACAGTAATCCAGGCACTGTGGGTCTCCACAAATTCCTTGTACAGGAGTGAAGCCACGAGAATTCAGTTCAGATCATTTTGTAATGGTTTTCAACACATGTCTCTCGGTAATAGGTCATTACTAGTGTTTAATAAGATCAGTTATGGACATATTAATAATCGTGCTTTTAAAAGCAAGAGAATTTAATCAAGTTTTTTCCTCCATCTGAAACACAACTGCATTTGTGTTCTGTTGCAACAGAAGAGAATGTGCTTTTTATCACCGGATCATATTCAGGTCAAATCATGGTGCCAGTGTGCTCATACATGTGCTTTGTCATCACTGTGCCTGGCCTCCCTGCCTGCTTGTAGAGAGACAGCAAAGGGGAACCCAGAGTCCCTGGATTCCAGACATACTGAAACAACACGAGTCTGGTAAATTTACCCTTGTTGCTTGCAGATTAGGCAAGCATAGCAGGAAAAGTATGAATATGTATGTCACATTGATATTGCTTTTAACCTGTAATCCAGGAATGTGCATATATTTTTGACCTACCAGTTTGATGCAGTTACCTTCCTCTTCATCAAACGGTTAGTGAAGATTCCATACCCTATAAATCCAACTAAAGTTCTATTAATTAGTTGCTGTTATTCCACATTGCCTCTTTCCAATTCAACTAGTGTTCATTGTGACATTTTGCCTGTGTGCTGTTATAAACTAAACCCAAAAAAACCAGAACAATAAATGAATTTTTATATTATGTATATACATGTGCGAAACTCCTACTACACCTGAGATGGGAAGGCTGTATTGCTGACAGCTTTTTTTTCTCTTTTTATGTGAAATGGTTCTGTGCATGTAGATGACTAAGAATGCAGGGGCAAAAATATCCATTTCTTTTGTTGCATTCAACTGCTTTACCAGCGGGATCAGAAGTTATGTAAACGACCAACCTTTATCTGGATGTTCCAGAATAATTTCACATGATGGTGTTTTGTGTTAAGGACAAAGAACAAAGCATTTTTTACCCCTCCTATTTCTTGACACTTAGAGGACACAAGGAAGACAGAAAGTTATAGACTTTTGGAAGGAAATAATGATAACTTCAGCTGCTTTGAAGGAATATTTAAAAATATTTTGTATTTGCATAATAAATTGTGTTATTCAAAGTTGATCTTCAAACTTCAGCAGCTGATGTATATGCCCCCAGTAATATTTGCAATGAAATTAGCAGGCTTATATTCTTTCTAAGTAAAGGTATTAAGAAAGTAACATGCCTGGAAATGTCAAAACCAGAACTATTAAATTGGATTTCACTGGATACACAGAACAGGGTGTTATTTTTTTACTATACATTGTGACTTAGATCCAATTCCAGGGCCCTCTTTTTCTATTTGTCACTGGCATAATTTCCATTTATAGGCTCAATACTCCATTTTTAGTGGAGTAAGCGTGAAACCCCCAATAGAAATGTTATTGATTAGGATTGAAGAATAACTGGTGATACTCAATATTTTCAACTTTTTTAACATTTTTCAAGTTTCATGTGCATCCCTACAAAAATGGAAAGGTAAAGGAAAGCACAAGAAATAAATGGAAGTAGTTAACTCTTATTTTCATTGATAATGAGTTGGATTTTGGGAGGTAAAACAGGATACCAATCTGGGCGACATTTAAGCTTTAATCTCACACACTGTTTTGTTCTCTTGCAGTTATACAGTTGGAAAGGTTCTGTGTATTAGTAAACCCAGATAACAAATGCCAAACTTTCCCAGCCACTATGGGAATGCATGCAGAGAAGAAACACAGTTGTATTTTAGATAAAGAAACCATACTGCCTGGTCATTTTTAATAGTCTTGTTACCTGTAACTCATCTGCAACTCCCAGCCTATTTAGTGCTTCCATGTGTTGGCAAGCAGGGCTCTGTTCTAATGAACACATAGGAGGTAAAGTAATAAATGAAAATTATATTTTAAGTGGGTTTTTTCTTGAATAAAATAGTTTTGAAAATCTACCTTGATTTTACCTTGAAAACCTGAGAGTATCTCAAGCTAAATATGATTTTCAGCTGAAACCTGGAATTTTCATTAACGGCAATTAAAATAACAAAATTGACTACATAATCTAATCAGTGTCCTTTCCATAAAGTAAGCGTATGTGTATGTATATATGTAGACCATACATATATTATTTAAATAAAATGATGTTCAAATTAAAAATCAACATAAACTATAGTAGTTCCCCACCACCGCTAATAAATAATATTGCACCTGGCATTTCAGACACATTAAGTTCATTTGAAATTGCATTCATTGATATTCTCTATTGCTTGAAAGTCTTAACGATATTTGAACTCTTCCGTCTTGCTATCCTGAACTGTGTCTGATATAATTTAAAAGTGACATATGATCATAAGGAAAGAAAATGTTTAATGTCTACTGTCACAGCACCATTTTTTCAGCTGGTGTGAAAATACATTGAATGGCAAGGCCAAGAGGGAACTGTATATCTAGAAACAAAGACATTCATTAAAGGATTCGGAATGCTAGCCAACTCATTTTCAACTGCTTCATGCTTAATTCATTCAGCAGGTAATGACATTTTACTAATATTAATACTGGCATTTTACAGCCAGCTCTATGGCAAGATGGACTTTCTTAGTTCTCTTGTTTGAAAGCAATGCAAATAGGGTAGGTAAATGAGAAATACTATTGAGTACTTTCAGGCTCTAAAGAGTCAGATTCTGCTGTGTTTACACATTTCAAATAATACTTCATAGTTATTTTCATTGATTCCTATGATTGCCTTTGTAGATAAAAGTAACAAAGGCAGCAGAAATAGGCCATAATATTTTGTCACATTCTACTCTGCCTTCAAATATATAGAGTAATTCAATAGATTTACAACAGCATTACTAAGAATAAGATTATTTGAGCTATTTGCTATCTGCATTTCAAGCTTAAATACCAAAGGATAGTTAATAAGAAGTACCTGAAACAAACACACTTTACTATTAGGGTAAACAACTTCAGTGAAGAACATATGGCTGATTTTCATTCAGCAAAATGATATTGTTTTTCTATATTTGTGGATTATATTTGTGATTAGTATACAAGAGATCATGTCAAGCTTATTTTTAAGTAGAATTATATCAGTCTATAATTATATACTTATATCTATTTTATATTATTTATAATACATTGCTATATATTTGTTTATACATTACATTCAATTATAATACTTTTATTTAAAAAAATTACACTTCTACCTCAGCTTTACACCCATTATAATTCACACCGTGATCTCACTGAGGATTTTCATTCCTACAGGACAATTCACAAACACATACATGCACTGGCAATAAAAATGTTCCATTGATCTTTCTTTCATAATTGTGGAAGGAGCTATATATAGCTCATCTTATTGTGGGCATATGTTGTGCCTCCAGGAGGATCTGATTAGATGAGATACTTGGAACAATTCCATGAAACAACAAATTGAGATAATGAGTGCACTGAATACCTAAAGCCTTGCAGACATTTATGGACATGCTTAACTTCATGCATACCGTTAATCCCATTGAAATCAGAGTATGCCTTTGCGTAGACAACAGAGAGTTAGATGCTAAACTAGATATTTATATTCCATATCAGCAGAGTATCTGTGCACTCTAGAGTCCTTACAAGTTTCTTCTATTTACCAGCCCTCTGAGATGGAAAGTAATGCATTAATTTTAAACAGAATACACTCTGCTGCATTTGGTCTATGATAGCATGTCCAAAATCCTTAATTTTCAAGTTTTATTTTGTTTTGTTTCATTTAAACATTTTCATATATGGCTAAGATAAAACACAGAGTGGTTGATGCCTACTAATTTTAATACATTTCAGAAAGTCTGCATATTGTCCAGATGGAACCGCAACTCTCCCGGAGAAATAAATTCTTTCTTAGTGTGTTAACAGGCGACTCAAGAATAGAACTTCTAACTTGTATGTAATGTTAATCTCAGTATGTGTTTATCGACTGTAAAAAATATGAACTTACCTAATAAGAGCCACCGGAAGATGGATTCAATCATACATCTCGACATCTTGACATTCAGATGAAAAGGGATCCTATCAACTCAAAATTTAAGTTGGGTAATGATCGTAGAAAATCTTCACACACAGTCCAGCTGCAATTAAATAAATAAATAAATAAATAAAAAGCTAAAATGAAGCTCTAGAAGGTCAGTACTCTTTGTCATTATCCATTATCATCATCTACTGTAAGGGCTCATAGAGATTGGCCTGTGTCTTTCTAGTCACCACTTTAAAAAATACATTGTAAGGAGAGATGATGTCAGAGAACACTGATGAAAATGATCAAAGGAGGTATATAAGAAAATAGTACAGGATAAATGGTGTAGAGGAAGCAAAATTAGGGTCTGTTTCTTTTTTTATGAAACAATGAAAAGAGAGCACTCAATAGAAAACAAAGGTGGAAAAATAACTGTTTTGCTTTAATTATCAGGAAGGGTGGAAAATTGAAAATAACTTTGTTTTAATTGTTGCAAAGGTCAAGAATTTAATATAAATCAACATGAAACTGTATAGTTGTGTAAATAACCATGAATGTGATAACAAAATTGCAGGAAATCATTAAGCTTCACATTTTAAGATTGAAATTCTAAGTCGATTCAGTGTGACCCACTGTGGGTCACATTACTCCCCATCTGTCTTCAGAAGCAATCTTACAGCTTCTTTTGGAGCATTGAGTCCTAGCTACTACCAACAAGCAGGAAACTGTTGGGGTATCTTTTACTGATATATTATATAATATAAATAATAGAATTATAGTATATTTTCAGCATTTTAGTAACTCCACAGGACAGATAAAAAAGTTTATTTAGAAGGATCTGTGTTTTACCACAGTTACTAAATAAGATTTTAAAATATTCTGTTTTCCTACTTGAAATATGCAGGTTGAAGTTGAAAAAAAAAATAACTGGAGTATATGCCAAATACACTTAAACATAAAAGTGTAGTTGTTGTAGAAAAAAATACTTTCTCTATAAGGAAATGGCATCATCCACAGTGACATGCAAATTAGAAGTGGCTCTCTGGTTTTACAATGTGTTGCCATTTCTTCAGCAGCATGTAAAAGACTGCACATAAATAAATTTATATCATTAGATCCTCCTCTTTAGATTTCAGAATAGGAAAATTTTTGAGATATAACACTACATTTCAAAATGTATTTCTCTTGTCTGATTTGGTGTTTCAAAAGTCTTCTTCAAAGATCTAAACTTATTTTAAAGATGGGTGAAAATGAGTCATCTCAGCCATTGATCAACTGAACTGGAAGAAAACCAAGTGACAGTTGCCTTGGGTTAACCAGTAGAACCAATATATATTCAACAATAGAAAAACAGAGTCATCTGAAATGTTTACCTCAAAAGCTTTGTAAATATTTCTAGTGTTCTTGGAAATAGCGATAAGGGTTATGGTTTGCTATTAAGCTTTTCCTGATTTATCCCAGTAAGCAACAGAACAAAAGATCTTTGAATACACAACCTCACTAAAGACTGATTTTTAAAATAATGGTATTTAATGCAGTTGATAATTTTCATTAACTGCACTATCTCAAATATCTTAAATTTGAAATGCTAAACACAATTATGAAATAGCCAATAAATTAGCATCTGCAGAGAATCCCTTAATATGAAAAATAATGCAGGCTTTAGTTAAGAGGTTATATTTATTTTAATCAGTGTCTGCCACAACTCGTAGCTTTGTCAGAATATTACAGTTTCTTCAGGCTTTATCTGCAACAGAAATCTAATGGAATACAGAAAGACACAGCAAGGGCAATTCAATTACTGAATTGGAGCTCAGTTCCAGTGTCATTGCAAGAAACTATCAAACCATTTTGCAGATGTCACCTTCACCACACTAAGCACATTGAACTCAGTAGTGGACTGCAAACTGCTGTTGGTCATGCAGAAAACATGTCATAACACAGCTGCTTAGTTCAGAGAGGCACTGGGAACCTCCACGTCCTTCCCAAAAAATATTAGCTCAAGTAAGATACATCATAAAGTAAACTTGGGCATTGCTGTTATCACCACATTCAGGATTTAGTAGATAAATGATACAGAGTTGTGGTAAGGTTAGCAGCTAACATCTGGAAGAGCACTTCTGTGAAAGCAGTAACTGAAACTGGAATTGTCTTCACCATGAGAAAGAAGGCATTCAGGGGAACAACAGGCAATTAAGTTACTACAATAGTCTCTTTCCTACTGTACTACCTTCAGCTTCCTTAGCATGTAATTCAAATTCTATGGCAGCACAAATTACACCACTTTGTCAGCTACACAGACTTCCATGTGTAAACATAATTTGTATCACAATTTACATCATCGCTAAATGAAATGACAGTGATAGTGGGAAATCCAGAGGGATGCACAGGTTAGAAGAATCAGCACAACATGCCTGCCTGTCTGTTACTTACATTTGGGATAGGGTCTAAATGGCCTGCACCTCACCTAATTCTGGTGTCCGCTGTTTCCTATGGGTTAAAGGTATACAAAAGTCTAATAAAATGCATAGCCACAGGACTCTATATGAAATTTCAATCATTTCAAAACAGCACAAATTATATGAGTACTAAGGCAGTGGACAGGTAGTGCCACAGGAATTACACATGGTTTATATATGGCATCCATCATAGAACTTGAAATGTATCAGCCTTCATTCTACATTTTCACTCTAAGCCACAAAACCCCAAATTTTGCAGGTGACATGATGAACTTGTCGAATAAACTCCATAGGTTGCAAAATAATACCTTCATTCAATAGAACTTTTGTCTTGAAGAGATTTACGTTGCGTGGGTGAGGACGTCAAAACAGTCTCTATAACCAATATTTGTTTTTATGTTTGTTTTAATGTCTTACACATGAGAAGATGGCAGAGCTGAGGATAGAAATTACAGCTGAACAAATATAATAAATGCAATACAGGAAGCATTTCCCTTTCAATTACAAAATTTCAATCTAATACTCTGACACTTAAGTCATACAAATTAAAGGCCAGTGGCTACTCAACTAGGCTATGCAATCCCTAGAGGACTATGTGCCCACACTCTCTATTCCAATAGAGATACACAAATTAACATTTGGTATCATCTGACTAGTCTTTTTGTACTATATATCAGTCACTCTTTACTCTTACAAAAGGTATTTCTGGGAATTTCACAATCCCTAAATGGCATTTCTTAACTTAGTGTGTATTGAAATAGCCGTACTCACATTGGCATTGATACGAAACTGTTTGAATTTCATTAATTCTCTGAGATGTTTTTGTGGAATAAGGATTTCATCAAAATAATAGAAGATGCTAATTTCAAAAGGATGTGAAACTGCTTTAATGCTAGTGATAGAAATTTGTAATTCTGAGACAAGAATGGTTCCTGTGTCTTCTTGCAAATTTTCCATTATTCGGCAACTGGAAATTTTTATAAAGTGATGCTAAATACAATTTTTTTGTTTACTTTTATTTTTTGAAATGTGGACTGATTTTTTTTCCCTTCCAAACTAGTAGCAGAAGTCTGATTCTATTCTGATGACACAGCCACTATAATCAAGATCGGAAGTTGTCCCTCTAAGTTTTGCTTCTTATTTGCCTTTCACAGCAGCATACATGTTTTCCAATACTATAAAATAATTTCCAGCACCACAGTTCCCAACGTAATCATAAGTAACATCATTGATTCTTGCCTAATACATTTTCTGCTCATGTTCTCTTCCTCTTTTTTCTCAGATTGTTACAAGGCCCAAAAAAACACTTCAGATTTTTCTTTTATTTTTTGTTTTTCTTTCAAGAGAAACAAGCAGTATGGAGTACAGCTGGGTTGTCTGAAAATAATGAGGAAACTTGAAAGATGTCAAAACTGATTGAAAGGGAATATATGTTTTTCATTCCAAAAAGCTTTTCTAACAGGTCTGTTTAGATATTTTGTTTAAAAATTAATTAAGAAACAGAGGAAACATACTGAAAACCAAATTCAGAAAAATCTTTTGTTTTTTTTTTTTTTTTGACCAGTATTGCTAAGTAGTTCTGTTCAAACAAGATTTCTCTGTGACAGCTGATGACAGAGGTGGAAAGAGAGGCATTTGAATGTACTTACGGTAATTTCCCTTTAAATTTTGAACTAGAGATGGATAAAGTGAAGTTTAAATCTCAATCCCAAATTGAACTTTAAAGAAAAAGGTATTTGTAATTTGGATCCAAATTCTCAAATCTTAGCTCATCACCAGTTTGATCTCACAACTTGATAGACTGCCCTGTTCTATACACAGCTAATGAACTATCGCTGCTGGAGGTGGCTGGAAATTTGCCAGCAACCTAATAAATAGGCTTGTCAGGAAAAGGTAAAAGGAGGCAGAGCTGTGGTTGTGGTACATAGTCCATGGTGTATTAAAAAAGTGATAATGGTAAAAGGCACATCTGTAGGGAAAAAAAAGGCCTGTGTCTTGCCTTTTGAGGATATCTTAGGCTATTAGCAACCTCCTCTGCTCCACTATCACAACTAAATTTTCATGCTCTACTTGCTAATTATATTATTGACATTGTTCAAATATCTTCAGATTGTTTCTTTGAAATATCTTGTCTGGATTTTTACTTTAAAATCAATATCATATTCCTTTTACATCTATTTCACCAGACTAAAAGGCACTTAACATTTGTGAAATTACTAATTTGTTTCAAATGTTACATGTTTCTTTTATTAGTTGTCCTTTGAGATCTCAATCATGTAATCCCTTAGGGACAGATACTACTCTAGTCTACCACAGAATTTCCACTGACATCAATGAGAGATGGACCTGTGGATTTATGGTAGAATAAGACTCTTAGCATGAAGATTCTTTGTTTGGGACTAGGTTGGTCTTAGCTTTTAGCTAAGCTTTTAAGCTAAGCTATTCTTAGGCTGTGGAAGCAGCTTCTTATTAATCAGTAATATCGGCCTATTGAAGCTTTTACAATTTGACTTCTCTGATGGTTTGGAATTCCCAAAAGAAACAGTGAAAACCATACAAAACTCCCCCTTGGCTGCCCACTTATAGTTCAATTGAATTTTAGGCTTCATTTTAAGTGTTTCATTCTTAAAAGCTGAATAATTTCTTTGTCATTTTAGTATGTTGAGGAAGAAACAGGAAAAGAAATGTTGATTCTTTCCTCAGTCCACAGATCTTAGGGCTAATTTCCTCCAGGTAACAATCTTGTGGAAGTAAAACAGCATTCTCTTCATTTTCAGTTTTGCGCATAGCTTACAATGTTTGTGATTTGCTGAACAGAATAAACCTTCCAGTCCATAAATTACTGTGTATGCATGTGAAAAGCACATCTCAAGGTTTGGGACTGAATTTTTTTGTTTGTTAGTTGTAGGGAAGATTAAAAGTATTTTCCTCAGATACAGGGCTACCCCTTTTGTCTCCACATAAAACATAATTAATTACTGAAATTAGCTTGCTAGTTAGACAATAGTGAAAAAAGTAAAATATATAAAAAAAATTAAAATATTTTGCAGTTGAAGAGCTGAAATTTAACAAATTGTGATTACAGCTTGAGTAGAAAATGCATGGTTGAAGATGAAAATATAAAGCAAAGATTAGCACTCATGTATTACCTATTGGGTTGTTGGTATCACGACATCTCTCATTACCAGTCTCAGCAGTTCTACCTGCTGTCAGATCTCGGTTCTAGTGTCATGAATTTTAAACTTCCTGTTGCTCCCAGGAGGTAACATTCATAGAACAGTAGATCAATTTTTAACAAACCTTACCCTGATCGAATCTTATGTTTACTGTATTCCTCAAAAGCTACAGAAATAACCATTTTCCCTCTTTTCTCTGATTCTTAATGGGAAAAGAGGTTTTGCCAGATTAGTCCTTACTTTTATGCAGACACACAAAAAGGCACATAGTCAGTGAAAAAGAAAACTCATCACTTTATCAGTCACAATTTGCATCCCTGATTCTCCAAGGTTGCACAGTAAACCTATAGACTGAAGAACAGGAAGAAAATTAGAATGGGAGAAAAGGGCTAAGAGCTCACCATTCACTCTCATATTCTGCTAGTCAAGGATAGTCATGCAGAACAGAAAGGAGGAAGAAAGAATTCATCTGTGATTTTCTCCTGCTCTGCATCTGTCTTCTAGCATCCTTGAGAAACTATCCCAAGTCCATAACAGAGGGATTTAACAGCACTGAAAGGTACTGACTCATCTTAGCTACCTGGATTCAGGGGGAAAAAAAATCAGAATACATAAATTAAATGACTCTTTAGAACATATAGGAGTACAGTTGTCTCCCTCTATATATATGTGGACATGCAGGCATACATGCACACATAAACATGGACACACTTAGGCACACAAATTTAAGAGATTTAAGAGTTTGATTTGGCTGATGATGTTTTCTGACCAGCAATAAAACTGTGCCATTGGGTCCCATATCCTTCATTACGTTTAAGTTCCACTCTAACCTCCTCAACATGTTCTTATGTTTCAAAAGTCTTCAAAAATTATGATCATGTTAAACAACCAATGTTTGACTGTGTTCCTCCATTTCCAGCTGAGAAACTAAAAAATAAAATGAGGATTATGTAATTCTGAATCAGACTTGTCCTTTAATTTGTCAATCTAGTGAAGATTTTAGGGGCATTCTCAAACAATTTGGTTCTCTGATGATTTGCTGAGCTGCAGTCTTCTTGGTCAAATATCATTACAATAGGTACCTGTTCAAAATCACCAGTTAACACCAATTAGTATAATTATACAACAATTCAAAATTATTTAATTACTACAAAATTGTGAAGAATTCCTTGGTAAATACTACAAAGGCAGTATTGCACCTTATTCACTGCCTTTGACTGCAGAAATCAGAAACTAAGGTTTAGGATATGAATAAATTATTTAGCCAGATGGCTTTTTCTAACATGACTTCTTAACTTTAAATGAATCCCGATCTTAGAATTCTTTCAATAATTTTATTATAAGCATCAGGAACCTTTCTGTTACTTACCAGTCCTTTTAAGAACCAGAAGAATTAATTAAAAATGTACTGCCCTCTCAAAAGGCTGATTAGTTACTTCCAGCAGTCAACAACAATCTCCTTATATTTTTGTGCTTAACTACACTACACAGAATCTCTAACCAAGCCAGAATACATGGACCTTTCACCATTCCTTTTATTATGTGATCCAAATGTCACTCTGATCTATTTTAAACTTGTGGCACATTAAATATTTGTCACTATTTTAGTTAGTAAGTAGGGCAAGTTATTTTCTTAAGAAATAGTATTTACTGTGCATGTGGGCGGTTGGTTTTATTCCTTGATGTATTCAACAGTTCAGAGATGTTGGGTTTTCCAGCCCTGTAGAACATGGCATAGGGATTTACATCTCTTCAGAACTGACAGCAACTGTTAAGATCGGTGATCCCTAGTTGACAGTGACAGCTGACAAAGGTCATTCAAGAGTTAAAGATGAATAAAAGGTTCTAAAATATGAATGTGGAAACAGCTTTAAAGGAGGGAAGCACATCTGAAGATGTGACATCCCATTTAGCAAAAATTATCCTCAAAACTGCAATCTGATGGGTAATACCCAAAGCAATTTCCTAAAAGAAAAATTACTGCAGAAAATATAAGATAGGAACAGAAGAAATCCAGTATCTAAAGCTAAGGGAAAGCTGTTTTCATACATGCTGTGATTTGAAATTAGTCAGTCTTGATAGACTGTTACCAGCACAAACCAAAAAAAAAGAAAAAAACAAACCCTAAAACATTACCAACACAAGACCAGTTATTTGTTATTTTTCTCAGTATTTCTGCATATTCACCAGAATGACTGGCCAAGCATAATTTCCCTGAGGGACTCAGTTATGCTTGACAAATCAGAAAATATATGATTTTGTATACTCTTGAAGCATCAACTCTATTATTTGCATTTACATTCTTGTTTGCTGAATTCCAAGTTTTTATTAGCTTTTCAAATGTGGGATAATATTAATCTTTATAGAACCTGAAAAATACCGCTATAATCAACACTTTCCTTGTCCCCAGCTGTTATAGCAGAGATTTGTATAAAGTGAATTGGAATAAATACAGAGAGAACCTTTTAAAGCAACCCACTTTTATGACTAAATAGACAAAGGCAAAGAATATCAGAGAAATTAATTTCCTTCGATGTACTGTTTTAGTCTACTACTCTACCAGTTGAATGATAAAATGAATAACATGGCTGGACCTCAAGGAAAGGTCTGCATAGGTTTACATGGATAATACAAGACACCTGGCAGAGTATTCTTTAACAGCCAATGTACTCTTCTGATTCTACTGAAATATAAGACAATACTTATTTTAATGAAAGAAGCAAGTAACACAGGCTTCTTACACTGAAAATGATCTTAATACTCTACCTTCTCACAAACCACTTAAAGACTGCTTAAAATGAATTTATAAGGCACAATTATGATTGAATTGTGGTTGACTGTAGATCAGAGAATGGTTGTTTCGAAAGACTAAACTACTTCCTACAATGAACTGTAATGTAGTATGCTGTAAGTACCTCAGCTAATGCTATAGCTCAAAAGTAAAATCACAATAAAATATATGAACATTGTCAGATTTCAGACCTTCTCAGGAGGGACAGATATATTTTGATAAAGGTCAGCTTGCCTCTTATTCTTTCCCAAATAAAGAGACTGAACAAAGTTCAATCTACTATTATGAGCCACATTTTCCAGAGCTTTCAGCTTTTTCATAGCTCTTTCCTGAACCCCTTTCAATATTTTGCTCTCAGTTTTGATGTCTGGAACTAGAAATGGAATTCTAATAATGTTCTTGTCACTGCAGGGATAATGCAGGTGAAGTGTTGCCTCCCCACTTCTAAAGGATATTCCTCTAATCATTTAAGGATTACGGTTGCTGATTTTAGTATAACTCTAGAAAATATGTTCTGATAGCTCCTGACAGTTTCATTCTGATTTTTATTTCCATGAATGCAGAGCATCCAAAATCAAATTGTACATCACAAAAAATGCATTACAAAATTTTTTTCTTGGTGTTACAGATGCCTATATAAGGCATTGGATTCTAATGCATTCACTATCTGAATGAGTTTTGCTAGCGCATACTAGCAAAATAAATAACCCTGTGTTGCTTCTGGCTCATGAAAAAAGGAAAATGAAACAGATTCAAGGCCATAAAACCAGTTCCCAGAAAGGACCAACACCAGTCATACATCCTAACTAGTCTCTCCATCTCCACGATAAATAAACCAAACAACTCTGAAAGAACCAGTTTGGCCTTGCGAATTTCAAGTGACAAGTCCACTGTCTTTGTGATAAATTCAGTCATCAGTCATGCTTCATCAGTCTCACTGCCTGAAATTATGTCCTGGACCAAGGGTTGATTTACCTGACTTCAACTGCCACCATATGATTCTCATCCAGTCCTTACAACATGATCAGAAACTTCCTTCACATTTCCCCTTTCGATCATGATTATTCCTGTACCGTAACTGAAGAATATGGAAACTTTCTAAAGAAGCAAAGTTTCTCTAGAAAATGCCTACAGATTTTGTCTGAATTATGAGTTTGATGAGTTCCCACAGAATCAAAGGCAAATGCCTACAAACCAAGCATGGATTCTTTCAAAGTACATGACGGTCCAGATCCATTTGGAAAAGCTATTTAGGATCAATCTACCTCAAGATGGTTTCAGGAAACATCTGCAAGACACCTTGCTACCAAACTAAGGTTCAGGTTTACCAGATTATAGGGCAAATTCACTTGGTGAATTTCCATGTAAATTATTCTTGGCTTGCAGGCTTCCCAAACCAGGGGAAACCTCAAGATGCTTTAAGCAGAGGGACCATGGGGACCCATTCCCCATTTGTCATAGTGATTAAGAAGCAGATGACAATACTGTTGGCTTTCTACCTTTTTCCTATAAAACCTGGAAGCCAAAATCCTTGGATTCTCAGTATCAATTACAATCCCAGCTTTGGGATTTCAGGCAGCCAACAGCAACAATAACAATAACAGCTTAAATTTCTTTTCTTTGTTCCATAGGCCTTGGGAGAATATTTATTTAAGAAATAGCATATATTTGGTTTCCATAACAACATTTTCTGCATGGTACTAAATATGAAAACAAACAAATTAACCCTGCAAGTCCCAGTGTTCTCAACCAGCCAGCTCTGTCCTCAGGAAGCTTTTTTAATTAGCATTTAAAGAATAAGCTGATTTTTTACATGCCTCAGGATATTTTTTAAAAATCCTTAGCTTGTGGCTTTTCTGAACCTATTCCAGTTTTTTCTTAGAGAGATCAGACATATCTGTTCAATACATCTCCCTTATCCACATCATGCTGGGTGTTTCAAAATGTCTTACTATACATAACGAGCAACACCATTTCTTACATTTCTTCTGTTCCTTGTATACTACCTTAAGGACCACAGATTTTATTCCAGTGATACATTTAAGAAGATTTAGCACAACAACCAGGATGTCTAATGGTTCTGATTAGATTCTAGGTTCATTTTTAGAAATATTAAATGTACCACATTTACTGCAAGTACTAGAATTCCTGGTTCAGATATTTCTCACTAAAATAAAACTGGGTTAACAGAAGGTAGCATGCAGCTGGTGTCAGAGGAATGACGTGTTCAGGAAAAAAAAAAGTAATGACTTTTCCTAGTCTAGGCTTTTTTTAGAGAGACAAACTATTTTTTTCTTCTAGGAAGTACATAACCATGTCACCTATACAACTTCTAAGACTTGGAGTGTGCTGTTAGAAATGTTCCATATACAGTCATGGCAAGGACATTGGTTTAAATTTGGACTTTCAAAAATCTGATCCAAATTCCCAGATATGTCATAACCACAATGGGCTCCATCCAACAAGGTCCTGCAGTAGGGTCCTATCTCTCTTAACCTACTGATTTCCAGACCTGCACCAGTGGACAAAAAATGGAGGGTGAATCCCAGATATAAAATGCATCATTACTGCTGTCTCATACTGACTTTTGTTAAGAGGAAAGTAAGCAAAGAAATGAAAGAACCTTCTCTATCTTCAGTTTTCTAGTCAAGAAAAAAACACTTATAGAAACTGATAATAATAGAGCAGCAGCTCCATGGTTTAGTTTCTCAGAAATACCACATGGTGGTGATTTTACAAGTAGTTGTTGCAGATCTTTACCTTGTTGTGAACTAGTGCCCTATTTAATATCTGCCAAACAGAAGCTTATTTCTGCACTTACAAACTTTTCCCTCTATTTCCCAGTGAAGCTTTTACAGAATATGTTCAGCTACATGAATAAGAACTCCCACAAGTAAAACACTCTGAGATCCTGCCACCTCATGGATTCTACTCTCATTTGTGAAAGTGCTGCCCCCTGAGAACAGTTTGCACATCGAAATGAGGAATAAAAAAATTAGCCACGGTCATTGCAACCAAAACCTTCAAAAACGCATCCAGAAAAGAAGCAGTATAAGAAAAACCTATGTCAAAGAAAGAAAGCTGCTAGTATCCACTTATGAAGGGGTTGAATACACTAAGCATGCATTAAAGAAAGAGAATCCAAGCACTTACATTTTCAAGAAAAATGAGATTCACATTGTTTTCTTCTTTTACTGATTGCCCCTTCCTAGAAGAGACATTTACTTTGTCAGCCAAGAATGACATTAAATTGCATAAGAAAAATTGCAGCTTCCCTAGTAAGCAGTTTCTAAAAGATTTAGAGACTGAATGAATTGTAGAAGAGAGAAGCTTCAAATCTGTTGATTATGCTGTTAGACCAGTTGACAACCCAGTCCATTGCTGAAAACCACTCAAGCACTGCTTGTGACTTGTCACATTCTTTAGAATTCTGAGCAGAAAATATTCCTGTGTCGACTGAATATTTTCACTAGCTTTCCATTGGCTTTCCTGGGGTCTTCCCTAGCATTTAATTTTCTTACTGGTTTAGTATCTATTTATATAATATTTAATATTTATAAGGGGAGTTGAGATACGCTTTACACAAGTGCAGTGGTATGTAGTTGTAGTAGCTGAGACAGGCATCAAAACTTTACTAAGTACAAATTGTTTACATACAACTCATATATATATATCCTGTTTTCATGAAAATAATGGTTAACTGCTGATGCTGTAAAACAGAAGGGGGAAATACAAAGCAGTGACCTAAAGTGACCAGGGAATGCCATTTTCATCATAGGGCAGTATATCAATCATACCAAAAAAAAAAAAATCAACAAGAAAAAATATTCCTTCTCTATTTTAGAAAGCATAAGAGCGTGTGTGCAGCCCCTTCTGTCCATAGCACAGCTGATGCATACAGCCTTTTTCTCTCATATTGTTGATGGCAGTAGCGCAGCCCCTCTTGCGTAAAGAAAATTTAAGGGAGTATGTTATATGTATACAATACATATTTTTGTAACTTCAATACAGACCAACACAGCATAGAAAATCTTGCCTCACACCCACAGTACTCATGCACACTACCTGTGTGCAAAATAGAACTAACCAAATACCTTTCTTGAAGTGGTAGGTTTCTCTGGGGAGACAGAACATGTTACAGATATAGTCCATTTTGCATAAACCAGATTAAAAGCTGTATCATTACACACCTTAGTCACCTGGAAGACTGGAAGTTAGCTAAGGCAGGGGAGAACAACCTCAGAGTAAAACCTGTTTACTGTGGTACAACAGGTGAGACTAAGTACTAGTTTCCAGGACTTAGCTTTATATGGGTAGAGGTAATGCCATTTGTAAATAATTGAAATGATCTGTAGAAACAATCCCCTATACTGTATGTTTATGAGGACTATTTTCAGTCAAAATCACTGTATGATTTCCTGGAACGCTGAAAATAAAGAAGACTTTATACAGCACAGCTCTCCTCTACGCTTTCTCCTATTTAAAACCAGCTACTAACCAGGAAGATGTAACTATAAGAACTACTAGCATTTTGAGGCCAAACAAAGATAAATCCATTCTTCAATGCTTTTGCAGACAAACTGTAATAAGCCCTTCATGTCAAAATCCGTTATGCATAATTGGCTTTGTGCATGTAGATGGATGAAACATTTCCTGATAGTTGTGCTATTTTTTATTCAGACCAAGCATTCATTATGCCATTCAAATCAGAAACGTGTATAGCAAAACAGCTGATTTTGCTGGGAAACCAGTGCTGCAAATAGTTCTTAACATCATGATCTGGATGTGGACAAAAATCATGAAGGAATTTGCAATATTTCCAAGTAGATTAAGGGTCACAACATTTTAATGGAAAGCAATAAATTTTTCCTACTATGTACTTCTACTCCAAACGAGTTGTGCCACACCAGAAGAGCATAGTGAAGAGAGCAGATGGTGAAAAATGCAGCCTTTCAACCTTTGCACAGCAGCCCAAAGTCTCAATTTAAACACTCCAGAGAAGGCAAGGCACTTCAGCAGCTGCTAGTAAGTGCAGAAGCTTTGTTATACAGGTTGAAGTAATCCGAGGATCCTTTCCTAAGCTATGTGAGCAGAGCTCTTCCAGCAGTGCTGCTAACACAAAAGGCTTCTGATATACCTCCAGCTCAACCAGGTTGACAGATGTTCAATGTGTTTTACTCCTAGGTTAAGAATTCTTTACTCTTTACGCTCTCTTGATAATACTGCTTAACTGAGGTTAAATAAAAAGTCATTACAGTACCTATATTTAATGCTTTGTGCACTATGCAACAGAAAATTCTTATTTTAGAAGAATTAATACACATTTAAATATCTTAAACACATGTAAGACAACGTATGGTCTTTCCCAGCTAGAAATATTTCAGATTTCTCTACAATTCTTCCAAGTATCAAAGTTGATCAGACTACTGTCCATATAGGAAAATTTAGAGCATTTCCATCTGAATAAAGCTCAGCATTAGCGTATGCAGTCCTTAGTCTGAAAATGAGGTTGCCAGGGGATTACAGTGTGCTCTTCCAAGAGAAAAATCAAATAGCAATTCTACGGGTTATATGTTTCTAACTATAATCAACTATAAGCATAAAGGTCTAGGCACAAAAACGTCTTTTCTTAATGAGAGAGAACTGTGTGAATAAGGATTTTTCTTTTGCTTTAACAGCAGGTATTACTAACTCCACAACACACGTATTGCTTTAAAAAGGCATAAAGCATATTCTTTTTATTATTTTCTGTTAATAAATTACCCATGGGATGTTTATTTCGACACTGAATGCATCAGTGTCATTCTCAGTCATCTGACCATAGTCATAGGTCTCACCATTGATTACAGCAGACTTTGAATCAGTACTCCTGCCCACTCACTCCTGCTTGCTGGCTCCACCTGTTACATTTCTTCTAATATTATTTTCTATTCTTGTAACTGCATGTGCACTGGATTTCTAGGACCACAAAGAATCCCACCAAAGTAATTTCTGTGAATAAATGCTTCTTCCACAGTTTACTTGGGAGCATTGCATTCATTCATCATTCAAAAGCTGAAATTTTGAATACATAAGAACAACATAATCTCCTCTGTCTCTTGACTGGATTAACACAGTTCTTAAAAAAAAGGTCGGAATAAAAGAGATTAAAAACAAAGCCATCTGATGAAACGAAAGGATTATTCTATTTATTGTCATGAGGATTTTTTTCCTGTTTTTAAATTAGTCTCTTAACAGGATACCTGACTTTATTTCTCTGAACATTTCTGACAGTCAATACATTGTTAAAGTATCTTAGAAAGAAAAGCATACCAAAAAAGAGGGCAAAAAACTCAGTGAATTCTAAATTAAGCAAATGTTAACAAATGTTTTGGCAGATATTCCCTCAGTTTAATTACAGAAAAAGTCATGTTTAACTATCTTCTGCATTACAAACAGAGTTCCTTGAAAATGTATTCTGTGTATGTCTATATAATGTATATGCATATCTAACACTCTTACAAATGTATTTTTTCAATATAAAGCTGTTGATTATATGCGCTATTTACAAAATTAGAACAATGTTCATTTGGATCCCTGAGACAAGGAGATGCGTTATTACCATGTAATGTGTTTTCCTTTTCAGAATAGAAAGACAAATCAGATTATTTTAGATAATACTCTGAAACCAAGGAAAACTTCCATTATTGTATTAAAACCTGGAATGGAATGGCCTTAAAGAGCCATTTGAAATTCTTTGGTATGAAGAAACAGCAGTCAGTGGTTTTCAGTTTGCAGTCTTTCTTTCCAGGGATCTATGGACTATTCATTGAAAGGATACACAAAAATGTAATTATGAAAACCAAATTTGTTGTAAACACAATATATTTGTTTTTGTGGGCATACAAAAAACAGCAGAGGCTGAAACCCATTAATACTATTGCCTTCCCTCAGATGAAACAACAGTTTTGCAAAAATAAGTTTAAGAAGTTAGGAAAATATTTTAAAATATGCAGATTCCTTACTCTCAAAAGGAAACCAAGGGTTTACTTCATAACCAAGAGGTTATGAATGGTGTGGAGACTGATAGAGGGATACAGAGACCTTCAAATCCTTGAGCTGTGTGGTAGGAAATATAAACTAGGTCTTGTTCCAACACTGGAAGGTGACGCTTTCTGGCTATGAAATAGGGAAGTCACTAAAGTAAAATGATTGTTAAGTTCCAACACAAAGGTCTAGACAACAGCAGCTCTAAAGAGAACGTGACATTATGCAGAGAAATGGAAGAGAAATGCTGCCTATATATGTGAATTCAACCACAATTTGTCTGCCTGTCATATTTTAATCTTTGATACTTGTGGATATTAGAAGTAAATCAATTAACACCCTAAATTTACTGCTACCAAATGTACACACCTTCTATTGTTTAGACACTATAGTGAAATACATAAATTACCAGGGTTAAAGCTATCATCTGAGCTCCATTGACAGAGATACATCCCTCTCTATGCACCAGTACAAACAATTTTTTGCAGTATGATAGGACATGTAGTGTTAGATGAGTTGGTTCTCATCCTGCTACAGCATGCAAGTGTGTACCTACTGCACATTTTTCCACTTCTTTTCTTCCTAAAAAGCCTCATATTTTCTTCACTGAAAACATAACTCACTGAACTCACAGTGCTAACTATGTGTTTACTTGAATGGGTCCACTGAAAGCACTGCAACCATTTCTGCATGTAAACCTGACCATATACGTTTCCTGGCAGAGTCAAGATTAATGAGTTACATTTTTAGAAAGGGTACTAGTCACTTAGGCTTTTCTGCTTTCATTTTTTAATGAGGTAGCATTCTATCTTTGTACCTTCATTTCCATGCTATGAATTAATCATCAAGTGTTATCACTACAAATGGTCTCAATGTTTTGCTAGTTTAGATATAATTTCAATATCCATCATTACATTCAGTTATCAAGAAATCACTGCTGCATCACAGCAGCATTCCACCTACAGAAGTGGGCAAGAACTCTAGTGAAGACAACTGCAGAAGTCTGGGTATTTCACAGCAAGAAATAATATGAATTGTTTTGGGCCTTTGCTGTTCATAAGGCAAATAAGAATTAGAGGTTGAGCATTTTAATGACTTGCTGATGTCACAAATGCATTTAATTTTGACAGGTCATGCACCTTGGTCTTGTGTTACTGGTATTATGCTACACTTTTTTCTGCAGTATTCTAGTAACTTACCGAGTTACTGCAGTATTCTAGCAACACAACCTTCCTACAGGTGCTGAGTAGGAAGATAATGGTGGGGGAAGCAATGGAACACTTTTTGTGGAAGCACAAAGAGCTGTGTGTCTGTCTGACAGTCATGGGGTCTTATGATTAGATTGTCTCCAGAAGCAATCATGTATTTCAGTCTCATGCTCTCTGCTACTTTTTATGATGGTAGTGTCCATTAAATATCAGCATTTCAGTGCCTAACTCTGGGCATGACCCAAATACAGTGAACTCAACACCTCTTCCAAAGGCAGGAAACATTGTTTTTTCAGCAGTTTTTGTTGAACTAGCAACAACAGGCACAGCAAGTCCTTTTTATTCTGCATTTAAAGAATCTCCTTCAAAAAACTACAGGAAAACTAAAAACAGGCACTATTTGGTTAAAGAAAAAGAAAGCACATTCTTTTTTCACAGTTGGATGCCTAATACAAACTGAAAGGAAAATTTAAAAACAAACTAAATGAGAAAGAATTTTTAAGGGGTATCATTTTTTGCCTAGATGGCTATTCAAATCAGGTTCCTTTGCCTAACGGTTACGTTTGTATATTTGTACTTATACACTCACATGCATGTATTATGCTTAGAAAGCTTACCATGACAATTTGTTGCCTCCAGTTTCACATTATTTTTCAGAAAAGATGACAGTCAAACTCAGTGCACTAGAGTTTGTTCCTACTCTATTCTCTTGCACAACAGGGGTAGAATGTGGTCAGTGTACCCTTTCAAACACTGAGAAGTATGCACATCATTTACCAACAGTCATGTACAACTGACACATATTAGAGGTTTTTAAGATAATAAAGAGAGGACTGTCTTAATGAAATGACATTTATGAAATGACAGATTCATTTCTGAATGTACATAAAGTTTCACCAGCCAGAAAGGGCACACTGCCTGTAATACACCTGAACCAGGGAGTAATACTCCCTGTGGGCGCTGAGGTGTGCTTCTGCAGGTGTTGAAAGAACCCCTATAAACTTCAAGGTAGGTAGTTTTCATTACATCATGATATAATGAAATCACCTGAAATGACCTTCTAGTTATATCATCTTATGATTATGTCTTTAAATCATGGAGCACCATTTGCTATCTTCAGCCTATATCAATCTATGTTTAACAAAGCAACAGGCAGGAAAGGGTAGCTTCTACCCTAATTTACTGGTTGTATCTACTCCTTTACCTAACAGTTCAGAAAAGACACAGGAAAACATGGTTTAATCATAAGACAAAACTGATGCAGAATAATAGAAATCTTTATCTGCATCTAGCATTGAACATGGAGAAGACAGTTGCATCTTTTTACATTCTGGTTTGGCTGTCTCTAGTACAGCAATACTTAATTCACATGGTTGCAGTGAAGCTTGATGAGTACAAGGCACTTGGAAGTCCTTGGATAAAAGACATCACATAAATGTTATTCAACAGCACTTGAATTATTAGTAACTCAGTATTGACAAGTCATAAAATAAAGACTTGGTTGCTGTCAGTTCCAATTAATCTGCCAGAAAAAAAATAGTTCAGATAAGCAGAGAGAGAAAAACAGTAAAAACATTAAGAAAAAAAACTGATTTCTGAAACTGAGCATTGCATCTTTTATTACAAAACTTATGGATGGAAATACTATCTGACTTTATTAACTAATAATTACTGAAGATAGAGATCATCTGTGAAACTTATTCCTGTTGAGTATCTTTTATAATCATAAGAAGTACCCTTACTATTCCTACTAACTGACTCCTTGTAGCAGTATCTGCAAAGAGATCAAAGAATGAGCTAGCAGTGGAAGCAGAATGGCTATATCCAATATTAGGACTCATTCTTTTCATTTTAGGAAAGATAGATGAGAAAATTGGCAATGCACTCTATCTGAATCTATGCCAAAAAGCACCGTCCATCTAGCATAACTGATCCAGAAATTACATTCAGAAACTAAAAACTATAGATGACATTAAGTAATAAATAGATGCATCAGTGTCATAGTGATGTGGCATCATACAATGTTAGGCATGAGCAATATTCCTTATCTTTGCACAGACTACCTTGTCAACAGTGTCACAGACAGATGAGGATTTCACACTCTTTCATTTTGCTTTTAGCATAGAATGAACACATATACATAGAACTTTATTACAGATATGGGCAGAGGAGAATCTCATAGTTGTTTCTCTTACCACACTATACTTTTCTTGTTGAAGATAGCAGAGCTAACACATCTTAAGGCTCAAAGTGACTGGGGAGGAGGAAGAGAGACAGACTCCTGCTTTCCATTCATAAATGAAAAAGAGAAAACTCTGCTTTCCATTCATAAATGGTTTGTGCTAAAAGGACTGCAAGTAGCACAAATTAATATCATTTAGTAGTCATTAAGACTGGTTAATAGGATATGTTATACATAAATTATGATCAAAAAGTTAGATGAGCTTCAGGAAGTTAGCCACCTACATGTCAGAAAGATTTGTGCCTCGTATCTTACATTTAAAAATTTTAAACATAAAACCCAATACGTTATGGGCTGCTAACTGTAAAACGGAGTGGTAAAGCATTCTAACTCAGCAGCATATTTGTTCATTCATTCAGCTTTCACTCCTCCTTAGCAGCTTGGTTCATGTAGTGATGTCTAAATGGTAGGCGCTAACAGTACCAGATTCTGTAAGTCACGTCCCAAGCCTACAGTAAGACAAGACCAGTCATGTATCAAACCCCCTTTTTTCCCCCATTTCTATCGTCTCTCAAGGAAAGAAATCCAGGCAACAGACCGGAAAGACCACAATGACTGGGAAACTAAGATTGTAGGCAAACCTCTACCACACAGTTTGGATACTGCCTGTATCTATTGCAAAAGGTTGCAAAAGGCACAAACAACAATCTTGGAAGCATTACTTATGTATTATCCACACACTTCATGTGGGTTCCCTTTCCTAGAACAGCTCTGAACTTGTTAAGTAAACCTCCCATTGAAGCATATGGGAGTTAGAGCAGGAGGATTGTGCTCAAATCATTGCTGGAGTGCTGGAATTAACAGGCTTCTACATGCTCTGCTCCTATACTTGACACAGCAAGGCCACACGGTAAGGAATATGCACTGAATGCAGTAAATATAGAAAGACTAAGAAAAGTAGATGAGCATCCTCTATCCCTGCATACATCAGGCTGAATATGCTCTGCAGTTATCACTAAATAGATTAATGAAATCATTCATGGTTCAGACTATTCATTTCCATGAACTGAAAGTCAGGAGTTCATCCTGACTTCTGACTCCATCTGATGAATTACCTTGTCTGCAGTGCCTGATCTATAAATAAACACAACATCTGTTGGAATGCTAGGCCTGAAAGTCTGGCTGAATAAATCACTCTCCAGAAATTCCCAAAGCTACTAAGGCTCTTTCCACTGCTTCTGTCCTTTCCCCTCCCCTGCCATGCATATATCCATCCTCTTTCCCATCTAGTGAGAATAATTTTAGTATTGTTGCTTCCTCCTTTTCAGTTTCTTAAAGGTATACCTTCAGTTAGGTCAGCTGAGAGGGCTAGGGGTGGTGGTGAGGGCTATTGCTCTGTATTCTAAAGCACAGAAAGTTCGGTTACTGCTTCCTCAAAAAGATTGTTAGTGTTGGTTTTTAACCTCCATGTTTGGTAAGAGCAGTAATAAATTAAAATGAAAAAGAGTGGGTATATAAGAGTAATTTGTGCTCAGTTCTTTGGCAGTGGTAAAGAAAATAGAAACAGATTTGGCAGGCTCTCCTTGTCTTGTTAGGCTTTGCCTTCTGATATCTCCTTTTTCCAGTACTCCTCTTTGCAGATTAAATAGGAAGACTTTCACAATTTGAGAAGACAACTGTTGGGTTTCCACAGGCATTGCAGTTTGTCTTTTGCAAGCTCACATTCTCCTCAGTAAGATATGGGACTTAATCAGATTAAATGTCTGTTTATAGACAGAAGAGTTGCAACCCGAAAGTACCTGATCCCAAACATCAACTTTCATCAAGCATTGCAGCACCATATTTTTACAGAAATATTTCTGTTTTAAGATCATCATTAAAATCCCAGGTCTACTATAAACAGCAAAAGAAGGTTTATGAAATAATACTCTTCGGTATTAAAAAAAAATAAAAATGACCAGCCCTAAATTAGCATCAGAATTATGTATGGCTTTACTATTAACCTGAAAATTTGCAAGTGACACCATCCATACAGATGCAAACATCAGATGGTCATTTTTATAACCTATCATATATCAGAGCAGACACTTTGATGAGGAATTACTTCAGCTAAAGATTCGGGGGGAAAAAAAGTTATGCAGCCACTTAGTCTTTCGGTCTCTGATGCTCTATTGAACAAGTGCAGTCTTAAAGTGCAGCCCAGCTACCCAGGTAGTATAAATTCATTCCTTCTCTTTCTTTCTGAAAAAACAGAAAATATGACATTTCAAAAAACTCTGGTTAATAACTGATGTTGCTTACTATCCCTTTGTACACATTTAACCTGCTACTGCTTTTGATATATGGAATAGAAGACAAAATTATCTTCACTGTTGGATCATGTCATGCTATATTTTTTCCTGATTTTTTGTAATATGATCTATAATTTCCCCATCTCATCAGGCCAACTCATACCTTCTAATTTCCATAACCGCTTGTGCTGATCCAAAAATTAGGTAGATTAATTCTGCATGTGACTTAACACACTAGAATTCTCTTAGGATCAGCAACAGCAGCTAGAGTTGCACACTGGAGCACAGAAAGTGGAAGCAGAGATAAGAGCTGAAAAAAAGCAGTAGCACACAAGTGATGGTAGTGGATTCAGAATCCCAGTACCATCTTCTTGGGCTGACCATGATCTCTTACATTACAGGTAGAAGACTGTATTTCCTCATTAAACATTTTGAGGAAAGTAAGTGAAGTATCCTACAGCTTGAAAATTTCCAAGTTCCAGTACATCAAAAAACTTTTGTATCCACACATTAACAAACACATTTAAAATAAAGTTTGTCCATCCATGGAACGCTCGTTGCACACAACACCAGGTTTTCAGCCAACCTATGTTGTGTGGTAAAATATTTATAATTAAGCTGGCTTGGGTGTTCCCGAGAAAGTAGAAGACTCATGAAAAATTGTTGAAAATTCAATTAGCAAAGCTTACTTTTTAATATTTTTTTCCCCAATGAATTTTTCCTTGCTTTCATTAATAGGTTAAGAGTGTAGATTACAAACACTGAAAAATGTTAAAAAATGATAACACTATCCAGGTTTCTATCAAAGTGTAATACAAGAACTCATATCCTCATTAGGAATTTTAAATTGTGTGCACATTTTTCCCTCTTTACTGAGGAACTTAATATGTAACTTTGGCATGCACTCCACAGACCTATTCCAACTGTTAAACTTAAAAAAAAAACTAATGAGGGAAGAATTATTTATAGCTTAGCCTTTGGCAGTAGGAATTCTAGACAATTTTTGAATCAAGCTGTATAACTTTAGACGTAAAAAAAAAAAAAAAAAAAAGAAAAAAAGAAAGAAAGAAATCCCTGAAGCCAAAAGGGATAAAAAAAGAAAACAGAGGTCTTTTTTTCTATGAAAGTACTGGCATTTATGTTCCTGTTGGCCATCTTTGTCATTTTAACAGCAGCTCTTGTACTTCACGTTGAAGGCCTTTGATGCACTTTACCAACCATAATGAATATCTCTTAATATTTCTGTGAAGCAGCAGGATAGTGTCCTCAAACTTAGGATGAGAAAATGAGACAAATACACAGAAAGGATTTATGACCCAGTTGTCAAACATATTGAGCCACTGAATCAGATGGTAGGTAACTTTGAAATCACCTAAAAGCAAGTGGTTAGGCCAGCTCAGTGACCTTAATTAGATCACTGGAGAAAGATCTCCCCAGGAAGCTGTGATGCTATCTATTCTAGTAACTACTGCTGTAATAAAAGAGGATACTGCCCCATTTAAGAAGATAAGTACACATTTACCTTCTTGAAAACATCTTTTATATATATACATACATATATTTTATATTATCAGTCTAGCTATTGTAAATCAGTACTTTCTTATGGTACACTGACTCGAGAGGAAAAAATTAATCAGTTATTCCTGTGATGCGCATATGGCAGAACACAGGACTATGAGGTAGGAAACAGAATGCAAAACAGTCAAAGCTATTTTTGCATTTATTTACCTTTTTTAATGCATTGTAGGTGTTTTGAGGCATTGTGTGGTGTGATAACAAGGAGGTGCACAATAAATTGTATATAACTAAACTCTGCTTCCTTTCCACTACTTGAATGACACAAATGGAGCATATGCTCTGCCCCTTGTATTTTAAGAACTTGAGGACATGCTGCTGCTTATCCTGTTCATATGCTATAAAGAGCCACAGACACTGAAAATTCTCTATGGATGAAAACAAGTGATTTCTTTCTCCGCTGATTGTTTAGCTGAAAGCTGAACAGAAATGAAATGTAGCAAGATTCAGTTTCTGGCAGACTGTTAATTCAGTTTCTCCCTTGTGTTCCAAAAAGACAGTGTGTTTATCACTGTGAAGATTATAACAGGGTAGGTGGCAATCCTTGCTGGACAGCCTGGTTCTAAAATAGCAAAGCATCTCTTTATTTCATGCTACTTAATGCTGGACTGATTTAGCCTATTCATGGGCTTATGCACTAAATTTAATCCTCAGAATTCTCAAAACAAACAGTCCATAATAATCACATGCAAAGCTGATTTTTTTTTCAAGTGCAACTGAAGAGATTATTTTAAGCCTAACGCTATTCCCATAACACATTGCAAAAGACAGACATGTTCTGATACTAAAAAGATTAGACTCTGAAAACATCAAGGTGTAGTTTCAAGGGGATCATCCTGCACATTCCTTCAAGGAAAGAGATAAAGAAAGGAATACAATAATATCAAAAGGTGACAAATCCATATTAAACTGAAGGTCTTCCACTAACTGTATGAACTATCAGCATCTCCAGGCAGGGGGACATGACAGTAGAACAGCCAGTAGCAGTGGAGAGGAAGCACTATTGAAGGACCACCTTGTCTGGACAGAATTCACAGAGGAAGTCAACAATTTATTCACAGTCCTTACAATTTCAAAAGCTCTTTTCTTACAGCACTAGTAATATCTGATTTTTTTTTGTGCATTGATGGATTCCAACAGTCTGGATTTTCTGACTCTCAGACACTTTTTCATGTTTCTTCAGATTATACTTATCTCTCTTACTTTTGAAACAGCCCAACACTTTCTTGGGTCAGAAAGTATTGTTCTTATAAATAAGTCAAAGGTGAATAAAACAAGAAGGATTCGTTCAATGGAATCTGTGTGGCTGTATTGCAGAGAATGTAGGGACTGTTTCATGCCAGTGGAAAGTGTTTTTCTCTACATATTCAAAAGCTGAAGCTAAAATTACGTCTTATCAGCAGTAATCCATTCCACAATTTCATCAATGGAGAGCATTTGAGTAAGATAAGCATGTTAAATTGGCTTCAGCTAGCAGTCACTTTAACCACTTGGCAAACAATAAGAATTTAGAGGCATAACTGGTATTTTCTTCCTAAAAGTATTCCTCTATTCCATCAAACCTTGGCTACATGGCATCCAGATATCATTAACTAGCTGGTGAGTATCCATAAGTGTTCAGCTTGGTCCTTGATGTGCGTTGCAAAAACCCATCTGAAATGCTGAGCAAAATATTTAGCCTCATATTGTTATAATAAATACTATATAGAGTTGTATCAGCATTCACTGGGTACCAACACCTACAGAAGGTCTAGTCACACCTTTGACTTGTACAACATATCAATACCTAAAAAGAATGTTACTAGAAGATGAGTAATATTTTCAGGTTTTCACTGTTAAGTGAAGCTCAGACTTGGTGACGTGTGGTATCAAAACATCTGAAGGGCTTTTCCCAGCACAAGATTTTTATGTGCAAAAATTATAATTAAGAAAAATAACCCGTCAATCAACACTAAAATACGCAGTCCCAACTGGCATTCTTTTCTGTTTATAACCTTCCATTATGTCTTAGCCAATTTATTTGCTTGGACAGACTTCTTCCTCCTAGTTGAAGAAGAGCAGTAATGATGGCCACACATTACAGTCAGAGATCTAATTAGTCCTGCTAAAATGAAAGAGTGAATTCACAAATATTCTTGTGAGAAAAAATTATTAAGATATATATTGAGACATTTACTCCCACATATATAATTTTCTTCTGGTCTTCTCAATGTTATTGCATAGTGCCTTGAGTATTTTAATTTCTGAAGCATTGAGGGCCTTTCATTCCAATTCTCTAACCTGCCTTTTACTTGTAACATTTCACCTGTGCATCCTGACCACGCCATGGCACTGCCTTTACACTAGTATCCCCATACGCTCTTATCTTCATGGCTTTGCCTTGGTGGATTCTGAAACATTTTTACATGTGTTGATTCAAGTTTCGTGTGGAAAGTCCTACTGATGTTTAAATTACTCTTTTTTCCCCTCCATCTCCCCATCTTGTAGCTTATACTCTATAACTCCATAAGATCTCTTCACCCTTCCCCTCATAGGTTTTATTTTTTTAACTGTAAAGCCTTATAGATAGCAGGTAAGTCATTTACATATCCAATAATATTACCCAATAATATACATTTGCAAAGCTTTACTACCAAATGAAAGCCTTCTTACATTGTGCAATGATGGCATTTCTCTCGACATTTAGAAATGTCTATTCAGTACAGTATGTTCATGACAACTTATTCACTTTTTAATATATTTTAAAGGAAAAATTTCTCTATGTAGAATTAGAAAGCCTTCTCATTAGGGAGAGAAATTAAGAGCTTTTAAACTCAGAAAGATTGTAAAACAAGAAAGCTAGCCACTCAAAGACTTGAAAGGACTGATTGTTAACAAACCCAAAACCTAACCCTCCAGTAGTTAAAATCCTTCTGAAGTACAGTTCCTATATCAAGTACTCCCCTAAGTAGCAATTTAGCCTTGCATTTCTCTGTCACTGTTCTGCATCATTCATGGCTGATATCACTGGTTCAGACAGATTGTAATCCGTGGAAAAAATTAGGAATTACAAACAGGTTTCAGAAAAAAGAAAGATGAGGCTGGAACACTGGAGGGAGTGTTCACCAGTTCTCCGAGGCAGCTTTACCCCACCTTATTGCCCCAGGAGATAGAACTAGATAGCTTATTGTGTGAAATGCAAGGCTATACACAAATAATGTAGCTACACAAAGCCTGCTCCCTGAAAGACAGGTGACTGCTGCCAACAGATATAACTGTCGGTCTTAAAGTGTATTTGGAAAAAAAAAAACATATTGCACACAGATGGAAGCTAAAGATCTGTGGTTCTGCTGAGGTTCAGATCATGTCTTTTAAAAGCAGTCCAAATGGTTTTGGTTTTGTTTTTTTTCTTTTTAGCATTGGCACACACCTCATTTCCCATTGTTGCAGATGATCAGTGCAACTGTTCTGTTATGTATACGGGTCTTCAGCTTTCATGGTCTCAGAATTTTCAGGAACATCCATACACATCCCATTCTAAAAATTGAACCAGACTTCCAACCATCACAGATTCAAGAAATATGGTCTCTGTATTCTTTGTGTGCCTTCATTGTGCCCTTCATGATCTGGAGTGTCAGGTACATTAGGATGTTAAATGTCTTAACAAAAGGAAGGCCTATTAAATATAGCAAATACACAGCCTCTGGCTCAGGAAGTCCCTGACTCACAAATCTCAGAAACCCGAGTGAGTATGCAGGGAAAGTACGTTTGCACAATACTATATGGTTCCATTGTTACCTTAGAGTCCACTGCCACAGCTAGGATGCTGTCTATGGCAGAACTTTCATTCTGACCTGGTAAGATCTTTCTTATGTGCCTGCAATTAGCTAGATTGCTTGGCAATTCACTTCTACAGTAGACATTTCTTCATAGTATAAAAACAGAAGGAGAGAGAAAAAAAAAAAGGGACCATCTGTCCAAAGAACCTACAATTTGAGAAGACAAGACAAAAAAAATGAGACTGAGAGTTAAAGCAACTCTCTAAAGACCATGTAATGTGTTAGCAACAAAAGTTGGCAAGAGGTCTTCAATTCCCAAACCAAAATCAAGACCACCATAAAACTCTACCATAAAGTCAGCATTTAAAAAATGACAGAATCCTGTAACCTAAATTTAAGAGATTAGCATACTATTCTAATCTGAAAATTGATTTTAAAACGGCAGTTCAGAGCTCTGTAGTGGTATTAATGTACTAATGATTCTCAATTCAAATGTATTTCAACTTTTATTTCAATGATGATTCTTTGCTCAGTATTTGTCAAATTTGTGCAGCTGAGAACTGACCTTGTCTATACACTAGAAGTTCATTCATCTTTCTTTATTGGTGCATGTGACACGCAACTTGAATAACTGTAACTTCTGCAATTGCTGTAATAGCAGGTAAGGAACTGAGGAAATTTACAGTCAAGCCATGCTCTGTACCTCTGCACAAAACCTGCTGTACTCTAGTCTTTGAAGCAAGGGAGGACTGCATCTCTCTGACAGCCGTCCTCTTCATTGTTTTTTTTTTCCTCCCCTCCCTCTGGGAGTCTCAGTCAAACACAATGGGCTAAAATCTCTGCAACAGCTAGAGCCCGTATCCATTCTGTGGCAGAATCTCATTTTGGATTGGCAAATTTCTTCTATTCTTTTGTCAAGAGCTGTCCTTAGAACTTACAGATGACATGCAAGAGCAGAAGAAATTCAACACACAAAATGGTTGGGCCACCAGTCCAACCACTAGTGGAAAACTGTCCATCGGTAAAAATTCACTGGAAAATCTGAAAGCCATAGATTTGTGGCCCTTGTGGACAAAATTATATTATTAATAATGTTCATTGCTTAGCCACAATGTCTCCGCACTCCTTATATACAGAATGGAGTGCATCTATGTTCTTCTCAATTTTCTCTCTAACTTTAGTTGGCCCTCTTTACGTTCCCATGTAGTGCACATTTTATGATTTATATTACTGGGAAAAATAGTGACCAAAATCATCATCAAAATTTATCTACTTCATGAATCTTCATTTGTTCCCTTGGCTACCTATTCAAATCCAAACAAAGCTGTGCATCTGTGTTGTTTACATTTCCATATATGTTCTCTTTATTCCAGTGTATTGTAACAGCAAAGTTGTTAAGGACTACCGTATAAAAATACAAGAAAGCAAGGTCCAAAAATACAAGAAATGCAAGTTTTATAGGAAAAGGTAATCAGACCATTTGCTACAGCTCCAGAAAAAAATTGAATAGGCAAAAAGTACCTTTGGGCACAGCCTCTGCAGACCTGCAAAATGCTTGTGTGACCAAAATTCTGTTTTACCAAGCCTTCCAATGTAACCTCATAAAAGATATTATATGTCTCTTCAGATCAGACCTAGACAAATATACATAATAAAATGATTTGAAAACTGCCTGCATCTGCTCAGAGAAAGATTCCTGAATATACCAAGATCTATCCACAATAGTTAACAGCTGTTCCATTAGAGAAAATACTACTTACTTTTACTTAGTTTTGGTCAGGTCTCCTGCTAAATTCATTTTTTATAGGCCTAGAGATACACATCAGACGCAGTCACCAAGTGTTCTATCACAATAAATGTAATATATGACCCATGTTGATAGAATAATTTTGTTTACTTAACACAGTTGTGTAATTTAAAAAGAGGTTCAAGACCATATGGAAAGTAGGGCACAGATATTTCACGAAAAAATTGATTTAATTTTTTCCATCTCTCTTTTAAATCTTACCATCTGAAAAATATCAACATCATATCTGAATCTGTGTTGGTTTACTGCCCCATTATACACCTGCTGAAAGGTTTGCTCTCTAGCATTAATGTTTTGTGAGCTAAAGAAACCATCACTAAGCTAGTTGACTCCATGGAAATTTTGCTGATGTTTGAGGTACTCTTTGAAAGGAAGGCAGGCAATATCTGCAAATGGCCACATCAGTAAAAGAAAAGATTTAAAAAATACAAACTTAGGGAAATGTATTTTTAAAGAATATATGTTGAACTTAATGAAATATGAAAATCCTTCACATTACAGATATTTAAGAGGTTTCATTTTTCCTTAAAGTTCAGGCCTGTTACAATCCACACCTAACCAACTCCTAAATACATTATTACAGGCTACACTGACACCTCATTTGACTTTGTGCTTAAGCTTGACTCCTCTTGACAGGCATATGGCTTTATCCACATCGGCTGCAGGGATAGAGTTGGCATATAAGCCAGTCTCTCTTCCCTTCAGCCCTCTTCTGCACAGTGCCTACATTTTATTGCTTGGAGAGACAGTTGGACCACTTCAGTCTAATGTTAGTGTCTGCCAACTAGTGAACAATCAGAAATTGGGCACGAGTATTAGTTCAAACACTGTGCCAACAAGGCAATACTGAGCTACCATAATAAATACAATTTTCTTCAAGTTGCAGACAAATCTTCTGATCCAGTGCCTCTTGAAATATTTACTAAAATATTGGGCCTTAAAATCTAACAAAACTAATGTCTTTGCACTTCCAGGGTGTAATTCTCCTTGATTCCTAGATTAACACCACTTCATATCCCTCTAGGAGCTACAGCTTTCCCTTGATTACACAGAAAAGTAAGGTCACTTCCAACTTGCAAAAGAAGCTGTAATCTCAGCTGGTGGTTGGCATAGTTCTGTGTTGTTACATCTATGCCAGACCACATTTTATCCACTCCTCAGGCTCTAAACTAAATATGGGTAATGCTTATGTTAATCCATCAAGGGTTTGGGTTTGTTTTCATTGTTACTGCTCTTGGTTTTTTCCTCCATTGTCCTCTGGTAAGGGATCAAAAGTAATTTCTCAGTATTTTCAAGTCACACAGCATACCTTTGTTAGAGTACTCTCAGAGTTACAGCTCAGCCTCTGCACTTGCTCCTGCATAAACCTTCTTACGTTTCCAATGTCCCGTGTCTGTAGTAACAATTACAGTAACTACCACCACTGGCATGATCAACAGCTCTTTCTGGGGCTCCATCTACTCTTTATGGTCTCAAACACACATCTTTTGCAACTTGGCTGATAATGCATAATTTAACAGTCTTGCATTACAAAATCCCTCACATCATCCGCACTGCCTGGGAACTCAAGCTCCCAATTCCTTTCCTTACAGGATTACAAGTGAGGAACAGAGGAGGACTGGAGATAAGTTCACACTTGAGTACAGCTTGCGCTCTGACAGTATATACCAATATATTAACTTACTTTTAACATCATCTTGTTTACTCATTACTTATTTCCAGATTAAAGGACTCCTGATGCTATAGAGCACCTGCATGCATAGAAGAAGAAAAGTCCAATCTTGTCACCACATTCCTCCTCTGATCCCCATAGCTCCTTGTGTTTCAAGTAGACATCCACAAATATTAAAACTTAGGAAGTTAATTACTGTCCTTAATGCGACTACCAGCAGCAAACTGTGATAACATCAATAGAAGTGAAAGATGTGTTTTGCCCATTTGACCAGAGTGATTGAAGCACAAAGTATTAATGCCAGAATCGTATCTTTCTAGTTCAAGAGATCAGCACGTAGCTGATGCAAGCCAGGAGCAAGGTTTGTGGTTAATTTTCTGAATGAGAACTTTACATTGTCAGTGCGTCCCAAATTACTAAAAAATTCAATAAAATACATTATTGATGTATTTAACATTTTGGATCTGTATTTCAGGTACCTAAGAACCAAAAAAAGGTAAAATACACAGGCCATAGTTCAGCCAGGCATAATTAGCAAAGCTTTACAGATTTAGTAGAGCTATTCCAATTCATACTGAGAATGTAGTATCAGGCCATTATAAAAAGTAATATCAATGATAGAGGAAACAATTCCAATCAGTTCTGTAGGATCCAGCCACCAAGCACACTGACAAAAAGGATTTGCTTAGTAAAAGCTACAGTAGTCTTGACTGACATGCTGGAGTACTTCCAAATCATTACACCGCACAAGCAAAATACAGTTGACACTGTCCATAGCACTTAGCTATCTGAAAACCTTTTAGGAAAATCCTTCATCAAAAGTGATTAGGTAATGTAAGAAGTCATAGAGGTTAAGCAAACAAACTTAAGAGGAGGAAAACAGTCTTATGCTCATTTGTAAATATTAAATCTTTTGATAAAAACAGGAGATCCCAAGGATTAATTTTGATAATTCATCTGCATTATCCAGAAAAATTATTTTGCTACCTTTATGAAATGGGAAGCAGAGAGGAACAAACAGTGATATTTCTCCAAACTCTGTACATAATTTTAACTCTGCCTATTTATGTCACTTTCTTCAAGTCACCAGAAAATACCTCTGGTCTGAACTGTGTCTCTTTCTCATTCAATCAAGCACAAGAAGAAGGCTTCACTCACATTTCACTTTTCAGATTTTAAATCTCACATAGCTCCTAGTTTCCAAATACTCTAATCTATGAACTCCTTTAATACTCAGATGAAGGAGTCTTGACAGCCACAGAGTCAAGAGGGTCAATGGGTGATTCAGAGTCAGAATTATTCTTTACCTTCTCTTCTTCATAAACACACATAAATGCGTGCCTCAGTGCTGGGTCCTAAGAGAATATCAATTAAAAGAGCAAGTGCAAATCACAGGGGAATCTAAACAAGCAATTCTGGTAAGAAAGAAAAGGAAATGATTGCACGTAAAAGGCTGGGACATGAATAAAGCATTTTTATTTTACAACAAAACCAAATATACTTTTAATTGAATTCATGCCTTCTCTGAAATTGTATGTTTGTAACTAATTATACCAGTGTGGTAAAATGCATGGCCTGTCAGAGCAAATGCACATTCTCCATAACTGGTTTGTCTCCTGAAAACTATAGAAACAGCACAAGTCTCACTTAAAACCAACAGGTAGTGATCATTAGTACATAGCATTATTGTGAGAGGCTGTCCAATGTATCAATAATTTCTCTGAAAAATTCATTCCTCTTAAATTTCATATTTTAAACTGCTTATTTTAAAATAGTAATTAAGCACAGTTTAAGCCTTTATGAGACTATACTAATAAGCATTCTGATTACTCACAGAAATAGAGGTAGAAAGAAAATACCTCTGTTGTGGTTTAGCCCCGGTCAGCAACTAAGCACCACACAGCCGCTCGCTCACTCCCCCACCCTTGTGGGATGGGGGAGAGAATCGGAAGGGCCAAAGTAAGAAAACTTGTGGGTTGAGATAAGAACAGTTTAATAATTAGAATAAAACAGCAATAATACTAATATAATGAAAAGGAAAATAATGGGCGAGAGAGAGAGGAAACACTAGAAGGAGAGGGAAAGAGAAAAAAAAAACAAAACCAAAACTGAACAACAAGTGCTGCAACCGCTCACCACCCGCCGACCGACGCTGCCGGTCCCCGAGCCGCGATCGCTGCCTCCCCCAGCCAATTTCCCCCAGTTAATATACTGGGCATGACGTCACATGATATGGAATACCCTTTGGCCAATTCGAATCAGCTTTCCTGGTTGTATCCCCTCCCCTCCCGGCTTCTTGTGCACCTGGCAGAGCATGGGAAGCTAGAAAGTCCTTGACTAGTGTAAACACTACCCAGCAACAACTAAAACACCAGGGTGTTATCAACATTATTTACATACCAAGTCTAAAACACAGCACTATGCTAGCTACAGTGAAGAAAAATCAACTATCCCAGCTAAAACCATGACAGTATCCACCCCTTATTCCATACCATTTACGTCATGCTCAGGTCTCATACTATCCAATATGACCTCAATAACCACCACCCGCCTCCCCATCCTTTGATGACATACGTAGATATCATTTATCATTCCCGTAGTCTATGGACCATCCCTGTAGAACATCTGTAGAGGGTCCACACATGTCCATTGAGTTCATTCAGTCCATAACTTTGGGCTCCATCTATCGTAACAGTCTTTCAAGGCTGGAGAGATGGTCTGCGTGGTGTTGGATTGTTGCATGCTGAAGCCAGTCTTTGTTCCACCACCGCTACACGTTGCTTGGTTCAATCAAAGTTCATTCTTCATTAATTTTGGAAATTCTTACTATGATACCATTGATACAGCATATAGCAACCATAGGAGTGATGACATACAATATCATATAGCAATTAACAGCATACCGTTCAGTTCATTGGCTATTTTCACCCAAAATCAAATCCCCTTGAGGCACACATCGAACTCCTCCATCCTCCCGCATTACCCACCAAGTGCACCCAGGTCCTCGAGCAAAAGCAATCCCACGAATGGGTTTGCCTTTGCCTGAGACAGGAATAACCCAGACGGTTTTCCCCAGCATATTTTTTACATGCACTACAGGGACTTTACCCCCTTCCACAGTACGTAAGAGTCCTGACTGGGCAGGCCCAGCTCGATTGGCAGATCCCCTAGTGTTGACTAACCAGGTGGCTTTTGCTAAATGTGTATCCCAGTGTTTGAATGTCCCACCCCCCATTGCTCTCAGTGTAGTCTTTAACAGTCCATTGTATCGTTCAATTTTCCCAGAGGCTGGTGCATGATAGGGGATGTGATACACCCACTCAATGCCATGCTCTTTGGCCCAGGTGTCTATGAGGTTATTTCGGAAATGAGTCCCATTGTCTGACTCAATTCTTTCTGGGGTGCCATGTCGCCATAAAACTTGTTTTTCAAGGCCCAGGATAGTGTTCCGGGCGGTGGCATGGGGCACGGGATATGTTTCCAGCCATCCGGTGGTTGCTTCCACCATTGTAAGCACATGGCGTTTGCCTTGGCGGGTTTGTGGCAGTGTGATATAATCAATCTGCCAGGCCTCCCCATATTTATACTTCAGCCATCGTCCTCCATACCACAGAGGTTTTACCCGCTTGGCTTGCTTGATTGCAGCGCATGTTTCACATTCATGGATGACCTGTGCAATAGTGTCCATGGTCAAGTCCACCCCTCGGTCACGAGCCCATCTGTATGTTGCATCTCTTCCTTGATGGCCTGAGGTGTCGTGGGCCCACCGAGCTATAAATAGTTCACCTTTATGTTGCCAGTCTAGATCTACTTGAGCCACTTCAATCTTAGCAGCCTGATCCACCTGTTGGTTGTTCTGATGTTCTTCAGTGGCCCGACTCTTGGGGACATGAGCATCCACATGACGTACCTTCACAACCAGGTTCTCCACCCGGGCAGCAATATCTTGCCACAATGCAGCAGCCCAGATGGGTTTGCCTCTGCGCTGCCAGTTGTTCTGCTTCCATTGCTGTAACCACCCCCACAGGGCATTTGCCACCATCCATGAGTCAGTATAAAGATAGAGCACTGGCCATTTTTCTCGTTCAGCAATGTCTAAAGCCAGCTGGATGGCCTTTACTTCTGCAAACTGACTTGATTCACCTTCTCCTTCAGCAGTTTCTGCGACTTGCCGTATAGGACTCCATACAGCAGCCTTCCATCTCCGATTCTTTCCCACCAGACGACAAGACCCATCAGTGAACAGGGCATATTGCTTCTCATTTTCTGGCAGTTTATTATACAGTGGGGCCTCTTCAGCACGTGTCACCTCCTCCTCTGGTGACATTCCAAAATCTTTGCCTTCTGGCCAGTCCATGATCACTTCCAAGATTCCTGGGCGGCTGGGATTTCCTATTCGAGCCCGTTGGGTGATCAGTGCGACCCACTTACTCCATGTAGCATCAGTTGCATGATGTGTAGAGGGGACCCTCCCTTTGAACATCCAGCCCAGCACCGGCAGTCGAGGTGCCAGGAGGAGCTGTGCTTCAGTACCGATCACTTCTGAAGCAGCTCGAACCCCTTCATATGCTGCCAATATCTCTTTTTCAGTTGGAGTGTAGCGTGCTTCGGACCCTCTGTATCCCCGACTCCAGAACCCTAGGGGCCGACCTCGGGTCTCCCCTGGTGCTTTCTGCCAGAGGCTCCAGGTAGGGCCATTCTCCCCGGCTGCAGTGTAGAGCACGTTTTTTACATCTTGTCCTGCCCGGACTGGCCCAAGGGCTACTGCATGAACTATCTCCTGCTTTATCTGTTCAAAGGCCTGTCGTTGCTCAGGGCCCCATTTGAAATCATTCTTCTTCCGGGTCACTTGATAGAGAGGGCTTACAATCAGACTATAATTTGGAATATGCATTCTCCAAAAACCCACAACGCCTAAAAAAGCTTGTGTTTCCTTTTTGCTAGTTGGTGGAGACATGGCGGTTATTTTGTTGATCACATCCATTGGGATCTGACGACGTCCATCTTGCCATTTTATTCCCAAAAACTGAATCTCCTGTGCAGGTCCCTTCACTTTACTTTGTTTTATGGCAAAACCAGCCTTCAGAAGGATTTGGACTATTTTCTTCCCTTTCTCAAAAACATCTGCTGCTGTGTTGCCCCACACGATGATGTCATCAATGTACTGAAGGTGTTCCGGAGCTCCACCCTGTTCCAGTGCAGTATGGATCAGTCCATGGCAAATGGTAGGGCTGTGTTTCCACCCCTGGGGCAGTCGATTCCAGGTGTACTGGACACCCCTCCAAGTGAAAGCAAACTGTGGCCTGCACTCTGCTGCCAACGGGATTGAGAAGAATGCATTAGCGATATCAATTGTGGCATACCACTTGGCTGCCTTTGACTCCAGTTCGTATTGAAGTTCTAGCATGTCCGGCACGGCAGCACTCAGTGGCGGAGTGACTTCATTCAGGCCACGATAGTCTACTGTTAGTCTCCACTCTCCATTAGACTTCCGCACTGGCCATATGGGACTGTTAAAGGGTGAACGGGTCTTACTGATCACTCCTTGGCTCTCCAGTCGCCGAATGAGCTCATGGATGGGAATCAGGGAGTCTCGGTTGGTTCGGTATTGCCGCCGGTGCACTGTTGTGGTGGCAATTGGCACCTGTTGTTCTTTGACCTTCAGCAACCCCACAACAGAAGGGTCCTTCGAAAGACCGGGCAAAGTAGACAGCTGTTTAATTTCCTCCGTCTCCAAGGCAGCTATACCAAAAGCCCACCTGTACCCTTTTGGGTCCTTGAAATACCCTCTCCTGAGGTAGTCTATGCCAAGGATGCACGGAGCCTCTGGGCCAGTCACAATGGGGTGCTTTTGCCACTCATTCCTGGTTAGGCTCACTTCAGCCTCCAATACAGTTAGCTCTTGGGATCCCCCTGTCACTCCAGCAATACAAATGGGTTCTGCCCCTACATAGTTTGATGGCATTAGGGTGCACTGTGCACCGGTGTCCACTAGAGCCTTATACTCCTGTGGGTCAGATGTGCCAGGCCATCGGATCCACACAGTCCAGTAAACCCGGTTGTCCCTTTCCTCCACCTGGCTGGAGGCAGGGCCCCTCTAATTCCAATTGCGGGTTTCCCACTCCAGATCTTGTGAACGGGAATCAAAAGTCTCTCTATTAAGATCACAGATAGAATCAGCGCTTCTACTCCTCTGTCTGGGGAACTGCCTACTGGAAACTGGAGCAGCAACTCTCCTGGAGGTCCCCCCTTGAGTGGTTGTTTTTCCTTGCAACTCACGTACCCGTGCCTCCAGGGTCGAGGTAGGTTTTCCATCCCACTTCTTCATGTCCTCTCCATGGTCACGCAGGTAAAACCATAGGGTGCCCCGTGGTGTGTATCTTCTCTCTTGAGCAGAAGGACGCTTACTCCTAATGGCCGAGATACTGGTCCGTACAGGTAGGGAGTAGGACATATCTTCTTTGATTTGCTGAACCTCCCGGGACAATTTCTCCACAGCTGAGACGAGGGAGGAAGAGACATGTGCTTCATAATCCCGGAGTTTATCGATCACATCCTCTACCGTTGGTGCCTCTTCATCTTTCCAGGACATTACTGCCAGGGAGTTTACATGGGATGATGGTGCGCTCCGTACAAACTTCCGCCACATGGGTCGTGTGCACTGTGCTTCATCTGGATCTTTGGATGACTGTACACTACCCAGGTCACCATAAATCACCTCAAGCACAGCTAATTCTCTCAGGTACTGGATACCTTTCTCCATAGTGGTCCATTTTCCAGGGCGATATAGAACATCTTCCTTGAAGGGATACCTTTCTTTCACAGCAGACAGGAGTCGCCTCCAGAGGCTGAGGCCTTGTGTCCCTTTTCCAATTGCTTTGTCAATGCCCCCATCCCTAGAAAGGGATCCCAGTTGTTTGGCTTCCTTACCCTCTAATTCCAGGCTACTGGCCCCGTTATCCCAGCATCGGAGCAGCCAGGTGACAACATGCTCACCTACACGACGGCTGAAATCTTTTCGTATATCTCGTAGCTCACTTAAGGATAGGGATCGGGTAGTTTCCGTCTCTTGTACAAGTTCTTCCTCTTCCTTCTCCTCTCTTAGTAACGGCGCTGCTTCTCCATCATCCTTTTCTATACGAGTTGACTTTCTCTTTAAAGATTTCTTCTTTTGTATAGGGGCAACTGATACTGGCACGCGTTGATTCTCTGATTCAGCTTCAGTGTCCGTCATGGGTGTTTGAGTGGTCACAGTGCCTGTCATCGGGCTTGGAGCAGCCGCAGTGCCTGTTGTGGGGGTTTGAGTGGCCACAGTGCCTGTCGTCGGGCTTGGAGCTGCTGCAGCGCCTGTTGTGGGGGTTTGAGTGGCCACAGTGCCTGTCGTCAGGCTTGGAGCTGCTGCAGCGCCTGTTGTGGGGGTTTGAGTGGCCACAGTGCTTGTCGTTGGGCTTGGAGTATCCGCAGGGCCTGTCGTTTTCCCTTGGTGGTACTGAATACTGTTAAACAGGGCTCGGTAGGCATGGGCCAGGCCCCAACACATTGCAATGATTTGTATCTCTCTGGAATTGCTAGGGTGACAACATACTTCCTCCAAATATTCTACTAATTTTTCAGGATTCTGCACTTGTTCAGGGGTAAAGTCCCAAAACACTGGGGGTGCCCACCGTCTCAGGCATTTGCCCATACTATCCCACATACCCTGCCACCCATAATTATCGAGCCTTGGAGCAGATCTCTGGATGATATTCTTGAATTGCTTATTAACCTTAGACAAAACCGAAACAATCTGCCATAGGAATATCAACAGATATATCTTAACCACCCAAGGATGTTCAAGATACTGGAAAGTTGTTGTAATGAAGGAGGAGACATTACAGAAGATGGTAGCTAAGGTGCCATTCTGTATTTCCTCCATAAAGAACCTTTCAGAAGAGGAGGTATAATTGCTAATTGTCTCCATGAGGTGGTACCCGAAGTACAGTAACGGCTTCCATGCAAGACCCAAATAACCGATAAAACTCAAGGCCAGTGTTTTAATAACAAATCTCCTAGGCAAAACATCTCTAACCACTGCAGAGCACAGCAAACTACAAAACCCAATGCCAATCTTTAACATGTACTTCAAAATCAGCATGGTGTAGATCTAACTACTAATATCGAGAACAGATGAATCAATGCTGTGACCAGCAACTGTTATTATCTCAAACCCTTCGTGCCCCACGTTGGGCGCCAAAAAGGACTGTTGTGGTTTAGCCCCGGTCAGCAACTAAGCACCACACAGCCGCTCGCTCACTCCCCCACCCTTGTGGGATGGGGGAGAGAATCGGAAGGGCCAAAGTAAGAAAACTTGTGGGTTGAGATAAGAACAGTTTAATAATTAGAATAAAACAGCAATAATACTAATATAATGAAAAGGAAAATAATGGGCGAGAGAGAGAGGAAACACTAGAAGGAGAGGGAAAGAGAAAAAAAAAAACAAAACCAAAACTGAACAACAAGTGCTGCAACCGCTCACCACCCGCCGACCGACGCTGCCGGTCCCCGAGCCGCGATCGCTGCCTCCCCCAGCCAATTTCCCCCAGTTAATATACTGGGCATGACGTCACATGATATGGAATACCCTTTGGCCAATTCGAATCAGCTTTCCTGGTTGTATCCCCTCCCCTCCCGGCTTCTTGTGCACCTGGCAGAGCATGGGAAGCTAGAAAGTCCTTGACTAGTGTAAACACTACCCAGCAACAACTAAAACACCAGGGTGTTATCAACATTATTTACATACCAAGTCTAAAACACAGCACTATGCTAGCTACAGTGAAGAAAAATCAACTATCCCAGCTAAAACCATGACAACCTCACAGGAAAGTGGCACAGATTTATCTTATTTCCCTTCTCCCACTTCAGTGTTTAGGAAGTACTGTAGCAACATACTAAGGACTTAGATTTTTAGATTCTACTATCAAAACACTTTCTTAAGCAGGGGCTTAATGCATTGATATAAAAAATTGTTCCAATCTGTTTAAATATGAGCTCAGGAAAATGTTTCTATAGTTTGAACCTGCACCAATGACTAGGCAAAACCTGCTGATGTTGTCACTGTTCCAGTTCCTGAGATTGTAACAGGGGTTTCAACTTCACCTTAGCCATCTCTAACGTTATTTATCCAGCACAAATCTGTTTCTTTCTGTATTTCTGTTTCTCCAAGATCAGCCTTTCCTCTCACTTAATATTGCTGAAGCTGAAACCCAGATCACCATTTTTCATCTTGACCTCTGCAACATCCTACTCTCTCATCTTGACACATGCCACTTTGACCATTTTCAATGCATTCACGCTTATACAACTAAATTAATCTTCGCTGTGCCACCATGCCACCAAAAGACTGCTTTCTTTTTCAGTCTATCATAAACTCCTGATCCAAAGAGAAGTTTTATATTGAATGTGCTTTGTAGCTTATAGTACAGTACAGCCTGTGGTCTGAATATGTGCTCTTCAGTGATTTCCGTCTCTATTCAAGCCAGCTGTCATCATCTGGCAGTCCAATTTTCTTTCAAACTCTCTCTCACTTTCTATCATCCTCTAAATAAGGGATGAATTCACTACAAAAAAAGAGCAAAGTGACTATTCCTCTTGAAATTAATCTTTTGATATCCACTTTCTGCTGATGCCTATCAAGCCTGAGAATTACCATCTTCAGGATGGGCCCCTGGGAGCCAGGCTTTTGCCCCCAGGCCAAATAGTGTACCATGTCCCATGCCGAAAGTCTGCAGGGAGATGCAGGAGACTTGCTCAGTGTGTATAAAATGGCATTTTCGTGCATGCAAGTCTCCCTCACATGAGCATTAAGTACAATTATACAAATGCGATGCATGCAGTGTACATATTATCTGTGTACATCTACTATATATATGACTCATCAGGCTTGGCTGTGAATGCACAGAAACAGTATTCGAGTGCCTTGGCTTGTGTAAAGTAGTTATGAGTGGCTGTTGTGTTACTACAGCTGTTTACTGTAAAGAAGAGAAATATTGCTCCCCTCCTCTGTTCCACTTCTTTGTTGCATCCACCTATCATCAAATATTTTCATCCTATGCTTTCTGGGGCAGGAAATGCATTGTGATTTTCAAACTTCAAATCCCCCATTTGCCATGATATGTTACAAAGTATCGAAATGCAGAATCTCAAGGTTTTCTTGCACTATGCGGTATAATTAAATATCTAGAAGGGGTATTTTTAACTCTAATTCCTAATCACATAATGTTTTTCTCACTTTCTTAATCAAATACACAAACTTTCATGTGCAGATTAGACACTTACTGCTTTGTAAGCTGATATTTAGGCATTTAAATGAAACAGAGAAAAACCATATATACCCGTATAGCCTAGCATTCCCTGCACTTTACAACCATTTCAAAACATAAGGAAGAGGTTCTGGGCTTCATGCCAGCTGAAACAATTGGCATTAAATCTCATAAAGCAAAGAAGTGTACATCTTCAGGTTTTGAAGCATTTGTTCACTGCTGACAGTGGGTTAGTAAGAGCAGAAATAAAAAATAAAAAAAACAACAAACAAATTATTCCATTCCCCCCTGCTTCACATAATCACACTAGCAATTTTGGAAGTTTTCTTTATGATCACCTTTCAGATTAATATTATTCATAAGTTGGACTGCTTGATAGGTAGAACTGTATTTACCTGTCAAATATTTCACTAGACAAGAAAAATAGTAAAATAACCATTCTGAGTACACAGTAACTGCTTCAGTTAGCAGAAGAAAGAAAAAGCTGCTGTCCTTGTATGGAACAAATATTGTCAAAGTTTTATTGGTGATTTTCAATACAAGCAGGCTGATAGTGTACAGTCAAGTTATGTTACATGAATAACATCTGCACACTTAGCAAGATTTAACGGAATTGTAGAATAGTTTGGTTGGAAGGGACCTTTAAAGATCATCTAGTCCAACCCAACTGCAATGAGCAGTGACATCTTCAACTAGGTCAGATTGCTCAGAGCCCTGTCCAACCTGACTCAGAATGTTTCCAGGAATGGGGCATCTACCACCTCTGGTCAACCCGTGCCAGTGTTTCACCACCCTCATTGTAAAAAAATGTCTTCCTTATATCTAGTCTGAATGTACCCTCTTTTAGTTTAAAACCATTACCTCTTGTCCTATCCCTACAGGCCCTATTAAAAAGTCTGTCCACATCTTTCTTACAAGCCCCCCTTAAGTACCAAAAGGCTGCAATAAGGTCTCCCCGCAGCCTTCTCTTCTCCAGGCTGAACAACCCCAACTGCCTCAGCCTTTCCTCATAGGAGAGGTTTTCCATCCCTCTGATCATTTTTGTGGTCTCCTCTGGACCAGCTCCAACATGTCCATGTCTTTCCTATGCTGAGGACTCCAGAGCTGGACGCAGCACTCCAGGCGGGGTCTCACCAGAGCGGAGCAGAGGGGCAGAATCACCTCCTTCAACCTGCTGGCCACACTTCCTTTTATGCAGCCCAGCATAGGGTTGGCTTTCCCCATATTTTCCCATATTTCTCCCTCATTTTCTTTCTTCTGAAGTAAGCACATGTGCGATCCTGCATTGACATGGACTGGGGAATAAGGGGCACTTGTTCCTTTTGTTCTTTAGGAACAAAAAGGCTGAGAGTCTCAACGGCGCAGAAGGCAATGAGGTGCCATTAACCATCTCTAGGGTATCATTCATGCTACTTAATTTATCAGTTATTGTACTGTATCGAGACTGTATTATGGACAAAGTCTTCAGCTGTTTCTGATGGTGACTGTCTGGGGTGGAAGCCACAAGTATTTGAGCAACATAGCAAGATAAACAAAAATAACCCTTTCTTGACAACTTTAATGACGAGAAATGGCTACATCCAAGCCATATAAATAGGAAACCACATTACCCCAAAAGAAGCATGTTAGGCAAAGTGCTTCCAGACTAAACAATTTTTCTTTGGACCCCAATCATGTAGCCGTTGTAAGAGCAGACACAGTATTCCCTGGACACAGGGTTGAATTTCATTTCACAAACTTTCAGGGATATGTGGTTTCATTCTACATTGCTGTGACTTTGTCTAATGCTGGTCTGCAACTATTGATTTATGAATATTTACTAGGAACACAGAAGCAAACATTTTTCTTCGTTTGAAAGTAAACAATTCATTTTCCCACCACAGACCTGAAATGGAGATATATGTCAACTAGATCTGTCCAGGTTATCTTCAATTTCCACAGTTGCTTGCTGTTTCCAGTAAAAGTTGCTAATCAGGATCCTGAAAACGTTCTCCAAGGAAGAGCAAGCTCTGTTTTGTTGGGTCCCCGCCCCCAAAAAAAACCCAACAGTTAAGCTAAATTAAATTATTAGAATAATTATACAAGAAAAATAGAAAAGCTAATGAATGGTATGCATCATCAGTCTTTTAAAATTATTTTCAATTCTCCTACACCATTTGACTCTTTAAAAAAATTAACTTATCTAGTTTTATTTACAGCCACTGCCAGCTGCCTCTGTGGTATTTTCTATGATTTATTAACTCTTACTTCAATAAAATACAATGTCCAAAATTCTAGAATTTCTACATGCTGTTTTTCATAATTTTTAATTTTTAATATTTTGTACCAAAATATTCCATCTAATTTTAGTCAACAAATTTTAATTCCTACCATATTTGTTAATTTAATATTCTTCTTTTCCTATTAGTATCACTTACCCTACTTGTATATATTTTAATTAAGTTCTATTCCTGTCTTTAAAGCAGTACATAGTACAACAAACTTCTGCCCTGAGGACATAAAGGAGACAAATGACAGGGAGTCAGAGGAAAGCTTTTTCTAGTAGTTGTTTGAAGATCTGGGCCTAGGCCTTGAGCTGATTTCAGTAAGAGATAGGTGCCTTGCTAGCTGCCTAGGGGAGAGATGCCAACTGGTAACACGTCACTTCTATAATAGAACATCTCCAATGACTTGAGTCTTGCATAAAAATGCAAGATGAAATCTCCTGCTACTATCTCCATTTTGACCCAGTGGCCTCATTCAGAATTTTCTTTGAGGTTTAAATTTTGGATTGGAAAAGGGATGCTGATAGGACTAATAAGTGCCAACTGCCTGCATCATTAAGACTTTCATCATACAAATAGTTACACTCTTGAGACCTTTGAGCATTACCAATTGGCTTCAGAGGGATTGCTAGCACACATAAGCCTGTACACAAGCATAATGCAAGTGGTTTGTAGAATCAGTGACGAATTCACACTAATTAAAAATTGACCTAGATCTGTGATATCTAGGTCAAATGAAATAATTTTTATCTGAAGGCTATCCATTGGCATGTGCAAGCTTGTAGTGTCATGGTACTGATTTGCGATATGGATGCCTCTGTCATAAGCAGAAGCCATAGCATACTTGGGGAGCCTGGTCAGAGCTCTAGACAAAACTTTTGAGTAGGTTTGGCATGCCAGATACAGCCACAATTTAAGTCCAGGGTAAGAAACAAAGCTCCTGATGTGGAATTACTGCCTATCACAGAGTTAAGGCAGCTGATCAAAAGCATCTCCTGGCAGCCCCTGATCACTGCTCCTACTGAGCTCCAAATTCAGCAAAAGCCTTGCTTTTTCTCAGAAACAAAATCCTCCCACTACGATAGAATAACAAGACATGTAAGTACTGAGATATGTTAAGAATATAGATAGCCTCACTGATTTCAGCTAGCACACCAACAAATAGGCCTGTCCTTGTTAATTAAGAAACTAATTTCTAAAGGTGACTTATTTTCCTTCATAAGCTATATATACGTATGAGTATGCATGCCCCTAGAGATACAGGTCCAAGGGGGAAATGGACATCATTCACTCAACTAAGTTTCATGATCACAAAGTTGACAATGTTCTGTTTTGTAAATAGATATTTCAGAGTAATTGGAGAAAAAGAAAAAGTTGAAGGAAACGTCTTGACAATAGCATGATGTAGGTAGTATGGTATTTTCTGTAAATAAGTAAATAAATTTTGCAATTAAATATAGGTATTTCTTTGGAAACTGCTTATCTAAAATGTATAGAGAAAATTACAATCAATAGAGTTGCATCACCTGGCCCCACTCTGTCCTATCAGAAAGCATACACACTGAGCCATTCCACTTACTTGGATGCATATGGCTAGAACACCAGGTGTGCACCACAAGACATGTGCTTCCTGCATCCTTAACTTAGGAGAAGCTTTTAATCATTAACTAAACTGATTCAACAAAAATATAGGTATAAACACTTTCTAAGCACTTGCTGGCAATGGTGTCAGAAGAGCTTTTAATTTCATAAACCAAATTGTTTATCTTCACAAAATATATTTTTAGCACAGTGTCCAAACAGCAATTAAATTTACTTGGGAATCGTGAATGTTTTTCACAACTGGTTAACTGTACGTGTGTCCTTATATCCCAGAGCTGACCTTGGACTGGATTACCTAGAAATACAGTTCAAATACTGGAGTTTGCATCAAATCTGCAAAATCTCTGTCCAATGTATATGTATTTTTCCTGTAGTCAAACTGTAGTGATTACAATCACTTTGTTAGAGGCACATGCCAAAATTTACAAACACAAAACAAATTGTGGGGTTTTTTTTATTCTCATCTTTCCTTCTTCTGCTTTGCATTTTTGTATACCCTTTTAAAACTGCTACAGTGTTTATTTTAGTTTTAAATAAGATTAATATATTCCAGAAAGCTAAAAAGACCATCACTGCATCATGTGATAAGGAAAAGGCAAATGTGCTAATTTGCAGTTATCATCACTGGCATCACTATCACGCTAAATCCCTTTTCCTAGGTCATCTTGTATGAAATGATGACTTCCATGGGAAGCTGGACAAAATTTACCATCTCTCCCTCATTGGTTTTTTCCAACAAGAATCCTTAGATACTTAGATCTCTCCAGGTTACTTCCCATTTTGACATTAAAGCAATGAAAAGGGATGACTTCCTAGTGGAAAAAATCAAGTCTTGTTCTTATCTACCCAAGCTGAATACCGTATGTCTACAGAACAAAATACAATGGGTTGGAAGGGTTGTTGCTGTTAATATTTATGATCAGTTCAAACTTCTTTTTCCATTTATAAGTGATTTGTTAGAGGATCACAATTTCTCCAGATATATACATTATTAAATGTCCCAAAGACTTTTCAGGCCCAGGCCAGAACTGATTTCAAGCAGGTCTCTTGAGTATTTTCCTACTGCTGGTATCTCATTCATCATCAAAATTGCATGAAATTGTGCTGTTCCATGGGATGACAACAATTTAAATTAGAAAAAAATGAAAATTAATAGCAGAAGTGATTCCTGATAGGCATTAATGTTTGGATTAATAATTCCTAATAAAAAATGTATGAAACTTCATTATCTGCCAAGAAGCTAAGGTTAATTGCAAACTCTGCCACTGGTTCCCATTTTGTACAGACAGTTATTCCCTCTGGACCTCATCTTTAGGGATTTTGGTTAGAATCTGCATGCAGTATCAGAGTGATATTGGACAATATGTAAATAGCAGCTTGGGAGTCAGCACTCTCAATCTTTTCTATTTGGTATGACTGTAGATCTGCTACACTCTCCTTGTGTATAATAATTTCTGCCAAACAACAACAACGACGACGACGACAAAACCTAATACATTTGGGGAAACCACATTCATTTTTATCCTTTAGATTGCAACTACTGTAGAAATGGGAATACCATTCCTACAGAATACAAGTATATGCAATATATATAAGAAGAGAGATCTATCTGAAATATTCATAAAGTTCCACAGCTTTACATAATTGAAAAACCAACAAATAAAATTAACATTTCTTTTACTCTCACATGATCAATACATTAATCTTTAGATACTCAAGTAAAAAATAAAATTAAAAAAACCTATTCTTTTATCTAGAAGACTTCACTGTTCATATGTCTTGTAATTGAGGAATAATTCTATAATAGACTCATGTCTCTACAGAATGAACTCAGAAATCTGCTGTTCTCTTGAAAGTAACATTCATCTCTGATAGCAATATTTGTGAGCACCTTTTGGGCTGAATACTATATGCCATGTCTAAAATACTCAATTATTTGGAAATTAATAATATTTTTAAATCCTTTGGCAAGTATGTAAAGCACACATTTGTTATAGTTGCCTTCCAGGTTTGGTTGGTAAATAGCCAGATACTATTGATTCTTGGTGGAATATAAAATGATTTATATTTCCTAGCTCTTTCATGGAAGCTCACTGTTTTGACATATCACTGGCACAGGAGCCAAATCATGTGTATTCTACCGTTGTCTAATTAATTCCACATCACATAAATTGACTCTTGATTCCTGAACACTCAGGTTGGACTGTAAAAAATGCCTACAGATCAAGCCATGTATTCTCAATTGATTTTGACTTATGATTTTGACTCATTTTGAGCCCATAAATAATATGAAAACTGTCACACTTGTTTATAACTATTAAGAGATGTCACTTTTCCCCCTTTGTTTTCATTTGAAGTCATACCCAATCTACTTAGGTATCAACAATTTTTTTCAAAGTTTATAATCTTTGGTCAAGTACAAGAAACATTTTTGCATCATTGCAATGATAAAATACAGAAGGTTTTATCATAAAGAGCAAGTAAATTCCACTAACAACGGTCCTCTATACCTTTTCCTACTCGGGATTTCTTCCACCAGCTAGTCAGGCATTAAAATATACTGCAAAAATTCAAGTACTTAAAACTTGTGGGCACTCCTGAAAGTTTTCACAGAGCCCATTCAGTAAGTCCTTAAGTCCTTCTGTAACACAGAAAAGACCTGCAGTGGTTTCTGAAACTTACACTGAAAACACTCAAAGTATAAAATATTTCAACAAATTCTTTGCTACTTTTGTAAAAGCCACTTATTACAGTAGAACTGTTAATGATAAAGCAGAAAATAATACTAAGCTGCAGCTTGAAAAATGTGAAAAGTTATCAAATTCAATAAAATACAAGATTATTTCCTTTTGAAAAATATACCTAAGGAAACCAAAGTTTGAAATAGCTCTTTAAACTGGGCACCACATTGTCAGAGCTTTGAATGAATTAGTTGGCCAGATTCCTGCTGAGGAACCAACTTTGACTTGCTCTTTATGGGAGATTTCTGACCTTGCCTGCAACTATTCACTCACCACAGGAATCATGGAAGAGCTGATACAAAGAGCCATACCATTTAAAATCACTTCAATAGCAATAAATGCATTTTAGCGCCAGTTTCTGCACCCATATAATTTAAAATATTAAATTTTTTTTATTAGCTATACACTGAGGAAACACATTAAATGGCACATCTAGGAATCAGTGTCACCCAGTTACATGTAAAATTGCTGCAACAGGGAAAGCTATTCCAACACTGGCTGGGGAAGAAGGATAAAATGCAGTGTGTCTAAACGCCCACCTAGAGAAAGGAGGCCTAGTTCTGACAGATACATAGAATTAGGTTTGCATACAAGTCATGACAACTGAAAACACAATAGACCTTTACTGGCAGACAAGATAACCTTGTTCTCTGCCAATGGGCTGACACTGGTCTCACAGAAAACTGTTCCTGACTGGGAGAATCACTTTGTGAGGCAGATCTACTGCACAATTTCTACTCCATCCAGTTGACCTTCAGGGGTTAAAGTAGTGCTTTGGAGTCACTGCCAATTATTGAAGTTAACACCTTTTGTAACACCCGCTCATTAACTCAAGGAATACAGTGGGATATTGACATTCTTCCATAGCAGTAGTAATACAACAGGAACATGTAGGATCGAAACAATGTCAACTGCAGCCCAGTGCATGATTGCAAACTGCAAGAAAGGCGTTTCAGATGGTTTTGTGAGATTATGAACTGCAGTGCCCTTCTCATTATGTGTGGGAGTCCATGCACAGTGGAGCAAACTCCTGGGTGCAAGAACCCTCCAAGCCCTCAACCTTGGCCTCAGAACCAAGCAAGCATAACAATGGGCAAAAGTCACCTCTCTTCCCACTCCCTTAGATCCCTGCACTGAACACTGGTTAGCTAGATCTATTGGGCAACTGATGGACTTCTTCATCCTTCTGGCACTACTATATGGTTTTGTGGAAGTACCTGTGTCCATCTAAAAAAGATACCTGAGACCTGGACACTTCTCAGTCATGTCAGATATGCAGTGCAAAACTAAAATAGAAAATCTGATTCCAATCACCGTGCCCTACTGCTATAGCAGTGATGGTCTAAGTATGCAAGCCGGACAATGTTTATAAGAAGTTACTTCCACCTATAAACTCTGCCTAAGAAAAATCACCATTCATTCCAGAGCAATAGCTCTGCATGCTCACTACTATTCACTCATATTCACATTATTCAATGTTGAACTTTAAAACTTAATTTTCACTTCTTGCGTAACTTCTGGAAATCACACCATTATAATGAACAACTGGGAAATAATAAAATAGTTCAATACAGAGTGCTCACAGAGTTGAAAATGGAAGGGTACAGCCGACACAAGATACTTGACTGTGATTCCAAAGAGCATTATTTCCCCCTCATTATGCACCGATGAAAAAAAGATGTAGTCAGTCTTTCCACAGATCAAAACGAGTCTTAGGTCAGACTCAGAATCTATCTACTTGAGTACCAGTTATGCCTCACAGAAAGGCACACATTTAGAGGGGATCTTTCAGATTGGCTATATACTCTTTCACAACACTTTGTAGACAGATCTAGAAAAAAAAATTGTAGACTAATGGTCACACACAAGATGAAAGTAAAACTGACCTAAGTTTTTTGTGGTTTTGTTTTTTTTTTTTATTACTGAGTAAAAATGAACAGTGTATTACTGCTCTGAGTCAGAGTGAGGAACTAAGCCAATTAACACATCACACTACAGTTCCTTACCTGACTGTTTAGAGAAAAAACATACCTGTATCTCTTTTTAGGCTCTTCTGTTGGAAATGTTCTCTTGTTTTCACCACATTTACTGGGACAGACAGATAGCCTGTAGCCTGCAGATAACTCTGTAGCCAGTAATTGGCTTGCCAAAGCTGGCAAAACAGAAACCAGAACCAAGATCCCTAACAATCAGCAAAGGTATTCTAAATAGTCAGCTACTGACTCATTTTAGCTAACTTGTACAGTCATTTTAACCAGACATTGCACTATTGATGCCTTCAAAAGTATCACAAATGTTATGTGAAGATCATCTCAAATTAAAAAAAAAGAAAAATAGTGGAAGTAGTGACAGATAGAAGAGTTAAAGATCTTTGAGTATGCCTTGCAAAACACCTCAAAGGATAAGGAAAATACAAGATCAGCAATATGTAGATGCAATGTTGAAGAAAATCAGGCTGCCAGGCCAGTTTGCCATGAAGCTCAGGATGGAAACTAGTAGGGAATTGAGGTTAATGTGCCTGATTAATATAATATATGAAAGAAGAGAGAAGACAGAGGTGTTTCAAGTAACTCTTATACTAAGCTAAGCTGTGCCACAGATAAATGAAGATCATCTGATTGTCCAATGCTGTGTGATGACTGAAAATAAAGGATTCAGAAAGAGAGACAAAACTAACTCTCCTGCTCAAAGAAAGTAAAATATGTATTTTGCGTATCTGTAGTAGAAAGATTGGGCAATTAATGTATTCCATCATGTTTTCTGCTGAAATTCTTGTAATATGCATAAAGATAAATGTCAGAGCAAGAGAGAAGCTGTTCTGAGGTATTAAAAACTGCCTGATATGCCTGCAGAGAAAACAGGGTAAGAAATAAAAAACAAATAGCACACTGTCATATTTTCCCTTACTGTTGTAAAATTCAAATCTTGATATTTATCACTTGAATTCTTCTGTACAATGCTTGATATAAGGGGGCATCTCTGTTCACTTTCATCACCTGAAGTTTTCATTCTTTCCATAATCCTGCAAAATCACTACTAATGTTCCATAGTGCACAGTATACCTTGCCCTTTCTACAGGTGGCCTCCTTTAATGCAGCACCAGACATAACCTGCTCACTATTTGAAATTCATGTTTTCACAGATCCTAAGCATCTTTTCACACTCCCCATTTTTCAGTCTTAATCACTGTAATGTGACTTTGCTAGTGCTGAAGGACCAAGGAACTGGTCTCATTAACCACTTCTGGTTTCCTTTTTTCCCCACAGACAGACGTGCTCTAATTAACTACTTGTCTTACCTAGTCTCAAGACAATAGACTAGTCCAGGCAGCCTGAGTGGAAATTAAACAGGGTGAGATCTGAGAAAAATGGGCAACATCAGTCATTGCTGCCTTCCTATGCCAGACGCACAGAAAGCAAGCGTAAAGATTTTCTGGTTCTATCGTGTATCTTCAGTGTTGTGTACAAACTGCCATGTATTTATACCCTGCCTTCTGCTTCTCATTATGGTGACCAGAAAAGTTGAAAGGGAACTTTATGCTGCTATGAGAAGTTTTTGGGGGGTTGATTCTTCTCAAATAGGGTAATCATTAAGGAAATGATACCTCATCCTATTCTAGCCTTTCAGCACAGGGGTGTGGAGGTGAGGACAGGCATCTGGTAGGAGATAATTACTATCAAGAAAGTCCCACAGAGTCCTTTAACTTGCTGTCAGGCCCATTTGAGCATTAGAATAGGAGATCAATAGATTTGCATGAAGTGAAAGGAGGATAAAGTTCTCTCTAAACTGAGATTTAGTAGCCTCACTGAATGCATGTACTGCCAGAGGTTAACACTGATTCTCCCCTAAAGCATAGCAGTTTTGGTTAAATAGTCAATACCACATATGGAAGAAGAGCCAGTTCCTATGCATACTCTCTGACTGTTCTAAAACAAATTGTTTTTCCTCCTGAAAGTTATGGTGCAGTTTAAGTCAGAATACTTGTGCCACTGAATAACTATGTGGAAGAAAGAATCAGGAAATGCAGGTACTTATTTTTGTATTTTTTTCCTAGGTCAAAAAAGAAGATGTCAAATTTGACACAGATGCATTTTTCCACCCACAGAGAACACCCTCTGTCAGCTGAAGCAAGAATCCTAAAAGAACACCGCAAATATGAGGAGTATGGACTTTGTTTCTGCTATTTTGTACAGTTTGGGGCAAGAGCTCTCTGGCAATGACCTAGGCCCCTGAGGCTCATGTGCTAGCAGTGAAGATGCTGGTAAGATGTTTTTGTTGTTTTTATTATTAAGTGTTGTTATTATTATATACATATTATTATATATTGCATTATTATTTTCCAATGGAACGATGTAAACTGCAGGAAGAAGTGGCAAGACGAGGAGAAAAAAAGAAGCAAATCAGTGCCTTACCTTTCTTCATTTTCATAGTAAAACATTTAAATTTCTCTGCCAGAAAAAAGATGCTTTAATATTTCAGCTTTAAGCTTCCAAGAGTGTCATATAAATTGTTGCAGGAAGGTAAAATAACCCCATATACACCTACCACATGTTCATTACATCTTCTCCTGAAATAGCTTGTGAATAATGCAATGCAAAGAGTTTTAATCTGGTGAAGTCTGGTATTCTTAGAAGCATTTTCATAGTATAAAACAAAGTTAAGATTGCCAGATAATACAGACTGAAAAGTATTAATTTTTTTCTCATTTTTCTTAAGAAAATTGAGCCAGTAAAAGAAAAAAAAAGGAAAAACTGCCAAGAACTGTCTAAACATGACAGCAATATTTATTTAGTCCATCCTAGCAGGAGTCTTCTGTCAGCCATGATTTTTTCATAAGTAATCATTACTTATTTCTAAGCTTGCTGTAAAACTTTCTAAGAGCCATGTTTACAATAATAGTGTTTCTTGTGTTTCTCTGTATAGGTATCAAGACCCCCAACTTTCTCATCTCCTGAGAAATGGGGGGGGGGTGAGGAATCAAGAGATGTTTTTCATTATAATTTATGCTCAGAACTCAGCACATGTGAAGTTTTTGTCCTGGTGCTTGGACAACCTTACCAAATGAGCAGCACACCTTTTGCCCACTCTAATACAATCTCCAAAACATCTCTCATACCTCTTTTTTTCTTCATGTATTGACAACGAATATCTCTTGAACAGTTCTAAGAGGCTCAGCAGGAAAGTGGTTCTACCAAACCTAATCTTTGCATTAAAATTTTCCCACATTATTTGCCCTATTAGCTGTGATTCAGAATAAATTTTCTGCCAATTAGAAAGTCCTTAAAGACCTGTAAGTTCACAAGTGATTTTTACCCACACAGATATTAGTAAAGCACTAGTTTCAGGAACCAGTATGTTAAGCATTCACATTCTTTTGTAGCATGACAGCTATTTTGACATTACAGCATCAACCCATACACTAAGCATAAGACCCATTTTTATTAGTGGCTTGTCTTACATAGCAGGATTCAGGATTGATTATGGCACCACATAAGTATTTTCAGAAGCAAAGGAGGAGGAAGAAATTTTTTATTAAAGCTGATGTGGGATACCAAAGACCAACACTCAAAAGGAACCTAACTGTGCTTTTTATTTTCCTTGAAATTGCTCCTTGAGGAACATACCAAAAGTCTGAATTATTGGATAGTTTCCCTACAACTTTGATAATACACAGTCTTTCAATGCCAGTTTGATTGCAAATCTATGGTGGTGTGCAATTTGTGAAGTGATTTTCAGTGTCCAAAACCTACTGTGCAGATTCAGAAAATAAATTAGTTACACAGAGAAGTTTAATTGGCACCATGCAGACTGAGTAATCTAACAGATATCCACCTCCACCCAAAATGCCTAAGGACTTCAGCATCACAATATAATAAGGTAAATTTTCTTTGCATTTTAATACAGTTCATTAACATCTGCTCATTCCTTAATGTGTATTATTGCATAATGAATGATCCAGTATCACAAGTCAGTAGTTCTTTAACTTTTTACTGTGCAATACAATTGTTTCTTAATTCATCTCTTAAATGCAAAAAAGACTCCATTTTAATATATTTTTTAATGTACAAAGGCAAAGAGATAAGCAAAGGAGATACAGACCTGCAGTCAGTTAAAGCAGGTGGTTCATTTGAATACCTTCTTTTTATAAGTTTTATCCTTAGATAACCTTGCCAGAAGATACGAGTAATATTTGCATGAATTGCCATGAAATTGCCATTCATTCCAGTGGAGTTTTCATGTACTGATATGTCCCAGTGACTATAAAATAGCACATGCAATTCAGCAGAGATCTCCCTTGCTTTATGGTTACTTTATTACACTTAATGACTCTTTTGACTCTTGGGGACATATTTCTCCATATATTTCACAGCAAAAAATCATGGTGGCTGGTTGCACAACAGCCAGACAGCTCTAGTAGCCTCCATCATTTATTTGTATTTGTTTTATTTAATATGTACTGCTTGGATATTTCAGGTCATTACAAGGTCTTAAAAATAAGACTCCCCAAGAGAGCCTTCAGTGAAAGCACTTCTTTTTACTATCATTTCCAAACGATACTTGGGCAGAGATGTCCAGCCTTCCTGCATACTGCAGGGTGAGGAGCATCAGTACATTCCCCGCCTTACTGGGGCACCACAGGGGATGCATTTTCCTGAGTTCCAAAAGCACTGAAACATTATGACTGTAGATCCTCAAGGGTGACAGAAATTGCCTCATATTTGCATTTGAAAATGCCCTTTTGGATGTCACCACTTAAGACGTAAGGAAGACTAGGTATCATAGACAGTATTGAGAACCAATACACCTCCTTTCACTGACACATGGGTCTGAACCATTGTTCCTCACAAGAGCCCGAGCTCAAGACAACCTGCTCATGCTGTAGATGTTCATAATACTATTTCTGCTTTCTGAATACCACATATTTCTCATTCTTCTGTTGGTCATATCTTTGCAAGAGATCACAGAACACATTAGTATCCTGCTGTTAGAAAAAGCATACTGTACTATGGGATCTCCTACTGAGGCAAGATGCTACACTGATCTTTGTCTTTGTCAGTCCCAAATTCTGCCTGGTGAAGGAGAATCAAAAGGATATTTTAAGAGCAGACTTTTTTTTTTTTTTTTGCGCGTTAGCTACAGTGTAAAAACACCAACATTAAGGCCCCAGAGAAGGCCAAGGGAATTGACTAGCAAGACAGAGCTGACAAGAATATATATACTGAGGCTGGATACCTTTAGAGTCAAAGTCAGAGGCAGGAAAACATCCCTAAAAGGAAGTTTGATCAGTCTTTGCTTTTATCCTGTGTTTTTTTCTGGTAAAATATTAGACATAATCTTGTTTGTTTTTTTGTTTAAATTCCTACTTGCTCCCAGCTATTGCTTGCCCCACTTGCTCATTTTATCTTCTTTTTCAGATAATTGTAGAGAGTTGAAATCAGAATCATGCCTATCTGAGTACTTGTACAGCATCTAGCAAAAGTGGTACTGTTGCTGTGCTAAAATTTTACACTAATAGTACCTTGTGCTTTAGATGCTCTATTACAACCTAACCCTCAACAGAAATTACACAAAGGAACAGATGTATCACACAGATTGTAAGCAATATATTTGCTGAAATATAAATATTTAAGTTCAAAAAAGAAAATATTCAATATTTAAGTTCAAAAAAGAAAATATCCAAATTTCTTCATGTTGTAAGAAAGAATAAATTAATCAATTATTACTATTTAGTCTTGCTCATTCTTAACTCTGTACACACAGGAAACCTCCTTGTCTTATCTGTGAATTTATTATGACAGGGTAGTATTCCCTGCTGAAGTATCTTACTCATTCCTGAGATGTTCCTAAGGAGTCATACCTTGTCATTAAACACTTTAGGAGGAAAGACTTGTATCATGTGAGAAGGTATAGATAAAGATCACTATAGGGTGCTTATTCCAAACCTTTTTCTTCCCTAATATTCTCAAACAATTCCATCAGCAGGATGCTTGCACTTGCTTGTTACTTATTTCACTTCATGGTAACAAACACTGGTATTACTGTGACCCACACAGGGAAATTCTGTTTGAGCTGCAGTGGAACCATAACCCAGCCCACCATCAGGCAAAACAGTGCCGCCTTCTTAGAAATTTACCTACGTGAACATTGATGAAAAATTCTGGTAATGTTACTGGAGCACATTGTTTTTCAGACAGGAGGGAAGATAAGCAAGGAAGAAATTATAATGACCAACAGCAAAATAAAATTAACTACCCATTAGGTTACCTGCTCTCTGTGACTAAAGAGATTTTGTGCTGCTCATCCCTCATTTCTGATGTATTCTTTCAGAGATAAGGTATATATACATAGCCATAGTGGGTGTCTATGTATATACGGGTCTTCATCTATCTTATCACACACAAAAAAGCTCCCTTGAAGTGATCAGTTTCTGAAATTCTCCCCAAAAGTCACAATCAGACCAAATAATAATACTGGACATACAAACCATGTAGAGCGGAGAGCTGAAAAAAAATCTCCTTCCTTACACGAATTAAAAAGCACCTGGTTCAGCACAGGTGAAATTTAAATGCAACTCTAAGAAAGCTACAGTTCCATAAAAAAAATTCCAAAAGAAAATTGGTGCTATATCTATTGACAGGATTTTCATGTTGTTGCCTGTCTGCAGTACTTTTTGGGTCATGGGGAAGGAGGAAGAAACAGCAAAAAGAATGGGACTGTTCAAGTAAAATAAAAACAAAATAGAATATTTTACTAAATTTGTATCATTGGCAGTAATGCAAACAACTTCTGATGAGCACTTTGATTTCACACTGAGTATTAGGCTTCCATCATATGCGTTGTATCCTCAGAGGCCTGTCAGGAAGCTTTAAGAATAAACAAGGCTAGAAGTAAAATGTGTATATGAAACCACTCTGAACACATGTGCATACACAAACATAGGTCTTTACTAACTCTGTGTACACATACAGTTCACATGTGCAGATATGTCCATTATTTAATGACTGTCACCCTCAAAGTTTTTCTAGAATATTATCCCTTCAAACCCTTTAGACACACAGATCCTGGTTATATATGTAAATAATTAAAAATTCAATAATTATTTATGTATTTCTTTCTCAAGTGTGTATTTTTATTTACCTTTATCATTATTAGCTGAAATGCATCTGAGTCAGATAAAGGATGTTATCTCTTACAGCCTGACTTAACAAGGTCAATCAGCTTTCATTTAACCTGCAGGCTAACAGAGAAAACAAAGTAGTATAGTTTTTCCACATGCATTGTAATAACAATAGGCACAAAACAATGGCGAAGAGTTTCAAATTGGCCATGTCATTCATTCTTCGTTCTTCACTGGTCTAGACTAGGCTTCTCAGAAGCCTGTATTTTCTGTCAAAAGTATTTCAGGACATGCACTAGTTTTCACTCTCACTAGTTTTTACTCTTTACTGCTTTCCTTTGCAATGTCTTATTGATTTATCAAATGTGTGGGATACAAATGTTTCTACTTATTAATACTATTTAAAAATTCATGCAGTGGAATGCTTTCTATTTAAGCACCAAAGACAGAGAGCCATTGTAGCAAATATCTACGTACTTTTTAAAGCTTGGTCTCTTGTAGTAGGGGGAAAATACTAAGTCAGAAAGAGAAAGTCAAATCTGTCAGCGAGCCCCACAAGCAGGTTATAGACAGTTTATGTGCTAAAATATTGCCCTTACATCTTGCTTCTAACAAGAATGTAAAGTCTGTAAGCACACTAATTTCTGACATTTGTATTCCTTAGAACATCTAAAGTTTTGCTTCTTGGTTTGCTCAGAGCTAACTTAGTCTCGACAAGGCTGACCAACTTAAGTTATAGCTCATACTCAAATTTAGTCGGTGTTAAGCTAGTTATAGAACCTGGATGCTGAGAGGGATTCCTGAGTGTCCATGTGTAATTAAACACCTATCTTTGCCTGTGCTTGTGTAAAACACCTGAGGCAACCTAAGATTATCTTTCTGCTTTGTTTCTTTTATTTCTATGTAGCTTTGAAACAGCTCATACATTTCTTGCTTCCCAGAATATTTGTGATTCCATCAAATTTCAATGCAGAGTGTTTTTACATTACTGTACTTCTTTCACAGAATATGAGTATACAAGTATAAGCAAATGTGTGTATGTCTATACATACATTTACTTTTTTCCTTTATATCTCCTGAATAATACACATTTATAAATTCATATATTCTTAAAGAACCTCAGATCTTCTTTAATAAGCCTTTTGTTCCCTGTTTTTTAATTGCAGGTTGTCTCTGCTCAAAATATCTAATGTTCATTGTTATTTATTTGCAAAATATGAGTTTTTTCAATAACATGGACCATAACTTCAAACAGTTTAAATTGGACTAACTGCATGTGAGCCGGCAGAACCAGACTGGTGTTTTGTCTTTCCTAAGTGGCTTGCTCTTACAATTGTTAAGATATACTTCTGTCTCGCAAAGACCATGCACACATATTTTAAATATTTGATCCTAATCAGTGACTTCATAATCTTCAGATGAGCAGGTGTGCCAATTGTGTACCATGTAAACATTTCCATTCACCTAATGAAACTATATTTTGGAGTCTGTGTAACTAGAGGGTTGTCATTTTTTAATTTAAAATACAGTTAGCAAAGGCTAGCCACAGATGGATAAGCAATTGTCTGTGCTTCAGAGAACTGTTAGTTTCTGACTTGCCGAAGGTATAACATCTAAATGCACTAGTTACCACAATCTACACTAGTTAAGTTTAAGATTACATTTCTTTTCCTATTTGATTTAATTTAAAAGTTTTACTGAAGTTCATTATTGAGCACCACTTTATATAGTGTTATGAAGTGTTTAAATTAATATTAAAGTTACAGATTTTTGTCCATAGGATATTTGTAAATAGCTTGTGGAAAAAACAGAACATGAGAACTTCCATGTAATTCTTGTAAATTTGTGGGTAAAATCAGGCCCTTTGGAGTGCCTTAAAGGAAGGTAAATGTTATTTTATGTTAATAAAGTAGTACCAGATTTCTGACTTCAGTAGAAGTGTGCTTGCCTACCAAAAGAGAGGAGAGAAGGACAAGTAAATTTGCTCCTGCTCTTAATTGCGAACTTTCCTGAGCTTTGCTTTGCATAGGGATTTCCTTGCACTGCAGCAATCTCCACCCTCCGTGCCCTTACACTACAGCTGTCTGCTCCACTAAGAAGCATCCCGGCTGCATGCCAGGAAGTACACAGCAGATGGAGGGAGCAGACAAGGATCATGCACAGAGTTTTCAAGCAAGGACAGACAGCTGATTGCGCATGATTCAGCTAGCAGGTTTGAAGCCATCCCCATCTCTAAGAAACAACTAACACTGCACAGCCATGCCCCTGACCCATTACAATGGCTACCAAAAATACTTTTAAATCATTCCCCAATCATTTGGCATTGTCTGCCATACTCTTACTTGGCCAGTACTAAAGTTATAGAAACAAGAGAAAAAGGCAGTCTTTTAGTTCAAAGTCTGAAGCAGAAGTGTCACCCAAAAGAACATCCTCCTGACGGGAGAACAGCTTTCTAACGCCAGGTTTCTTCCAGTCAGAGTGGATGACTTAGGGTTAGAGTGTCTGGCTTCAAGTCCCCACCCTTCTGAGCCAGTGGTGGCGGACAGGAATAGGACAGCCAGCCTGAGCTGGCAGCCTTTGTAGCCCCTCATAGCTGGAGGCACTATGAAGTGCTGAAACACAGGATGCTCTGGCACATGAAACCTCCCAAAATACCAAAGCAAGAGACATTAAAAAGAAGTATTTCAATGACAATTCTTTAAGCCTAGGGAAAACCATTTTACAATAATTAATGCAGTTGTTAGAATAGGTTACATAAAAGATTAACAACTAGAAGTTGAATTAAATATTTAGAAATTAAATATTTAGAAAAAAATAGCTGTCATCCATTTGACTAAAATATTAGTGAAAATATTCAAAGCAAATACAAAAGAAATCTCAACAAATATGTACTGTGAAAGTCTACTGGTCAATATCAACAACTGTTACATCAAGCTGTTAACCAGCTTAGATTTAACACAAGAAATTTTGGGTTTTTGGTACCACCTTTAATTGTGTGAAGCAACAAAGAAGAAAGCAGCCTAAATGAACTTGCTCTTAAAGAATGTAATCTGATCAGAAATCCCATTTAAATAACACCACTATTATGTTTCCCTTATGTTGCTTTCAGAAAAATAATGTATCAAGTAGGTTTCTGTAAAGTGTTTGGACTTTACAAGCAAGACTTAAGCTTCTGATAGCTCTGAAATCCCACTAACTGTTCTGTCAAGTATTTGCCCCAGACATAGATGACTTGCAAAAGCACCTGATACTGCATTTAAAATTCTCCTTTCAAAGTGGATTTCTTAGGGAAGTATTAGACGGCTTAATAGGTCCTTTTGCACCTCTCAACTTTTACAAATTTAAAGTCCAGGATCATAAAAACAAAATTAACATAATCTAGAATCAAATAAGAAATTCAGCACAATTCTGAAATGATGGGAGGAATCAGAAAGTGATAGAAGTGTGCAGCAGTATACCTCTGGAGAAAAATAGTAACAGAATGTGGAAGCTTGGACCATTGAAAACAGTGATCCCATTCCTAAATGAGAGTAAGTTAGGGAAAGCAAATGACTTGTTTGTTAATTGTTCTGAATATATTCTGCATCCCCATGTTAACAAAGATGATTTGGAGACTTATTAAAAAATCCATTAGTATTAAGAGACATCATTACTTTAATTGAACAAACATCACTGATTTTTTTTTTTTTTTTTTTTACACAAACCAGGAAAAGCCATTTTACCTGCACTTGCAAAGAGTTGAAAGTAAAAAAACTTTGATTGCTCTATATTGTTAATGAAAGAGGAGAAGTTTTGAAACAGATTCATTGTAGTAAACTTCAGAATTTTGAGGCAAAAGAGATTAATAAATTTAACTAATAAAGCTAAAAAGAAAAGATTGTACTTGCAGTAGAAAAACGCAACAGCATTAGAGTGAAGCTGCTTTTAGAAATAGATGCCTGTTTAAATAGGAATATAGGACCTAACACATCTGTGTCACCAGCTACAATACTTGCAACCTTAAAAAAGATTCACTAAAATATTTGAAAGAACTGACCACAATCTAATAGGCAGTTGAGCATTAAATTACACCAGGATTTGCAAAAAATGGATGGTCAAATAATATGTATTCTAGAATACTTTAGTTTACAAGAGAAATTTGGAAAAACCTTTACTCAGAGATTTATTGATATTTAGTGCTGACATCAATGGAAATATATAAGCCACTCTGTCATCAGCTAGCCCTTGAATTATCTCAGTTTATACACAGTTTAGGTATCCCAGACAGCAGAGGGAGGGTCAAGACATGAGCAAGGTACACCTCAGGAACCAGCTCAGCCTAAACATTGTTTGTAAATCAAAACTTATTTTAAGTAATAGTTAATGTTTGTCTTCTCTGAAGGTGTTTCCTAAAATAAATCTAATGGATATTATTATTCTGCTCAGGTGAAATTTGCTTTTCCACTGAGGAAAAAACTAAAAGTTTCACTCCACAGCAACAGTTCTGGAGGAATTATGTGGAAGTTTCCCTCTTCTGTTACCTCCCATCCCATCCTGTCATGCTCTTGCAAGTTATAACTATCTCTGGATAGTTATAGCCTGGGGTTTGCAATCCCCTGCAAGGGGTCCTCAGTGGAAAAGCAGTAGGTGGAAAAAATGTTTTCCTCCTGGTGCTGTCCTCTTAGCTTATCTCACCTTTGGTCAAATTTTTGTCCAACAGCTGGAATGTGACATCTCTGTCATTGTCATTGCTGGCTATACAACCCAAAAAGTTCATCTTTTGTCTTTATATGAGTTTTTCTAAACATCACCTTCCCAATGTGTTTATACATTGTGAACACACCATAAAGCATGTGTTCCAATAGTTTTGGAGACCTTCTGGCAGATGTTTATAGACAAGCAAATGATATAATTTGGCTTTAAAGCTAAGTGGGGCTTCCCAAGCACAGGGTTTAGACTGGAAAAACAAGCAATGTCTCAGCAGAACAGCAGAGGGAAACAGAGCGACAGTTCTAAGTATAGTATTAAATACTAATAATTGGTAGTGACAAAGAGGTTTGGTGGGTTATGTGAACTGATAAGTTTGAGCTCCTCACATTTATAATACAAATAATTGAAAGCTTGAGTACATAGACTGATAGGCAGAAAGGGAGTTATGCAAATGAGAACTATAATTTTATTCTAATAAGAAACCTTTAGCTTACTACATGCCTTTGTATGATTCTTCTTCATGACTCAATGTCAGCGTTCTAAGAATATGAGTGTATGATGTTTCCTTGCACTATCAGATACTGATAGTGCGAAAAAAGTTGTCTTCTCAAATACTTAGCTTTCTGGAGCTCATAAATGAATTCTTAAAAACAAATTTCAAAACCATGTGATTCACTTAAGCTCTCAAAGTAGACAAAATATAGAAAATATGTCCTAAAGTTTTGCCAGAGCTAGTTAGCTGAAGTTTACTTTTACTCCAGTTTCTCCCTAAAGATCTGTCCCAGGACAGTACTATCCACCAAAATAAAAAAGATATTTTCTCATGGTCACATATATGAGAGTCAGTTGAGGATACACAACAGGGCAAGGGGCCTTCTGTACTAAAGCTTTCTATAGGAAGGGCAATTTGGAACTTGAATCCTGAAAGACACCTTTTCCCACTAGTATTTTCTATTGATTTTAACTACCTCATTTAATAAAATTTAAGGACTAGCAGCTTACAGTAATTCATTTTTTACTAAATATTTTTAGGAAATGTCTTGCCCTTTCTTCACTTCTTTGTACCACAAAAAATGACTGGTTTGTTTTTTTTTTTTTTGTAAAGCCAAATGTATTTTCCAAGCCATGCTCATGTCAAAGTCTTTTATTCATAGAACATGACATTTTTACAACTGACAGAAAGGACTTTTCAGGTCTTAGTATTTTATAACAAAGTAATGAAATATTCCTTCATGTAAAAATATGAAGGTCTTAAGTGTGTATACATGCATATACATAGGTGCACATATGTATATGCATGCACATGTGCGTGCAAAGTGTATATACTTCACAATAAAGAGAGGATGCTGACAAACCTAAATAAAGTGATAATAATACACAGACATGAGAGAAGAGGAGAAATCATTATTTCCTATTAACTATTCTGAACTAGACATAAATATGGTAATTATTACCGTTGGGTTTATGAAACTCTTGAATCTATCTTTAAAATTAAAAGAAACCTTGTCTTCAGTGGAGATTTTATAGTTCCCACACTTTTCTCAGGTAATTTATATGGTTTCACTACCTGCAGTGAAGATCCTATTCCCCAGAACGTTTTGCCCAACAGTCCTTGAACTCTACATTTCACACTCCACTGTTAATTCAGTGGTGATTTCAATATTGATACCATTCTCAATTCAGTTCATTCTACTGCGCTCTACTCTGTCATATTTCAGTCACAATGACCTAGAACATAGTAACTGATGTTTGTACAACACAGATGCTAACTATACCATAAAAGTGCTTGTTGTAGTTTAAGCCTAGCCAGCAACTAAGCACCACACAGCCGCTCACTCACTCCCCCCACCCCACTGGGATGGGGGAGAGAATCAGAAGGGCAAAAGTAAGAAAATTTGTGGTCTGAGACAAGAACAGTTTAATAATTAAAATAAAAATATAATAACAATAATAACAGAGCGGTATACCAGCTACTAGAAAGAAAATTAACTCTATCCCAGCCAAAACCAGGACAGTGCTGTAGACAAAAATTTTGGACAGTTCTCTGGTTAACATTTTTTTGTTTGGCTGACATAGTAGATCTTTCCTATAGTATCCCAAGTTCTTTAAATCAATACTCAATTAACTAAATCCAGCCTAAAAACTACATAATGCCCAGCCTTTGTGAACGTGCTAAATGCTGTGTGTGTGTGCACACGTGCAGTGTGTGTACAACATTCCAGCCAGAAGAATGAAGAATCCATTATAATTAAGTCTGCCTAGATGAAGCATGGGGAACAATCTCCATTTCAAATTTTATCCACATAAATTCATACATGGCATATTAATTGTACATATTCTTTTTCTGTATTTGAAACGTTTCTCTAGACTTCATGACCTAAAACTGTCTTCCTAAATTTAGCTGAAAGAAATGCAAAAGTAAATGATAATGTATGTGTCACTAATATTAAACACAAGCATCCTTTTAAGTGCAAATTTTTGGTTGGTGTGCATTCAAGAATTAAAAAATATGACAATAAAAAACCATGCTGTGACAGATTCTGTCTTCCTATCAGTCAGAATACGGTATGTGATTTTTCTACAAGTCCTGTCTGCAATATGAGGAGACTAGCTGGCACAAGACTATTGCAAGCAGAACTGACAACTCCTGCTGACCTCTAGGAATTACACTGTTGTTGAACAGCCATGCAGTGATAGCTTCTAAAACGCTCCTTAAAAAAAAAATCAATAAAGAGCAAAAAAAAGAAATATCAACATCCATGAAGGCATAAATTGCTTACAAGATTTGTTCTTAGTTGATTGTCCTTGAATCTTTTACATGTCTAAAAGAATAAGTAGTATGAACAGGTGTCCAATTCTCTGGTTTGTAACCCCAGAGGAGACTTAGACAATTAAAGGTATTCACAGTGATCAGAACTGACTGTATTACCACAGAAAAGCATGCCAACATTTGCCAGTAGAGCCCTGATAACTGACTGTGTATATGCTATTTTCCTGTCTAGTTAACAAGAAAAACACATTAGCTTAAGCCAAGAGTACTTAATCTTTCTGGCTAGGTGGACAGTTTCTTATACAGGTAGCAAAGTGTTGTATGTGGTGCCACATCAAACCTCTTACTGCATATACAGTAGGTGCAGCATAAGCTCATTCATTATGCTGGGGGGCTGGGGGAGGGGGAATTTAAACAATTCATAAAGCCCATTTTTCCTACGCGTACACTGGAAATAGGAATAAGGTTTGCTGGGGGCCAAATGATTGTTTTCGTTAATCTTATCTTGCCTGAGATCTGAAAATCATTTCATTTCCCTCCCAACCTCAAAGCGGCTTTGTGGTGAAAGACAAACTTGTTATGCTGAAGTAATTCAATTTTTTGCAAAGGTACCTTAAATCCACCATTTATATGTCACTCAGATTCTCAAAAAAACCCACTTGAAAGCCACTTTAATGTAATTTTCTAATATTTGTAAAAGTCATTAAGATGTCATGCCATACCGTTACAAATAAGATACAGCCCCAGAAAAGGCGTATCAGAGGATACAATCACTACAGGTTCCTTATCCTGTAGGAGTGGTTCAAACACGTCAGACATACGAGAAAAGTGGGCATAAATGGAGCTTATTCTGGCACTTACGTTCAACGTAAATCCAAGTCTCTTCATCAAATCAGCAAGACTTGGATTTGGAGCTCAGTTTCAGACCAAAGGGTTGCAATCTATTTTGAAGACAAAGGCTATTTGCAGGCTCTTTCATACTGTTTCCAAAATTAGGAAGAGATAATTAAATTCCATAAAAAAATGCCTGGTACTTATCTTGAGCAGATGAAGATGCTTGTTGAAGACACCTGATGCTGATATATTAGAATATTACCAAGAACCAAAGTTTGAATCTGAAACATATGAGAGCTGCAGATGTTTTCAGCCTCACTTCCTCTACAAAGGGAGAAGCATCTAGCACCTTGCAGCATAAAGACCCCAGGAGTTTTATTATTTGTCAATTAATTTAATTACATCAAAACATTGGCAAAAATTAATACTACTCTAATATCCCAGAGGGGAAAAGGGGGAAAATCATTGCAGGAGAAAGACAGAACTGCTCACTCCCACCAAATCACAAGAACACCAAAATGAGATACTTGGAAAACCAGAATCAGCAGTAGAAGAAGAATTTTGTTAGCAACCCTCCTTTCATCAGTGGTTCTTTGTGTGTTCAGACCTGAGAACTAAGTAACCACTTCCATCTGGCCCCAAATACTCTGGTCTTCCTAAGAGCCAGGGCAACATGAATTCAATGGCTACACCTCAGGGTGGCTAAATTCTTCGCAGATTAACTAAATACTCTTCAGAAAAAGTAAGCATAATTTTAGATCATGATGGGATGTAAAGACTGGCAAAACATTGCCACTGGAAAGACAGATTTGCATGCGGTCAGGAGTTCTGCAGATTTATAACTACGTACATTTGTGTCGGTAAATCTTTTAAAGAGCCCAGTTCACTGAAGTACAGTATGAAATGGTAAATTCACAGCATGATCTGGCTTTGGACAGGACACTTATGAGACTGATACAGCCTAGAAACATGTTCACTAGTGGCCAAATGTCAATTCTAGCTTTCAATTTTCCCCAGGATTTGCAATTCATAACAATGTCTAAGCTAACTTAGAGTAGAAAATCTCTCTTGGAAATCAGCACACTTTCTGAACCCCTCCTTGAGATAACTTATGTGATAGCATTTCTTACCAGACATCAGAATTTGATCTCCAGAAGAACCTGGATGGATCTTAAGTACCTCATGATCATATAAGGCACTCCAGGTCCAAACTGTGAAATCTAAAGACTCCATTCATCTGCAATCTAGTCTCTACACAAAAGGGTCTCCATCTCAAGCTAATACTTGAATCTGAAGTAAGTTTTCAAATATTTGTTTTTGACAAAACTCTCAGTTTGAAACATCAAAATTTCCTAGGCATCTATGTTTGATTAAAGAGCGTTCCTTATGTACCCAGCTTGATAGGACCAAAGGACACGGACTTTTTCCCCCATGAAAAGGTACTTTGGGATTCGTAAAATAAGTATTTGCTGATCTGTCTCACCTGCCAAGCTTGTCACGACAGACATTCTCAGAGCTTATCTATGAAATAAGGCTCCATGGGGGGGGGGGGGGGACACCACCAACTGCACTAATACCCCTTTTTATGCCGAAGAGTGGTTGCCAGACTATTGGCTGGGGAAAATATCTAAAATAAAACCTTGGTCACTAAACCAAACTATTATGGAAAATCATACCTGAACACATTAGACTTAGACATATGGAAGTGTGCCAACTGCTAAAATGCATTTTCACCAAAAATCCTATTGCTTAGGCTCCTTGCTATGCAGGCAGATAAGACACTTAGCAGTATTTCTCCCACACGTACAGTGGGAAAAATATGAAAATATTTTTATCTTTGTTTTTCCCTTCTATCTGCAAGTAAAAGTTGCTAACATTTTGTGTTTTATTCATTTTTATTCATTGTTGTTTCTGTAAGCAGCCTCACTATTTTTGCCTTGATTGTAGAAAAAGTGATGTTTTAAAACACCAAAATAAAGAAAGCGTCTGTCAGCACCTTGTGCCTACATCTGCTTACGTAAGTATATCTGTCCCTCCTCATCTCAGCACTCCGTAGTGAGCCTAATGCTAGCATATAAACATGCCTGTTCAGTTAATTTGTAATGCATGCCTCTGCATAGAGAAATAAAGAACTATTTCAAAATGAGGATATCCCCATCTGGTCCAATAGCTTTCAGTGACAGTGGCTAGTACTACATGCCTTGGAGCCACACATTGAATGTCCTGACAATCCCGAATTACTATGTTGTTAGGCACAGGTTTTCAAACCTAGGTAGCAACAGGTTTCTGTGTAAACATAGGAAGAACTTGGACTACTTAATTCAGGTACATTTCCAATATATTCAATGTTCCTCATTCCTGTCCTAGGAAAAATGACATTTCACACACACACAAAAAAGAAAAAAGAAATAATGATGAGTACAAAAAGGCCATCTCTGATTTATGTCCTCTTTGAAATAAAATTGGAAGTAAATTCCTGGCTTTAACCTCTTTATCATTTCCTAGACATCTTCCTTACCTACCATACTTTGTTACTGAAGCTGGTAATCAATGTGAACACTGCAGTCATGAAAAATCACTGAATACCAAATGACTAACAGTCTGCTCTGAGAGGCTCTTCACAAAAAATATTACAAATGTTTTCACTGAAAATATTGACTGACTACTTAAGTATAATGTCATCTATTTCAAGTAGGTGGTAAGAAGAGGACTGAACTCACAATAAACTGATGGTAATTAACAGTTTCATTTTTTCCCACCTCAATGCATTTAGCAGGTGACTTCTCTGAGCTATGTACTGTGACCCTTTCCTTAAAAAGCTTTAGTAAGCTTTAATCTATCAGCAAAGGACAAATCCATTCTCTAACATGACATTCAAAAAACAAACAATGAAAGAGAAGACCTTTTAAACATTCCCAGACCACATTGTCCAAATTAGAGGTTCATAAAGAAGAGAACAACTGAGTAATCAGGATTACCCTGAATCAGAAGACAAATGGCAAAAACAAAGGTCCTTAAATTTGGCCAAACCTCTAATTAGTTTGAGATCTATTCCATATCAATTGCACACAAACCTGCTAACTAAAAATGCACAGAAAATAACTGTCAGACAAGTTTCTCAATTACAACTGACATTATGTAGCTGCAGAAGAAACCTGCTAAAAAGATGTCAACATGTCCACAGACCTTCAGCTGGAGACTTCAAAGAATTCTTTCACAGCAAGAAGAGATACAGAGTTAATATGTTTCAAAAAGGTAACAATATAATATTAACAATATTATTAGAACTAAAAATAGCTAAGATAAGAAGCCGAGACTGAACTTCAGAAGATTAAAACTCATCTTTAAACCAAATCAGCTCCTCCTATTCCTGAATTTTCAGAGAGGGACCCCAGGAAATATTCAAAACATCTGCCATCCTGCTTATACCTATGCCACTGACACAGAGCTCTTAAGAGATCATGGTAGTACTGGGTAACTTTATTAGAGCTCTCCAGTTCTCTTTTTGCAGCCTCTTTCTTCACAGGCAGAGGTCTCAGAACAGTGCTCTTGTGCCAGCGAGGACTGAGACCTTTCACTACCTCCATGGTGCAAATGGACTGGAACTAAGCTGATGACTGGAATGAAACATTAAAATTAAGGGGGATGACTGAAGGGAAAATATTTCCAATTTATTACTCCAAGAAGTCTCTTGGTTTTAACACCATACATAAAATGGCAGAAATCCATAAGCAAAAGAAGGTTTAACTAACCATGTTGACTCATTACTTTGATTTTTCTAATAGTCTGGCAAGGTTCTCATAGCTTTCAAAAAGCAAGAGGCATTAAAGGTTTCCCAGGTACCCAGTGCTCATATATTTCAGCAGACAAATTAGATAGATATCAACATCTTTAAAAGCCATGCTAAGAAGGAAACATAATGAGTGAAGCAGTCCACAGAATACCTCAGTATATTAAAATCACAGAAAAATCATCTGTAGCAAGAAACGTATTTTGTGCAAATAAGAAAGAAATAGTTGTTAAAAAAAAATTAATCATGTCAGTAGCATTAAAACTGGGCCATCTGGAGTTGAGTGCTGCGTTGTCCTCCCAACCACTTGCTTGAGGCTTATAAACATCATAATCATAAAAGCATGCTTCTAGAGGGAATAGAAACTGCCCCAGGTAACCATGCCTCTGTTAAGCCAAGCTGATTTAGACCTCAGAAGTAAATAGGCCACAGCTATTACAAGCTAAAGAAATGAGGATAAGATAAGGTAACACCAGAAAGGTAACAGCTTCAACAATTAGCAAATGAAGAGCAATGCATGCACTCCTGTAGAGATTTTCAAGGACACAAAGAAATTTGTGACCTGTAACAAAATTCTGCTTCTGTTCACATTGCAGCAGGTACCATATTGCAGGACTACCAGCAATATGCTATTTCTCTTTCCTTAGCCATATAAGGATATAACTATAAGCTTTTTTTCTAGAATTAGGCCTCTATTAAGTGGTTTCTTACTGCAAATATTGAAAATAATCTTAGAGAATCCTAGGGATGGCAAACAAGCAGAAGAGAGATTCCAGTTATAGCAAGGCAAGCGGGTAACATATTTCCCTACAGGCTGGTACATTTTGACAGCTTCATCCTCTCAAAATCTCATCCCAGGTCTGATCTGCTACTCACTAAATACCTGTCTTCTAGCCCCATGTGTTCCCTTCTTCAAAATTTGAGTTTACTGCTTCCCTTTTTTGCTATTTTAGAATAGTCTGTTCTCTGTATTCAGAGTGAGCAGGACACTTCTGTGCACTGCAAGAAGGCAAGTAAGATTCAGGCAAGATATTAGAAAAGAATTCCAACAGTAAAATTAGTGAAGTGCTGATACAAAAGCAAGGATAAAGCAGGATCTACTTAAAGCATTAGGGGTTTTGTTCTCCTGTTAAGCCACAGAGGACTACAATTGGAAATCAAGCATAATTTTATTGAACTCAGCTGTTTTAGAAGTGTTATATATCTATAAGGATAATTCAGCCCTAATGTGGGCAAGGTTTTATTTCAATATGCTTTTAATATACCAGGAGAGTATTACCATTGCCAAAATTACTCAAGCCATCAGCACTACGGGGAAAGCCACTTCTTATATTCAGAACATGGTCCAGTTTTTTGATGGAACTCAATCACCCCCAAGGACAGACTTGCTACTGATGTATTAGCTGCGTTTTGCGACCCCAGTCCTAGAGACAGTAATGGAAACATCTGACCCATCTGGGTACCAACATCTATGAGACTGAAAGAAAATACTTTGCAGATAAGGAAATAACCCAGAAAATTACTGCCTAAAGATCTTCTATGTCATATTCTCATTTATTTTAAGCTGTAACTGTAGGGAAAACATGGGGGGGAATGGTGTTCCTGGGAAGCAAGAAATATTTTCTTAATAGTATTGTCTTTTTAAAAGAAAATATATTGTCTGTGTTATCACAACAATTTCAGGGGATAAAATCCTCTATGACCCCCAAGAATAGAATAAAAGCCCAATTCACATATACCTTGTTCAAGATTTATGCTTGTTTATCTCCTTTGATACAAGTGTGTTTATAGAAAAACAGATAAATGGTGAGCTTATTCAGGACCAAAATAGGCAAACACAGTGGATTATTTATCTTTTAACCTAGTTACAGAAAAGCCTTGGTTAAAGGTAAGTGCTTATTTAGAGGTCCACAATTGTTTAAGCCTTGTCATCACTACTTATTGCCAGACTAAACAGGTAATTCATTTTTACTTAAACCATCAGATTGTTTTAATATTTATCACCATGGCACAGATTTGAACTCATAACACAACCTTGCAGGAGAAGCATGAATCTGTTCTACAAAATATGATGGAAAGACAAATAAATAAAATGAGAATTTGACACTTTTTAATACTAAAACTGCAATGTTTCCAGATATTGGAATCCTGCCAGAGGAGCTTAGTACGTCACCTGCAAGGCAAGCAATTCCAGTGCAGTTATTGCTCTGCTTAACCAAAAGACTGTGAACATGGATTTATTACATCCCAAACATGCATTCATATCATTGAAAGCCAGAGTCTGAGAAATGCCTTCCTGAACTCAAGAAGATTTATCTGACCAAGTTCTCTAGCAGCCCTAAAAAAAAATTCTGTGTATTCTTTCAGGCATGCAGACTTCTTGCTATTTTCTTAGGTTTTTCTCCTAATTAATTTTCTAAATGTTCTTTTCCAACTAAGTCAAATCCAGATGTTCTATCTTGCCCATTTTTGGTGTACGTGTCACAGCTCTAGTCCTTCAGCTGACCCAAAGGAATCTGAGAAAGCATTTGCTAGCTAGAGAAGTTGACTGCAGAAAAATTTGTATAAAAAGTGACTCTACAAGCAGAAACAACAGAAGTTTACTCTTAGGAGAAAAGAGAGAGTCTTACCATGTACAACAATATAGGCAAAGCATGATTCATTATGATCTTCCTATACAGATGCATAAATGGTGTGATATCTGTTTAATGCTGTCAGCCTTGAAAATGAGAAATGAACTTAATAAATGTTAAATAAAGAGTCAAAATACCTGTTTCCACACATCTGTGTATAACAATTAAATTAGCCAACATATGCTCAGCAATTCTGGTATTTTCATGGCTTTATTTATAAAGCCTTTGCAAAATAGAATGCATTTAGAAATACAATTGAGATATAACTGGCTAACTTTAAAAACATTGATATTACCAGAATTCATCTTTGCATGCCCTCTATGACTACAAATCTTTCAAACTACTGAATGCAGTTACCAAGATGAAGGTTGGTACAATTGAAGAACCTGGATTACTTAGTCTCTAGAGAGAGCTTTGTCCTAAACTACCTCACTACTCAGTGAGGGTGCATGCTAGATTATATGACATCTATATCCCATTAAAGCTTGAGGCTTACTTGTAACTATAACACTAACTTCTAAATTAATGATTTGATTCCTCTTCTTTAAGGTCTGACCTTTGTTTTGCTTTCAGGTTTGCGGTTTTTTAGGGTTTTTTTGGTGGTTTATTTTTGTTTGTTTGTGTTTGTTTTGTTGTAGTTTTTTTTTTTTTGTTTGGTTTGTTTTTCGTTTTTTTTTTTTTTTTTTAGGTTGGGATACTTCTGCATCCTACTAGTGGTGAGTTAATTACTTGATCTTTTAAACACCTAGATTCTGGTGACCAGATTGAATTGCTAGATACTGTCAAAAGAAGTCAAAGGGAAATGTTAAATATCATTAAAGAAAATGACTATGCCTGGGGTAGCAGAAAGGAGACGTAAGCAAAGTCCTTTTTGCCATACAAACCTTACAGTGCTTTTCACTGTGCTCATGGAAACACAGGAGATACTTGTGATACCTGTTGGTACAGAATGAAGATAGGCAAGGGCAGAACCTTGAAAAGCTCAGCTTCGTTTCTCAGCTGGGTAAATTGGCCAAGGTAGAGTGTTGCACTCAGGTAGCTATACAGTTTTCAGGACCCGAGTTAATTCTGATATGACAGATAATTCTACATTCTGCTGCATTACAATGTAATATTTGATATCATATCTGAAAAATCAGAATAATGGGATTTCTGACTTGCCTAACTTTAGACATACTTGTTAAACTGTATCCTCATTCATAAGCCATACAATTATCATTATCACTGGCTTGTTTAATAGAATATTTGCCATAACTAGAAATGAATATACTTTGCTGTGTTGGCATTCTGGTTACATTAGAGAACACCTGAAATTTACAGCACGTGGAATAAAAAATATAAATGCCTGGGAAGAGAAGGTATTTGCAGAGAAGACTTGAGTTCCAAAGTGTGCTGCCTCACTCCTTGCATTCTATCTTATGGTTTCAATTTCCTCATACAGATTTTTAAATCAAAAGCAAACACACAGAAGGCAATGGAACAATACTAGAGGAAAACCAAAGCAAGTGAAAAGAGAATTCAGGATCCTCAGTCTGACCTTTACAACACCATAAGCACTTCTTTCTATATCTCAGGGCAAAAATAGCAGAGGCCATTAGGGATTCAGCCCTGTTCTAATACAAATTGAACTCTAGCACATAAATACAGTGAGAAAAAGGAGAGTTAGGAAATAAGGATCCAAGAAACATTATTTTTTCTCTTTTGCTTCTAGAAAAATATTTAAGAAAATATGGTTTCCATTACATCTATATACTAATTTTGATATGCGCACAATGGGTAAATAACAGAAAAACTTTAACTGTCAATTTATTTGATTGAAATTTTGGAAGACTAGAGTGGGAACCCCTTTTTCCTGTTGATTCCACAACATCTACTATTTCTTTTCTACCTGAGCCAAAGGAATTAAAAGCCTCTGATCATGCACAGGAAGATCACAAGCTACATGGAAATGTCTGCCCAGCCAGAGTTTCCTGATTGTGTATTCTGCCATTTCTTCTAGCAGCGGTTCACTGAAGAAGGTGGCCTATGCATCAACAGCTGCTGTTAACGTTGTAGGTGGCAAAGCAGGCAAGGTTTTAAGCTTGAGATGGGTAGGAAAAAAATCCCATGATGGACACTGAAGGAATCTAAAATGGTCCTTCCTGGTTTTGATCAAACAGATATTGTTCAACATATTGACATGAAGGCAGAAATTTAGCCTTCCATACTAGGGATAAGAGTCTAAGATACATGATCATCCTTTTCTCTATCAGATTCCTCTCACTGCTTTGTAAAAACAAAACACAATTTTCAATAGACACATCCAGTATTTAATTTATTTCACTATGACATCAAGAATGACTGATCCTTCTAGCGATCCTACTATAAATGGTTGTATGCTTCTTTCTTTTAACTGTAAGGTTTGTTTCTTCCTCAGTCTTTTCAAAATTAATCTCAATTAAACATGTTTTAGTTGCATCTAACATTACTTATCCCCACAGCTCTATACTCATACTGCCAATTCTCACCATGTTTTTCAGGAAGACATCTATCTTTATGTCTTTGCTTCCGTGGCTACCAAGGATGCAGTTTAGAAATCATAGAAATTCTGGCCTTAGCTACAGATTCCAGAAAAAATAGTCTAAAAATAATTTGAGCCTTTATAAAAATGTGTTTTCTAAAGAAAAGGGTGCAACAATTAAATCTTGATCACTTAAATTAAAAAAAAAGCATGCCTTTGAGGAATGCATTGCTGTAAAATATAGGTATTTTAAATGGTAAAAGGATGTCTTATTTTATTCAGCTAGTAGACAGTGATTAATCATAAAAGCAGAGTATATATTGTACATTAAATGTGGAGCACAGTCTTCTTTCATCTAGAGTATGAGTTCAAGATGCAAATTTATATCCATGCTTCAAAATCCCCCAAATCTCTATGCACTTCATTATGAACTATTAATACACATAGCATGAACCGGCTGGCACTCTATGGCTCATTTGGAGGATGTTATTCCCTATATGACTGCTTGGAGAATGTACTTCTACAGAATGATTGTTGAGGATGGTGGTGGTGCATAGACTAAAGGCATACAATAGTTTTCTGTTGCCCAGAATTTTGCTGAATTTTCACATTATTTCCCAGGTTATCACCTCTCAGGCTTGGTCACTGCTTCAGGGGAATTTTAAAGAAAATTTCAGGGAGAACTGTTCCACCTTTTTCAAGCATGATGCTAGGGAAAAATAGATAACTGTCAATTACAAGGAATATTCTATGTATGAACTTGAAGAGGTCTCAGCCTTTAGGGAAAAAACCTATCAGGGGGGAGGGGGGAACCAAACCCAACCCTGACATCTGCCCCTTGATGCCAAGTGAAATTGCACCAAGATTTGATCCACACTGAACTCTCCAGAAATCACCAGCAAATCTTGTAGTATGATACACATAGCCCTACCTCTGACCCAGAAAATTTGCATTTATTATTAACTAACTATGGTTCACAAAGCTGATTAGGAATTTGCTGATTGCCTTTTATTAGACATTTATATTAGAAAAGTTACTGTGAAAACCTAAATGTGATAGGGTTGCCAGTTTCAGTGCACAGTCAAGAGAATGACTTTTATTGATCCAGCACGGGATGGTTCACCATAATGCAAGAAAGACCACAGCTGACACCCTCCTCTTACAGAGCAGTCAGCATCATAATAGCTACTAAACAAACTCCTGGTGAAAAAGACTGTGGTACAAATCCACGGCCACACTTCACACCTTGTCCCATTAATACTGTCTAAACATAGAGGAGAAAACCTCCAAGAGATTTGTAAGGTATGTACAGTTTCAGAACAGATAACATCAATCTGCAAAGCATTCACACGCTTTGCACCAGCCCTACTGCTCCGTCCAGTAGCTATGCAGCCTGTCTGCTCAGGAAAGTCACCCTGGTTCTCAGGGAGCCAGACCAATTCCCCAGCCACTTACAACAGAAGGGGTTTTCACAGTTTGGTTTTCAGCTGGATCTGCTTCCTCACCAAGTAGACTGGAGTTGCCTGTGTGAAGGATGAGTGGGAACTAGGACCTCTCTGGTCTGGAGTTAAATAGGTTTAATTTTCCTTTTTTTTTTTCTTTTTTTTTTTTTTTAACAAGGTAAGTAGCTGAGAAATTGGATGAAGATACATTTGGCAGAACCATATCTAGAACTCAGACTTCTGATACTACATCCTTCACTCATATGCATAATTCCTTTTAAATAGTCAAGGTTAGCATATCAGAGTTCTAGACAGAACTCTTCTGTTACAAGAAAGCACAGCACTTTCTAACTCAACTTCCAAGTGCAAAATGCAACATGCAACTTTTGAGTAGTCACATGATGAAAAAAAAAGTAGCTTGTAGTATTCTCCATTGTTTGAAAGTAAAAGATAATATTCTATTTGCAGAGTCCAATATAAATCCAGAGTAGCCCTATGTAATTCTTTTATTTTGATGGAAATCAGGGCCTGGTCTGAAAGTCTGTGATATTCACTGACTACAAAATGGGAGCGCCAATATTATACAGTGTAGAAAAAGGGGGAAACAGGATCTCAGGGAAGCATGCAGTTTGATGCTGGGAGGGCTGAGCTGTTAGACCTTCATGCTTTGACTGCTAGGGTCCGTTGCAGGAATGCACACTTATAAAAATTGACAAAACATACTACAGCTGCACTGGGCCACTCTGCGTGCATAAAAGTCATAAAAAGTATCATTTTAAATGTATGGCTTAATATCCCAAGAAGCTTTTCCAATACAGTATCATTTGATTGACTGATATAGCAGAAAAGCACACAGACAGCCTGAGGAGATCAGGCTGGCAATGGCATATGCATGATTACACCCATCCATTTCTTCCAGTTATTTTTCCTCTGCGTTTATTGCAGTTGTTTCTCATTTGTAAATGAATGGCAATATATTCCATCATTTTAAATTAAATTTGGTGAATTTTAGTACGCATGAATCCCGAAGACAAATTGCAGCAGCTGGAGCCACAGACTAAGAAAAATAATGTTAATGGTCTTAAATTATCCTCTAAAAAAACCCAGAGATGTCACTCCCTGAGAATGGCTTATGTGGAAACTGTCATAAAGAGAATGGGAGGAAGAATGAAACACTATCACAAGTGCTTTTATTCAGAGAATTGAAATTAAGTCTTAGTGGTTCTTCCCCAATGCGGAAATTGTGAAATTCAGCATTTGTTATTGGTCTGAACATCTAAACAATAGATTAGCTTAACCTTATGATTTCTTTGCTCTTGTGTACATTTCTAATTATTTCACTGGAAAGCATAAAGAACAGTATTAGCTTTGCTTTCAAAAAGGACTTATTATCAACATATGATGAACATTTTTAACAAAATTATTTTTCTCATTTCTTCCACTATTACAGAGATCCAGTAGAACTTCTACTTTAGGTATTATGTAAAGCTAAGCAAGGTTCTTCTTTGCCAATAAAATGTTTATTAAAATATCTAAGAATATATAATTTTTTAAATAATTAATTCCAATAATGACTGCATTTCTTCTGGAACTCTAATTTTGCTTACTCTAACCTGAGCAAGCAAATAGAACAGGCTAATGAAAATTTGATTTTTTTTCCCTAGTCGGCCAGTAAAGTGAAATACATGTTCTAGCTAATGAAATCTAAATTTCACCTAGACCTAAACACTCCAGAGATGAGAATCTCATCTATACAAAGATGTCTTTCTGCCAGCTGAATGGTCTGGAATATTTATTTACAGCTTCCCTACAATCTTTGCTTCTGGCCAAGATTTTCCAGGTGCTGATATCCTGGCAGACAAACAAAATCCACTTTTGAAAAACGGACTCAGAAACTCTAACAGCAGGCAGCATGCCAGTGGACTGTCTGAAGAGAGGCAGGCTCCGACAGACTACAGAACACGGATGGTGCTGTACTCCATACTTCAGCCCCTACAGGGGTGACAGGAATCAAAGCCCCTCTGAGGGTGTATCTTCTTGGCAATTCATAATCTGCAGCATGCTAACCATCCTGCACTAATTCCTTCCATGGGCAAGTATTAAATTAACCTGGGATCTTAACAGCTGTTCAACCTGAATCACTTTAAGACTTTTCCAGATGACCTTGCTGTCTGCTATATCTCTCAGATATGCTCACCACCTTGCCTCCTTTTTCCACCGAGTCATCTTATATAAATGGTCCTTAGTATGCTGAGCCTTATACCTACCTGGAATTACCCCCAAGTAAAAAGACTCTCTGAAATGAAGACTAGTTTGCATTTACAGAAATAGCCCCTATTTTATTTATAATAACAGTTAAGAAATAACAAACAACTAGAGGCAACTGTTGGGTTTATACTAACACTACTTGCACAAAATATGCAATGATATATTTAAATAGAGTTCAAGCACTGTAGGAACTTGAGATAGCTTGAGTTTTATAATATTTCCACACCCTAATATGTCACTATTTTGACAAACATTATAATTTTGTAAGGTGTATATAAAATAACTTTTGTTTCTCTAGCACATAAAGAACTGTTGTAGAACCCTAAAATGGAGTTCCATGTCCAGTGATGAGATGTAAAATTAATGAAAACATGTATTTACTGATAGAAAAAAAAATTGCTGTTTATGTAAAATTTATAGATTATATACAGGTTATATATAGATATAAAAATTTTTAATATCAATTAATTTAGTTAATTAGTTCAGGTAGTCCTGAGGTGTGACAGAAATCTCTGGTTTTCAAGATAGACACAGCAGTTTCTGTTACTGCCATTCTTCCTTCCTTTGCTTCTGCCAGTAACACTATTCTCTTGGAGAGTTTACCATTCATTTGGAACACTGCTGCATTTATCTAGTAAATTCACACCTTCCTGTCCAACTTCTTCAGAGTTTTCTCTGATTTTGGAAACATTCATTTTTATGCTAGTAAAGTTCAGATTATTTAATCTAAAGCAGCATACTCACCAAGCAGGTAGACAATATGAAAGCATAAGACCCTTGGCCAACATAAAAAAGCTTTTTTCTCTCTGACAGTGGCAGAATTAAATAGACTTTAACAGGAACCAAATCAGATGCTTTGCCTAACAAGATCTATTTTAAAAGTAAATTTTTCACTGTGTCCTCTATCTTTTTTTTTCTTTTTTTCTTTTTTTTTTTTTTTACCTTTCTTAAACCTAAACAGAAAATTTCTGGTTTTAAATTTTTATTAACTTAGTGTTTATGCACTCATATATCTTTTAAGACCAACTATTTGGAATCCAGTAGCCCACAATGAAGAAATCCTTCCTCTTCCAAATAAACTGAATTCATTATTTATACTTTCAAGTCACAGTCATTAATTCTCAGGGTGAACGAATCATGGTTTAGGGCAACAAATAGTCAGCATATGTTTTGTGCATTTTTTCCCCCTAAAATGAAGCAGACCTACATTTGTGTAATTTCTCATCTGCTTTTGGGTATCTTCAGCATGACCATCTGTAGGGAAGCAAGCTGCTTTATCAACAAACATTGAGCTATATTCTCAGGAAAAAAAGAAAAAAAAATCAATGAAGGGTTTTATGAATAGGCTGTCTGTGTTAACCATTATGCAAGCATCTCATTTTTCCTGGATAAACACACAAAAAGAATGCTTGTTTACAATTCTAAAGTAATGTTCTAGTTCTCTCTCCCACCAAAAATTTGACACTGAAATATAAGAAACAAATGTGTGTGTTTATTTTCATATTTCATAATGCTTGTTTATTCTACAATATGTGCTCTAGGTTGTACACATCATCTCAAAAAAATAATTTAATAGAAAAATTAATTCTTGAAAGAGTAATTGCTTTTTCAGATGTCTTGGTTTTTTAGCTAACTTTTCATGAAAGATAATGACATTTTTCTTTATAAAAAAAGGATTTTAGGAAAAGGGTTTTTTTTTCTTTTTAATTCTATGTATCTGAACAAATTGATCAATGAAATTTGCACTAAGAAAAAAAACTTCAACATACTGTGGCCACAAAATTTCCCCAAAACATTTTCTAAACCAATGAGTACATATTTTCATTTAAAGTTAATAGGGAAAATTTCACCCTGAAGAAGAAAACTCAAACTTCTTATGAAGAGAAAGGCGTTTTTAAAAAAAGAGGCTGAGCTCAAAGTACAACTGAACAAAGGGTTACTCTCAACAGGCTTGGCACAGTGGGGAAATACCAACTCAGTCATTCTCTTAACTTGAGCAATTTCTACTCCTTTATAATAATGATGCAAAACATTAGGTACAAGATTAGCTTTACTCAAGTGACACCCCACAGATATTAACAGGAAATTTTTATAGAACCATAGAATGGTTTGGGTTGGAAGGAGTCTTTAGAGATCTACTCCAACTCCCCTGCCATGGGCAGGAACATCTTTCACCAGATCAGGCTGCTCAAAGCCCCATCCAAGCTGACTTTGAACACGTCCAATGATGAGGCATCCACAACTTCTTTGGGCAACCTGTTCCAGCGTCTCAACATCCTCATCGTAAAAAATTCCTTCCTTATATCCAGTCTAAATCTACCTTCAGCTTAAAACCATTGCCCCTTGTGCCAACACTACACTTAAAATGAGCCATTTAAGTACAGTCTTAGAACCAAATAATGTAATTAATAATAAAGATGTATTTCTTTCATTGGATTTTGTCAGAGCACAAAAAGAAAACCACAGGTGATGAAAATCAGATTGCTCCATGGGAAATGCTTGAAACGACAAGAAGGACGATAAATGTAACAGTAATGACATAAGAAATCTCTAAAGAAAAAAAGACTTATAAATGTCTAAAAAAAGAAATTTCATTTCAATTCAAAACTGAAGCTTTGAATGACATTTCTGTAGCTTCAACAATATTTTTGGTGAATATTTTTTTGATTTGGTGAATCAAAAAACCCTTTTTACCACTCTAAATAGAAAAAAAAAGCTAGAAAGACTTGTGTTTCTCTCAAAGTAAGACAAAGCAGGCAAAGCAGAATCTTGCCTTAGAATTTTTCACTATATTAAGGGCCAGTCCCTGAAAATCAGTACCAAAGCACACACACAGAGCAAGTTTATTGCAGGGACTAAACATAATGTGCAAAACCTGAAGATTAAATCCTGGCTGCCCTAAAGTCAATAGCAAGCACCCTACTGCCTACCTTACTTCAGTGTGTCTGTACGTTAATTAGAACACCAGTCTGATAAACACCCCGCTTTTCTATCCTACCTCACTGAATCTGTACTTTAACGAAATACCCAGACATACAGCTTCTGCTGGAGAAATGAATGCTGATAACAAAGTCAGGGAAAGTATAACTTCTGCCAGTGGGGAAGCAGGCATATGATTTTATAATTTGTATTTCTAAACGAAGAATTATGATCTTTAATTGACTGACAGTGGAAACTGACAGGCTGAATTAGAATCTCTATAAAAATTTAGTCCTGAAAGCAGACCATCCAGCATTATAGGCATTCATAAGCATCATAGGCATTTACAATGATGGTGCTGTATGTGGAGGGTAGAGGTAAGGTAAGGTGAGGAGGGGAAAGGGGGTCTATTTATAATAAGGTGCAAATAAAAGTGTAAATACATTAATGTAAATTACTACTGAAGTCACCTCAAAGTGGAAAGCTGTCAAATTAAAACCAGCATTAACATGCAATACTAGGCAAAAGACAGGCTCTCAGGATGTTTACTGATACCTTTATATCTAATAGTGTATAAAAATTTCATTCCAGCCAGCCACTCCTCCTTATAAGACCCTTCCCAGATCCCTGCAAGCTGTTTTGCAAGACTTGTTATATGGAATGCAGTGGAAGAGCAGACAGAAAGCTTGGTTTTTTACAAAAATATTTAAAAAGTGAAAGGTAAGAGTTTTTATAAAAAGAAAATTACATCAGGACTTAGATAAAAGCAGGAGGGTGAGAAAGAAGATTAACCAAGAGATTAAAAGAAGCTACATAAAAGGTCTTTTATATTTCTTTACTGCTCAATTTCATGGTTGCCTTATTCATTCATTCAACAATAGTGATTTTAATTTGATACTTTTCATATTAAAAAAGTTTCCTTATCTGGCAGGCATCACTGAGAGAAAGAGGAACTTCACTAGCATAAGTGACAAAAATAAGTCCTCCTTGTTGTTTCTGAACTGAGGGCTAATTCATACCAGGTTTAAAAAAAAGTGGACAGCACTCCAACATGAAAACAGAGGTTTTCTGCTGAGAGACTTCAGCTTGTTTAAACAACTTCTGAGGAAGATTCCTGGGAAGCTGCCATGAGGGGAATAGTACCAGGAGAAAGTTTTAAAGAAAATTTATCAAAAGCTCAGGAAGAAACCACCTGACTGTGGAAGAAGACTGGGAAATTTGGAAGAAGGCCTAGCTGGCTAAGCAAGGAGCTTCTCAGTAAAATACTAGAACACAAAAACACATGGCTGGAAACAAGGGCAGGCAATGAAGGTGGAGTATAAAAGCCATGTTTGGTTACTTAAGGGGGGGTGGGGTTGTGGTGGAAATCAATGCAGCCAAAGTGCAGCTGGAGCTAAAACTATCAGACACTAAGAGTCACAAGAAGGGAGTCTACAGGTATGCCAGTTACAAAAGAAAGTTGGGAAAGGTGAGGGTTTGTTGCTGGATGGAGGAGACGATCTACTGACAAATGATATAGGAAAGACTGAAATAGTCAATGACTTTTCTGCTTTGATCTTCGAAGGAAAGTCAAGCCTCCACCTCCAGATGAATCAGCACATTTTGGAAAGGAGGACAATGAACAGCAAAGGAGCAACAGGTTAGAGACTCCATGAAAATGCTTCTTGTATTCAGATCCACAAGGCTGGATGGGATTCATGTGAGCGTGTTGAAACAGTTGGCTGAACTGAAAAATCGTTCTTAGTTTACCAAAGGTCACATTCCTGTCAGCCATGTTCTCAGAAAACTGAGAAATCTACTCTAAGTCAAGAGACATGGACAGAAATGAACCCAAGACCAAGATTCCCAATCCCTTTCAGAAATTATCACAAAAGATAGGTTCAGAAAAAGACGAGATGTATCCCTTCTTAAACAAACAGTAAGACAGGCTGGAAATAGGATAGCTGGTGTGAAGGTAGCAGCTGGCAGTGATGTGTAGGTCAGACCAGATGCAGCAGATGACTTATTTCTTTGGTCTTCTATGGTGTCTAGCTGCATGGGTAATTAATTCTACAACACCCACATGCTAGAAATGTCACATTTAGTGTGCCCTCCAGGAACAGATAAGATTTAGGACATTTTCCACTGATTTCTGTGGCTTTAAAGGCAGAGGAATGTTACTTTAATTTTGGATAGGAGGAGCAATAAAGAACCTTACTGGAAGAAATAGTTATTAACTCAGTACTGAAGGCTACTAACTCAGTGTGTCACTTTCCATCCAGTAAATCTGGACACCATATACAAATCATTCACCCATCACCCTGAGCCTTTTTTTTTTTAAATAAAGCATACGATATACACATCTAAAAACCATTTTAACGCTAATTACTTTCACCCTCCTTTAAAAAATAACAGCTTGATTTTGAACAGGTAAGACTTCATAGAAGCTTTCTGCCAGTGAGGCTATCTGTGAGCAATCATGCTCACTTGACTATGTGTCAGCGTGTAACACATAAGATATTAAGCTTCCACAAAATAAACATTTGCAAATTGTATACTGGATGTTTTCTTATGCGTTTGTTCTCCGAAACACACTGTAATGTTAAATGTAGCAGTGTGAACATATGAGCTAGTGTTGACACAGCCAGATTCAGCTGCCTTTGGGGAATATTGCATCTGGATCCTTTATGAAGTACAGCAATTGGCCAAGAGCAGTAAGCTTACTAGCCTAAAAATAGAACACCTTCTGTTTTGTTTCAGGAGCTACCATTATGCCATAACACGCTTTGCTAACGTCTACATATCATTGGCAACCACACACTGACCTCCCCTCTCAAGATGGATAAAAAGCAAGAGCTACAGCTGCAATAGATTGCCCTACACAACAAGCAGAAGTGAGCAGGACTCACTAACAGACTAGCTCTCAGCTGCTCCCTTCTCTGTGGAAAAAAAAAATGTGTCTGCTTGAGTTTCTACCATAAGTGGTAAGTGAAAGAAAAGGACTTAGTGACACGAGTATCACCATGAGAATTGAACATTTCAGCATCATCCAGGCAAGAATCAAGGGCAATTACTAAAGAAATATTGTTTACATTCAGCAAAATGATTTCGTTCTGACTGCAGATGAGGCACCATTTCTTGGGGATAAAAGGTGGTGCATCATATCAATAATATCACTGCCACTATAATGCCCAGTGACATTTGCCTAGCTGGGTATCCTCTCTGCCAGTCTAGAGTATCAGGTTCCCTATAGAGACAGACATGTCTAGAGGTGTTCAGGTTAGGTGGGATCATTTGCTCTTTGGAAGTACCCAGTTCTCTCCATTAATTATAAAAGGAACAGGGCAATGGACTGAGATTAGATCTGTATCTTTAAGAGACAAAATTTAGAGGCATTGTCATCTACCCCAAATGATAGCCCTTATCCCAAGATAAAAAAGTAAACTAAATTTCTGAGGGTTTCAAACAAGGAAAGGGATAGGGTCAAGCATAGAAACAAGTAAGAGATCTAGTTACATGAAACAGTATAGACATAATGGGTTGTTTTAAGATAGCACACAGGAAATGAGATCAAACCCTCCTGACTCCATTCTACTCCACAGAAAATTTCAATGAAATTTAAAGAATTTTTACTATACAAGGAGGGCAAGGTTTGTCCCCAAAATCATCCTGCTGCCCCTCTCATGAAGAACACCAAATATGTATCATTCAGGTACTGGTTCCAGTGATGCCATTTATTTGTAAACTCCAACAAATTTCTTAAGAAACTTAAAACCACAGACCAGCACATTTTAAAGTACTTATACCCAAAGGGATCTATATACTTCAGGAAATGGGAAACCAGTGGGGTCTTTTTACAGACATGATCAACACTGAAAAGACTGTTGGTCCCCTTATCCTGTATCAGCTGTCATTGCAGAGTAGACCATCCAAATACAAACTAAGGCCTCAAAAATATTATCTCTTCTATCAAAGTTCTTTAGTGAATCCACAGACATACTGCTCAGACTCCTGAAAAACAATTCACATATTGAAGGCTACATATTAGCCCAGAAATTGTAACAGGACAAAATATGAAAAAAATCACTACTTATTGCTATGTTTTTAGGAATGCAAAACTTGAACAACAAAAGTCATATTAACTTATTCTATTCTGAGAACAGGTTCAACCTGTAAAGGCAAAAAAGGGATAACAAGAAACAAACCAATAGGCTCCATTGCACCATAAACTATGCTTGCACTCCATTCCAGGGGGAAAGCTGCAATAGCTTTTTTTGTTCAATTAGCAGCAAGCCCTCCAAGTGCAGACAAGCTTTTTAAATGATCAGGTGAAGAAGTCTCTGTCTCTTTGTAACCTATAGTTCCCAATAGAAATCACTCAACTGTGAACCTAATGAAGGAGAGGGAATCTTATGGCAAGTTACTCATGTTGAAAACTATAGAATTCAATATATCTAAGGATCTCAGTTGTTAGGAAACGGAGAAATATCTTCTTTTTCTCATTCTGCAACTAAAATAATTAAAGAACGGCTCTTTGTGAAATGGAATAGGAATGTGGCTAGAAGTTACAGTCTTATTTCAAAGAACACAAGTTTATATTGCATTTACAGTTTTCTGCATAGTTCTGCTACTAATCCTTGTATTTCAGTATACACAAATAAACAGCACATAATTCAGTGGACTCTTGCAGATACTGAGGATATGCCATGAACAGCATGGATGTCCTGACTGATGGCAGATGTAAGCTAGAGGTTACACACACACCTTTTTTCCAGCATTGATTACTTAATCTTTTCTGTATAAATCATTTCACCGTCTCCTACAATCACATGCTTGCTAAGGAAAAAAAGGTTTGGGCTCACAGTACAGTTGTCATTTTTTAATAAAATGGCCTGGAACCTATTTCCATGATTGTATGATGTCTTGCAGATCACATCAAGAAGTTAATGAAATGGAGAATAAGACTTGAGATTTGCTGTTTCACATATAAGATGACAGAATTAATGGAGCACCCTGGAGTATTCTGAGGCAAGTAGACATTAGAAACCCAGATGTCAACAGGCATTCAGTAATTACAGGCAAGGAGAATTCAAACAAAATCATGTAACAGGTTTAAAAATAACTTTTGGCAGATTTTAGAAAAAAGCCAAAGAGAACTAGTACAAAGAAAACTAAAGGCAATTTTTTCCTCCCTGGCAATCCTGATGTATGTCTCCCAAACCTGTTGTACATCTGCTATCACAAACAGTTAAAGAATAATCTTGGGATTCACCTCCTACTTATTCTTACATCTTTAAAAAGACTTCAGAGACACATTCAAGAGAGCAAAATCAACATTTATCCAAGAAATACACTTAGAATCAAATAGTCATGGCTGTGGATGTGCTCCAAAGAGACACTAACAAAATATCTTCAATACTTATGAGATGACAGTCTGGTTGTACCCCCTGTGTATTAATCCCCACCTCACGTCCTTTACTGCCAGCTAACCCTGTCTCAGATTCCTATGGGAGAACACACAGTGACACTGGTGTGTAATGTTATAAAAGAAAAAAGTTAAAGGATGATTGGAGTCAAAATTGGAGTGAAGGGCAAGGAGTTAAAGCTGAAATACTAAATCATAACACTGGCAGTGTGTCTTGCAATACATGTTGTATTTTTATTGCAAGACTCCCTTGACAACCAACTGCCTTCATTATTATCTTAGCTTTCCTGGTCTGTCCTTGAATTGACTTATAACCATCCACTCTAAAAGAACACATATTTGAGATATTATTTATGAACAGTAGCACTCAGTTTTGTATTAGATGGTCCTATACTTCCATTATTTTGAGAGCACAAATTGATCAGCAGCTGGTCCACATTCTAGATCATAAGGTTTGATTTTTGATCTCTACCTGTTTACATACTTTTTTCCAACCATAAACAACATTCTTACACACTTCAAATATATTATTTTTATTTATCTGCACTTAGGGTGATCACAGTGATGTCTGTGGCTTCACTCAGCATTCATAAAACACTTTAATCAGCCAACAACAGGCCCTCTATCAAAATGCAGCTATTGTTACACTACGCAACATTGGAGAAAAAAAAGGAAGTGTAACTCTTCACTTGTGTTATTAACCATGTCTCACTCATCAACTGCCACAGTATTTAACCAACAATGCTGTAATAGATGGAACTATACTGTGCAGCCTGTGGTTCTCCAGGTTCTGGGAGAAGCCTACCACACTGTATGAAGCAACCATATCTCTCTTATTCTTGCTGCAGGTTGCTCAAAGGATCCACTTAGTCTAGTATTCCCACAGTACTAGATCACTGAAATATCAATCCCTTCCCTCTTTTTGCTATCAAGGTGCCAATACAAATATGTTGCTTCAAGCATATCATTTGAAGTAAAGTATAGTATTGATTCTACCTGACAAAGCATTCAATACAGATGATTCCGGACAGCTTGAAAGAGAAATATATCCAGGTTGTGAGAGACGGCTATTGCAGTCTTTAAAAAATTTTGTGCTCTCTATGATTGGTTTGCTATCTTTTTATAAGGGCTGATCACAAGTTGGCATGAAATTTAATTCATGGGGAAAAAAACCAAACACTTCTTGGTTATGCCAGCTCATCTAAGATAAGGAGTATCAGCGGTATCTCCAAATTCTACTAACCTCCTCCAGTGTCCAAAAGGGCTCCACTGAGGGTTAAGTAAGGTTGCTGTTTTCCCACATGTACTTGTACGGTAAGCCACATCCTTCCTGCAAACATATAATGGTCCAGGCTAGGGCTTGCAATTCAGTTTAGACCTGTTCGTATACACCAGCAATGAAGGACTTACAGAGCTTCTGTTTGATCCTTTCCCAGACATCACACTATTACTTCCAGGTAGGAGACCACAGCCTGCTTTCTTGCATATAGTCATTGACAAAGTAGGTCACAATTCCATCCCACAAAGATCTCTAAAACACAGTATACCTAACTAGAAGTTAGTGATGAAAAGGAAGCTTCTGCTGAATTGTCCTGCTTTCTTTTGTAACGAGCAGTTCATTTAGGGAAGCAACATATAGTACTGGTTACCATCTTCAAATCCATGGATAGTTCAACAGCTATTTACATGACAGACAGCTTTTTGCCTCTATTCAGTAACACTCTAAGATAACATTGGTTATCTTCTCTTGTAATTCCATGGCATAACATCCTCTGGATCTGATGATCAAATCTGATCCAGATCAAATGCTCCGTTGAGCAAGTCATGAGTCTGACAAATCATGAGTCTGACAGATTTGGTTTGGCTATGCAATGATAGAGCAATGATGCATGTTAAATCCAAAGACAAAAAGTCAAGCTGGAAGGGCCTGCTAGCTCTTCAAAGGCCATGGTGAGAACTCAAAATCATCTTGATTAAATAAATGCCCTGAAGAAGCAGGGCAAAAGTAAAGTATCACACATGGAATAAACTGATCAACTGCATAAATGTAAGACAAACAACACCTCTGAGGTCTACAAGGTCCTCAGAAAAGAATCTGGAGTTCAAGCAATTAAACTGATCAGATATCAACAACAACAGGCTGTTATGAAAAAAAGCAAACCATACTGTGAAAGGAAAAACAGAATCACTCTGTAGAAGACTCAGAAGGCAATTTGTTTCTTCTGCTTGTCTCTGGAAAGGTATTAGCTAAAATTCTGTATAGGGCTACGGGAAATGGTTTGCAAAGGTCATGATCAATAAGAGAAAAATCCAACCCAAAGTAGGATAAAAAGGATCAAAAATGCAGAAGTCACAAGCTGTGAATAAAGACAGAAGACTGGTGTTGTTTGGTCTAGGGAAGAGAAAACCAAAGTACAAGACATAATAGCCATCTAAAAAATACAAAAGACTGCTAGAAAGAGAAGGCTAAAACTGTTTTCCAGGTATACTGAAGGACAGAAAATAAACCATGGACCTAAACTGCAGCAAGTAAGATTAGGTTAAACATATCTTCTGTGTAAAAACTTTCACATTAGACAGATATAAAACATGAATAAATTGTGATAAGGACTTCTAACATGTCCAAGTATTGGAGGGCTTTAAGAAAAAGTTACACAAAAATCTCTAAGACAGACATTTGTATTGTTGATGTTGCCCTTGTGGGAGCAGGAATCTACACAGCAACTTCTTGAGGTCCCTTCCAAACTTACTTGTATGTAATTGAATCACTTATTTACATTTAATTATTACTATATCATTAGTAAAGCAGATCATATAATTTGTAACGTTTCATGACAAAATTAATTTAGCAGTTAATTTTTCAGACTATCCGTAAGAATCTTCAGAGCAAAAGCCCTATTTCAAAGATGACTCACCGCTTCTCTACTTTTTATTCTGCATCTTTTGGGGCAGAAGATGAGACCATATTGTCATGTTTGTTTTAAGTGGTCTGGGGGACAAGACAGAAATGTAAAACAAGCAAATTAAACAATAAAAATACCCATCTTCCCATTTTGAGGCATTATGTCATGCTAAAACATCTTGTGTTATTTCATCCAATATGAGCAAAAGGAGAAAAAAAAGAAAAGGAAAGGAGAAAAGGAAAAGAAAATGCATAGTCCACATATCCTACCTGCCTATAAAAGAGAACAATTCCCTTATCACTGTCTGAAGAAAGCCTGAATTCAGTAACACTCTTTAAAAGAAATTTTAAGTTGGTATGACTGATTGCTAACAGATCCTACAGCAGAAAGAGTAAGAGCAAGCTGACATCATCTATTCTGAACTATTTTGAGGTTTTTATTTTAACTTAAAGTATAAAAATGGCCTCTAGACAAAAGCTTAGCATGTAGACCTAGAATAATTTATACTTTTTCCTAAAAAAAACCAAGGGCATTACTCTGTGTCTGTAATGGTAAATTTTCTGCTTGATTGAGTTTTCATGACAATGTGAAAAGCTGCAGTATATAATAGTCATGTCGAGGCTGTAGCAAAAACTATCATACTGGGGGGAAAAAACTCAGTGGAAGCTGCCTGTGCTTCATTCCCTAAAAAGGCTGCTGTGAAAGCATACCAATATTATCTGTTGTTCAGGGACCACCTCAGAACACAGGGAGAACAGGTAACAATCTCTTTTCAGTCTCAATTTCATTTTTTATTGCTCTTCATGAAGGAATTTGTATGTTAAATCAAGGAAAATAAGGGGTCACACATCATTTCATTGATTTGAATGAACCTCATTCTTTGAATTTCACAGGATTATGGATTTTTGTAGATACAAACATTAAATGGGATTAACAATAGGAATACTAGGCAACAAAAGAAGCATCCTCACTGTTTCTGGAAATGATTGGTGAATATTAACACTTGGTATTTTTAGTTCAATACAGTGAAGTATTATGTCAAGAAAAGAATATTCATCAGCAAGATATACTTCTGAAACTCCTGGTTCTACAGGAAAATAATAACGATGAACCACCAGCAAGTCTGACAAGAGTAAAGCCTTTTATGAAGCCCAGTTCTTTTCTCACCACTTACCCATGAAAACAGGTTCAAAATGGGACATCTCAGTAGGGCATAAAAATTGGAAGTACCAGATGATAAACATACACAAAATTTATGTTAAAAAAATTCTCCTGAATATATTTCCAAAGCTGTGAAGCATATCAGTGTACATTTCCTCAGAAATACTTGTCTTTCCTGTTACTTACACTCACAAAATAGTAAGTTATACATGAGAAAAGGATAGTCTTGCTTTATGTGAAGTAATAAAAAAAGTCTCAGTACTGCAGTTTCTTATGCTGTGCAAGTCACCTTAAAACTTTTAAAGTCACTTCTATGGTTGGCTTGACATTTAAGAATCAGTTTAAGTATATTCTCCTAATACAGAAATAGAATCCTATTTGTTATCTCACAGAGGTCTCATGAATGTGCTAAACAGGACTAACTTGGGATTTGCCTAGCTGGATGGGTGCAGACAGCTATACGTGCATTCTGCCCATGCTGAGATGTGCCAGAACGTGAGCCAGCTCCAGCATGAAAACAACAGAGCCACATTATCATGGCTCAGAGCTGGAATTAATATGTCTACCTCTCAACAGGGCTTAAAGTTGAAAGGACGTTTCTGTTTGATTTCTAAATATGATTTGTATTGGCAAACATGAAGTAGAAAAGCACATTGCAGTAGTTTCATTTCATTAAATGGTGATAGGATAAAAAAGTCGATTTAACTGTAAATCTTTAGAAAATTCAAACTGGTAGCTACCATAAATTAAATCAATCAATAAATCAAAACAAGAAAAAAAATAGTACAGTTCTGTACCAGTTTCTTTAGCCAGGAAGCATTCTCCTAACTGTGATTATATAACATCACTGCTAGTCCAGTCCAGCACATAAAACATCATGAGTCATATGGTTACTACTTGTAAGCTGTTTAAGACAATACTGAAGTAGGGTGAGCTAAATTTGGGTAAGTTCTTGCTTCTGCTGGTTGAAGATTGGCTTCTCAGGCTGGAATTTCAATGGAACCAATGGAAGTTTGGCAGTCAACTCAGTTTCAACGAGGTCAAGTGCCTAAATCCATCAATCTTCTCTTTAAAGTGTACAATGACAAATGCCCACGAAGAATGTGCTGATTTTTCAGTAACGGTAACTGTGTATCTCACTAATTTTAACAGAAGTAACGGAACTTGTAAAATCTTCTTTTCCTCCACTTATCATGACTTGAAAACCTCCCTCAAGCATTATATCAAGGATTCTAGTTCTGTGTCAAAAACACTTAATTAGTGTCAGCAGCATTTCACTCCGATATATGCATTTGTTCCATCTTCCAGAGGGATACAGATACTTCTCAATTGCTGCAATGGCTTCAAATAAGATGTATCTGAGCCCCAGTTTTCCTCAACAGTAGGGAAATCAACTCCTATTTCTAGAACGATCCAGCAAATTCAGAACAAAAGGGAAAAAATAATTTACGCTAATAAAGAGGTTGAGGATACTTATTTCAGCAAAAAGAAACCAACTTTTCAACAGTGAGCAAGCAGACCAAGAACTATGTAGAAAACTATCTGGAAAGCATTGCAATAAATTGTCATTGTATTAAATACCTCAAATTTACTGTTTGGCAGCTGATTAATTCAGAATTAACATGAATTCATCTCTAACAGGCTAATTACTGGGAGCTTATTTTACTTAATTTTTAATGCTGTTCTTGAATAATATATCTGGAGAATGACTATACTGTATACAACCCTGTACAACAAAGACCAGTAAAAAGCTAGCCCTTGATCCAAAGAACTAACATTGTCAAAAAAATAAACCAGACATGAAAGCACAGGGAAAAAAATATCAGATCAAGCTGACTTAATACTGTAAAGGCAGTATCGTCACATCATCTTAATCCTATTACTTTTTCAATAGGGAGGGTGGAAGGTGTTAAAGAAAGAAATTAAAGAAAACAAAGCTGAGGACATTTAAAGAAATTGAATGAGGGAAAAGGCACGAAGGAAAAAAAAGGGAAGAGACAATCGTGAGACAAAATAAAGAAATATAATTTGAGATAAGACTGGGGCAAATATGACTTTGCTGGACTATTAGTCTTCAGTTCTACATAAAGGAGAAAAGTCATTCAGATACTTCCTCGTGTCTTGTAAACCTGACTGTTGCAGTGAGAATACAGTGATTGTTAAAAGACAGCAAAAGCTCACACATAGCTCAGTGATAGGCCTTCCCTTTATTAGTTAATAAGCCACTCAACCTACAAATGATAGAGGGTTTCCCACACCCTCTAAAAATAAGCAAATAGGTGAAAAATTTAGCTTGAAAACGATATGCTGGAACAAAGGTGAATATAATTGATAGTGTAATCCTCCAGGAAAGGCTTTACTTTCCAGTATGCTGTACTTTGCTTAGACTGTTTTTCCAGCACTCTGACTCAACTGTCTGCAAACATTCAATTATAGCCCGCAGCTATTTCCAGAGAAATAAACAAGGTCAGCCTTCATCGGCAGAAACCTGAAATCATACAAAATGCTTTTGGCATTTGTTACTTGCAATCAACTGTTTGAGTACAAATAAAAATTCAGCCCAGTATGAACAGAAAGAATATGTGGATCATTGTCCTGTCCAAAACAGACAGCAGATGTAGAATTCTAAAAATGTAAAGGGCTAATTGTAATAGAGACTTTCTCTCTACAGAATGTAACTCACAGAGGATATTTCCCAAAAGGTTAGGTTGTTGAGATAGGAGTGGACTATAATGAATCAGATATATTCTATTAGCCTCACACTATAAACAGTAAATTGCCTTAACTGTAAGCATGAAATGTGTAGCTAGATATGACCTTCCCTCTTCATATACAACACCTATGGAATATCATAACTATATTAAGCATAGTTTCTTACAGACTGTCAAAAAGCTCACAATGAATTATAAAAAACTTCATCTCTATTTAAAAAATGTTCCCAAAAAAAATCAAAATTTTATCTAACATAGTCTCATTGATAATTATTCTAGAAAAAAGTTGGTCAATAATTCTTAGTTCGTAACTTGTCCATGACTTTTACAGCAAATTTTTCCTGGCTTAAGTTCAGGCTGTCTTCTACAGAAAGCTCATACAGCTTCTCTGTTGGGCTATTACCAGTTGGCAGTACAATTGTTTATAAGTACAAATAAGTGTTATAGGTACACTTACACCAACAACCAGGTATCTGCTAACAGATGACATAATGGCAATCCTGATACAAAATATACCATCTAATATGTGGTTTACAGCAGACACACGAACACTATACTCTACTAGTACACATTTACTAGTAAGCCAGTTTTAGGAAAAAAAATGTAGTTTTTCTAAACCTATAAAAATAGGCCAAATGTATTTCCCCTGCCTTTTTTTTTTTTTGGCATATTCATCCAGCTCTCCTAAATAATCATTAAAACCAAGATACCTTAAGGACACTGCTCCAACTGTGATGTCTCTCCTCATCCAGAACCTATATTTGGAGGCCTCACATGAGACAGACTATGATATTCCACTCGTGACTTTCAGCCAGCACAATCTCACTGAAGCAATAAAGATAAGAGCATCTCACATTTTAACCACTGAAGTGTAAGATTGTAATAGGTGGAATTGCCCCTACAATGCCCAACAGCAAGGTTTTTTGATATGACACTGCAAAAAATGCAAATAAAACACTGAATTTCTGAACTGCACTGTTCAGAAACAGTGGTGATATCCATATATTGCCATCCCACTCAAAGACGACACAAACCAAGCCTCTTCTACCACAAATCATGTTTGGCATGTTTGGTGGGGGTAAGGGGGTGGGAGGGGAGCTTAACACAGAAAAAGCTTCTGCTTTTTTGAGTTTTTAGCCTATGCTAGGTCTTAGTTTCAAGTCTGCACTGAAGACCAAGAAATGAGAACTTACTTTAAAAATTCATGCCAGTATCCTACAAATCGCAAGACTACAGGACATGGGATTTATAATGTTTTCAATATGTCAAGACTTCATAACATTTAAGAACCATCAGTCCAGACTCCATGCAGCAGAATAAAATTTATTTTCTCTTTTTAGCTTACAGAATTAGAATAGCGTTTGGAGAAGGTACAGTTGCCCTCAGCAACCTTAATTCAGAACAGTCAGTCTTGTTTATAAGGATTTACATAAAACACAGGAAACAGTGCTTAGAAGAATCCATCACTGGAAACTAGTGGATATGGCACTACCTTCCTGTGCTCTGTAACTGATAAAAGACTGCTGAAATGAGGTGCTTTAATTATTACTAAATTTGATAGACTTAACCTCTGTATTTCTGACATCAATAAGGACAGCTTTGTATTTCTCAGAAAAATAATTAAACATACATTCTTCTTCTCTGGTGCATTTATTTTGTACTCAACCATTGTTAAAGCTCAGCAATCCCTACTATGTATCAGGTTGAACTGACCAGTCTTCACCTTAAACATGGGGAATATTTATAGGCCTGATAGAGCCAAGAACCAAGTTGGAGTAAAATGGAAAGAGTTGTCTAAATGACTTGGATAGACTGAAGCAGTAGCAAGAGTAGTCTGATGCTCAGGAAAATATGCCTGTCTGATATCTTCAAGAGATTGTTACTGGGAAGTTAATCACTGTTTAACTTGTCAAACCTTCAAAGGCACTTTGGTTCAAATAACAGCTATGAGGTTGGTTCAGGATTTGCTATTGTTGTTTTTCCTACCAAGCCAGATTTTCTAATATGTGATTATCATCAAAATATTTAGAGTATCTATGTTTGTTTTAAGCAAAAAGCACCTCAAAACATGGACCAGCTCTGCAACCAAAGTAGAACAGGTCTAAATTGAGGACTATTATTAAGCAATGCCAGTTTCCATTAGCTGAGAACCTGGTACATTGCATTTTATAAAGTGTCGTGTACTATAAAATGTCAAAGACTTTTTAAGAAAAGAATAAAAATGTAGGAACCTAAAAAGAAATATGTACAGGTACACTCCAGAAGAAACTGCCTACCTAAGATCATGTCAAGCACAGCATATTGCACAATATCTGGAATGCACGCACAGTGAAACAGCAGGTGCATAGTCTTGGTTTACTTAAACTAAACATGCAGATTACATGTTAGAACAACATGGGAGACTCAGACCTTAAAATGACCATGTCATCGTGAAACAAAGACAAAGACATTTCAGGAAGCAACAGACTCAAGGTGGTGATTTCCACTATGTATTGTTACAATTCAGTTGCAATTCTTTAGCAAGAGATTTTCTGTTTTCCTTTTTAAAACTAAAACAATGCAGCAGCACACACAAATGGTCTTACAAAAAATCAGTATCATCTCACTGCTACTGATTTACCAGAATCAAAATATCTCCTACAATTCAAGAAATTCTGGACTTGTATCAGAACTACTTTGCAATAATAGTGTTAATGTTTCAGATGATACACAGCCATGATAATTAACTGTTGAGCGAGACTGCAAAAATTACTTCTGCTCATTACTCAAGAGGAGAGAGGTCAATATTTGCCTGGGGTTATCATGCTGTTTGGTCTTGAATACTGTGATTTTCTTCTAAGAAAAAAGAACAAGACAGATTTGCTTTCTGAATTAAAATAGCCCAGCTACAACCTTGTAATATCATATTTTGCTTTGAACATTATCATATTTTGATTTTGAGTTTCAAAAATTAAGAGAGTTGTGAAAACATCACCACCAGTCTTGCAAAATTAACGTCAGTTTATCTAAAGAGCTAAACTGAGCAATGCCTCAGTGCCCTAAGGATTGGATGATATAAGCTTTCTTTTTCCATAAAAATTCAAGGTGTATTTCAAAAAAGCTTTACAAGCTCCTAAAACATTATTCTCTCTCAACCAATTTTATGAATGGTAATTTGTCTTCTTCACAATCTCTGTTGGCCTTTCTTCCTGCAGCCATACACTGCTTGTCAGATTCATCACAAACAGATGAACAAACGTTGAGTCCAAAGTACTTTCTACCTATGGAGAGAGACAGAACTCAAGAAGCACATATCTGACCTACTTTTTCTGAAGCTGTGTTGCAGAGCCCTTTAAAAATATCAAGTCCTTCCCATTCCTCTGAAAAAATTGCATTTCTAGCATGCATTCAAAAAACCCAACTTTTTTTTGTCAATGGACCAAACTAAACGTGCTATCAGAACATTTCCAAAACTTTACACTATGCCATGCCATTTACACTGGCTGTACTCACAACTTTCTGTGCATCCCATTTAATTAGCAGGAAACCTAAGAAAAATCACACAGATCCCATTAACTTTAAATTGCTTTCAGAGGTAATTAGAAATTGTGGCAGCTCCCTTCTCAATATTTTAAATGAATATTTTAATCCATTTCTGCAAAGGAACAATAACAAAACCAATGAATGAATGAACCTTTTGGTAACATTCAAAAAATTATAAGAAAACTCCTAGCCAGAAAATTAAAATTCTTCTGTCTTCCTAAGGCTTCCCTATGTTACTGTAATCATATCTGTTCACAGCATCTAAGTAGTAAAAACTTACTCTTCATTGTCATTTTAGATTAGGTTCTGGTGATCTGCAAGCTACCAGAGTACATCTTTACGTTGTATTTTACATTGGCATGTTACAGGCTTGCTTCATCACAACAATGTAATTTCCAAATCTCAAAACTTAAAGGAAAATATGCACAATTATTCAAGCAAACATTGTCTTCTAACTTAATTACCCACCAGTCCAGTACAAAAGAAGCGAATGAGTTAACTTCTACACTAAGTTAAACTATTGCCGTGACACTCATCATTAAGAACCAGAGGCTTTTTTTGCTGCTGTTCTTAAATACTAGCAGGACTTCTAATGTCGGTATGTTTGTTAACTGCAAACTTTATCTATATTTGAACTCTGACATCTGCCACATCCTACCTCAAACTGACTGTGAAGCTGATGTTCATCTTACTAACTGTGGAGTGGCTTTGAGGTGTGTGATATTAAAAATGACACCTCTTCCATGTGTGAGAAGAAAATACAAGTTTTCAACAAGGAACAATTGCCAAGTGTTGACTTGCATTTTTTGCCTATTATATACATACAGCCTGCAAGGACTAATGAGGGTAAAGGCACTTTTTTAATCTCATTCTTTCCTCCATTTCTCCTCCTATCCCATACACAGTAGAGAGAGGAGAATCTACTTCAAGAAGGAACTAGGTTCTCAGAGAGTGCAACAGACTCCAGCCTTTTGCTTCTAACACTGAGTCATGGATTCATGCTGAACTGGTTGACTAGTTCTCCCACTGCTTCTAGGGGGTCATTATTTTGACATGTGCTTTGGTCACACACTTTCACTTGTCTGACAAGTCCCTCTGATCCATATAACGGTAGCTGGTCACCAACTATGTGTAGGACTGGAAACAGGGCAGAGTTCAGAAAACAATATGCCACATTGTTTTCCTCCTTTCATCACTCCTTCCACTTAGTGTTGTGTGCTAGAAGTAAGATTCAGTCTTATAGCCTGAGTCTTGAGCCTGCAGTAAAACAAAAAGGTATTTCCTCTTACATACTCCTATGTTAGTAAACACTTAGGATCACTGGAGCTGGAAGCTAATTCCACTGAGGACTAGTGTCCCACTGATTAATAGATATCATGAAGCTGCACACTCATCTCCTTGTTTCTATAACTGCATCACTGAGTACCATGTCTGCTTGCACCCAGGCAGAATTTATTAAATTGCCCGTGGCATTATCCTCAGAGAAGTATTTTGTGCGTGCTATTACACAGATGAAAAAAAAAAAGAAAAAACATTCTTTTACAATGCTAGAGATCTATCACGCATAAAGGTTACCTTGAAACATTCACACCTCAAATATATACACATCCAGAAAGGTTAGTAGCAACAGAGCGTTTAAGTGAGGACAATGATTGCCAAGAAAACTGACTGTCTAGATAACAAGCATGAGCTCGCTACTTTCAATAACCTCAGTACACTCAGTGGATGGACTACAAGGAATCCAATTCTCTTTTTTATTGCTTACTACGTACATATACACCCACTTCTCAATCAGCATCAAATTCTTTCCAGCAGATGACTGAGATCTATTAAGCCTGAAACTCACATCTACTATGAACTCAGATATGCATTTCCTTAGAAAAACCAACATTTTGTACTGAGAACTTTAAAAGCATTAACTTCAGCAATATTTAACACACACTTACTTAGCTGACCAACAAATTCTTATCACTGAAAACTAGCTTAACACTGTGTCGTGGTTTAGCCCCAGTCAGCAACTAAGCACCACATCTAAATGACTCAAATAACAAACTGTTCTTAATTATTTCACTTTTCACTTTTAACCATGTCTATACAGCAAGATTTAGGAAGTTCTCAACAGTATTTCACATAATGAAATTATGCAATCAATTCCTCCTCTTCAAGATAGTTATCTGGAAATGCTTTAGTGAGATACCATCATAAGAGTGAGACTGATTGTCCTCTGATTATCTTTATAGTCCAAGGAGGAATATTGGCAACTACATGCCATTAGCTATGGTCCAATACATACAGACACACACACAATTCATTTATCAGAAAATGAATTAACTTTCTCAGCTTTTCCTTCAGTATCATTTTTGTTACTCAAATAAAACATACTGTTATGAAAGTCTAAGAAACAGAGAGCACCAAATGATTTGTGAAAAATATGTGCATCTCCCGTTGTGTATCCTAAAAACATACATTTTCAAGCATTCTGAGACTAACTGAAGTGATTTTAAAAGATTTAGCAACTTTACTCTCCCATGAAATATCAAGGGATGATGTGAATAAACCAAAGGTAAGATGATTAATCTCTGTTTAGAGTGAAAAATGTGGGGTTTCTGAATGACCCAATGTCCTAAATAAGGAGCACAACCTCGTTAGTAGTGGAAGCATCTTATCTCATTCTCCTCTTGTGTAAAACGATACCTTCTTACAACTGAAGGGTGCACCACATCGACAATTGTAAAATGTCTTTAGATCACCACATGAAAGGAGTTGTACAACTGCAGAACACTATCAATACTGTTTTCTACTCCTCCATAAACAGTCATATTAATTACAAAGGAGAGTCAGAAGGCAAAAAAAATTGTTCATAAAGGAGGACTTCAGCATTACATAATCAATAAAAATTTCGCTTCCTTAGAAATCATGATGGCATGAAAAAGATTGCCCATTTTAGCAATACGCTAAGTGCTGCAGATACAGAAATAAAGCTTAAGGTAATTACATAGAACTTACTGAGTTACTGAAGTTACACTCTGGGAAACATTAGCTTTCTTAGTTTTTATAAGTGCTACATTTAGCATTCTTCTACTGAATAGACACAGAATTTCAAGGGTTTAAAGCTTAAAGGTGAGAGGCAAGCAGTACGTTGGGCAATAAAGCTAATGCCAGCTTTCTGGAACTAATTTAGGGAAAAGGTTGTTCTGTCATCTAGCCTACCCAGAAGCTTCTGATGTCTGCTTTGCACTACAAAAGACAGTGTAATGGAGTTCACAGGACTGTTGCTTAGAAGTACAGTATAGTTCCAAACAACATTTTTAGTAAAGTTAATTCACGCTTTTGCCTGAATGAGCCATGGGTACCATATGTATTTTTGTTACAGCCAGCCTCCACTTTTAGTGAGTCATTCGCAAGAAAAGAAAAATTAATTTCACTATAGCTATGAAAGCTGACTACTTTTTGCATGTGCTGGGATGACCGCAGTTTCCTCACCATCGATGAGTAATTGAAATTCTGCCTGCACCAGTCACTTAGTAAAACCTTTCAAACGGAAAGAGAAAGTTGGTGAGGACACAGTGATACAACGTTGCTGACAACTCTCATTATGTAAGCAACCTTACAGCAGGGTCTGAATGGCAGATTTTAACTGTCCAGATGTAGAAGAATTTGATGCAGCATGACCTTCTATCATTGTTTGTCCAGAGAATTCCTAGAGAAAGATTATACTCTAAATACAACAAGAGGGAGGGAGACAATAGAAACAACTTTGTGGGGAGAATCTTCTTCCACTACTGTGGTTCTTGGTGGTTCAAGCCAGTGTTAAGTCCCTATGTCCTTGAATTTACCAAGGTGAAACAGGCCCTGTGCATGTAAATTATGCCATGCTTTTCCTGTTGTAAAAATGGCACAAATAGAAGCTGGCTGACTGGTAGGTGTGAAAAATATACTGGATTCAACCTTCAGCATTTGTGATCTCATAATAAACTTCTGTTAACTGTCAGATTATTTGGGGGAAAGGAAGTACCATTATGAGAAACCTTTTGCAATATCATCAATGTAAATCTGTGGAGGCTGCTTCTGAAGTCAAAATAAATCCATGTAAATGCAACTCTACAGAGGGCACATTATCTTATCATCATGACACAAAACAAAACACCAGAACAGGGCTGTGGAGTCTGTTGTACAATGTCACAATGTCTGAATGAGTTATGCTGCCGCTGCTTTAACAGGAAGTATTTTAGATATTTTAGGTCTTTCCTTTCTGGGTTAACCAGCTTTTGGTCTCAGTCATTAGCAGCTAGGGCTAAAACAAGTAGTGAATTCCTTGTCCTACCCTTCTATTTTTCTAAGTGTTTCCATCTTTCACACTCTTCCTTGCTTCATTGAAGTGTTGTTTGTAACACTTAAGCCTCCGGACCCCAAAAGTATTTTGAGGTCATTTTATTCATGCCCTTAAAAGTGGGGACCTGGATACCTGTCCCACCTATTTAGACTTACAATTTACAAAATCAGCATGAGCATATTAGATGTTTACATTCCCTAAACAGCTAGACAAATCCTCAGAGGATTTCAGATAGAAAGAATCACCACCTGGAAGTGGTTATACTCTCAAGTTAGACTGAGCTTCTGACTTAGACCTTAAAGATAGGTGGGATTAACTTGGATTCTGCAGTCTAAATGGAGAAGAAAGAAAAAAGTATAACCAGTCCTATTTTACAGATAAGCAACTGTGACAGATGTGTCCCTTCTAAACAGAGTTATATGCCCCCCTTGAACTATTCCCAATGCATCAGATTTAGGATCGGCTGTTCAGTATTTTTTTATACCAGCCTTTTAAAAAAATATTAAATGAAATGGAACATTTTCTAAAAAGTATTCAATAGCTTGTGCATGTAGAGGTGAAACAGCTGGTTTGCGCAGTCAAGAATTAGTCTGTTTCTGTGGGATTGTGTCTTAAACTAACCAAATCTGTATCACAAACAAACTTGTTCTCTTGGAAAACTGATTAAAGTAAAAGCTAAAAAAAAAATCTACTTAGAATATATTCAAGGACAACTGACAATACACCAAATACTTTTTTCAGCTAGAAGAGAAAGGAAGTAATGTTTAAATAAATCAACTTTAAATATTTTTTTTTGTCAAATAGGATCATATTTTCTAGCACCCACGTTTCAGACACCATGCCCGTATTGGAAAAATAATCACCAGGAGTCTGAATTAATTGCCAGATTAATTCAGAGGAAAGCATCTAACAGTCAGTCACGTGTGTTTCTCTAGGATAAAAGAACAACTACAAATTAATTGAACTCTCTTACTGAAGAGTAATGACAACCTCACACTGTTCAGCAGGCATTGTTGTAAAGTCTTGTTTGCTTTTCCTTAAAAAAACAGGCCAAATCATAAGTTCTAGCTCCAGCTGAAACCCAAAATATATTTTTATTTTTTAATCACAACAGCAAAGTTTGAAAAATGCTACAGAGTACTTTGGAACACACATTAATGAGTACCTACTCTTAAGTATCTTACACACTCATGACTAGTTTTGGTCTGTGACTGGAAAAATGTACACTTTCCAATTTAAGAGGGAAAAAAACAAACACCTCCAGATGAGGTCCAGATGAAGTATCAATACTTTACACAGGTAAAAATGACTCAACATTGGTTTAGCCTCATTTAAAAGCCGAGAGTGATGGTGAAATTTTGAGAAACCTAGAATGAATTTCAAATCCACTACACAGTCTAAGACCGTAAAGAAAGACTCAGAGAATCTTTGCCTAATATCTTCCATTCTTGATATCAGCAACAGGGCGCACAATCCTTTTCAGATATCTTTTTCTTATTTGATCATCTAGATTCCTGTGCACGCTCTCTTGTATTGAAGCCAGAAGGCAATGAACAACTTAAAGTCCTTGAGATGTGGGAGAACCTGAATTCAGCACTCTGACAATCACTATCATACTGCAAAGTCCATAGGGGAAAAGTTTTCTACAGAACTGATTGCCTTCCTTCAGGAAGAACTCAAGAGAAATGAGGGCATCCGCACAATAAATTCCCAAAACTCAGCTCTGGAATGCTATGGGACCACAAATAACCACATAAAGTTTTGAAAGAACATAGAAAGATTTTTTCCATCACAATGTCTGAAAACACATTAAAAAAAATACCAAAAGGAAAAGGACTAGAAACATGTTACTAGTAATAGGTCACTTTCTAACCTTTTCTTCACCATGACCAAAACACATGCAAAAGAACAGTGAAACCACTTCTTGAAGTCTTAATTGCAAACATTGATTTGAAAACCTACTTTTTTTTTCCTCTTTAATTTCTGTACAATCAACATGTTGAGGAATGGTAAGTTATTGCTTAATATTCATAACCATTCAGTGTCATGGCAAGTGCACTCTAATACAATTTATGCTTGCTTTCATAGAACTTTTGAACAATCTTCATTTCTCACAATAGTCAAAGCTAACAAGCAGTTTTCAAACAACATTCTTTGAAGTAACACTAATCTGTCACTTGATTTTGACATTTATATACAGGTATGACATTGATTTATTTGGAGGACAGCAAGAGCTCAAAAACTGTTAGTTGTAATTATTTTGTGTAAGGAATATTTTGCAGGTTATCTTCCACTGAAGACAAGAACATTGTTATCTAAAACCCTGAGAGCACTGACTCTGGCACTGTTCTGATCTCTACTCACAAAGAGCTATCCTGTATCATTCTCCACGTGGACACTAAATAGATGCAAGATAATGCTGAAGCTCTACAACATATTTTCTTGTCTTGAACATATTTATTTTGTAGTTTAGGTGGCTGACAGACAATTATAATAAGGAATGAAAATTAAAATTAAATTAAAAATAAGGAATGAACATGAATAAATTAAACTGGAAAGTATGGCACAGTACACAATTTTTTGCACAATGCAGTCAAGACCTTCCTAGTAATAATCAGAGAAGCTTTTCTAGAATGGCCAAATACATTAGATTACATTTCCCCTAAAAACTTTGGAGTAGAAAATTTTATTTTCAGCTCTTTGGTTCATCTTGTGTCCTGTGTAACTGATAGCTGATTCCAGCTTATTTTAATACTGTCTGCACAGTTGCATATTGCATAACCCAACAAAAATCCATGTCAGACAGAAAACTTTCATGTCTTCTCATGTTTTTCATTGTCTATGTAGATTTTTTGAGAGTATTGTGCTATTTATACTTAATAATGCAGTAAGAATCTTATGATTTGGTTTCAAAGATGCTGAAAGCTTACAATTCTTTTTTATAATAATCTGCCTCTTGATGTCCAGCACTTATAAACTCAAAATTCAAATTACTTCAGTGGAAGGCATTTTATTCCTTATACCAATAAATAACAAAACCCACTGGGATTTCATTGGAGGTGAATTTTTAAAAGGCAAAGTAATTCGGAGACTTAGTTTTTGCCACCAGTCATGCAGCTACTTCTGAAAAATTGCAATTCCTTGCATTTAAAGTCTAAAAAGTTCTCTATAAATCAATATGGATTTAGTATTTAAATGTTAGGCATACACAACTGAACAAGGAAAAAGTGCAAACTTTGATGTAGAAACAAACACATATGACAACCAGCATGTACAGTGCAGATGTCATTATGCAAACTGCCTCTCCCATAGAGGAAAACGGATAAGAAACTGAAAACCAGCAACTGGTGAAAAGTGATTAAACTGCAACTGACAAAAAGGTTGGAGTGACTAATGGTTGCCAACAAGTCCATCCGAGGAGAATTTCAATAACTCACAACCAGAGATCCCCACTGAACACAGTACTACCCACTTCTATGATGGCTCACTCTTGTTTCTGTTTTTTTGATTGATACTAGTATTATACTAGGGCCAAGTAAGTGGCAGTTCTTTATTGATTTCAGAAGATTTTGGATCTAGGCCATATAGCATATCAAAATATAATAAAAGCATCAAGATGATAACAAGAAAAATTAAGATGAGCTATTTATGTTGTCATGGATCCTTCAGATTTAAAATTTGATCCTGCCTTCATCTGTAAGAAATGCTTTTTCAACAGAGAACTCCAAACTTACACACAACAGCAGATGTAAAAGCAGATCAAATACCTGCAAGAACTTAACCTGCACAGCAGCCACCCGTCTCAGAAGTATAGATATATTTTTCAATCATATTCTCTTCTGTTTCTCATTCAGTTGAAGATCAGATCCTCAGCTTCACGTGGATCATCTTTTGGTCTTTTTTCCATATTTAAAATTGTTCTTATTTAATTGCTTACATCTAAATCAGCAAGTAATGAGGACCAATAAAAACAGATCTGCAGAGAGAAATAGTTGATGCTGAGGGCCCAGTGTCTACACCATACATGTTTTAAGGGGTTTTACTTCAATAAGCTAGGTGGTAACCTAGATGAATGATCACCTGCAGCTGGAATGCATTAACTGAGTGCTTCCCATAGTTTAATTTCATTTGAGAGGAATCCAGTTCATGCACACTGAAACCACTCCATGATGTGAACCAAAGCACTGAAAGTGGGAAAAATCATAAGATTTAATTTAAAAGTACACTCTTGATCCAAACTGAAATCCTAACAGAGAGATCTTTACAGAGGAATGTCTATTTTATAAATTGTCAGGAATTGTATATAAATGGAAGTAAACTCACTTGAAGACTGTATAGGTGAAGCCAAGGCAGGGGTTGTCAGGGAGAACTTTTTGGAGAGGAAGGAGAGAGAAGGGCAATTAGATCACAGCCTTGGAGACATCATCTGATCATTTTTCAACTTGTCCTGGCTCAAAGTACAATGTGACAAACTCACCCTGTGCAAGTGACAACTGCTCTATCTGTTGTGCCTAAGATACTTTGGATGATATTAATAATGCATTGCCAACATTGAAATCATTGACACTCCACTTAGTGAAAGGTTTCTGGAAAGGACAAAAAGCTGTTCACTAAAGCACTGGCAAAGACAAGATAAACATAACATTCACCTTTTCTCATGGAAAACTCTTCACAAGTTACTTGTTATTTTCCAACCACAAAAGATTATCACACAAGCTCTAAAGGAAAAAGCAAACTCTAGGCAAGAAGAATGACATTTTAATACTTCCTTGGAACAAATAAAATCCTGTTGAATACAAACCCAGAAGAACTGCCATATCAGAACAGGACAATAATCCATCCAGCCTGTTATTCTGCTTCCAAAAAAGGCTAATTGCAGCTTTTGAGGGTAGCTTAGATTTCCTGTGAACTGAACAGCTCTGTGCAAGTCTGAGGAATAATTTTTAGCCTAACTGCAGCCTGACCATAAAGTCTAAATATAGCAAGTACACACGATCACAACAGGACAGCTCTGTTTTTTATTTCATTTAACATAATAACCAATACCAGTTTTACCCTGCAATGTGATCATGTCCCACAAACCCAAAGAAACATAAGTCAATATTTCCAACAGACACCTCTGAAGAAGCAGAGACACTGCAGAAAGCTGTTTTGCCATTCAGGATTTTTTTCTCTTCATTGTCCTCAAATCTGCTTGTCTGCAGAACTATGAAACTCTTAAGACTTTCTTTATTCTTCCCAACCCTTCTTCCCTAATTTCTGTTTAGGACCACACTCTTTGACCCATAGGGAACAGCACTTATTCCTGGGAGTAATGGCATTATCGTAACTACAGTGACTCATGTAAGTGCTATCAAACGTGAAAAGTGATTATAGCACCCATGGAATGCATGAAGTTTTTCACAACAGTGTAAACTTTTAATAAAAATTAATATAACTGTTAACTCCTTGGAAATAACAATTATCTTTTACAATTACTTTAAGGTATTTTCTATCATGCATAGCAGTTTTTAATTCCTTTCTATTAATGACAGAAAAAGTTTTGCTTATAGTTTTGTGTGTGCATCCCCATGCATGCATGCACATGTGTGGCTGCAAGTGAACAAACAAACCTACTACATGCACTCAGGCTATCTGAAAATAAAGTTCTTGATGCAATTTATTCTTCCTCCGATATGGAATAGCTCTACTTATCAACACCTTTCCAGTGCTAATATTTCCGCAGTATTGGCATCTCTCCTGCTCACTGCTGTTATTCACTAGTGCAACTTGTGATGGTGGTCCTTGTGATATGGACAGACTCCTATTAGGAACAGGACCAAATCCACCAGCCAATTTCACAGGTGTTGTACAGCAGTCAGATGACCATTAGTGACCCAACCTGCCCAACAAAAAGCTCTTGGTTCCATTTCCAGTACCATCAGCTTATTATCTTCCCACTGCTTTACTGTGCAACATGCAAGACATTTTCCACAATTCTAGATAAGAAAGCTTTGCATTTATGTCATGACTGTATACAGTGTATATGTTGTATACACTTATATAAGATATGTGGAGACTCTTTTGAGTGTTCTCCTTCTGGGTGTACTAGTCTCATTAGGTAAAATGTTAAGGATTTCTAACTTTAAAAGAAAAGCATTATTTTTATATCTACTTTATGTTTAACCTCAAATTACAAAAAGGCATAGGTTTCCCTGATAAATATCAGCACCATTCCTTACCTCTTTTTGTCTACCTAGACATAAGTGCATTCACCTCCGTATATGTACAGTGTTATTTTTTCCTAGCCCTATTATTTTGCTAGGCTATTTTTCCCCATGTACTCTTCATTTTATTTTTTCTGTTCCTTCTTCTATACTCTGCAACCTCTTCCTTCTTTTTTCCTATTCTGATGCATTTTTAGTCCTTCTCTTTTCTCTCAATCCCTGAGTTAACAGGAACTTTTCCTGTCTGATTTCAGAAGCTTTCAGATCTTTTCCTCCTCTCTGCTCTAGTGTTCTCATCTCTTTCTTGACACTACTTCTCTTCACACTACTATTCTTCAAACACTACAATATCTTTCAGCTCTTCAGCAAGGTGGCCAAAAATCATGTCACTGGACTGAAGACTGAATAAATTTAAGCAATCTCTGTAGACCAAAACAAACCATGTACAGCAATGTGTCTGCTAATCATTTTAAATCCAAAAGAATTGTTCAGCATTCAGAAACAAGGATAATCCTCTCTGTTCACATTCCTATATTTTCCTAACCTTAACACCCACATTACCTTGCATGTTGTAGTGTTACTCCCTAAATTTCTTTTCTCCATTTTTAGCATCTTCATTCTCCTGCTTCAGCCCAAAATTTGAGCAACTGATGTAAAAGGCTTAGGCAACCATCTGAATATTATTCAGAGATGAAGGAAAGTAGTTTGCATCTTTTCTACAACATACCAAACCCTAGCCTTCAGTGAAAACAACACTGTGAAACAGTAAAAGCAACCTCTTCAGTATCTGCTGAGGCCTAGTAGGAAACAAAGTCTATCACCCCCCTATATATATGGTATTATGCCTGATTAGAGCGCATAATAGCTGTGTGCATTAATTCTCTTCAAATGAAGCAATATGACTGTATTCTTTTGAGGGCCCGCAGGGACTAGTCCAATATTGCCCACTTTTAATTATGTCTAAAAATACATATTTGCTTACTCAGCCAGCTTCTACATTTATTTCCCTAAATGTATAAAATGGCTGTGGTATTGCAGCACAACATTGTGTGAGCACGCTGTGTCTTGGGGTGCATTCATCAAATTACAAAGGCACTGCAATCAGAGACCAAGCCAAGTCACCCCAGGCAGGGAAGTTTCAGGGGAAAGTAGTCTTGACAGAAGATATAATTTAATAGACTGTATTTAGCAAACAAGACTGAATCTTATTTTGTGTTTTCAGAATTTAAAATCTGTTTCTCTTAGGGATTTTTGAGTTTATATGCTCATTATATTTTCTTAGCGCCTGACCCAAACAGAAATGCACAGCTCCTTCTGCCAGCAGATATCTCAAACCCTAGGGAGATAAAGGAATCTTTATACCTCTTCACCATAATAGCTTTTATTTCATACCCCTCTACCTGACATGGTCGTAGTATGAGGTGTACAAAAATGTAGGACAGAAAAAAAAAAAATTACCAGTGCAGAAGGTTTCACAGGAACCAAAAAGAATTTCTTTATAGCATTATTAAGTGTATCTGACCCAAATATCCTGACTCTACATTTCCAGTGCAAATAATTTATAACAGTCCAAGTAAGCTAGTGGGAAATCCTGTGAAGGAGACAAAAATCAGTATAAAACAAAGGTCAAATCACTGCTTAGGATAGATAGACTGATCAGAGCAGACGTGTTCTATCAATAGTTCCTAGTTTATAACCACTAGGTTAAGTGCTGAGCATACAAATTACTCATCTAACACTGAATTCTGCTACAGTACTAAGAATAAGAAAAGTATTTTGCTAAAATTAGAATATACTATACTTTGAGATCTTACATATATATGTATTCAAGTCAGAAAGCCACCATATCCATAGTATATCTCTATGCCCTAGCCAGTCACTGGTTCAAGAGTACATCTTCTGATTTCCTTTAAAATTATTTTAACTCTTGTACCAAATTACTGATATCCTAAAATCCACACATATACCTCTAAAACAATCACTTTTTAAGCTGTCATATAAATTGCCCCAGTCCTCTCACCTATCCTGTATTCATATAATTTCCAAAATCACATGTGGCTGCACCTGCTATGTATTCTTTTCTTTTGAGGGGAAGGTGCAGCCTTTTTTTTTTTTTATATCAATTACCTAAATCACACTAAGACAAACTTAAAAAACACAGAGAGCAATTTAACTGCACCATGCCTTGACTTAAAGCTACGATAGCATCCATCATTTCCCCGACATAAAGACAGTTATTCGCCAGGGGTTCAAACAGCACTAATCCAAGCACAACAGAGGTATTCAAGTGACACCAAACCAGCCAAAAGAACAAACAAAAAGCTGATACACAGTATTTTCCTTAAGGTATATCTGAAATACACAACTAAGGCTTACAGAGCAAAATTTCAACTCTTATTACACATTCCATAGTATTACCTATAAGTCTCCTTACAGTTTCTGTCAGCATGCTTTTTTTTTTTTTCTCTTTTCTGAATGAGGAGCAGAAATTCATTGATAGTCAGCAATCTCTCCCCCACCAGGCAGCTAGGGAGGACTTTATAAAAACCCCAGAAGCTCAGCTGTTACAAATTAGCATAAGTGGACCAATTTTAAAGGAGCCATGCTGATTTACACCAGATCAGGGTTTGGCTTTTGATATTGTTTGATTTTTTTAATGTTTTGTTTGTAATATGGCACTTAATTTGCCCATAGGTTTCATAAAAAATGGTATTCTAGGCATGAGGAGATAAAGGAGCCCAAGAAATACAAAATATGTCTCATTGTATATAGCAGTTGGTATTAATCTCAAGTAGTAAACTAGGTCAGATGCATGATACCATTACAGTATCCTGTAAGACTGAATGGGGATTAGTATCAAAGGTCCAAGAGTATGAGTGCTGTAAGACTCCAGTTGAGTAAGACAAACAATGAATGAATTTGAACAGTGCAGGGCAGTACAAGCAAAGAATTGCATTTCTACGTTATAATGAGACTGGATTATTAAAGTAAATATTAACAAAGACTTGTATTCTTATAGTTTTGTCAACTTATCTGTTCATGGTTCTGCAGCCTGCAAATGGATGCAACTCAAATCTTGAATCAAAAGGACAAATTCTGACCCCACTGAAGTTAAACAGAATCATGCTCCAGGAGAAAGAAACATTGATGTCAGGAAAAGAAAAATTTCATTAGCTATCTAAAATTCATCTCTGCATGCATGTTTCTATTGTGCGATGTGCTACAGTTTTAAGCAGCTGTTTCTTGGGCCTGTTCTTAATGAAATTTTTCTATAGGAGACTTCCCTTTATTTAGCAAAGAAATTACAGTAATATCTAGTGTCCCTATACCTCAGTACATAACTATAACATAACCACACCTGTCCACAATATAGCATTATTCCACAGCTTTGTTCCCATCTTTCTTTCCTACACTCATTGCAAAATCATCCTCTTTTCACAGAACAACTAACCACTGCAAGGTCATTCCATCACCATACTGAGCTGTGTGCCACCAACAGCTGCACTGCTGGGGATGTGATGAAGTGGAATGCCCCTTTATGAGAATTTTTATGCAGAGCTCCCACATCAGTGATTACTCCTTTACTGAAGTCTAATCATTGTTTGAAAATTACCACTTCAACCATTTAGAGACAAGCCTAGAATGCTGTGCTGGAAAGGGCTTTCATAACCTCTTTTACAAGGGGAATACATTTGAGGAGTATCTTTGGGGAATACGTAAGAAACAAGGGGAATGCTAACTAGATCATATTATAGGTTTCTAAAATTAGAAACGTTTAGTCTTTTCCCAAAGGACCTTGATATATCCAGTAATAGCTATTACTAGCATTTCATATCCACATGGCTAGAGAGAGGAGGAATTTATTTCCACAGCTTTGCAAAAGACACAACTCAGAATACTAAATTTGAATGAGATTGAGATTAGTCTTCTGACTCCAGTCAAAGGGGTCATCTCATTCATTCTCCTATCCTGTAACATAATCAGTTATTCCAACAGCATTAGCAGCTAGATGTTTGTTCAGTCAGTTCCTAAAACTATGAAGATGCAGACCCATAATCTTTCCAATGCTTTTCACTACCTATATTATCAGACAGGTTTTCTAACTTCTTATCTGAATGTTCCTTGCTGAAGTTTAAGCCCACTATCCCTTGACCTATCAAAGATGTACATAGAAAAAGAACATTTTTACGTTCTTTGAGAGTTTTACATACTAGAAAACCATTATCATTTCTGTTCATAGTTTTTCTTTTTCAAAGCAATCCCTTCATTAAAACTTTCTTTTCTGGTGATGTTTTCTAGAACTCCAATCACTCTCAAGGCTTTAGAAAAGTGGTTCAGAATTCTGAACTGAAATTGGAAGACCAGAACTGTAATTTCTTGTGTTATAAACAAAGAGAACTAAAATCAGCTTAAAAAAAAAAAAAAAAAAAAAAACAACCAACAACAATAACAAAAAAAACCAGCTAAACTTCATGCGCAATAATTCCTACCTCGTAGGTGTATTATGGTGACAGCTTTGCATCTAAAACAATTGAAAAGCAAATATACAAAAGCTAAAATATCCTGAAATACCTAATGATAGAACTAGCAGAGTTAACAAGCCAGTACAAAGCTGCCTAAAGTAAAGTCAAAAATAATTACTGGTTATAAAAAGTCTTGTTGACAGCATTTAATGCTGGTCCCTTAAATCATGAGAAGCATGCCTTTAGGGCACAATGCATGTAATGCGTGAAAGTCAGGAGTATACTTCCAGTTGGCAGTTTTAATAGCACACTTCCACGCTGTGCTCATTTTTATATTGTTGGTAAGCAACTTCTTGAGGAAATCACATTGCAGTCAATGTGCTTGTGTAGGATTTTGTTCTTGTCCACATCAATTGGCAGAGTAGCAAGTATACTAGAGCTGGCCACATGGTTCAGCTTAATGCCGATGAGAAAGAAGGCCTGTCTGGTTTTAACCATACCTTTGGAAAAAAATCAGGTACAAAACCCAAAGCATGCTTGATTTGAATACTCCAGCAACTTAGATTTAGCCAAGATTCTGCAACAGTACCTGAGAAATAGCAATTTTAGAACACGGTACATAAAAAGGAGATGGCAAGTTTGGGTTAAACAGTTTGCAAGAGGGATTCATTAATCTAGTCATGATAGAGTTTCTCCATGACTCCACTGGATGACAACATGATGTAACCAAGAATATACAAAGAATGGTACTACTGGTACTAATCCTGACTCATGTAGCTGAGAAGCGAAGCGATGTGACCAGAGTAGAACACTGCCTCATCAGCCTTTCTCCCCTTCCAGATTTAGTATAGGCCTTGGCAGATGTTGAGTCATTACTTGAAATTATTACTACCCTTTTCTCATTGCACCTCTGCTTAACTTTCTGCAGAAAGAAAAGACACAAATCGTGCTGTGAATAGCTCTGCAGAAAACACTACTCAAAATTAAACCCTATCATTAATTGTACGTAAAGCTCAGATTAAAAGGTGTTTGCACCACACAACTGCAAATGAAATCAACCCCTATTTGCAGATGTAAACAGTATACTCTGATAACACTTTTAAACAAAAATTGCTAGGCAGTAAGTCTATTGGGTTTTTACATGTAGGTATACTCAATTGGTTGACATTAGCCATATTAAAATAGAAAGAGAGAGCACAATATTGATACAGCATCACCTCATATACTGAAACGGTAAATACAGGCCTCTCTGATCTTCATTCAAAGGCAGTGCCTCAGTTTAAACACCATGTCCATAGTACATCCTATAGCGATTCTCCAAAGTTTTTGAAAAATGGCAGCATCTCGATCTTTTGTAAACAAGGAAGAGCACGGGAAGGAGACACAGAGGGGTATGACAATACAGTTCAGAAACTTTCAGGATGTTTCAATCACAAGCTGCCTGCTGCCTCCTAAATGTCAGCCTCCTGGAGCATGTTAATGACATTGTCCTACTTTAAGGAAAGATTTTTTTTAATGCATCTTTTCTCCATGCAGGTAGGGTGTCTAGGTCTCACAGACAGCAAGCAGTAGTTGTCTGGCTTAAAACTGCTGTTTAGCTGGACTGCATTTCACAGATGTTTTTTGTAGGCACTATTTTCAGATCACACAGTACCAGGTTAAAAATTATGCCTTCTTTAGAAACCTGACAATATTTTGTCACCCGAATGCGGACCATGTATTCAGGGCACAAAAAAAGGGAAAGAAACAGTCAGATTATGTATATTCCTGGATCTTTCTACCAGAGATGCCCCGTTCTGCACTTAGCAGGTATGCCAATGCCACTGAAATCTACATTTCCTCACAACTGACTAAGCAACGCTGCCCTAGAGGCTTCATATGTTGTATCCCAGTTGACTAACAAATGCTGTCTTGTTTTTTGAGAAGCTGCCTGCAGCACTGCAATTGCTTCTGGTTGCATTATATTCTAGGGAAATTCTCCTTCAGGAATTTTAACTAACTGTTGGAGCCACAGAGTTAAAAAGTCTAGTCTCGGAGTTTGGTTGGGGGGGGGGAAGTGTGAAGAAAAAAACAAGAATAGGAATCATGTTTAAATAGAACCTATAGCTAATACTGGTATTAAAGGTTTCTGTTCTTTAGTTTCCTCTTGTGCTCTTTTCTGCTGAAGGTCAAATGTTCATGTGGGCAACCTTCTTTCCTGCAATCTGAAAAGAGTCTTATCATTGACAACTTTATTAGACCACTAAAATTTCTCAGTGGCAAGACACTTTCTTTTCTTTAGTTCCTTTAGTCCCTTCTTGTTCCCATCAACATGTCCTTAGCCAAGATGTTTCTCTTGCCATAAAGAAATAAACGTGGAGCCATAGAAACAGGGGCATTAAATAGTATGTAGGGTGTTCATTGTACCATCTACAGCCCCAGAAGGAAAAACTTGAAGTAGACAAATAGATGGGACAACTTGAAGGAACTCTGCTTTCCTGAGCATCCCTTCCTCTGAAAGGATTTCCTGTCTCAAAGGTTTATTCTTCCACAAATATTTCTCTGATCTTCCTTGGAGTAAATCCTCCAATTAGTCATAGAAATAAATATTATGTAGTGATAAGAAATAAGCATAATCCCTATTCTTTTGACATAAAACATTTCCATGAGAGAATCCTTCTCATTTTCAGTTGAATATCAAAGTGAGTGGGTTTTACTTTTGATTTTTGTGTCAAGTAAGGTCTAAGCATTCTGTTAAACAAATGCAAAGGAAAAGAACTAAAGCAACTCAAAAATCAATCTTAAAGTGATTCAGCTGAATGATGAGCTACATACAATTTATTCTGCAGAAAAATGCTGTGAGTCTGGGAAGAAAACCAGTTCAGCATTTGGAAGATATACTGTAAAAATCTAAAATGAACTAAACACTGAAGTTTATTTTGCATTATTGCTGTTATTATTAATGTCATTATTACGAAACAGCTGTTATCAGAAGGCACAGGGATAAGGTTCATGCCCCTCCTCTGTCAGGTTTAAGGTATTTCCAGTTTTGCTGAATTTTCTTAACAACTGCATTAATATTGTTGGTTTAAAATATAAAAGACTATACTTTATATATTCTTAAAGCATTCTTATTCTTAAGATTTTTTAATCCAGTTTAGCACAGACAAAAATGTCAAGACTATTTCTTTCCATTAAACAACATAACTTATTCCCTTGACATTACCTCATTTGTTTTTAAACAGCCTCAGGCTGGTAAAAACTGAGGAAGTCTGTTTCATAAATATTTTAAAAACAAGGTTCAGGTGCAAGTAATTTCTAATTTTAGAACATATACATACAGCAACACATATGTATGGATTAATGGCCTATGGATTTAATGGGGTGTTAGCACCTTACTCATTTTTGTTTAGCATGTGCTAAACAAATTCTGCTGGGTAGAATAATTTTCATACTTATGGGGAGTAACCTCCAACAAATTAGAAGAAAAATAGACTGAAACAGGAGACACTCCTATCCTTCTCAACCGTAGTCTTATAATGAGATAAACTTTTTTTCTTCTGATACTTGAATCGAGTCTCCTGTGTTTATTAACCTTCTCCACTCAGCCTCCAGTACACCTGCAAATACTGCCACCTCCATCTGCTGTTTAATGTCATCCAGCTATATCCCTATGGCTTTTGGGTTGGTTTTTTTTTTGTAACATCTTTTTGAAGTCTTCCTGCTTTTCTCAATGATGTTCATGCTAAAGATTTCATTGAGTTCAAAGTGAGCAGGGACAGGTTACCACCTGATTATAAAATAATAAGTTCTCATCACTAGAAACACTACCTTTTGTTAACGTTGTGCTATGGGTATTTGTGAACCTATCGAGGTAGAAAAAAATCACCCTTTCTGGAATGGTAAAGGAGAGGTCTCAGTGAATCATTGCTCCTTTTCACTAAAACAGGAACAATTCTAGCACTAGGAAAATAAATTAGTAGAAGCATACTCAGAAAAGATCTGCAAGTTTCAGTATAGTCTCTAGGCTCTTAAAACAGTATCTGGTCACTGCCAGGTCACTGTCTCCCCTAAATGAGCTCCATTCAGTTGTATAGCTTTAGTGCTAGGAGAAACTTTCAATAAATTCCTGTGATTTATGTTCTTTTCTCTCAGCTCCTGATATAAAATCTATTAGGACAGCTTGATGCTACAGGCAACATGCATAGCTGGTAAGTTCCACTGGAAAGGTAAATCATCATCTACTTTGAAACATGTCATGAGTGGATCCCTCCAAAATGAAAATATATATTTTTATAATAACAACTTCTCTAATATTGGCCAGACTTTGTAGTCTATGGACTTCAGAGCAAAGACACTCATGATCTCAACTGCCATACTTGCACCAGTCCAGGCAGAACATCTTAGCTGTACATTCTAGCTAAGACTTCTGTGTCATACTGTTGACCTTAAACTGGTAAGTTGTGAGCATTAACACCCTCCTTAACAAAGAATTTCCAGACTTTATTTATCGCCTCTCATATAGTCAGGGAAATAAGATTAAAAGAATTTTTAAAAGGAAATACAAAATCTATAAAAGGTCTTTTTGTATTTCAGTACATAGATACAACATGGCTTCCCACAACAACCACCTGTGTGCTTGCACCTTGATGACCTCTGAGTCATTAAAATTTAAGAGGCCTATTCAGAAGGCGGCATCTCTTACCTCCCTCTGTTGTAACTGCGGACTCTTTCACAATATAGGTGTGTATAAATGAGAAATGAATACCTGAGAGAGATAATAATGAGCTGTACTGCCACAGACCCACTTTTTATTCATCAATTATTTAGCATATCCACAAAAAGACTAAACATTTAGACCTATTGGATACCCACCACATGTATGAAAAGTATAATAGTAACTTGTCAGCTGCATACCTTACTCTGGAAAATTATCCTCATTATAAAATATTTATTTCTCTGTATAGACATAAAGTAATAGAAATAACGATGCTTGCAAAATGACCTAGTGGAGAGAAGATCAAAATATCAAATGCAATGCCACAGCACGAACAAAAACCTAAATAAAAGTTGCCAATATATAGCACTGACACCAGTTAAAAATATTTGTGCAATAGGGACTAAAATGTAAGAGTAAAGTTTAGTACTCGATTTCGTACTTTCCATGCGGACATTTTACACCTGTCATCCTGCTGCCTTGGTTGGCAAACTCACAAGGTGCCCTGAACCCCTGCGGGATACTGTGGTGGGAAATACAGCCTCATTGGCAACAAAAACAGTTCAGCGTGGTTGAAGAGAAATGAGAGCTGAGACATTGTCTGACAGCGGTCTTAAGTTACAATCAAGAGAAATAAAAACTATTCATGGAGACAACATCAGAAGTAAGCCAAGTAGGGTGATACAAAAAAGTGCATTCTACAGTTACACAGCAGATAAAAGATAGGCTTTGTAAATACTGTAAGTGCATTTATGATTTACTAACTCCTTTGCATTAGTTAATTACCATCTCTATCTTCCAAAGTAAACAGCTTTTTCCTAATGAATCATGATTCAAGTGAACTAAAATTGTGACTAAAATTAAACTGACAAAATATCTATTTTTAGACCTGCTGTTCTTGATTTGAATTACAAGTTACATGCAGTTGCCTTTTAAGCAGGCTTTACTTCTGAAGCCAAAGTTCTCTCATGTGAATACAGTAAGTGCGATGGAAATAACGTATCATTTAAAAAAATCTTCAACTTTGGATACACACAGGTCAGTTTCCCAATTGCTACATAAATCAAAATCTAAGTGAACATCCTCATGGATTTTAAGGACTCTAAAAGCAAATGTGAATAGCATTTAATCAAGTTGATGTGGGAAATGGAAACCAAAGAGCATCTTTCCGTACCAGTCACAGTCCCTGAAAAAGCATTCACAACTTAAAGCATAAAACTTAAATATGCTTATCTATCTGTTGTCTGAAAAATAAATCTGTAGTTTATATAGAAAGAATAATCTCTCCAGAAAGATGCATGTTAGCTGCCAGCACCAAAGCTCCTGAAATATTACACTGAACTATTTAAAAAAGGATCATTTATTTAAAGTACACACTGCAAAATGCTCAGCACTTCTGATCAAGGGGAGTACAGAACCACCTCCTACCTCGTCTTTGCAAAAGCAAAGTTTTCAGAGCTCCTGAACCATATTGATACCAAAACCAAAGAGAAGCATTTCTTCCTAAAGTAAAAAATGGGAACCACCACCATGGTTTTGCCTTTCAAATAAAAAAGGGGTATTTATGAAATAAACAAACAGAAATAGTTCCTCATCAGACTTTAAATTTCATTCCTCTTCAAAATTTTTCCTTGTAATGTCTTTCCTACTGCATAAAAAGTGTGTAAATTCAGCTTGCACTTCATGCTATTTCCCAGACAAAAATAACAACAGGAAAAGAAAAGGAAGAAAAGTTCATCTCATGCACATATCTTCCCTTCATTCCTAGGACACTGTAAATATGTCAGGCAAAATCTGTGAAGTTTAACTTGCAACAACGAATCCTTGTAAGGAATCCTATATGGTTTATGGCCCGTAACAGGTATTTCAAGTGTAGAAAAGACATATTTGTAGGTATGGAAAAAGGAGATAAAGTATGGGATAACCTTCCATTTCAAGGCAGTGTTCATATTCTGAGAACATATCCCCTTTACAAGTTGTGCAATATGGTTATTGCTGCCTTTGTGTATGTCCCCAGCAATTTGAAGCCTTAATCACTGTGCCTGATACACTCAAATTGTAAAAAACAGAACAAAATCGAAGTTGGGACCTTCCCCAAGGAACTTACACGTACAGGACAAGGGTCAAGTAACTACTCACAGGGGAAGTTCAGAAAAGAGTTCTTCGGGGACCTAAAGAATGGACTATTCATTGATATTGCTCATTAGAAAGAGATCCTATGCTGAAGTTACCTAAAGAACGTATGCCTAACGCATTCTATTTCTTTAATACAAGATGACAGAAGAAGAAAAATACTGGTATATAATATTTTAGGTGAGTGCATAAACCCATATCATGCTAAAAGATGAATGCTTAAGGGAAGCTATAGCCCATACTATAGATTGTGTAAAGTCACATAGCCAGCATTCCCCTTCTAGAAGTACAGAAATAAAATGTAAAGAAATTGGGGGGAAAAGTCACAAGAACTGAAGTCACTAGGCTTGCACAGCCTTGCAACTCCTACTCGACACTGTGATTCTGAAAACCCCTCTGGGCAAAATGAATCCATGATCCTATTAAAGCCACTGGAAATATCTCTTGATTTCCATGGGCCATGGTTTTACTAAGGGAATTGAGGGACCAGTGCACATTGTGGCATGAATACATTAAGGCAGGAAATGACATACAGAAAGTTCTGTGAAGCAAGTATCAATAATTAACGCTTTTTTCCATTGCTTTTTCAGACTTGTTACAGAGATGGAGTCCAAAAAAGTATTGTCAATGACCATAGCTTGGCCATAGACTATGTAACACAAAGGAAAACATACACTGTAGTTAATACTATCAGTTCTGATATTATCTTATTTGCTGTGTTGGGTATCATGAATTGTATTACACTGCACAGTTACAAAAAGCCTTCTTGTGACAGGAGCAGGTATGAAGTTGTTATGAACAGCTTAGTCCATAAAACTCAGCATTAGGGCCTGAGTAAGAAAGACAAAAATATGATGCCTCACAAATCAATACTAAAACACCTTACACTTTCTAATATGAGTTCTGAGGGAAGGAAGCAGAGGGTTTTTCTGAGGAAGAATTAACTAATTACTGATTAAAAAATACCAAAATTGGATTGCAGCAAGCTATATTTTGCCTGTAGCATGATATAAGCAATGGTTTACGTACAAGTAACAATTTGTAAATGAGACAAATATTCTGGATACTTATATTTTTGTTTGTTATGTTTTTAAATCTATTTCTATAATGTGCTCCATATGCCTTTGAGGCATCTGGAAGATTTTCACTCAGTAGGAGGTAGTCCCATGTATCCAATGAGAAAATTTAGGGCTCAATGTAGAACTAGTGATGCGATTAGAAAATTAGATTATTCCTGATATGGAATAACTTACTATTTAATTAGCTAACTCATATAGACTGTCACTCAATAAAAATTCTAATATCAAAGAAAATTTATGAGTGAAAAAAAATGCAAGAGGAGTTTGTAAGCCACTATGCTTTGACTCAGATCAAGATTTTGACCACCTTCGAGTTTGAAAGTGTTAACACAGAAGCTGTTATTCTTAGAAACTGCCATGTCTGCCCATTGAAATGAAGGTTTCACTGACACATGGAACCCTTCATTGTTGTGTTTTGGGGTTGGGTTTTTTTGTTTTGCTTTAACAGAGCTGTCTCTTTTTCTCCTTCTCTGTAAGATGGCAGACTGCCCTGCTTTTACATGCAGGAAGAATCTGCCTTTGTAAGAACTTACTCTCTCCTGCCAGCCCATCATATTTGCTCACGTCTGTAATTAATGAACCAAAAACGGGAATGGATCTGAAATGGTTGTATCAGCTTTTTATCACCATACTGATCTGGAAAAAAAGCAAACACCACTTCAGCTCACAACAATATTGATCAGAGTTTCATGAATAACATCTTGAAGAGCTGATTTATAAAAAATAAAGGACCACAGAATGAATTTACTTGGGGCTTAAAGCTACATTCACTTATTTTAATTTTATTCTAAAACTACTCCCTTTTCATACTATTGTGCAGTCATCAGACACTTTGAAGACCAAAACAAAGTCTGCCATGAAAGGCCACTAGCCCAAGCACTTTCTGACAGCCCTTATCAGCCAAATCATAAGGAAATAAGCTGGGCCCAAAAACAAGATACCTAGAATTGGGCAACAGAGCATAATTACATGCACAAATTTCAGAGGTGCAGAAAAAAAGATATTAAAAAATCTCTTCAAATAGAGAAAATATACTAACTTTCACTACCCAGAAAATATGGCATTATTAATTCAACAGGCATACCACATTCATTTCCAAATATGTGGCATTTTAAGGCATTTATTAGAATATTGGTAAATGAGGAATTGCAACATTCCCTCTTGCCTGTTTGCCTCCTGCCCTCTTCCTCCACTATTGTCAGTGTTAGTTAAAAGCAGTAACAAAGTGACAGTACATGCCTTTATTAAAGCAACCCATGCTCACATTCCTGAATGTTTAAATGCAGCTACCCTTCCTTTTTAATACAAAAATAGTTATAAACTGGAATTCAGTCATCTCTGCTTGTAAAGCACCGATACGGAAAGACCAAAATACTGAATGATGCCTTTGCGTGAGAGTATAATATAGACTATTAGAGTTTTCACCAATTTCCTGGGGATTAATAAGGGACAGATATTCCCTCATATTGCCATGGGTGTTGCTGAAATATAAAGCTAACAAAAGATGTCTGCGAAAAGACACACATGTTCATGTCTCTCTCTAAACATGCTCAACATGTCAAGCATTTCAAATGTTAATTTTTTAAATGTCACTAATTCACTAGTCTACATACACCCTATATGTACCCTATATCTGACATAGGCTTCATAAGTGAGAGAGACTTCTTTTTATCTTAAGGAATTCACATAAGCTTGGAGCTAAGTCTACATTAAATCACTGAATATACAAGCAATATAATCTCAAAGCTTTTCTTATTGATAAGCATGCAGACTATATGCTCTTAAAGCATCAAAGGGAACTAACAGCGTCTTGTGCTATTACACAACAAACTGAACTGTGGGTTCCAGGCACAGTATGACCCAAAAAGGATAAATTAATTGACACTTAGGTATGATGGACCAGATGAAGCAGAAACTGCAGAGTTTTGATACAAATTAAAGAAAGAAGTATATGAAAGCGTCAGCTAAGGATTTCACTTACACTAAGTGTTAGTAAGGATTTCGTATTCCATCTCAGAACATGAGTGAATATTCTGCTCAGGTTGTACAGCAGTGAATCTGGGTTAGCAATACTAACAGTAAAGGGAGTGTTTAAACTGTATTGGACATATGGCTACTTGAATTCAAAAGAACTGTTAGTTGAAAAGGATGATATTTACAAGGCAAATGTTGGCACAACAGAGTCACAGTAGGCTAGGACTTGAAATCAGGAGGTTCCATTCCCATCTCTGCTATCAATATGCAATCTTGAACAAGTCTTTCTACATCTTTCATGTGTTTACATATTTGTTAACTTACACTAGGATGCAAGACAGAGTGCTGTATGTTTGTTCAGCACACACCCCCTTGGCTTGACTGAGGTCTCCTTGCATTACTAATACAACAGAGAGCACCCATTAGTAGAGACCAAAGTCACTAGTGATTTCAGAAGCCCTTGATCATGCAAAGCAAGTGAACTACTGTGTTCAAGTAATCACTCATCTCCGCAGCTATCGTTCTTTATTTGGTCAACATGAGTTTTAGATATAAACTATGCTTTCTGGCAAGATTAAAAAAAAAAAACAACCAAACACATCAGCTACGTGAAGGTGAAATTAAAATAGCCATGAAGCCCCCTATTTTACTGGATTTGTGATTTTAAGGTCCTTGGAATAATTTTGTCTAAGTGTGAGACCAGAAGAGTTGGTGCTAGTACTGAGTATTCCATGGCGAATCAGTTTATTTGGCAGCTGCCTGAAAGAGTTAGAATTAAGAAGAAATCCAGTTAGAAATAAACTATTGCTCAGCAAAGAAATACGTCAGCAGTTGAAGGTGATAGGAGAAGCTTGAAGAAGCTAAACTTGTCATTCATACCCAACAAAATGGCAGTACTTGAAGATACCAAATCAAGACTGATTCAGTAAAAAAATCATAGAAATTGCTGAACAGAAAGTTACACATTTTGTGTGATGAGCTGATACTTGACAGAAAAAACCCAAATTTGAGTCTGATATGCAATAAACTGAAAAAAAAACCCAGAGGTATAACACCAGTGTGCATGGATAGGAAGAAAAGTTGGCAGACAAAAGGCAGAATGCAGTCAAGAACTTGGAACAGAAGCAGAGGTAAAGCAAAGCAATATGAGGGGAAGGAGTTAAACAAATGTTAGTCAGTCAGCAGTTATAGGTCTGTAAAGACCAAGAGACATGTTGATAGTCTCATGATACAGATTGAAAAACATGGCATTTGTCTTCTCTAGACAATGTTCTTTGCTTCATCATATGTTTAAATAATTGAGAAAGGTATCTAGAAAGAAATTGGCACCTTTTGTCACTGTAGACTTCTAAATAAAGAACAAAATGAATCAAGACTCTGTAGTTAAATTTCCAGATTTAAAGTATCAGTAGCAACCTCCAAGCTGTAATTATACTCTTGCTTGCTAGCAAAATCAAAAAACTGGTAAGTCAGGAAAAGAAACACTTTTAACACTGTTGGAAGATACTGATAAAAAGACATTATTATTTTTCTAATTATTATTTTACTGTACTTAATGCACTTATTGCATTTAGTTAGCAAACATATATGAATTTTGTATATATGTATGATCCACATACATTGTAAATATAGTGCTCCAATATACTGTGGAGTATTAGGATAGGTGAACACGGAATGCTATGCAGATATGCCTGATAGAAATCTTTCCAAGGGAGCATAAGAGTTCTAAGGGTTGGTCTTCAGCTGCTGTAAAAAAAAAAAAAAACAAACCAACAACAACAAAAAAAAAACCACACCTGGCTTCCTTCTTCATGTCTGGTCCTGGATCTGTGTGGCAGATAGTTAAGCATTTTTCAATGTATCCCAGAGAGGTAGAGTTTTTAATCAATTTACCCTTAGTGGATGGCATTTTCCTTCTCCCCAAAAGCCATCTGAAAATGTAGACAATGCTTTATGTTGTGGGATAGGTGGCCAGAGATTCTGGGCATGAAAAATGCTTCTACCGGGGGCCATACTTGAATTTTGGGACCAGGTGAAAATAGGCATGCAGAAACGTCCTGAGCAATCTAACAAGGTATACCACTGCAGCTTTTGCTTCCCCTTTTCCTCACACAACTGTGTTTTCAGTTTATCCAACAGACCTGCTGACATCACAGATCCTGAGATGTCACAGAAGACACAGCTGCCTGAAGAGCTACAGATCATCTCTCGTTAAGCCTACTTTCTCACCACTGAAATTAATAATAAGAAAGATGTAGCTAGGTAGATGAATAGGAAAAGGAAAGGAGTAATAAAAGCACTACTGCCATAATTAATTCACATTTTTCAAGCAATTTCATCTCCAAGAGAATTCTAATAAAAGACTTGAGCATATTCCATCTCAAGAAAAAAGAGAAAAGACTGGTTTCCTAGACTGCCATTTTCTCTCTTTTTTTTTGTTTTTTATTAACATCATTCAAAGATCTTTACATTTTTAAAGCAAGTAAGATTAATCCTGTGTGAAGCATCATTAACTCTTCTTGCATGCTCTGTGGTTTTTCTTTTCCCCAGTAGGGACAGAAAGCACAACTACAGACTATGCAGCTAATTATAGTGTAGCTGCTGCCTCAGCTGTGCTGTTATGACTGGTGGGAGAACCACAGGAGAGAACTGAAGAGGTCCTTTTCAAGGATGGCTAAAAGCCACTCGTTTTAGGGCCCCCCTGTGGCAAACTTCAGGATTCTGCTTCATTTTTATGTTCTATTTTGTACATCATGCATGCCCTGGAGAATGGGGACCTCTAAGACATAGAATTCGTTTGTTCTACTACATCCTTCTGTGCTGGCAGCTGCAAAAGGGTAATTTCCAGGATCACTGTCAATAGCATGCGCATCTTTAGTTGCATGGACAAAAGATTTGGACATCAATCCAACAGGGTGTAAGAATAGCATTTTAACACAGCTTTTTAGTGTGTATTAGCTGCAGAAATAAAAAATGCCCTCTGCATCTATTAAACTAAAATTTATAATTCGAATGGAAAGTCTGTACTCATCATCTTAGAGCTTAACTGGTTCTTGAATCCTTGCTTTGCTATGAAAACAGTCTTTTGATACTTAAAAGGATACACATCCATAAATCATATTTAGCTACATCAACAGCCATTATTCACTTGCTTCTCAAAGCCCTTAAAATAGACATTTATATAATTCTTAATATAACCTTCATGTTCATTTTTTCACAGCCCCCCCTTCTTAAAAGATAACATCAATGTAGCCACTTAAATGCACATGCAGTTAATTTTATTCATGTGAATTGAGTGCTACACCAAATTCTTCTTGGAAATGTTATGCTGCAAAGCTCTGTATCATCTGTTGCAAATAGTACTGAGGAGCACATAGTGACCCTGTCCCTCCACTATCTTGTTCTTCTGTTACTTTCAACAAAAGATTATCTAAAAGCAGTGGAAGCTAGTATGATAAAATATAACAGAAAAATCACATCAAATTGAAGCGTCTTATATAACAGCAAGTGTTCTGTGTCTCAAGCAGTGGGTTGGAGTAAATTGAAACTCTGAACATTATCATGGGGGTGGAAAGAGAAGGAGACATAGTTTATAAAGACTGTACTTTTTAGCCTGAGAAATTCAATGTAAGAAGGTCAATCTAGTTTACTGTCTGCATATTAAATGCTTCAAACATCACATAATCTACCAATTCAGAAGAATCAGAGTACAAGACTACTTCAAGAAGCACCACAAGGTAAACAACAGTATATAAATTAAGATAAAATATTCTAACTCTGTCATCTTGTGTTCATCAAGAGAGAATGCTAGCCCTATTCCATTTTTTATGGCCCATCCTAATACTTTCTGATCATGTTTTCTATTCCTAAAATGTGGTCCATTAACACCCTTCTTACTAATAAGGCTTTGCTGAATACCTAAGAACACAAAGGTATATCCTAAGTTACTGAATATTTTAAACAGTCAAAAACTCAGTGGAACTAAGGGGGTTTTTCCTATTATCTCCCTTCAGAAAATTGTTTTTTTCCCTCACTACAGCTAATGGCAGGCAGATTCCTGGCATCAAAAGTATATGATGTGAATTCTTTTTTCAGCTCCCAAATTACCCTCTATGGCTTTCAAGCAGTGGATTAGACTAAAATGAAGCTGAACACTACCACAATGGTGGAAAAATATGTGGAAAGTAGCACAGGCTAAAAATAAGAAACAATGTGTGAATTCTTTCCACAACTATGTGAGATTCCCTGCATCTATTTTATACATTCTGTGGCTCATGTTTTTGCTTACTAAATGCTCAATTAGTTCATATATATTCATAGACCATTTCAGCTACTGGTGATTGAAACAGATAAAATAAGTCTCTCTCTGCATAGTTTATTGGCATAATCATAGAATCACAGGACAATTCAAGTTGGAGGGGACCTCAAGAGTCCAACCTCCTGCTGAAAGGAAGGTAAGCTATGAGATAAGACAATGTTATTCAGGGATTGATCCAATCAGGTCTTGAAAGCCTCCAAGAACAGAGACTGGAAAACCAAGAAGAATATGGCTAATTATATGCATTACACAGTATTTTCTTTCCTTACTGCTTGACTCCTAAGTCAACAGAGAAAAATTTAAACATCTCCAGTGGGAATATATACACATATATAAGTACATACATGCACACACATAGCAAAATATGCTTTCATTCATAATGCTTTCTGCTCCCATAATAAGTTTTCAAGAAAAATATACATTTTTTAATACTGTAGGAAGTGAATAAATTGATGAAGGAAAATACGATGCCTCTCTGAATGAATATTGATACTTTGCCAATTATCATAAGGAAAGATTCCTGAGTGACATTGGTATATGTGTTAGCCCTGAGTCAGTGCAAGAGGAAAAAATTATTTCTGCTCAAAGGCTGAGAAAAAATGTTTTGCATTTCTGCACCTCAGAAGCTATTTACATTTTGTTTTTAACAGCTAACTCAATCTCCATATACTTGTGACATAGTTCAAGCTACACACTGGTAAGCATTAACACCTGTTATCCAGAACTGATGGATTCATCATATATTTCGTGTTGGAAATCCAAGCATCTTTAAGTACAATGAGTGTAATATAAAATATTAAAACTGATTCATAGTAGCTCTCAAGAGAAACATCCTAGCTAATTGAGAGTGTCTTTAGGTCAAGTATGTTTGTACTGAAAATGGTACAGCAGCTTTAAAATGATTGTTTAAGTAGATCTGGTTTTTGTAAAAAGTCCTTAGCACAGCTTTCATTATTCATTATTTCATTTACTTCTGTAGAGCTTCTTACATTGCATCTTTCACTTAAGTATCTCAAATCTCCATTAAAAGACATGACTAACCATATATGGTTTCCCTTCTCTCTGTTCCTCTCTCTCCAGCAACACTATCACATATACAACCTGGCTAAAGAAAGTGGGAAGAAAAAGGGGGAGTCTAAGCATATGTGGTGTTGCTTGTTTCTGTCAGAAAAGAAGCATTTCTCTTTTTTTTTTTTTTTTGAGCAAAAGGTAAGGTTGGCTGTTACCATCCTTAGCTCCTATGAGAGTCTGTTGCACAAACACTGTGCCATTATAAATTTTAATAGTATTAGTCTTTCCAGTATTGCTATAATTCTGCAATTATATTATCATCTTCACTGCTTGCCAAAGCAACATGCACAGTTTCCTAAATTATTCAGACTATTTCAGTTAATTACATGAAAGCTGCCTTAATATCTTTCACGGATATTGCTATTTAAGGCTACAGAACACAATATTCAATTTATATTTTTGTGGTCACTTATGGTTAATGTTCTAATAGTCTTCATTTGTATTACATTACTATTACTATGAGAGGATAAGTTTAGGCCATTAATATGAATAATAACCATTTATGTACTATTAAATCTTGCATGGAATTATACTTGGACTATGAGAGAAGCCAGTAGTATTTTACAAATATACTACTGTCTCTCACAGTAAATTTATCTCCTGTATCTTTTCTAAGGGGCTTAATTAACAATATAATTTATAGAACTGACAGTCCTCCCAGACGCTGAGAAACAACTACCGCGTTTCTTAAAAACACTTGCAAAACAGTTTGGCAAAGAAATAAAAACAGGTGAATTTATTAAGTCTTTATGGTGGAGACGCACACCAAATGATACAATTTCAACAGTAATGAATAAATATGAAGGCTTACCTGAAAGAAGAACAAAAGCTACCTGGTTCCATAAAATTATATTCTTTGTTTTTAAGTTTCCAAGTAGCAAAGGCAGTAAGTTTCAAGCATACATTCACATTTATATTAATATGTTACTTTCAGAAACACAGACTGGGAGTGGATTTCTGCAAACCTAACTCAATAGTACTTACTCAGATAGTTCCACAGTTCTTATGATATTTCCAGCTTAGCACAATACAACACATACTTAAAGCGTTTCTTCTTCTCAGATAATTCCATGATATTTCCATCTCACTTCCCCAAAGGAGATCTCATTATCTATTCTAAGAATAATTTAGGGAAAATTCTTACATAAGGACCAACTTCTTAAAAACATTTCACCTGCCTTGAAACTAAGCCATAATAGTTCTGAACAAAGGAATGTTTTTAAGGGCAACAATTTCAAAAAAATCTGCATGTGACATGATTTTCAAAATAAAGCAGGGTACTATGAAAACAATCATATTTCAAAAGCAAAACTAATTTTCTGTGAGCAAAAAACTGGGGGGCAATGCATTTGCAACTCATATGAAAATCAATATGAAATTAACTCTGCCTTTTAGGAGCATACAAACTACTTCTCAGAACTATAATTAGCAGAATCTGAGCTTAAAAAGGCTCATTGCTTATTGAGATTTGAGCACCTGACTAGATTCAAGAACCTCTACTGGAACAGATGAAGGAATAATTTTATTAAAGGAAGCTTCTAGGCTGTTTTGACAAGTGTAGAGTCTCTTTCTCCAGCTACCTGTGTTTACCTTGAATGCCCAAGGCATTTAGCAAATTTGTAGATATACACTTTCCATGACAAATGCCTGTCAGATTAGAAAGCATAGTTTGAAACTGGGTCCCTCGATGCCGTGTCATCTATCAATTCAAAATAGAATGTCATTATCTCCTATTAGATTCTTCTCCTTTTAATTAGACTAATCACTAGCTCAAAAACAAGGACCACCAGACAAAAAAAAACCAACTATGTACATCCATTATATATGTATCATTTGATAATTTTCAAGGAGAGATGATAGGGCCAACCAAGCCTTACAAAAGGCTAATAACTTCCTTCCACTAATACCGGCCCTGTAACACCATCTGTGTTTCTCAAAGCCACAAGCAGTACTGAAGAATAATCTGCACAGTCTGAGATCTGATCAGAAACAGAGAGAGTGATGTACTCATCACAGGATGCCTGGACTGTGCTTCCCAGCAAAGGCAGATATTCAGGAAAAAAGCTGTAAGCAGGACCCAGCGAGCAAGCAAAGACAGACTTCTTGAGCATAGAGCTCATTGGGCTGATACGCACAGCAAGGAAACTGTCAACTTGTTTGCTTCTCTCCTGCCAAGGGAACCAGAATTTTGTGCCTTTTTCTGGGAATTAATGAAGAATATAGCTCAATCATTTAATTTGTGTAAACCAACAGAATGTATATCATCAAGTGTTAGCTGCTTGAACTAAAAGAAAAACATTATGATCAGAGAAAGAAGACTGAAGAGTTGTACACATTCATCCATCACATTCATTAATCCATTACACATATTGATCCTTCATTTACTAAAGGAAATACCATATGGTGTTGAACATGTCAATGTAAAGCTCAGTAAGGAATCCAGTTAATGACAGCTAGCAAGAATACATAGACAGGAGAGATAGCTAATATACATTCACTTTCATACATTTGGGGCCCGTAAATGACTGTACTGCATTGCAGATAAGATGCAATCTCTAAGGAAAAGGAAATCAAACTGATATTTCAGTATTAAGCCAGTCACATGCATAAAAGTTGTGAATAAACCAAACAATCCAGACAAAAAATACTGGTTCAGCTCTTCATCTGGAGAAAATTGCCAATTTCTGACCCGAGCATCCAGCCCTAGTGTTCGTTGTTTAACATGGATCTGATATAAAATACGGAATAGGTAATTATAACTGAGATCAAAGACAGCTACGCTCAAACAATTCCTATGCATGAAGCTACCAGAAAATATCAGGGGCAAAATTAACTGCTAATGATTTCATAATGACAATCACCAGCTCTATTAGCCTAATGGTCCATGTAGCAGAATACAACTGCAATGCACTCTGGAGTTTCAGATATTGGAGGACAACGCTCCAGTTTGTGTTCATAAGTAAACTGCTGCCACCTGTCCTGTAGGCTTACTTCTGTCTGTAAAAACATAGAGGGATCTTTTATGCTTGCAGTTAAAGAAAGATTTTTGACTAGGGATGTATGACTAATTATTCCTATAGTTAATTGGCCAAACTGGGATGCTAAAAAGAAATTCATTGCACTCCAGAATTTTTTTTTATATTTGCTGATAAAATTAAAAAGCAAGAAAAAAAACTGAAGTATAGCACTCTCTTTAACATAAGTATAAAGTGATATTTAAGAGATTTTGGACCAACGAGAGTTTAATTTTACTTAAACTCAGCAACAAATTTTTTTTTTCTTTTTTTTTTAAATGTACAAAGATATTTGACTTTCAAAGTTATATATAGTTTCAATGGGGAGAGAATTCAATACATTCAGCACACAAACTACTGATCAAAATATGTAATCTTTTTCTGAGAAAATTTAAATCAGAAATTTTTGCTCAGACCTAGCTAAATGCCTTCAACTGCACCCTTCCTTGTATGTTTGCAAGGATCAAACATTAAGTACTATCTTTGTCCTGTAAACTTGTGCGACCTGCTTTCTCAGATCCTTGTTCTCACCATTTTCATTACCCTCTTTAACTCCTGAACATTGTCAGTCTCAGAAGTCCCTCTCCTTTTTTTCCCCACTTTATGTTCCCCACACTAAAGGGATTAACTTCTAAACTTACAAAGCCAAACCCAAACATTCTCCTCCCAAATATTTTCTTCTTTAAGATAGCACAAGACTGACATATTCCCTTCTGGAACTTTTATAAAAAGAAAGTGGCAGAAAGTAGCTCTATTAATGTCAGAGAAACTACCCTGCATGTTCATCATGTAAGTGTCCTGGCCAAAACCAGGACAGTAAGCTTATGGAGAATTCAGTCCATAATTGTTAAAACCTTGTATTTGTCACAGCTATAGAAGCAAAAGGGCTTCTATACCAAAAGAGCATCCCTCTGTGATGTTGCATCTGCAAAGATACAAGTTAAACTAAGAAGAATGAAACTATACCATAATCACTGCAGAAACTGCAAGTGTGTCAAATGTGTAAAGCAATTCTTCAGAGGTACAATGCTGGAGGTTGTCATGGCAACCCTTCTCACTCCTTCCCACTGATTTTTGGCAAGCATTTTTTTTTTTTTAAATCATTTTTACTCCTTCCCTCCTAGCCCTTTCCCCCCCCTTCACACAATATAAATGATACCACTGAAAGTGAAGAGCATGCAAAAACATCAGTGTGCAGCCACTTCAGATGGAAGGCTGAAGATACATCTAGCCTATATATGTTGTGGGGTTTATGTTATCACAAGTGCAACAGGCCAGCTAGCAATAAATGCTTCTATTTTTTTGTCCTGTAGAAGACGTTGTATGTCATTGAGCCATTCACGTTTACTGGAAGACTCTAGACAAGAACCAGCTTAAAAGGCCTGGGAACCTGAGAGGTCTATGAGTTTATAATCTCCATTACACCTGCAGACAAATTTTATGCCAATAGTCTCCCATCATATTTGTCTTCTAAAGAGCTACCTTGTTGCCCATGCATCTTTCTACAGTCCAAGTATGCAAGGTTTCTGATTAGTAACAGAAGGATTCTTAAGATTATGCTCCCAGAGTACCTTTACAAAACAGATCTAGGAAAAAGGCAATCTTCTCCATCTGCACTGCAATCAGTATTTGTTCCACTCATAGTATTTGCTGTTCTCTCCATACTATGGCACAACACGTGCCATAAATATTCCAGAGTGCCTGACTGCTCACCAACTGAAGTTATGCAGTCTAAAGCCCCTTTTACTCAACGATGCCATCAGAGATGTCTCTGTGTGATAGACCATGATGTGTTGAATACATGATGCAATTTGCTAATAGGATTCGAAGTCTGCTAATAGGATTTCTGCCCACAAATTTGAAATACCTGTGGTTTTGCTGCACAACTGTCTTAAACTTCTGACTAAGCAGCACCAATGTGCCATTCCTCTGTACTCAAGCACTAGGGTGAAATTGAAGAGCTGAGTTCTCACAGGATTAGAGCCTGCCTCTGGCTACTCTGTGAAACTCATGGAATGCTCCCCTGCTTCCAGCGATGGGTGTGTGCCCATGGGTATTGTCCGTTCACAGCCAGCTTCTATGAAAAGGAAACCCATTTTCAATTTTAAAGGCAGCTGTTGAAGATACGCTATTTCTATCCAATTTCCTTCTCCAGAAACAGTGTGTCTGTTTCACAGTGTACGTCCCCAGTTCAAGGTTCTATGAACACAATGACTTCACATTAAATTGACCAAATTTTTGCATGAAGAAAATACATTTATGACATGACCTTTCAAGGAAAATCACTCAAACATGCTAATGCTCTTCTGGGATATATTATTTTGTGCTCTATTTTATTTCAATAAAAGTTAAATTATTTTAGCAAAGAGAAAAGGCCGATCTAGTCCAGTGTCCTGTTTCTGGTAGTAGCCAGTATTCAGGGTGATTCCAGCAACTATGGACCATATTTCTATGCAAACCCAAAGTTTATGCATACAGCTGAGGGAAGACCTCAGGATTTATCAATTTCTGATTTAGGTCCTGTGAGCATTTTACAGACTTTTCTACCAGGAAGTGTGTGTGGGGGAGGGGGGACTATTCTACAATTAATGCTACCCACAAAGTCCTACAAATATCCTCAAAACTCCAGAGGATAGTAACCAAGACCATGCAAAAAACCCGTGCTGGCAGCTTGTGAAAGGCAGGTACTTTATCTCCACACAACTCACATTCCAATGCAAGGAAAGTACTTGTGTTTTTAATCGAATGACCAGACCATAGTTACCACACTATAATAGCATAGATATAGCTACAGACCTCATGAGGGTTAGCAAAGGAATAGCCAGTTATGAGATACTGCTGATGTTTGAAAGAACTTCCTGCATAATATAAGTATTACAATAGGACAGTTTCACCAGTCCTTCAGAGGAATGTCACATAAATACCCCCTATGTTGCCCTCTACAATTACTTCAGATCAGTTAAGGTGATTCTATTCTGTTTAATACACATAAACTAAGTACAAGCAAAGGTACCAGATAATAAGTATTAGTTATTGCTAAGATGCAAACAAAAGAATTTCAGGTTAGTCTTACTAAAAATAATGACTCATATGGTCTGGAATAAAGCTGTTTTACAAAGTCTAAGTCCTTCAATCTTTGTAGGTGCTATTCCAGATTTTAGCATTTGAGAATAAAATGCAGCACTTGAAGATTTTTCTTTGGAAACATTATACAATATTCAGTAGTACAAACATTATATTCTATCTAAAATTTGATCAGTTTACAGTTTAGCATAAGAGTACAATCTGAAGGGAATTATTCACAAAAACAGCTCAACAAAACAATATTCCTTTCAGGTTTCCCATAGTGTTCCCCCTTTCCCCAGCAATAATCCAGGTGAAGAAATGTGATTCAATGGGTCTAAATGGTTGTTACCCTACCACAGCTATTCCCCATAGAAGGTGAGACTTGTTGCCAGTGACGGATCTGCTCATTTAGATCATGTGGCAAAGGTTCATGCATCAAGATCTACAATTCTCAGACTCACGCCCTCTCAAAGACTTTGAGATACAGGACATGCAGCCATCACTACCCGACTAACTGCTGCAGAATCAAACATCGGGAAAAGTTCACAAGTTCTACCATCAGAATTTCCACAAAGTAAATACCCTATCAACACACTTCACCTCCATCAGGTATTACCATACTGTGCACAGTTAGTAAAAGTAACACAGCTGCTGCTTTTGAATACAGAGTCAGAGCTGACTCTTCCTCTTGTTACTCTTTCAGTTCTTCCACAGGAACTAGAAGTGGATTCTTAGACAAGCATTTTGGACTATACAGATCAAAAGTAACACATGGACCAAACTACATTCCCAGAGCACCGGTACAACATGCTGCCTGAAGCATACCTCAATAGGTACTTGGCTGCCATTCCAAATATTTCTTAAGTGTATCTTCATGTAGAAAATGTTACAGAAATCTAATCTCAAGTCAATAAAAGGGCTAGATAATTATAGTGAAGTCTATGTCTAAAACATAAGTTTTACCCTTTTGTACACCTTTACTGAATAGAAGACTCATGATACATTAATATCTTAAGGAGTTGGGGAACACAATCTGAAGTTTCTTAGTAAAAATGTAGCAATTGTAGCCAGCAAATTGGATGGAGATTAAGCTAACTAAGTGACCAAAACTGAACAGAACAAATGCCAAGTCATTACCAATAGTTCAAAAACCTGTGAAGATTTTACTGGTTTGTTAGTGCAGGTTTATGAGCATATTTGTCAAAGTACACATGGCATTGCCTAAGCTGACTACTCCTCACAGCCAGTTACTGCTGTGAATTAACAGCATCACTCTTTTCTTCAGAGGCAAGTGTGTGCTGGAGTTGCGGGGAAGGCCTCAAGAGGGATTGGTAAATACGTTATGTGAGCAGCTCACATATATTTGCAGGGAGAAATCTCACTCCTGCTGTTGGGAGTTCATTTCCTAGTAGTTACAGGGAAAAATTAGGACCTGGGATGCTTCTATTATTGTAAGTTATAGCTTCATTATTAACCATACAAAAATGGTAAAACTGGAAAAGTTTGTGTGCTGTACACACAAGGAAAACAGAAAAACTAGGTAGATATGTTTATTTCTGTGACTACAGCAGAGAATGGCAGAGCAACAAAAAATGTGGGGAAAAAAGGGGGTGAAGATATTTACTTATAAGTAGTGTTCTTTCAAGGGCCAGCATAGGACCTAAAAGCCATGTAAAATGGATGGAAATCCTAAGCTTTACAGGCTTCAACTCATCGAAATAATGAATGAGCTTGTGTCAACATCCTGCTCATTTTATTCAAAAGGCAGTGACTGGACTTGATCAACACCAAAATATATCATAGACAGAATGGGATATATAAGAGAATGGGAACTGAAAACTGTATTGCTGTCAATCAATTGCTGAAAGTAGTATTCAAAGCATCGGCCGCAGCCTCCTTGCACTGGACAGAAAGCACAACTAGTTAGAGAAGATGAGATTATGCACTAGAATAGACACCTTGTGACCACAAATGGAGAACTGTTGCACATATATAAATAAGTCACTTCGGGGTTTTGGGTTGTTTTTTTCTTCATGCCTTTTCATTTACAGTAAATCTAGAGATGCAATTGTGTTGGATAGTTTAAAAGCTGCCTTGCTGTATTGCCTCACGTTTTCATGGGCTGTTTAACATAGCAGAGGACAGTGCATCATTGTGTTCAACATGAACGTGTAGGAAAACTCTTCTGTAGATTCAGCACGTCATATACAAGACATTTCCAGTTGTACTTACAGCCTTCTCTATGGTCACTATCCAGCCACAGGGAAACTGAGAACAGTGCTAGCATAATACAAAATTCCCAAGGTCTAACTCCACCATAGTACAGACTTAACAATAATCAAATTTGCTTTAAAGCTTATTCTTCCATTGTCTGTCTTTTTAACTGTTGAAATAATTTCATTTGATCATGAAAGATGTAAAAGTAAAGTAAAAAAAAAAGAGACGTGTAAAGATATAAACTGTTTTAGAGAGCAGTACTGTACAAGTACTCACAAGCACTCTTGGGTAATGAAATAATGAGGCTAACAGGTCACTGATACCAGAGTGTAAGCATGGAATTGCATTGAAAGATGATACCAAACAACAGGATTGATATGATATGGCAAAATTAATAAGTTCATGATAAAAATCTGTAAAAGTACACTCTTTCAGACTTTTTCTATAGTTAATGAAATTGTTGCTGCCGATTCCTCACCTGCTGGAAGATAACTGAATTGATTTCAGTAGGTCTTTACTAGAACCTGCTTGTGTTTCCTTAGGCTATTTATAGGAAGGACGTAAGTTTGTGCAATTATCTTTTGGCATCCAAATAAGCCTAATGGATTTTGAGCTCTACTTTTTTTCTGTATAACCTGAGAAGCATGCAATGACATAAGCTGTTTTCTTGATTATACCAATCATTCAATCTCTCAAGGAAAACAAGAATATAATTTGTTATGATACAAAGATAGTGTCTTTTAAGGAAAAAATTATTTTCATTTATGCAAATGAGGCCTGCTTTTATCTGAGGGGGGAAAGACATAATGGTCATAAAAAAGCCTCACGACTTCCTGATTTCATAGTAAAAACCACCACTGAATCAAAAACATGCCAAAGGTAACAAGAGAATGCATGACATGAGCTAACTTGTAAATACAAGCTACTTACCTTTGAGAAATATCATATCTCCACCTGTTTTCATTCAAGCACTGCAAATGGTTGCTTATAATAAGAAAGCAATGGCTGAGAGTATCTCAATGTCTCTCCTAAAAAGAAAAATGGGCAAAAATCTGCATTTATGTCTATACTGTGTTCACATCTTACATATGTCTCTATTGAGCATTTATGCCAATACAGGTTTAACACCACAATCATAGCCTAGCGTTAATAAATCAATGTAATGTTATATACAATTTCCTGGTACAAATGAGCCCTGATTAAAGCCATTCACCTCTAGATTCCCACCCATCACTTGGGATTTCTATTCTGTTAGAGACTTTCTCTTCAGATACAATGCTGCATTGTAGTAGCAGCTCTATAATCATCTCCCTTCACAGTAAGCAGTGGGAGCACCCCATGCTTTTACACATTTCAATAATCGTTTACTCATATACATTAATACTGAATGTATGTGCCCACTTACTGTTTTGTTGTAAAAATTTAAAACAAGAAACAGTAAGGTGGATAAAATTGCATCTCTAAGAAAAAGGAAAAAAAAAATGTTCTGAAGGGAGGGCAAACCATTTCTTTTGAGAGCATAAAGCTGTCACGACAGGTGACTCATGTTGGGCTGCATTAGTCATGTCATGGCATATTATATAACCACAGGCAATTGACACAACATAAACTGACACATCACAACGTAGCTTGTCAGCAGCGATATGTATAAAGCTAGGCTTTTTAAAGAAAACACAGGGAAAAAAGTATTGTGGGTTTTATAAACACCACTTCAGAGAAAAAAAAATGGTGTGAAACATTCTGCTGTGAGTTATATTTTTGCAAGGATACATTCTGCTACCTCTATTTTTTTTGCAGGATTTGAATTGAGTAGACTCATTGATCTCAATGGGCTGAGTTCAGCTGAACCCCCAAATAGCCTGATTCTTTTCCTCAACGTGCATATTTAGCAATTCCATAGTTTTCCTTTAGATACTACATTCCTTCCTGCTCTCTGAAATGACCTCGTGACGTTCGTTTAGGTTACAGCACAACTACATATAGACTACAGCTCGCTGCTTTGGAGAGCGCTCACCAGGCGCCCCACCTCATGTTGACCTGCGCTACTGGAAACCACACATCTGACATTCCCGGGCAGGTGTAAATCCAGTCAGGATTTGGCACCACCTGCCCCCCTCAGGCAACCGTTTTGGATTTCCAAACAACCGCTTTTAGTGCTTGGCTTTCCTGGGCACCTGGAAGGAGGAGAGCGTGCGTGCCTGTGCGGGAAGGGCACGGTCAACCCACCCAGGAGCATTACAGAGGAGCCGCGCCGTACGTTAAGCGGAGGCTGACCACGGCGGATGCGTTTCCCAGCGCTCCTCACCACACACAGCCCTCGGGGAGGGAACGATCGTGCGGGGACGGGGACGGGGACGGGGACGACGCCGCCTCAGGCAGCGAGCACGCGGCCAGGGCGGGAAGCGCCCCGCCGCCGAGCACCGCCCTTCCTCCGGCACGGCGCCGCCTCCCGCCGCCTCCCGCCGCCACCCGCCGCGGCCGAGTGTGCTGAGGCCGCTACCGTGTTTATGCTCAGCCGGGTGTTGCTCCTGCCAGCTCGCAACCACCGAGGTGCGATTGACAGACGCTGTGAGGGGAGGTGGAGGCTCCCATCCGCCACCGATGGCGGTTGGGGATGCATCGCTACAGCCAAAATCCCGCTGGGGCTTGATGAGCTATCGACGGGCTATTACTCAGGTGAATCAAATGCCACATCCTAGCCAGGCCGACAGGACTTGAGTGAAGCTCACTTCTGATGGAAATAACCCCTACAGCTCAGGAGCAGCTGGTCCCCCGGTTCTGTGAGCCACGTACCAAAATTTTCGTATGTGCCTACGATTCACATGGTACAGACTCCAAATGGAGGTGGAAGCAAGAGTCAGCAGATCTGCGCAAGCATCTCTGATGGGCGCTGAAGGGAATGGCCACGTTTCAGCTATGGCAGGGGCTCTCCTCAGAGCCTCTCTTACAGCTCAGTAGGCTAATATGGGTACTTAATAAAAAATGTACTTTGACAGCGCTCAAATTCCTGCTGTTAGGATGATGAACTTGAAATAGTCTATCATTACTACTATTTCTGGCATCATCACCGAGTTCCATGAGCACGGATAAGTGCACATAATTAGAAGGCAGACTGATGGAGGCCAGGTTTGCATTGTATGTTCACACTCATGAACATACAAAGGGGGTTTTTGTTGTTTCTCATTAAAAATCTGGCTTCTTGCATAGCTTTTTCAGAGGATTATAGTTAAATGCTTAAATACGATTAAATAGGAAATAGTGTGTAAATGCAGCTGTTCAAATTGCAAACCAGAGCACACATAGCCCTCCAGAGATTAAACACAAGTCTGGTTACATTTTCCAAACCTAGAAAACTACAAGCCTCTGCATTAACACATCAAGCCCCTTTTGAAGTGAGGGGCCGGGCTTGGGAAAGTTGTTTACCTGATCCATCCCTAACACGCACACAGCTCTAGCGCTCAGTCACGGGGCTCTGCAGAAATGTCAGGGATCAGCGATGGGATGGTGCAGGGAAGCGGTACATGATACATGATGCTGAAGCTCAGTGTATTTTTTCCATTTCCCATACAGCAATCCACTTACCTCTGTGTAAATACAAATGCTTAACCAACATCCCAGTCCAGGTGAAGTTTGGAAAGAGTCTGAAATCAGCCTGAAAGTTTGCAGGGGATACTGCTATCTCCAGTGAGAAACTATAGCGCAACCATTTCAGAACAGACAGACCTGACTACAATCTGCCTGTCCAGGTAGAGGTTTATTTGTTAGAACATGCATGAGATCTGGGTAACCAATACCATAATTAACCAATGGTTCCCCTATGGGCCAGCAGGTCTCAGTCAGACCATTCTCTCAGACATCCTCAGGCCTTCGTACTTGACACACCAGTTGACAAAAGCAGCCCTTACACTACTTACATATTTTACATATGAGTAAATTTTCAGGGAACTTTTCAACCTCAGCTATTTAATGACCAAGACAGTTCTGCCACTGGGACCAAGCTTTGTACCTACAGTCTGTATCCTGCTCCAGGCTTAACGGAAGTGCTGTAGTCAACCCACAACTCACACTGGAAACTTAATTTACCAGTGGACGTGCTGGAACCGTAACTGGCATGGGACATCCTTCCCAGCAGAGGCAAGCATTTGAAAGGGAGGAAAGATTTAAACCATGGGATACTACTTGGAACACAGGATGTCACTTTTAACATGGTAAGCAGTGGCAGTCACTGAGGTAAATAAGATTGACCTTCTCATTTGCAGTGCTTGTCACAGATCCACTTGTGGCTGGATTTGCATGCCCCAGCTCCTCTCCTTGCTTGGAACTTTGTAAATCTGGTAGCACTTTTTTAATAGAAATAATAAATTCTTAATGCAAAAAGATACTCTCATGTGTTTGCAAATAACATCTCTTCTGTGTTGTTTCCACTTAGACTATGCAGAAGAGAAATTTTTAGAATTACATTTTGTTACAGAAAAAGAACTGTAGAGCTTTATTTACTAATCACATTAGTCTTCCTGTTTGCTTTTATGAAACTTTTTTTCCAAATCAGGAGTACCAACATGCTTTGCCTTGAAAATTCTCCAACACCCAAGACATTGTGAGTGCTATTCACTTTTGTCAAGCAGAAATGAATTGCATGGTTAGAAAATTCATATCTGTAAATCGTTACCTTAGAGTCTATCCATTTTAAAGCCCGTGCTGTTCAGAGGTAAGATGCATGCACCCATTGTGTGTTTTCCTCATCCCTCCATCATATACACAGTAAACACATAGACACAGTAAATCTGTGTATTTGATCATCTGTACAATAGCACACTTCATTTCCAATCATGCTTTTAAAGATGCACACTCACTTGAGCAAAAATAACCCCAAACAAAACTATGTCACCCTCACGTAAGTCGTCTTCAAGCTTTATAACAATGGGAGAAGCTCCCAAAAGAAATAGTTTTCCTTTTGTTTATTTTTTCTTTTTGGTATTTGAACTTGTAATAGAGAAGAGGAAAAAAAGCTGTGGCAACACAATTAGCCCAACCTAAGGGCAATGTCTTTTTACTCATCGCGCTATATTTAGAACTGTCACTTGTTAAAAACACTGTCACCTAAAATGAATTATACACATGGCCTGAAGCACTTATACCATAACATCACAGCAACCAAAATAAAATGAAAGTATGATTGTACAGTTTAATATTGGTTAATATGTACCAGTTTCTTACACATTTTAGCATTTAGCATTAATATGCTCTGTTGCTAAGGAGATTCCCTTCCATTTATTTCTTAAACAGTGTGTCTGTTCTTGCTTAAAGTAGTATCTATACCAAAATGCCATGCTCTTTTGCAGTCAGAAGGATACTAATTACAAGATATCAACAAATCAAGAATTTCTATAGTAAAAACAGTGCTCAGGCATAGAAACACTGGGCTTATTCTTTAAGTTTTTGTTTTTGTTTTTTTTCCTACAGCAGGACCTAAGAAAGTTGAAGGTAAAAAACTACGTTCTCAACGGAGCTTTACTGATACCAAAGTGAATTTGACTGCATACTTCTGTCTAGGATCCTCTCTATGAATAAGTGGATCAGATGTATCCTTTAATCACAAAAGAAAATAAAAATTGAAATCATTGTTGTCCAAATGCACAATGTTGTCCACGTCTCAACATCCAGAGTGCTTGGACTGCATGCCAGAAATGCACAGTGCCCATTTCAATTGCTGAAGGCCTTTGACAGGCCATAAAACAAAAATAGAAAAGTCTGTAATGTATTTTAATTAGGAACAGAAGATATTTTACATTGAGAAAGACATCTCTTGAAACACAAGCTCACAGAAACGGGAAATTACAGCTCCAAAACTTATAGTTTAAATTCACAGTGTGGTTTCCATTTCTTTCTCGAGGCAGGGGCAGCCATCTCACTAGTATAGAGGGTCTATGGATTTTCTTTGGGATGAAAGAGGCTAGACACGTACTGTTGTTTCAGTTGACAAGGGCAGAATAATTCAATGTAGCGGTGTTTACTCTTTGCCAGTCGCATGTGTTATGAGGCTTGAGAATCTAACCCTTGCTGAAAAGAGAGCTTATGAACTACTGAGCTCACTGATAATTTGAAAGCACTGCATTTGTCCTGACCTTTGTGCCAACAGCCTTATGTTCTTATTTTTTGGAGACACTGTTTATGCAATATGAAATGAATATGAAATAATTCACTTGAGATACTGTTCTTGAAGAAAAGATTATGTAGTCTGTAGCCCAGTTCTATATGTTCTTGAAACCTCATAGAATAAACTCAAGAGCTTCACTAGGCCTTAACCTATTCCTGATAAAAAAATATTAGAGGCCAGTATATGACATCATTGCATTTAGTCATGTTCTAAAACTTTTTTCTTACAGTGACTGGATAAATTTACTTCAATATATATATTACCTCCTATACAAGAAGCAGGGCATACAACTGAAAAAGCAAAGTTTGGATCATGTTAAACTAGAAATTGAAGGATCCCCAGTTTAAGCCCATGGCTTTGCAATTGTGATTTGGACCATGGAAGAATTGTCCTGGCACTAAAAAACTAGTCATTTATGCAAAAGACAGTAAATACTTAATAGCAAAAGTTCAATGTCCTACAGAAATATCCAGATTAACACAGAATGAACTGACTTGACTACCAAAAGCTGGACAGTTGGAGAGGAAGTATCCCTTCAGTTTGTATGATGACCCTAGTAACATAGCTATGCCACTTCCAGTACCCAGCTGAGCTCTTTGAGATCTAGCTTAGATAATTCAGCATATTGACTTCATTAAATAAATGACATAAATTAAACCGTAACACTGTCCCAAAATAACACTCTTATGTCAGCCACATCGAGTATCTTCCAGATTTTCTCCACATCCTACAATATTTCAGACTGCAGAATGACAGCCTTTCAGTACGAGTACGTCACAGAGAAAGGTACAGGCAGAGATTCTTGTCACCACCGATGTTATCCTTTTATGTAACCCAAATAGGACTACTTATCTCTTGTTTACAATGAAAATGTTTAATGAAAGACCACAATATACAACATACAGATGAAACAGGCTAGGAACAGTAAGACATTAATTAATATTTCATAATAAATTCTGTATATCCAGTATGTAGTACATCTATGCTGCTCGCACATCCACTTCTGTCTTTAAAAGGGACGAGGAAGCATAGGAGTCAGCTCATTTCTGGGTCCAGTATTTTCCATAGTATACATCAGCCTTGTGTAATCCATTGAGCCATGCTGCCAAACCATTGAAAAACAAATCTTTTAGGGATGTTGTGACTTTGTATGGACTGCTGCAATGAGGACTCTTCCTCTTTGTTTTAATGAAGCCCCCTATACGTGTTCACCATGCAGTAAGTTAGCTGCCTGGATTACAACAACTATCCCATGATTTTAGGGGGAAGTTACAAAGTCTTCAACTTGTTCCCACAAACATTTTTCCTAGTGCAAAATAAATCAAGATATGAAGCTCTCCAAACTGTCAGGGTTTTTTTTCTAGACTTCTATATCTGGGTCATACAGTCATGTAACATCCTTGGGTGTGATCACAGCTATTGATTCCAGTGCTGAAAGTGACAGACTAAATGGTAATAGTAACAACAGTGCATGAAACAGCAAGAAGGGTAGACCATGTCAGTCTTTAATCAGTAAGCACATGCTTGCTGAGAGCAACAGCAACAACACCACCCTAAAAAATGAAGACTCTGTTTATGACAAAGAAGTTTACATCTAAAAAAGTGAACTCCTGACTGAAAAGGAAACAAATTATTAGTAAATATTTGTCTCTTGTATGCACAACCACACTCAAGAAAGTTAGTCTAAATTAGTTTCTGAAATAGATTGTTTAAACAGTATTAAATCCCTGTGCATACTCTTTCACTAAGAATTAAAGAAAAGATTTCAAAATTGATTCAACTGATTTCAGAAGAGCCAAACCAATGTTGTAGAAGGCTGCATGGCTTCTCAGCTCTTTTCAGAATCAGAATATGGCTGGAGTAGAAATTTTTGGATTTGATTTTTTAGTTTTGCTTTTCAGAAAGGAAAAGAATTCTTAATTGTTCCATCATAAAAGAGGTGCTTGACCTGTGTTATTAATGGTGGAAATTGTCCTGTTTCCAGTTCTCAAGTGTTTTGTCCTCTTCTTTCTTCCAGAGGCAGATGCTATAGGAGTATGCTTCACAAACTAATGTTTGTCTTTGTTGCATCTGAGATTTGATCTATTGATTGCTCTGAAAATGAGGACCAAAGGTTGTAAAATGGTGTTTTGGGCTAAATCAGATCAAATCACTTGGGAAAAGGACTTTATATAGGCTCAGTGGCCCATATCACAAAGGCAATTCTGTACTAGGTTGTCCTGGTTTCAGCTGGGATAGAGTTAAATTTTTTTTTTTCATAGTAGCTAGTGTGGGGCTATGTTTTTGATTTATGCTGAAAACAGTGCTGATAATGTGGAGATGTTTTAGTTGTTGCTAAGTAGTGCTTACAGTAGTCAAGGACTTTTTCTGCTTCCCATGCTCTGCCAGGTACACAAGAAGCTGGGAGGGGACACAGCTGGGACAGCTGACCCCAACTGACCCAAGGGATATTCCGTACCATATGACGTCATGCTCAGTATATAAAGCTGGGGGAAGAAGAAGGAAGGGGGGACATTTGGAGTGATGGTGTTTGTCTTCCCAAGTCACCGTTACGCGTGATGGAGCCCTGCTTTCCTGGGGATGGCTGAACACCTGCCTGCCCGTGGGAAGTAGTGAATGAATTCCTTCTTTTGCTTTGCTTGCACGCGTGGCTTTTGCTTTGCCTGTTAAACTGTCTTTATCTCAACCCAGGAGTTTCCTCACTTTTACTCTTCTGATTCTTCCCCTTCCCACTGGGCTGGGGGGAGTGAGCAAGCGGCTGTGTGGTGCTTAGTTGCTGACCGGGGCTAAACCACAACATAGGTGTACTTGGCAGCTGGTATTCAATTTCCATGTATTGGATGATAGCAACAGGGGCTGAAAGTAACTAATTTATAGATCACAGTGATCTTTGATTTGGACTAAAGAGTCAAGTTTACCAGTCATCAGGAAGGATTTAGGCTTACCATTTATACAACCACTTTAACTTTAGCTATAATATACCACACAGGTGTCATCAACCATCAAACAAACTAACTTTCCTATTTATGAAGTCTTTTAGTTATGCATAATACATTGAAATAGAACTCACTACTATGGAATATAATGTTGATTCCTTCAGCGCTTCATCATCTAAAATATAATTTCTGTCAAAATTTTACTATCAAGAGTTGTACAGAATGGACTATAGCCAGAACTATCCTGGTTTATGGCATATTTTTAATATATAATAAAATAATTACAGCAGGACTTTAAAATGTAAGATCAGCATATATCATTCATTCAATTCCTGTAATTAAACCTTCCTTACAGAAAAGTAATAGAAAATAGAAGACAAGAAGCAGCTCAGGCACCTGTTAAAATGGATTTGTTCAGGACAGTGTTCATATTTCTATTAATTATGCTGCATAAACACAAGCAACATTGATTAGAGACATTCTGCTGAACATACTGTAACAATGGCACAATGGCATCTAAATGCTTTATTTTATCTTCATTACCTCAGGGTAATGAATTGTAATGTAAAGAGCTGATAAGTAATTAAACTCATCAACTGTGGATTCAGAGATATTTTTAGTATCCTATGATAGAAAATCCCCTCAAGAGTAGCAAGGATATATTTTCACAGCATATATTATATTGCTTAACAGATCTCATGAGGGAGCACTTCATACTGTTTCTAAATGCTGAAATTATGAAATAACACTGTATCTATCTTCATTTTTTATTTCTTCCCTGCGCAAGATCAAGAACTTTAGATAGAACTTCTTGGTGAGCTAAAGCCATTTTCTGCTTGATGTGTACCAGCCGGGATACAGTAGGTCTTCTGCCTGAAGATACCATATACATGTCATCAGATAATGTTATTAAAATGGTCAAGATCCATGCTGAACCTTTTTTTTTATTAGTCCAAAGTATCCCTTCTAATTTCCAGCTTAAATTCACCCAAGACTAGTTTATACCTCTTTGTATGTATGACAGCCTTTAACTAAATAGTAATTCTCATTCCTTCTTCTGAACTTCTCAAAGGAATGAGACAGCACAATCACAGGCCCTTTTGGCTCCCAGTCTGCTGAAATAAAAAGTCCAAACTCTTAGATCCCACTTAGATGAGATGCTCTGTTGATCACAGCTGGTCTGTTCAGAACATACTCTACTCAGCTCACCTATCCAGTTGTATTCCAAGTAAGATCTTGCTAGTGCCAGTTACAACCACAATTAAATCTCCCTCATCTCAGATGGAAAAACCTGTCCTTAGGCATTCTGGGATTTTTTTTTTATTTTTTTTAAGCTAAAGAAGATTGATTGCTCAAGGTATTTCAACAATCAATTAATACACTTCAGTCCTTTTCTTACTGATGAACTTGGAGCTTACAAAGAAAAATGTTTCTGATTAGTCCCCAAAAGCTTGCCTATGCACCATCTATTATACTTTGTCCCAGTTCTACCAAGAGAATTCCTTAGACCATCCAGATCTGATATTCCAGTCTTCCTTTGTACTGACATTCCACATTTGGGCATTACAGATACTAGCTTGGATATTGGATGCAGCTTGGTTAAGGGCCCTGAAACAAGTGTATTTATTACAAACCATAAACATAGGAAATGGAAACAATAAACTGTAAGCAGACAATAGGAAATGGTGGAAAGTAGACTGACACTGTGGGCTACAAAAAAAAATTAGCTACAGCTACCACAAACTGCAAACAGTGATTTATCATAATGGCAAACAGAAATCAACAACAATAATCTGCCCCTTTTGGCACCCTCACAGCATGCAGCAGTAGAAAAAAAAAAAAAAAAAAAAAGGAGAAACCACTTCCTACTCTCTTAAGCAAGAATGTCAATGAATGTTTAGTTCTATATCCTGACCCTCCTACAGAATGGGCATTAAGCCCAGTTAGAGCTACACAACTGAGCCAGGCTTATGCCTGCTGAGCAGTACTGGCGTATCAAAACGGAGTAACAGCTGGAGAGCTGCCACTCAGCCCTGCCCCTGCAAGCTCCCTACCCCTCACTTCACGCATACACCTGAGAATCACTCGAGGTGATGTGGAGGAGGCTGAGCTTTTCTGAGTGACAAGCATGGAGCTCAGAGAGGGAGACTGAAGGGACGAATCATCAGCCATATGGGAGCTGGCAGTTCTTTTCACTGCTTCTTGAACCTGATCTTCATGTACTTTACCTTCTTTATCCAGCCTGATCCTGCCTTCATATTGCTTTGGGGGCTTTTCTTTCTCTCATTTGTAGCCAGCCGAATGTCTGCCAGAAGAACTATCAGTGAGAGCTGCTGCTTTTTGCTTTCCGTACCTGAAATGAATGATTAATTGTTTCAGACAGTATCTACCTCAGGTTTGGAAATCCACCTGAAGTTCCAAATAACCTACTAAGCATTCACTTCTTTCATATTATGTCTGTGTTCCAGATTCCACCTCAGAGCAAAAATATGATTGCTTGTTGATTCAGCAATTCCATGCCAATCTTTGCACTTTGCAAGAAATTCCACTGTACTATACCTTTTTGGTCTGTTTCTTACAATTTTGTAAGCATCCAGGCAAAAGCCCCTTCTGTCTCAGTGGGGTGCTCCTAAGGAGCTGGTGACACCTCCTGATTAGCGAGTAAGACTAACAAAAAGGACATCTTTCCAATTTTTTCTTTAATAAGTTACAGTGTGCCCGGGGCGGGGGGGGGGGGGGGTGGGGGGGTGTGTGGTGTGGGCGTGTGGTCTGTCCTGACTTTCAACATATATACAAACAATATATAAGCATAATTAGCCATTCCTTGTAAGAGACTTTAAGATCTACATACAAAGAGCTCTGTATTAGTGCTAAATAATTTTTAAACTGCAGTGTCATGTACATCCATCTTCTATTCTAAAACAAAATGTACCTTACTGTATTTTTGTTACACCTTTGTCATCACTTCTGCAGTAATCTCTCACAGATGTTCAAGCTATTGCCCTATTCCTACCAATATTCCATTTATCTTGCTGCTTTGTCTTTTGGGGGCTTGGGGTAGGGGTGGGTTTGGGGGCTTTGGTTTTGGGTTGGGGTTTTTTTTTGGGGGCGGGGGGGAGTGTGGTGATGCAGAGGGTCTTATTCCAGCTCAGTTTAGAACTGAATAATGAAATAAAGCACAGATCATTCCACAGAAAATTACTAGAAATGTTCTATTACTGGCTGATCCTGGCCAATACAATCAGTCTGTGTTTTGAAATCACCTTACCTGGGAACAGATCCAATATTTCATAGCGTAACAGATGAGTCCTTTATTGTGCAACGATATCACTATTTAAAGGCAATGCATGATTATTCATTCCTGAGACATTTTTGTGATATTCTAGTTAAGAGAACCCTCACAAGTGAGATGGTATTTCCATCTGTAATAGCCTCACCATGTGAGAAGAAAAATAAAACTGACCTCTTGAACAGTGAGTCTTCCCTGGTCAAAGCACACTTTTTCCCTAAAGAAAACACGTATTTTTCAATTCCTCAAGCAGGGAGTGCTTCACATCACATCTTTGCATGCTGCTGAAATAATAACATGCTCTGTTATACTGAAGTATTGAGAGATTATTAATACTTAAAAACAAAAGTACATTTTAGTACCATTTTCAAGAACTGTATTGTGACTCTTCCCCTGCTACGTGTAAGAAAATGCACACAGGTCACTGCATACAGTAGATGAAGCATGAGAATGGGAGCTGTGTTCCTCTGCATTCTAGTCCTAGCTCTGACAATCATCATCCTGCTTCAGGCAAATCACTTCAAACTCCTTGGATGCAGCTTGTCTATCTATAAAACAGGTATCTAGAAAATATTTTAACGTCTAAAGCTTTCACCATAAATTAAAGGCTATAAGAACTATTATGTCCAAATTAAAGGGAGATGAAAACAATTTTTAACTGCAAGATTTTGAGCCAAATGCAGTCCAGTGGCAACCAAATGTAATCCAGATGAAAATCACTGGGATTTCATTAATAGCCTCACAGAGTCTTTTTTGACTGCATCAACTGACAGAGTAACACCAGGCCCAAACTGATCAGCTAATTAAGCAGGTTTACAGAAATAAGATTATAAATTTATGTGCTGGGTTGTAGACGTACAGCTGAAATTAACGTGTGCATGTGAGATAAGAGTTTAACATTTCTGACGTTTCATCACAATAGCTGTGTCTTCATGTTCTGTCTCCTAGTTTTTCCCTTCTCTGCAGTTTCCCCAGTTTCTCACACATTCCCAGACTTCTAATACCCCATTTCAAAAGGCAGTGTTATGCATTCATGACTCCTGGAAAAGTAGAGATATGTTGAGCGGTCTGCTGGTCAGATAGGCTACTCACTGCAGCTCAGTCAGAGAAAGGACCAAACAGTACACTAATATAAAAATGGCTTTCAGACCGCATAAGCCTGGGCTAAATTCCACAGTGCCACTGAATTTTGCTCCATTTTATTTTCAAGAGCTTTCTTCATTCCAGCTAGCATAAGATCTATTTACCTACTTTGGTTTTTAAAAGGTCACCTTTCCCTGTGATAAAAGCTGAAGTTCCATTTTTTATAAAAGCTTTAAAATGGAAAAGTGAAAGCTCTATGCTTCTGCTCAAGTTTTACATCTACCTATTTATTGCTTAAAAATACCTGGCAAAAAAATTCTAGGAATTAATGTATAAATTATAATTTTCATATAATATAAATTACATTTACAGTAAAAGGTAATGAAATCAAGAGGAAAAACTATACAGACTAGATTTCCCTGAAGAATCATAATACCTGAAATTCAGGGTTTATCTCTTCTGACACAGCTTAAATGTAAAAAAAATCTGAACAAGCTATTACATAAATCTAAGAGATAACTGCATGGTAAAAACCTCTAACTGCAACCCACAACTATCTAAACCTCTATGAAAAACATATGTTTTACATAAAAATAACTGGCATTGTGTTACCATGCAATGAAATCTCAGTATAAGTCATAGTTAATTATACATTCAGGGAAAAAGTGAATAATTTATCCCACATCTCAGATTAAATCAAAAGAACAAAGAAAAAAATAAAAATCCATCAACCCATTGTATCCCTACAGTGTTTTTCTACACATCCATAAAAGGAGTAAGCAACAAAAAGCCTTATTCTTTACTAATTGAAGGATACATCAAAACTCTAACTAAAAATGTTCTGATCTTGGATGATTACTCAAAGATGAGATGGTATGCTGCAATACTTTAAGGCCCAGCTAAGCTGTCACCTTAAGTTTGGGTTGGAGTTTCAGAAGCAGGGTCATATGGAAATAGGAAACTCCCATGTAAATTGTCCACCTCTTCTTTGTATTGTAACTAGGGGAAGCAGAGACACTACTCTGACCCATGCTGTCCTTTTAGTTCAATTTTTTTTATGTATCTCATTGATTACTGAGATTTTAAGTATCTTAGTAAATCTTTTTTTAAAAGGACAATTTAGATATGCATTTATATATGAGTATCACAGCTATCACAAGCCATTGAAATTAATCTTCTTTGAGACACAAAGCAGTAGTTTATTCATCTCTCCACCATCTGATTAGGGACCATATGTTAATGGAGTCTACACATCTGTAACCATTTTGGTCAATGGTGAAATGTGATCCTAATGTTAATGGCTTCTTAGATATTTCTACAAAGAATTTGGTATTCTCTTTTATTTCATTTTATTAGTAAGCTCCTCATTATTTATGTGATTATAAATTAGGAGATTTCACAGTTCTTTTGTTTATATTTAGCACAGTGGCTAATTGCTTTTTGTTGCCCTGAGGAGATTAGGAAAGTCATCTTATTACCTACATTCATGATAATTTGATCAACTCATATATAGGAAATAAAAACTTTACTTTCAACTCATGTGGAATGTCTGGGCTTTTAAAGTTGAATATGCCTCAACTAAATTACAAATTAAAGTATTATTTCTGAAGTCTGGAAACCAGAAGACATAGCCCAGTTCAGAGAAAAGTGTAGCCCTTTGCTGCACAGGACATCCAGCTTAACAGTCCTAATTGGTTTCCTCTGGCACAAAAAACTATTATTCTCTTAATGTGATTACAGGAGTATGGTATTGTATTTCGTATCTGAGAATTGGCTTGGTTTTACAGCTTCTAATCTATGACCTAAGAGAACAGAAGTCGTTCCTTCTTCCCCAAATTTCACTCATGCTCTCTGCATCACTCATTCACATTTGTAAGACATTCTAAAATCAGTACTTGTGCTGATCTTACCTATTTAGAAAGGTTTGAGATTATTTCCTGACCTTTTGGAGCCTGCAGGAATGACTGGAATATAAATCATATATAATATGGTTGAATCATGCTAATAAAGACAGGGATTCACATGAACATAACAGAGAGACAGCGCACTAAGTATTAACCTGTTGAGACCGTATCCACAATGCTATGGGACGATGAACAGCCAAATAGCCTGGTTGTTCCTTTAATGTAAAAAAATGTTACAAAAACCCTTTTCCTTTCCTCCTTTTCTTTTCTAACACCAGATATTATCCCTTATTATTCTCTTGTACCTTTATGCAGTCTAGCTATAATTAACGAATCATCATCTGAGACTGTATCTAAACATGATACCTCCCAATTCTTTTTTCTCATTTGAAATATTTTAGCTTCAGCAATTCAGATTAAAAAGAAGTATAAACTAAAATTACCCAAATAGAGTGAAAAGACAGCCATCAAAGTGGGAAAAAACCCAATATGGCTATAAGGAAAAAAATCCCAAGAGGTGGGGGAAAAAATGCAATCTAGTTCAGGAAAAAAAATGCAGAACAGTGTATCTAGGTCACTAGCTGCTAGGTTTTGTATGGACCCTGTTCCTAGTGGATGGTGTAGATCATGGGTCCCTTTAACAAGCAAGGTACATTTTACATACTGTTTTCATGTGTAGTCACTTCTGGAAAGAGAATAAATTAAAATGTGGATAAAGCTTTGCAAACGAGAACTATTTTTGCAAACCTTCTGAAGATAAAAGTATCTTGAGATGTCAGATAGTCATAAGATCTGCTCATCCATATTGCAAATATCAAGACCATGCTAGCTGTCCCATCTTCTGAAAATATAGCAATTACTTTTGGTTGTTCTGTAAGGCCAGCCAAGACAATGGAGTGCTTTTAACATATCTGAAGAAGCACATGTATACACACTGGCTTGAAAGATTTGATCCAAAGCTCACTGAAATTAGTGGGAGATTTCCATTGTTTTCAGTAGGCTTTGAATCAGGGTGGCATCATTGGGTTTCCGGCACGTTAGTATTACTGCAAAGCTGGATGAATTTTAGTTAGCACTTACATAAAAGGACATTCCACCTACTGCAGGAAGCCAGATTAAGTGGAGATGAACATGTAGATTTAAAAAGACTCACCCTCAAAGTGTGGCTTGCTTTATCTTTACTGAGTTTGAATTATACTGTAAAAAGAGCAAAGATGGAATGAGGTACAAAATACTGGGCAGTGTAAAACTAGCTGTAAAGAAAAATGGAACAGCAATAGAAAAGAGGAACATACTAATGAAAACACATACAGTAACATGCAGTATACATGACCCTTGAATAATTTTCTTACACAGCTACTCAATTTTACATGCTAGAGTAACCCTATGAGGCTTAATGTTTCATGGTTTTCATATACACAGAGCTGTGTATTTGCATTGTGCAGGCATGCAGTATAGTCTCAAGATTGATTTGCCATACAGAACAGTGAGCAAACAGCAGTTCTGACCTGCAAAAATTCTCACTACTATCACTAATAATCAAAATACTTTGTAATGATTTTTGAGTTGAATATTCTTCCGTAATTTATCTAGTCATGGCAGAGAAATCAATTTATGATCCAAATGCTCACCATCTTCATATAAAATAGGTTCTCGAGAATTAACAGGCCACTTGTGTTTGACAAGAATTTACCTCTCAATCAATTTACAGATTAAAAAATAAGCATCTTGCCCTATTCCCATAAATATGCATTTTAGTGGCTAAAATTCTTAAAAGGATCTCATAAATACAGGATAAATATTTAGGGAAAGATTTTTAAATGGCAACATTGTGGGGGGGTGGGAATACATTTAATATTCACTCATTCACTTTCCCATTCCATCAAATGATGATAAAAGTATATAAAGCACATTAGCACTTTTGGTTAAGATCAGCTATTGTTAACAAAATATATCATAAGACTCTTTCACTTGAAATGGAAGACTCTTGCTTACAGAAACGTCTTTCTTCGTTAGTTGCTCCCATGTGCACCTCTGAAAACAGCATCTCAGTTTCCTAAGCAGCATCATAGTAGTGAAAGCATTGAACGCTTTCTTGTACTGTACTGGCATAAAGTCCTCAGGTGATTTAGGGCTAGATTTACCATTACATTTACCACCTACAAAAAGTACTATTTGCAGAAGTCTCCGTGACTTCTCTTACACATGACATCACATACCTTCTGCAAATGCATGAGTGTTGACTGTATTTGCAACCTCAAGTATGCCTGGATCAGGAGAGAGAAATGTGATTATTCAGATTTCCTAAGTGTTTCAATCACACAATACTAGGAAAAGTCAGAGTTGAGGACACTTGCAATACAGTAAAGAATGCTGTGAGGAAACACTCTGAAGAGTGCAACACAGAGAGATTTTTCTATATGAAAAAAATAAGAACAAGAAAAAAAAGCTTACTTGTACAGCTTAAACATGGACAGTTAATTTGGGACATCACTATGGAGGAGAGAATAGGACCATACTTTGGAAAAATAAGCTGATTTGTCTGATTCTTCCCTACAAAGTCCTCTTGTAGCAGCCAAATGTCAGTGCAAATCCATAAAGTACTATAACCAGATAAATGATTAAATGTACTGCAGAGGGCGGGGGGGGGGGGGGGGGGGGGCATGGTTATAGCCCTGTATATTCCTGGATCTCTATTTCGGGTTCTACTGTGCTTTGCAGTGAAAATCCTACGATCTCCCAAAGATGACTGCTGTTATCATAGGTAAGTCTTATGTTCAAGATCTAGGAAAAGATTCTCCCTCTTCTGTCTGCTCACCTGAAGACTGTCAAGAATCGATTCCTCAAAGTTCATCTCTGAACAACTTCCCTCTGAATGTACCTTTCAATTAAATTAGTTCAACATTTTCCTTCTACCTGTTCACATACAGCTCTAAAATGATAGTTTAGAAAAATTCTGAGGTTGGTACATTTTTTTCTGCTACCTACTTTTAGTTGTGCTTTTTACTTTCCCTTTGCACAAAGTGAATAAACTATATGCCACTGAGCCAGGGAGACACACTGGGAATTATGACAAATCTAGGCTATATGTTCTACAAGAGATTTTCTTGTCACTTTTCTACAACTACATGCAACAGAGAAAAATCAAGCTTTTCAGTGTTCTGCAAGAAAATTATAATGATAGCACCCTGCGTTTCAGTTCAGACTACTGTTCTGCATTTTATACTGTTGATTTGTAGAAGGAAATAGAAACCTTTGCAGACTCTGCACCATCTTCCAGAGTTTAAAGAATGATGCTCTTTTCAGAATTACAGGGAACAGTTCCAGGAGGGGAAAAGCTATATTGGGAAAATGCTGTGCACTGCATTCTCTAGGAAGAGTAATTTTTGAAGAACTCTGCTGGTGGTTTCCCATAAAATAAGATGATTTACAAATAATTTCAACTGGAATAGAACTACCAGAATAAAGGCATGACTATACTGCTTTTTTTCACTTAAGCCAGTTTAATTGTCATTCAGATTCTTTGGGCCAAAAAAATGTAATTAAGCTGTCTCTCCTCTTTCTTATATAAATAAAATAGATAATGTGGAGAAAATGAAGAGCATATACAGTAACACCAGAGCATTAGCACTTGTCAAATATGTTATACTGACAGACTAGAAAGCAAAATGATCTACAATACTGAGAACAGGGATGGCCCACATCATAATCTGAGATACAACATTCTGTATTTGGCATATTCCAATTCAGGATGTTTCGAACATCTTATTTGCACTTTCAGTCCAAATCTTTACTAAATTCACTAGATAAAAAGTGTGTATTTTCCTAATGGAGTCAGTAGCAAGGTCATGTGTCATTTACCCAGCAGGATTTTGCACTCTGTTAATGATGTTGGAACCTTATTTTCCGTCCTGAAGATTTGGTCTCACAGTTACTTTCAGTTTTATCATGACCAGATTTCTAATTTCATCAGTAAAGGATAACTGAAGTAACATGTATTTACTCTAAAATTGGCGTTACAACATAGTTCTTATGTCTGGCATTTTATTAATCTTAATTTTAGTACTCTGGTATATTAATTTATTTTGTAAACTTGTTCTTCAGCTTAACTTTTTTCTACTTCTTCAGTATCATTCAAAACAGTGGTTATGAAATTTAATTGAGAAGCACATAAGGGAAGAATAAGCCTTAATAACTCACTAAATATATTTTCCATTTGAAAAATTCTCAAGGAAAGTAGAAGATACAAATCCAGTTACTTAACATATTGAACATCAGCCATAACAGAAGATTAAGAAAAAATTATTAACAACTTGAATCAAATTTGAATCAGAGTTATGTCTTACCTTGGTTTGGGTTTGACCATTTAAGTTTCTGCAAGTATGTTTGGTAAGGAACATGGCCAGATCATACTGTCTGCAACCCAGAGCACCCCGTTTCTATCTCCTGCTCTGCTGCAAGCCTACATTATGACCTTGAGAACATCATGCAGTTTTTGCATTCTTCTCTTTATATGTTTACACATTCCCTCTCTTCTTGTGATGGATTTGAAGCTGCCTTGTAATAATGTATTACTACTTCATGTTGACCTGCTACAGGGAAGATGAATGTCTGAATAAATTCAGTGAGGTTCTGTCTGGAGAAGCAGGCAGGAAGAAAATGACTGCTTTGAGACAGTCATCTCTGTACATAGTATTGTTAAGGAACAAACTCAGAACTCTCATTTATAGTCAACCTGTAAAACTGGTTTTGTGTAAAGAGCCTCAAGACTGAAGATGCTAAAGACCTGAAGCAGATTTAAAATTGGATACTCGCCAAGAAAGAGAAGCAGTAGTTCTTTCTGGAAATTAGATTCAGATATAGAATCCTAATGAGACTGTTAACAAAGCTTCACCTGCCAAAAATGTCATCTATCCATGGTAAGATTTGGTTAGGTAGATTTGTAGGCCTGCTCACAAAAAGATGGTTCCAAGTCTTCTTTTCCTCAGTGAAAGCTTTGTTTTTAGTGTTAAAAGAAACATTACTTTGATTAAGAAAGGCCCTTGCCACACATTCTACCAAGCTACCTAAGCCTGTGCAGCACCCTCATTTAAAGTGCTCTAGCAGTCTAGTCAAGAGATGATAAACAAATGTACTTTTACAGATAAAGGATTCTCCAGGTGAAAAATTTGGCTGTTGAAGAGTTTAGGTAGATTGCCTGAGAACATTAGAGTTTCTTGATAAAGAAGTCTGGAAAAAGCAATATATTGTATATTTTAAAATGAGGAGGAAGAAGGGGGTGTAGAAGAAATTTAGGTGTTATCAGCCAGCCATTGACATGTCAGTTGCTGTAAAAATACTACAACAAGTTATCAAATAAACTACTCAAAAGCAAGTGGAAGGAAAAAGGAAACAATGCATCTCTGTACAGGTGTAAAAGCCCACTCGGAATGCAGCTACCTCTGGCTCACCGTCAGAAAGAAAAGCCTTTGGACTGGAGTCTTACATGAGTCTCTCCTATGCCCACTACTGTTCAGTATTTTCATTAGCACCTTCCCCAGTTCTGTGTGTCAAATATATTGCAGCTTACTCTGAATTCATAATACATGGGCAAAACCTGTAAAAATGGGGTGGAAAAGGGATCCATTTCTTTCTTCTGTCCACAGAATCTAAAAGTGATGACTCCAGATGCTAAATTCAGCTTATACTAGTAAGGAAGCTTGACAGTTATGTGGTGTCTCAGCCTCAGTCCAACGGTAGGGAAACAGTGACATTCCAACCCCGGCAGTGGAAAAAAAAAGTAAAATTCAATGAGTCCAAGAAGGCAGGAGTAGGTACCAAAAACCTTTATACCATGATATACATCTAATCTTTAAACCGTGATAATGAAATGCTTTGGAGCAAGTACATTTTTTCCTTGACTATTTTTTGAAAGAATGTCTTCTACAAGGAAGGAAGACCCCATCTCATTCTGAGGCCTGTAGGTGTTACAATTACATGAAGGACGTATTATGAAAAACATGCTTACTCTCTAAATCCAAAGTAATTAGATAGGTATATCTCAAAATTAAAATTAAATATGCAATTAAAAGCATACTTTTGTTCCTCTACAGGATTTCATTCAAGTCGTCTTTTATCAGTTTCTTATGTGCTCTTTCCTCTCCAAAAACCCCAATATGTCTTAAACGTGATTTTTTTTTTATGCAGGAGAAAGTTTAAGAATTAAAGCAAAGGTTTTTAAAACAGTGCTGCAAAAACAAAACCAGCACTTTGGAATCTCATAAGCCAACAAAGAAAATCAGTGGTATAAAAGATGACAGCATCACTAAACATGAACCAAGACTACTGTTGTAATGATTGACTGAGTCATGGTACAGGATTTCACAAAGTGATGTAGGGAAAAAATTAGTCAAAGGAGCTTAATCCCAGAGCCCCAGGGGTGGAGGTTTTTTTAAACTTTTTTTTTTTTTTTTTTTACTTTTAGGAACCTAGCTCCCAGATATGAAACAGTTTTCCAAAACTGACGTCCTACAGGATGAGGAAGGGAATCTTACTAGCACCACCACTAGCACCACCAGCATTTCTTGGTGTGGTATCCACATCATAACTCAGAAGATAGGAAACAGAGCCACTCATGCATTGTCTTTTTGTCAAGCATCATCCAAGGTTACATTCACTGAGCTGTACCTTCATTTTCTGAGCCTCTCAGTTGCTAACAGAAGAGCTAATTGTTGTAGAAATATTAAAGGGGACCATGAAAACCAATGTTGTTATTATAAGTGTGTCTATTCTGATACAAACTAGCTACCCTGTCTCCATAAAAAGAAATTAGAAAGAAAAAAAAAAAAAACAACAAACCCAGCTTCCCTACTAAGGACAAGACGTCCACAAGTGAAGCAATAATTGAAAATAATTCAGAGAATTATTTTGCATCAGAAAACACAACACCCAGAAGAAAAAGAACAAGGAGGAGTCTTAAAAGACTTAAAAGGGCATGTTAGGATAAACAAGCCAAAATTAACTAGCTCAATTGTAATATAAAACTAGTATGAGGTGATTGGAGGTGAAAAGTGTGTTACTTTTGGGACATAGCTGTCAATCTTCTGGTTTTTTTCAGTTTGTATCAACTCCACATAAAACTCAGAAGACATAAGCCTTTGCTGTACTTAAACCCAAATGAATGAGTTACAAGTCTACAAAATACCTGTAAGTATAAAAAAAAAGGCATTCATAATCCTGACCTAAAGTGAAGCCTACCCTCCACCCACATGCAAAAGCTTCAGAGCTGAGAACTGCTGTTTAAATTTTATTTCTCCAAAAAGAAACCAAACCTCATTTGACATGTTCATAATGCAACAGTTTTATTTAGTTACCAGTTGAAGAATCAGCTATACCAAAATTAAATGAAAGGAACAGCATTATTAACTATCACATGGATGTTTATAGTGTGAATTTAGGATAGAATTATAGGTTTCTCAAAGGAAGAGGCATACATAACAGTGTCAAGCATTTGAAGGAAACTCAATTAGCCACACTACTTTTATTTTTGCATTTGTCCACATCTAGCATCCCTCACTATCTGCAGTTGGCCTGAATGTCATTTCTACACAAATTACATCACTTATGCACCTTAAGTTTTTTATAGCATCATGTTCCACAGCAGAGCAAATCCAGCCTATCTGCTCCAGCCTTTCAAAAGTCAGCTGTGTTTCCTTTTGCATTTCAGCTTTGAGTCTTTCTTTCAGTCTCCTGTGTCCACCCTTCTGTCACAGGATCTCCTTTTTAAACTTTCCTTGCACTTGAAACAATCCACCTCTCTTTCTATAACTGAAACAATTTTACCTAACTATTACAGATTGCCATACTTCATCTGGTTTTACTTAGATTTTTAAGACTTTTATAGCAAAGAATGTATGGTTTTTCAATGCATGCAAAAACCTATATAAATGTATAGTTGTTATTGCTAAAATGTATTATTACTGTTACAATTAATGCACAATCCAAATTTCTTTCTGAGCATGTTTTATATCTTTTATTATTCATTTTATTTCCAAAATCTTCCTCTTACTGGATTTTAGTGCAAAGATTCGATTTTAAAAATAGAAAATATGAGTGTTTGCTACTGATTGTCTTCTCTGCCAACCAGTTGTTGCAGTACTCAGTTCTAAACACTTAATCCTTCAGACACTCAGGTTTTGAAATCCCTGATATATCAGCCATGACAAAAGTATCTTAAGAGCACTTTCTATATATACTCTGTTCTCCATACAAAGCTTGTGATGAACTTTCTGCACAAACCATAAAAAAATCCATCCACACTTTAACCTGTTCTATAAAATCCCATCCCCTTTTCGGCATACTGTGTTCTTGCAAGTCCTCTTAAGATTTTTGCAAGATTGAGAGTGGCAAATAACAGGCATCTTTTACAAGCAATTTTCTTCTATATGCTTCGGAATTCCTGCAGTCCCAAAGGCAAAGAAATCTGTTTTTCCATTTATCCTACAAAGAGCCTTCTGCTATGAATTCTGGTAGCTATCACTCTTGCCATAATTTTTTTCATTCTGCCTATAGGACAATTTCTACAGGAATCTAAACTACTAGTAACACACACAAATTTGTAGTAATTTAACTGTATCTTCAAGTCACAAGTGTAATAAACCCATCTATAGCAGGAGCTTATGCATTTCCTGTATGTATCCACCTACCCCTCCATCCATCGCTTGGACAGTCTGAAAATTCCAGACTAAATTGATATTTGATTGACTGTCAAATGTTTCTTCACTATAAATACTATACATAGAGCCACTGTCAAAACCCATATATATCATTTTAAACTCTTTGAATGACAAAACCATGAAAAAGTTGAAAATATGAGGTATTCACTATTGCCAAAGCTTTTTAATGTACAATCAAGTAAATTTCAGCCATTCAAGAACTGCAATTATGAACTGCAGAGGAATGCTGTGAATTAACATAGTCTGAAACTATGCATTAAGAGTCTGAAGAAGATAATGATGATGATCACGATATCATGTAAACCTAGAAGAAAAGATAAACGTTAGAGATTTAGATGTTGATAGATGAAGTAATTGAAGTTGACAAAGATGATCAGAGTTAACAAGGCTGTATTGTAACTTCTTTGGAAGTGGGGAAATTTTAAAATAAATTGTTCAGTAAACACAGGGATGAAGAATTAATTAAACTATGAGCTGGGGATCTTGCCAGAAATCGCTTGTATTTAAGCATGAGTTCAATACATTACCTGGAAAAAAACAACTGGAATATATTCTAAGTACAGAGCCTTAAGACAGTTTGTAATCCACTCTTTATTCATGCCACAACATGACAGCAGACTAAATGCTGGAAGCTGAAAAAGTGTTTCAACAAGCACATTTATTATTGCACCTCTGCTAACACCATCACTAAAACATGACTGCCTTCCAAAGGAAAATAAAGAGCAAGCTGAATCAAAAAACACAGGTCTTGAGCCAGGTCTTACATAAGTAAAGTTAACAGTCTCACTGACATCAACAACTTCAGTTGTGGTCTATTAACTTCAATAAAAAGTAACACAAAATACTATTTATTTATTTGTATCAATACAGCTATGAAGCTATGTACTTGCTTATTAATATTTAGTTTAATTACATAATTTGGGGCTGTTGTAAATTTTTCATATATTTTATCACAGTACAGAAAAATAAAATTAAGTAGGGAATAGTAAAAACTTAGATTTTACATGTATATTATTCCATGTATTACAGAGTTCTACAGGAGATGAACTTCAGATATTTTAAGTTCTATACCAGTATGAGAGATGTCATAATTGTGAGGAGTTTTACAGTGGTAAGAAGTTACTCTGAAACAGTCAATGAGCCAAAGAATATACAGACTGAAGAGGATTATCTCAAAGACTTTTATATAATTCAAAGAAAATCTTTTAAGATTGAAAGCTTAACGATATACTGTTTTGCTTTAAAAATGGTGACAATAAGGTAGAGCTCAAAACATGCCTGTAAAGCACTGCACTGTGAGCCTCATAGCAATATTATTTAACTTTTTTAACCAATATTATCATTTACATCATCCATGTGATATAATGCATTTCCAACCAAGTGGAAAAGGTCAATATCAATCCCGATCCTAGAGGAATTCGGGAAGGTGCCCATTTGTAACAGAAATTGTAACTATCCACTACAATTTGTCAAGAGCTCTGACAGATTCATAGTCTTCGCAGTCTTTAAACTTATATAGGTGGTTTTTTCCAATAAAATATGGTTCAAGCTCAAATACAAGTTAGCATGTTTCAGTATGCAGGTAATGAGACTTCTTTTTGAGATAAGAGAGAGGTGAAGCTACTTGAGCAGCTGCTTACGGTACAAGACCTGCTGCATGGGTAGACGCCATCTCTCCTGAATGTCTGTTTAGAATTTATCATCAGTATGCAATTGTCTCCTGAAAAGGAATTTCAGACTCAAACCTATAAACATTACTGTGCTTTGCTCATGAGTCAACCTCTCAATACTGCACATAGTTTCTCCTACATTCAATACTATGAGTATTATTATCATCTGGTTTTGAGATAATCTTAATTCAATGATGCCTCCTATGGAGGACATAATATAATGAAGAGATTTAATGTCACATAGAACATATATTTCTATATGGTATGTTGGTGCATAAGATGGTGTTATGTATAATCTGTAAAATGTCCTTTAAAGATCTGCATGATTACATATAAACTTCAAAAAAGAATAGTATACAATGGCACTAGCTTTGTAGCAACTGTGGCCTCTACAATTCTGTTTTCTGCTGAAGTTAAAAGAAAACCAAATATATCGGTATGGTCTTCCTGCTCAGTTTTCTACCCCAAAACCTGTAACACTGTCTTAGCTATCATAATAGGACAGGAGGTGAAAAAAATGCAAAACCTCCTGGGCTAAATCATGTAAGGCTTTGAATATATTCACCAATACTCTGACTTGCACATGAAAGTGAATAAGAAGCTAGCAGTGTTTCATTACTGCTGTAAAATATGTAAAAATTGCTGCTTATGAAAGCCAGTATTTCAAAATCATTATTGCAGCAGCAGATTTTCTCTAGACTCACTTTGTAAGGGGAGCAAACACAAGGTTTACTTTCACGTACCTCTCCATGTTGACTCCTCCTCATAATTTGAAACAGTAGGAGTATGTGTCATTATCTGCTCCAAAAAAACACACATGATCTGTACAAGTATAATAATACATTAACATTTCATTGTCATCACAAGGCGATTGTAGGTGTGCATAGAAGTACGTTGTATAGCAACAGTTGTTTCTCTATGCAATGTTGGCATTTAGTGGTAGGATGGTTTGAAGGGTAATGTCAAGATCCAAGAGGACGTTTTTGTGGTTCAGTTGAAGTGCTGAAATTTTATATTAAGTAGGATATTGGTATCAGTAAGTGTTAGTTAATCCATTCTATTTCCATGGTAGTCATGTTAAGCGTAACTGCCTGTTTTACCTACAGGAAACTCTTTTGCAGACGTGTTACAGGCTTAATGCTTTAGTGATTCTAAAGATTCCCCTTTATACTATATGTTATTTCTTGTCATTTATTGCATGCATGCAACAGTTAGTTCACTGTAGTACCAACTCTCTTCCTTCATCAGACACCTTCTATATATTAGCTCATCTCACCTTCTACCTGAGTAGGGACAAAGGAAAAGCATTCTGCATTTGCTGAAGAGCAAAAATGAAACCTGAATGTTTCTTTGTGAACAGCAAAACCAAAACCTGAATGTTTCCTCTTCTTCTGATGCAGAGTGTCAAATGAAGCTCAGAATCCTTCCTAAGAGCAAAAGTTACTACCTGATCCCCTAGGACACCTTACAGTGGAAGCAGGACACATGACTTCGATACAACATTGTCTCCTGAAAAAGACACAGAACTGAAAGAAGCATAAAGAGCACACTACATAGAACTTACATCTGGCTCCAGGTTCAGTGTAACAGGCCAAGTCATCACTGAAGCCAGCTGTGCATCTGCTGCTTCTGGCATTCAGAAACCAAGGAATAGAAGAACATACTGATTGCATGCTGCATAATTTTTCTAAGTATCTGTATCTTTTTTGTGTTTGATTTATGAAATTTCCATGGCACTGAAATATTTTGTCTGATATGACTTTTCAGAGAAAGTTTTGAAATATTTGACAATTGTGGCATGTAATTTCACTTTTTAGTGAAATAGTTGTATTGTAAATTAACAGCTGAACAATTTATTTTTTACATTGTCACAAATTATGCGACAAGCTGATTTTGTCTGATTTTTTATTGCAGCCTCTGGTGACATGATGGGGAGTTTTGTTATTTCAAGCTTGAATCTGTGTCCTGTATGTTTAGAGGAAATCTTCCACCATCCAAAAAAGACAGAGAGACTGAGAATTAATCTTCTCAATATGTTTCCTGTAGACTACCCCACAGTAGCTCATTCCTAATGCAGTTAAGTAGTATATAGAATGCAACAAAGAGGACATGTCCCCCAGTGATCCACTTCAAGCTTCATAAAAATCTCAGAGATAGCCCTGACATGCTCCAGAATCTGCAAAACTTGACCAACTCCCCTGTTGCTTAATTCCCTCCCCTGCCATCACAGAGCTGTTGCTGTATTTGCCTAACACGTATCATATCACCTTAAGCCTTCTTGTCTTCTACCCCGACTAGTATCTAGTAAAAGAAAGACACTAACACATAAATAAAAATAGACAGACCTGGGTCTGCTTTCTTCCGTTCTTATCCCTCCTCACTCAATATTACTCTTGCACAATAAGAATTTTATCTAGCTTCCAATTAAGCCACCTACATTTTACCACCACATTATCATATGCAAAGCCTTTCTTCTCTGAAAAATAAAATCTTTCATATAATAATCTGGGATTTGTTCTTTTTGTTTGGTTTGGTACATTTTCCAAAACATTCCTGTACTACAGAAAATTATCATAACATTCAAAATAAAACTGTAGAGATTCAGTTACTCCCCTAAGGGTACAAAAACCACTAAAAAGATTTCATAGTCACATAAATTATTCATCCATTCAGAAGAAAATACTGTAGAGCATATCAAGCTGGATTGCACTCAATAGCTGTAGGATTTTACAGACTCCAGTAAGGGAGCAGCTCGAGAACTTGCTCTTGGGTGCCTATAGCAACCATCAATAATACAAAAATCCCCAAATTATCAACATTACCACAATTTTCTAAGTATATAAGAAATTAGGTTGTTAAAAAAAAGGCTGGTGTATTGCGGGTGGGAGGGGTGGGAACCTTACAGCAGAGAAAAATCAAGAAAAGGAGCTGGTAACAGTCTAAGGCAAATCTATTTGGTGGCTAAAATACACATATTCTTGGAACAGGAAGGTAAGTGGCAGATTATTAATACGAAGTGGTGACAGCATGATGCTATTGAGTCAAATTGCCTGTTACTCTTAAGAATGCAATTAATTTTGCAAAATGTTATGCTATGCTGACAGACACTTATCAGAGAAGTTTAAGAACTGGATCAAGTGCCAGAAAATGGCAGTGGGATAGGAAATGTTGAACTGCCTGACCTTAGGTAGAAAGACTGGCAGGAGAAAAACAAAAACAAAAGAAAAATGAAAAAAAGAGATGTAGGATGTGACATGCCTTTTTGTGGTGACATTCTCTGCAATGCATCGGCTTCTCAATTATTTTTTAGAAGAGAAGCCCTTTCCCAAGGTTGAGTTTCAAGTAAATAAATATGTATATTTTGACACATTTTGCTTATTTGTCTTTTTCAGAAAAGGATTATATAATACCAGTTCTTCTAAAACTTTAACATTGGCTTTGCTCAGGAGTACCACTGAGGCCTTATTCCAAAACAGAGCTAATTTTAAAAATATTTAGTTAACTTCTCACTTTCTAAAAACTAAACAAGTCATCTGTCTCTCTATAGGCCCCTATAAGTACCCTTCTTTAAAGCAGGGGTACTTCAGAAAGTTCAGTGACATTCCTTTCTGATATTTTTGAGATACAGGAAAGTGGAAAAAAAAAACAAATTTTGCAGTAATGTATCTCTGAGCTCATTTTGTACAGAAGACCTAAATCTGATCACCTAAAAGTCTGAGACTAAAGAGAGTCAGTAACTGTCAATTAATTTTCCAGCAATTATTCCTATAATTTAAGATTTACTACAACCATTTTTCTTTATTTTTTAAAACTTAATGCCAAAGCGAAGAAATGTTACATTAAAAAACCACAGTAAATTACCCACTGAATTGGAAACTGATTTCTAATACATTTTTGATTGAAACAGAACTTGTTTTCATTAGAAATAACTGTTAAACAGAACTGCTGCAGAACCTGACTTTACAAACTCTGCTTTGTAAAGCATACTTTCAGCATAGCAGCAGCATAGCTTCAGGAGGGACTAAAGACTTCAGTCTAGCATTTCTTTTGTGAAGTACTCCATCCATACTCTGTATAGTACTTCCAGTACTGCATTCCTCCAGAACTAGGCTGACTCAAATTTACTTATAGTTTTGTACCTTTTGAAAACCGTCAGCTGTTAGAGCATGCAGATCAAGGGTAATAAAAATTTCCTCCAGCTAGAGGGAGATGGGGAAAAATGACAAATACATTAAAAACTCAGAGAATATACATCTGAAATAAAAAATAAAACGCAAGAACTTAACGTTCGTCTGCAGCTACTCAAGTTTAATCCCACAAGTAACTCTGGAATCGGATGGAAAGGCATGAGGGCAGAATTGTGGCCCCTGCCTTGAGTATAAGAAACTCAAGAATCCTAAGACTTCCAGAAGCTAGATTTCAGCTCTGCTGAATGTACAAAGGTGTCTCACAAAATATAACAGACAGCCCCAACCGGTTTGGTTTGGATTTTTTCCAACAAAGAGTTATATACCCTTTTTCAGCCATGCTAGCTAAAACTTATAAAGAAAAAGTGACTGAAATTTGAGGGCAAAGAAAGGCAGTCTGTTAGCCTGTGATGCATAATTATTTCTGCTCAGGAATGCAGAGGGAAAAATGTCAGGGTTTTTGCTTGACTGACTGACTCCTTAATCCAGTCACACCTTCAAAATGCCACTGTCTTCAGTAATACTACATAAGCATAACCAAGAATAACATCCAGGACCAAAGGCTCTGGATAATATGTAAACATAAGACACTAACCAAGGATAGCAATCAGCACAGAAAAATGTGTTGTGTAATTCCCCCATGCAGCATCAAAGCAGAACTAGTGTGATTAAAATAGAAACCTATATATTTGCTTGAAATTAATATGGAAAAACTATTTTTCTCAATAAGCCAGGATCCTTGGAGATCCATGAAATATGTACCCCAGACCCTCAGGATAAAAATAGAAGGAGGAAAGTGCTTCTGTTGTCTCTGACACTGCAGAATACTGTCAATTCTTTTTCTGAAAAATGTAATCATGAAGCATGTCACAGGGAATGCTGTAGGTTGAATCCTGATTTCAGTAACACAGACATAAATCCAGAGAAATTCCATTGACTACTGCTGTGAAAAGAAATGGTCTACTAAAAATCAATGTAACGATATTAAGACTCTAAGAAAACAAGGAGGAGTAGTAGTAAATTGGCATAAATCAGTTGAGTGTCTGCGCTAAGCACAAAAAATAGGTAGGATACGTACCTGAGAACAAAACAATCCTATATTACGAAAAACAGTTGATACACTGAGAAGGTCAAGTCTGTTGCAATGACGGGTGCATCCACAGAGCATAAACTGGTTAACACCCATGTCACATATTCAGAATTACTGTACAGCCACAGTAAGGATGATATAAGTCAGAAATTTTCCTTCTTTACTATTATACCCATCACGAAGGTTCACATAGTTCTAGCAGAGAAGTTTTCATTATTTCAGTATCTAGATTCTCTTCATTCATTTTCTATTAAATAAAAAAGTGCCAAGTCACATTATAGACAAAGAAGAAGATTAGACAATGGTAAAAAATGCTTACAAATGACGACTCAGATTCTGTAACACAGCACCCTTGGACAGTTGTGACTGAGCAAAATTTTATGGGGCAGAGGTCCTCACCTGCACATAATCTGTGGGTTAATCACTCACTCATGACTTAAAGGAATATTTTAATGTTAGAAGTATTAGAAAATCCCAGTGCATAACCACGACCTAAACAGACATCGCTCAGTCATGACAGACCACAGAAAATGAAAATGAAGGAATGCTAATCCACAGGCAAGTAAGTAACAGAATTTATCTGGAGCGCAGCAGTGCTATATAAGGAATTATCCTTTACTTGAGCAGAAAAAATATTTCAGTTGTTAAACATAATGTTCATACTGGTACACACTACCTGAAGAACCCAGTAGCATTATGGAATAACAGTAGAAGCAGCACATTCACAGCAATGGCAGCACATCAATTAATATTTCCTCAAGTATATGACAAACTGTTTGGTGAAAAATGTTGCTTCCACTAGAATTAGAAATAATTAGAATTAGTTATTCAATTAAGAATATTCCACATTGACCTTATGAAGCATGTGCCCATTGCAAATCATTAACTTTTTCAGTTTAAATACAGTTTTCCTCAGCAGCTCTAATAACCAGTGGTAGGCAAATTAAATATATATATTTTATATATATATATATATATATTTTTACCCTCCTACTGAGGCAAAAGACAACATACACACAGGAAACGTGCAAGAGGGAAAAAAGTACAGGAATGTAATAACCTTTTAACATTACATACTGAAGGAACTGTAGCACTGGACATGCCAAGGGTGATATTATCTTTATGTTCTGTAGAACTAGAAGTTGGAGGGGACAGGTATGCATTTCATATGATTTAAGGAACATTTTATAAAAAAGCACTATCTGCAGAGGCCTATTACAGAGTTTTAGGACTGGAGCAAAAGCTTCATTCCAAGCAGGCTGCACAGAGACTGAGAAATCAATGGAGTTCAAGGGCCTGAACTGATGGCTCCCCATAGCTCTTACCATCTTCAGCCACACTAAAGGTCATTTACTAAATTATAATTTGAATAAAATTAGGATCAAAGGACTGTCATCACGAACAGAAATACAAGCTCAGAAGAACTGTCACCTCTGAATTTGACTTCCCCTTCGCCCACTGGCTTTTGCCGGAGCTGTGACTCGTCATGATGTTATCCCTCAGCAATGCTCTGAGAACTGAAAGTGCGAGGGATGACTAGTATTCCTCTATACTCACATGGCAGTGATGGGAAATGCAGTCTATAAGGCGAGTATAGGCTACAAAAATCAGAGTAAAGCAACAGTTGGAAGACAGTAGAAAAGAAACCAGTAATTTAGCAGAGAGCCATAGGAATTGTGTGAGCTAGACAGAGCAAGAGTAGTGATATTAAAGGATCCACGTGCTGCATTGTATTCAATGTGTACATATGTGCAATTGTGCTCACCAGCTGAATTCTTCCATTACTTTCCTCTCTTCCCTACCTTACTACTTTTTATGCATGTGACCATGTGTGTACACATAACCAAACAGCATTTTGGCTAATCTTGCTTTCTGTCTTCATTCTGTGTCAAGACCCTCAGCTGCAAGTTAGGACAATTTTAATTAAATATCTTTATGTAGGTTATCAGCATTGTTCTACTTTATGTAAGTGCACTCCTACTAACTGAGGCAGGACTGATAAAACTGAGAGAAGAATCTTAATCCGAGGAACTAAGATATTTTCTAGTAATTCATCTGTGAAGCAAGGATACTGAATTTCATCACAAATAGCCTTAAATTGCCTTTGAATATATTAAAACAGCCAGCATCATAAATATCAGTATTTAAACAAAAATAAAAAAACACCACACCAACAACACTGAGCATCTTTTCTGAACAGACACCTATGTCTGCACAGACATCCTGAGCCTGTATCTAAGTTACTTAGATAGCCCTATCCTTATCACTGTCTCATCATCTGCAGCGTAGCCACGCCACTTCACAGAGGGTCAGCTGGCATACACAGTGGTTAAAGAGTCTCCCCAAGGTTTAACTTATGAGATGCAAAATCACACAGAGCCACCAGATCATTCTCTCTCTCATAGCTACAAAACTCTGGCTATACAAAATCACTGGTGGGCTTATGTTATAACAAGCTTTCCTTTTCTCTATCCTCATGCAGAACGACTCCAGGAACATCCCTATAAAAATTTTGATATAAACTTCATATACTGTTACAGAATTTTAGTTCTACAGTTCAGATAAAACCATCAGTAAGTAATGCACATCTTGAAAAATGCTCTAATCAATTAAAACTGCATGGACACACTGACAATTTTCAATAAAACAAATGAATAAACAATTTTTTTGTCCAAGCCGATAGAAAATAACTTTACAAGAAAAATCTAGCAGCCTAAAGGAAGTGCCTAAAGCTCAGATATTACTGTCTTTCCTTTGCATTGATTTTATTTCCAAAGCTGTGTTAAAACTTTGATATTTGTTTATGATTTTGCAATACAGCCTGAAGAAATTATAACCATTTATTAAAACTAAAATACTGAGATAAAACAAAGAAAAAACTAAGTAAACTTTTAGACCAGGCATGAGAAAAGAATCCTTTCAGATGCGAGTGAGGTTCTTCACTATAGCTCCTTGGCAGCAGTGGTAAGTTCCCAGTATACGCTGACATCCTTGTCATTGTACCAAGTGCAACAGCAAAAATATTCCTCCCTTTAAAGCCATCTGTGAGGCTTGTGGTCTGATAGAGGGATAGACTCCTTCAAAGCAGAGCCTGGATGTCCTTAGTCTTCAACTTTTACTCTCTTAATGAATTAACCCGCCATTTACTTAAGCAAAGAACTAGATGTCTTAAATGTCCTGGGCATGTCGGAAAGATATTGCCTCCCAAGATGGCAAAAGAAACCAATAAGAATCTTCTGGCAAGCTGCTCTGAAGACATCCCAGGCAGCTTGTATTGTGATGAAATTTTCACTTCAGTGGAAGGCTAAATATCAAGGCTACATAAGTCCCTTTTATTCACATAAGCAAGATTCAATAAAAACTGTCATCCTAAATTCAAAAAAAGGAGACCAACTCACTGAAGCTTCAAAAATGTACCTCTATTCTTCTAGCATACAGTGAGTGAAATGTATAGGAATTATACTCATGAATATGGCCAGGCACAGCTGTAAAGGTGATGCTTATTTTCACTGTTAATGAACCATTAACACTAATGACTACCAGGATTTTAACAGAAAAAAATCTCTGAATTATTTTATTTAGAGAACTTACTAATGAAAACAACAAAACAGTGGTCAGGAAACTGAATTAATGTTGGTCCACTGAAATAGCAGTGGCACAATTTATTTCATTCCTGCCAACGGAGCCAAAGTTGGTAAGACTCCTCAAGCAAACAGAATCCTGAGGCACAATCAAATTTAAATTTGAGTACAGGATTATGTTCAGTCCACTATTTGATTAACTTAATCCTGATTTTTAGAGCTGTCTTCTTTCACCAAGTCATTCCAGACCACTGAGCTGCTGAGAAAGAGAAAGCTTCTGGAAGTGGCAGTTATAGACAGAAAAGAACATTTTTTCACTCAATGAAATCCATGGGCTTCCTTAATTTATGCCTCAAACTGAACTGATTTGATTAAAGTTTTGTTTCATTTTATTTTAATTAGACAGGGCAGCTTAAATTAATTATTAGTCTTATGTATGGAAGCAGTACCAGGAAGTTCTATGCAGGCATCATACAAATATGAAATTTTTAAAAAAAAATGTTTAGTCTAAAGATCATTCGATCGAAGTTACAAAGCAAGATGCACTGAAATTTATTATTGATTTAGTTCCATTGATAAAAATTTTAAAAAATGCAATCCACAGTTTAAAACCTGGTGATTTAAAAGCCATCATGGTCAGTGCTGCATAAAACCCAGCAAAATGCTGTCTAATGATGCTGGGTGTTACATAGAAGAGTAATGCTGTGCAGTCACTAGCCTGGAGCAGTCATTGCTCTCCTCCTGATTACAAGGACAGAATCTATACATGAACCTGGCTCAGGGACAGAAAGGCAAAAGCTTTCAGTTATCCGCCTCCAGTATCTATTTGCATAAAGCTAAATACAATCTAGTACACATTTAGTTATGAGTATGTTCAGAGTTACTCAATCAAATTCCACTGAGCTATGCTCTGGTGTAAATAAAAGCAAAATCTGGTCTTAACTGTGTATGTGATGTCCATGCTGCTAGAAAATACAGGCCCTTCTCATGGACAACTGGCCCGTTGAAAGTTCTTGGCATAGTGTTCACTGTTAAAGCAGTTAAATATGCTGACCTAATTTGTCTTTGATGGTTACATCACTTTAAGACAACTGAGGACAAATCTCACTATCCAGTGCCGCTGTTTCAAGCTGTTCAGTAGCAAGCACCAGTAGGTAACAAGCAACATGCTGCACCGTCAGAGTCAGTGCTGCCTGAAGAAGAGCTGTATACCTTGTTTTAGCCAGAACAAAAATTTGTCTGCAAATTGCCAAAGAATCAGTGGTAAGAACTTAAATCTCCTATTTCTTTAAGACAAATACACATATGAAGCGGGAATACTCTCCCTCTTGCTGTACACAGATACAGCATTTCTTCTTTCTATCAGCCATCACTGTTTTGTTTCTTTCTAACTGGTGAGTCGAAGTTCAAAGTACAGATTTGAAGTACTTTTTCCACCATAGCTGCGGTCTTCTTTATAGTGGAAGAGTTTACTTGCTGGATGCACCAATTCTGCTTTTATACTGTGGTAGCCATACCGTATTATATATTGTAGTGCAGAGCTTGCTTATTTTACCATAGTAATTGCAGCCAGATAGCTAGTATGGTAAAAAAATACTGTCCCCAAAAAGAAACTGTAGATGAAATTGCTAGGACAGGAGCAGTAAGCTAGTACAGTCTAGAATAAAGCTTACATACCACATTTGTAAATTAGTGGGAAGAGGAAGCATAGCTGACTATTAAATGTATTGCTTTTAATGTAAGAGGCTCACTTACATTTGTTCTTAAACATCCATTTTTTTCCTTTTAGTTTATATTGAAAGCTTGGAATTCCAGGCTGTAAAGTTTAAAAGAGCTGACCTTGAAAACATAGTCACATTTATTTTTGAATGTTAGTTTAGTTTCACACCCTGAAAGTGGCTTCCTGCCTTCCAGATTTTGCTGAACGTTGTATGACCAGCCATGCCTGAACTCGCTGCACAGCTCTGTTCAGGCTGCACCACGACTGTTAAGGACCTCTCCACTTGTGGCTTCAAACACGAAAAAAGTCTGTTTTACTAACCCATGCTGTGATGCTACTCACCTCCACCCTCCTTCATGGAAATGGTGGTCTGCTTGCACACACACCTTCCCGCTTTTAGAGGTGGCAGGCCAGCTCCCTGCAGCAAAATTTTTCTGAGATCTTCCTCAGCATTAGAAGAAGGGCATTTTTACTCCCCCATAGGCTTCATGCAGTGTTCCCACTGATTTCACGCACTGGTAGGTATTTCAAAGACCTACCTAGGGAGGACCTTTTCCCATGAAAAACCTGAAGCAGTCCTTCTAAAAGCTTTGCATGCACTGTGCAGAATAAGCAGAGCGCAGTGCTCCCTTGCACCCTGCTAAACTGTGAGAATGTCTGTTCATTAAAGCAATTCGTTGGGCTGACATTAAGGGTGATGTGGTTGCTCTGTACTAACATCAACTTGGAACATTTCCATGAAACTTCCCCAATAACAGTAATATTACTATCTACACAGTAATTTTGAAAGGCACTGCAAGAAGCAAAATCATGAGCATATATGTATACACTGGTCTACAGTGAAATGTGGGATTGTATCAATGATGTTGATACAGCTGGAGTTGTGAAATATGTACAGTACTCAATGCAGACATTAACTTTAGGCTCTCAGACTTTCCCAGACAGCAAAGATGTGGGGCTAAAGACACTCATATATAGACAATTCCCAAAGATGGCTGTTCAAACACAGAACACTGTCCTAATTCCTGAGATTTCCAGCTACCTGCAAGCTCTGCACATTTAAGTTTCAGACAGCTGTGAAAGAATCAACAGCGCATTACATGGTAGTTTATATTTCTTTCACATGTGACCCAATTCAGAAAGGCTTACTTGGAAAGTATTCTTACAAAAAAAAATCACTTATTCAAGGTTTGAATGGACCTTATTCTCACCTCACACTTAGCATTACATTTAATCAGATTTACAACTCTACTGTCTTTAATAGAATTGCTCCTGATACATACTAATGCAGTTCACAATTAGGGAATAAGCACATGACATAGCAAAATCAGGATACAGTTGTTTACCTGTTCGTGCCTGTCAGATGAGCTGTTATAACTTATTGAATGTACACTCTTAGCTTATCCCAGTTATGAAGTAAAACAGGCTCACTTAAGCCTGAATTGAAGAATGAGTAGACAGAACACAGCTGAAAAATTATTAACTTGCATTGGAGGTACTGGCCATCATCTACTGCTGCTACAGAGGAACATTATTAAAATAAACAGCAAGAAATCCCCCTCCACTACCAAATCCTCAGGGAACAATTTTTGCTTCTCCTATGAGAAAAAAAGGAAAATAAGCATTAATGATCATGTTTCTGTGCTAGACTGAAAAAACTGCTGCTGCTTAAGGGGTTTTTTTATTTGTTTTTACTGCACATATCGCTAGCATGCATCTTGTGAAATAACACTGTTATGTCAGCCCTCTTGTAGAATCACGACTTCTTCTTAGCCAGCTGCAGCATTTACACAGATTTATTAGATCCAAAAGTCCATATAGGCTTTTACACAAGCACAACACCTGCATAAAAATTAAGCATCTAAAAGTTTCACATAACCACGGCATTTGAGATAGGACAGAACAGTACAGTAGCTCATGCTGGAGTTGCTTTAGTAAAGCAGACTTCAACAGTGCTGAAATTGCTGATACTGTAGGCATCAGAATCCAGCATTGCTGCACCTTCTAAAGCACTGGTGTCAGGAAGAAGGTTGCATTATTAGCAACCAACGGCATCAGGAAAATTAGTCTGACATAAAACTGAAAATATTTGAAAGCAGGAAACCTTACGGGGCGGGGGGGCGGGGGCAGGAAATCAAGTCAGCGGTCTCACAGTGGCTTCAGCTTTCTTTGTACAAGGAACTTCTCTTCACAACTCTCACTACTTCTCTCTTCCCCTGCCCCTACATTCAAGGCAAAACACACTTGAAGTCCCCCAGTCTTCTGATTGTAACCGCTACAGACACCCAAGAGAGCTGTCTGGCCAGGGAGAACTGCACATGCTGCATCCCTGTCCTGCAGGTGAAGGAGGCATATGTGCCTAAGTGACTTTGCTCCAGAAGGCATCGTTACTGAGTGGCTTCAGCTGAAATGTTTGACAGGGGGAGATCGCTGAGCTAGTGCTCTTTCTTGGTTGGTTCTTCAGCAACAGTCTGAATGTAAAATGCATGCCTCAGAGGAAGGAGAAATCTTGTGATGCCTTTAAAATGCATCTCCCAGTATTTTAAGAGATTCCACATCATCATGGGCAGCGTATGGGGTGTCATAAAAGAGGTGCAATGTGAGATTGATGCGTCACATCTGCAAGGATATTGAAAGCAGTATTTTTATATATTTTATTCTGAATAACCAGAAATTGAGTCTTTATTTAACAAGCCATTACATTAGTCCCTTCTAAAGATACAAACATTAGAAATCAGGGCTTTCAGATTCACTTGTCTTTGGCTCATGGTGAAATACTCAGTCTTTGCTTGATTCTTACCCTGGGTAGGCTGATATGATTTCATTTAACTCCACTCAATTAAATGGAGTACCAACAATTTATGCCAGCTGATAGTTTAGGACCCTGATCCTTTATTAAAAGGGCACTTCTAAATACCAATTTATTTTGCTTAATAAAGTCAAATGCTATGCTATCTAGCACAGCATTTTAGCTTGTCAGAATAATGCTTTTAAGTACATGAGGATTGTAATTCTCCCCAGACTGAGAACAGCAAGAACCACAGCAGGTATGAGAACTCAGCTCCCCAGCACTGACAGCAACACACTGCAAAATCTCAACATGGTAAACTATACAGTACACAGGCACAGAGCCAAGCATTTATCCTTTAGAGATCTCTGTGTAACATACAGAAATATGAGAACAGCATGTCCTCACTCATTCTAACAAACTGGCACAGACCCACTATGAATGGAAATTAATAACTGTTACACCAAAAAAGCAAACCAATTTTTTAGCCATTTTACAGCTCCCCATCATACACTGTACCAGTACCGCAGCCAGCCCAAGAAAAATAGTTATTGGAACTGGTAGACAATAATAAATAACTTTCAGTGGGTAGCATCAGTTATGAAATTATTTAATACTGGTCTGAAGTTGCTTTCAACACCAAAAATATTTATAGATAGCTGGCTACAAACATTAACAACAATCAAACAATCACAGAATAAAAAATTGTTAGCCTTTTCTGGACAGTGTAGTCTTTTTCAAAAGCAAATACATAGCAGTTTATTTCAAAGCAACTAGAATAACTGCTGAAGCTGGTGTTTATAAAATCTGAATAAACTTGACAGAAATGGAAAATCTCTGCTTTCAGTTACACACATACAGCCACTGCGAAGAAGAGAATTTGTCCCCAAGGGAAGATACCATGCCTAAGTAGGAAAGGGCCTCAGAGCCAGACATAAGCTAACTGGACCCAGTTCTGTTCTCAGCTATACCCACTTAACTGTGTTTCCACAGCATAAAAAATCATGGCACTTAAAAATAATCAAGTCAAAAGAAAAAAAAGGGTATTTTAAAACCCAGCGTCAGCTTTTTGAAAATTTTTTGAAGACAATCAAGGGGACAAATACCATGAAAGACTGCTTAAAGATTCAGGTAAATAAATATTGGTGGCATTTTTTGGTGGTGTATTTCCCCAGCTGTAGTCAAGCTGTTGAGTCATTCCCAAGTTTAGGGAGAAACTGCAAGGTGTTTGTAAGGAATAGATGAGAAAATTCATCCCATTAGGTACAATCAGATTTTTGCCAGAGTGTGCAGGAAACAGCATCAATCTCCCAAAAAACACTGGAAACATAAAGATGTAAAAGAGGAAGCGTCACAGGCAAGAGAGGAATAAATTGCAGGAGGGGGTTCAAGTTAAGGTGACAAACAATTTACAAGCATATCCTGTAAAGCTAGAAGCCAAAGCAAAATACGTCACATCTTCCAGCTCTGTCTGTGTTATATGGCTCCTTCACTGCTGCAATTCTCCTGTAATTTGCTCTATATTCACCAGTTCTCCAGAAGTTTTGTCTATATTTTCCTCTTGTTCATTCTTCAGTACTGCATGATTTTTTCTTTATTGTCAAGTCATTCTTTCAGCACTGCTCTTAGCTTTTTTCAATTACTGGAATCTCTGTTCATCAATTTTAAAGGAGCTCAGGGAGCTCATAAAAATAATTTTTAAAATCCATCGTTCTCTTGTAAATTAGCACTGCAAACATTCATTCATTCTTTCACTCATTCTACTACTTCACTAGTCTTCTAACCAAAAACTTCCTGAGTATTTTCTAGTTTTTGTCTCAATTTAAAAGTCGATCTTTGAAACTCTTCAACATACTGGTTTTTACTGCCTGGAATGTGAGCTGAAAGCACACAAAACTGAGCTCACCTCAACTTTCACTGAGTTAGCAAGAAAAATTCTCATTCACTTTCAGAGTATTTTAAGAATGACAATTCAACACTAACACTCTATAGTGTTATAGTCCACAAATGTGTGCCTCAAAACATTCCTGTGAATCTGAGAGGTTTTGCTGAACCAGTAGGGTTCCTTTCAAAACACCTTTGATCTTCAAACCTAGAGGAAAGTTTTAAAATTTAATCTGTCCTGTTTACGCTGCAACGATGACTGCCTTCACTGGCTGACACAGCATGGGCCGCAGCCACCTTGAGGGCTTATAATCCACCTTGATGCAATGCTGAAGTAGACTCACTGAAACCACAGAAGCACCTCCTCACACAGACTCCAGCATTGCAAAGCAGCCCTCAAAATGGCATTTTCAAATATCAAATACAGACAGCAAAGTTTCATTTTAAATAACCCATAGTGCTATTGAGAGTGTTGAAAGCTGCCCGGATATGAGCTGCCAGTGTTTCTAAAAGCCATAATTAGCCAGATTACTCAGGAAAATGATGAAAGTGATAAACTTGCCAATTAGCAGTCATTCAAACACAAAGACCTAAAGAAGAATGACTGCTTCACCAACTGGTTGGAGTATACCAGCACTGGAACTCCAACAAGCAGGAAAAAGCACTGGTCTGGCATAGTTTGGGAAAAACAACTCATCAAATGTCATGAAAAGGCACAGAAAAAAGGAAGGAGTAAGACTCCACAATTTCCTGACAATGTCCAGCCCCACATGGACTAGACCTCAGCATTAACCTCTCACTCTGGGAAATGACTGACAGAGCTCAGCAATGTTTGAAATATTAACATAAAGCATGTATAATTAATACAGTCCATCACCTGCAGTTTACAAAATAACATTTCTTACTGTAAATGCAGAGAGTATCATATGTAAACCTATGGCCAAAAGATAATACAGTTTAATTTAAGAAATCCTATTTCTTTCCATTTAGCCTGTACTGCCTAAACCAGACCCACCAATAATTTAAGGCATGTGCATCACCTTCCTCCTCAAAACAAACTTGTAAAAGTAGTTCTTAAGCCAATCAAGAACAATCAGAAGCCATTATACTCTAATATTATTTTGAATTGTCCTGTATGTTACCCTCTCTAACTCTTTTTACTTCACATACATTTCAGAGCAAAGACTAGGTCTGTGGCTGACCACAGTGAATTGCTCTTCTGTCATGCATGTATATATCTTTCACAATACTTCATAAATAGCACTTTGCAGTAGGTTCACAACAGTTTCTGAATTTCTTGCTTCTGGGGTCACTCTTCCTTACACTTCCAGCTTCTACCACCTAATTCCCCACACTTTTCCTGAATGACTGAAGAGCTCAGCGCGAACGGGTTTTCTGCAGCCTTACAGCAGTGTAACAAATAACTGAGTCTAGCCCAGCAAGCCATATAGCCAAGGGCTGCTGTCCTCAGAGGATGCACTTTACCAAACAGATAGTCATCGATACTTGCTAGTCTACAAGTGGGCAAAAAATAAAGCGTATTGATTCCTATTGCATTAAGTATCTGGATAAAGAGATGTGGCATAAAAAAAGTGATGGAAGACAAACTACAACCCACACTTCCTAACATCCATGAATTAATGTTAATGCACAGATTTATTTTTTTTTTATAAAAAGTATCCTGTAGTGTAGGTTTTGGTAGAAAAAGACTATAATAATTCATCTCTCTGATGCATGGAAATATCCAAATATCATAGAAAAAATATTTTTTTAAATGTTACATACTTTACATGTACAAACTAATGCAACATTCAGCATTTAGTACTGCAGCATTACTTCCATTAAATGAAGAAATTTTCCAGGGGGGCGAAGAAGAAGCCACAGTTCTGACTGAGAAGTTACTAACAATAAACTATTAGTCATTATAACTATCACTCTGTCATTACTGTAGCAATTAGGATAATAACTAAATACTTCAGCTACTAAGTCAGAATAAGAACTGGATTCACAAGCTAGAGCTTGATTACCAGAAGACTTTTTCCAGTATGGAAAACTGAGCACAGAGATTTTCTTTAATCAACCCAGAAGATTTTTTTCCAATACCTATCCTCAATTAACAATCTTTAATCACAGGTTGCATTTACACTATTTACATTTTCTGTTACTAAGTCTCATTTTAAAATATATGCTTTGTCTGTGAATCTCTATTAATATAAAAATCAATATCTAAGCCATAAAATGCAATCTCTAATTTCACATAATGTAACGACAAATGCTAACTCAGGATGACCAGTAGCTTCGCCCATTTAGTGACATCAAACACAAAGAAACTACACTTGCACTACATTTCCACTGATAACAGAGACATGCCAATGGACTACCTTTCACCCAGAAGTCTGTTCCAGCGTATTAAAACTTTCTGGCTAGAAGAATCAGACACCATCATCTGTGCTGATGAAACTCATCAACTGTGCATTCAGCAAAACTGCATCAGCAGCACATGTTTGAGACACACCAGGAAGAAGGCCCATGCCCAAGTTAGAAAGAAGTCAGGATACCTGTATCACGATGCATGTTTGTGGTGTATGTGAATAGACTTACTGAAGACAGCTGAACAGCTACTATTAACCTAGATACAGACTAAAAACACTTCTAATCAGTATTGAATACCTAATCATCAACATAAATTAATCAGAATTTTCTACCCAGTACAGACTGAGAGAAGGTAGTATTAAAAAAAAAAAGTAAGAATTAACCACAGGACCACAATCAGTTTTTTTTTACCATCAGCTGGTTCATCTTTACATTTTAAGGATGTTTTAAAGTATTTAATAGAAAACAGCATTAACACCTATTATAGGTATTGCCTTTATTTAAAAATAGCAATTCTTTTCTTTTGCAACTTCTTTCAAGATTTAAATTCTTATAACCAGATAAACATCAATATAAAACATTATTATTCTAAACAGAATTTCACAGTTTGCAGCACTGGTCAAAATAATTCAGTAAATTTAGAAACTATCCATAATAATAATGAACTACATATTTAAGCCACCTTGCATCATCAGTTCCCAAGCAGAACACATTAGTGAGTGATAGCACTAATGAGAATGCACTAAAGCTTGATATTGCTTTTCATAATTAGAATTATTTTGTCAGTCATTTTAGGCCAAGTATTTAAGAGAGAAAATTAAAAATATTGCAACAACCAAAATCCCAAAACCTTGTAGGACTTTTTCCTCATTTCTCATGAATGTCATTTTTCTTGTGTATCTGCATTTCTCTGCAGTCTTCCCAAGAATGGCATCACAGCAAGAGAATCACAACAAAAAACTGACTACAAACAAAAGTAGAAGGAGGCTCTCTAGCTAGAAACCTTTAGCAAGATACTGAATTCATTCTTACATAGCTATCGTTTTCCAAATCAGGTTTCAACTATTCATTTTAGATAGCATTTTACAACTGCTCTTGAGTCTATTTATATTCTTTGACCACTCATTTTGACATACAGTTAAGTAAAATACAGCTGAAAAAATTAGCGATTATATTCTCACCGGTTTACTGTAAAAGAAACCGAATATACCCAACGTAATTTGTTCTCTGCTAAAATTACACTTCCGTGGTTAGTTACTGAGTTTTCTTATTAGGTCACATATACTTAAGAGCACTGATATCCCACTAGTTCATTTTACTGACAACAGAACATTACCTCTCCCTGTTCAAGGCTTTGTACAAGAAAAAAACCTAACATATAGAAATGTTTCTCCAATGATCACCTCTTGGCTACCCAAGGGCAATTTGGTTAAAAATGCATGCTGATACAGACTGAAAAAGAAGCAACCCTCAAGAAGTAGGGGTTGTCGTAACCGATTATCAGTTTGGATTAGGAAGAGAAAGTTATAGCTAAAGGAAAAGGGAGGGCTCCTCATCTGGAGTGTCATTCATGGAGTCTGAACTTTCTTTCCTCTGAGGAAAATGCCTGGCAGTTACACACTCAAGTCCTTTTAGGACAAATCATATTGTTCTTAATCATAGAATCATTAAGGTTGGAAAAGACCTCTAGGATCATCAAGTTCAACCATCAACCCAACACCCCCAGGCCTCCTAAACCATGCCCTGAAGTGCCACGGCTACACGTTTTTTGAACTCCTCCAGGGATGGTGACTCCACCACCTCTCTGGGCAGCCTGTTCCAGTGCCTGACCACTCTTTCAGTAAAGAACTCTTTCCTAATATCCAATCTAAACCTCCCCTGACGCAGCTTGAGGCCATTTCCTCTCGTCCTATCGCTTGTTACTTGGGAGGAGAGGCTGACGCCTGCCTCACTACAACCTCCTTTCAGGTAGTTGTAGAGAGCGATAAGGTCTCCCCTCAGCCTCCTCTTCTCCAGGCTAAACAACCCCAGCTCCCTCAGCCGCTCCTTGTAAGACTTGCTTCTCTTCTCACGTTTCTGGAAGAGCTGGCTGTTAAGTGACAAACAAAATCCCTTATTCTTTAAAGTCACCTGTAAGTGCAGGTTGCCTATTCTCACAGCACTGTCTCTTCTACAAGTCCAGAGTCTCTGCAGAAGAAATCAGGAAAGACTGAGAGGATTCGGGAGCAACAGGAAGAGCATGCCCAAGTGGATTCACGATCTCTGCATCTCCCTTCAGGGTTCCCCCTGGCAGGACTACAAACCCCTGTAGTCACAGAGGAAACCCTGCAAATACGTAGTACTGGTGGTGTGCTGGCCTGCAGGGAGTACTAGAGCCTTCGCAGAAATGCATCATTTCTGAGCAGTTCATTTTATCACTCATGACTATTTTGTGTCCATTAAATTTGAAAGTAGCTCCTTGGCCTCTTCAATGAGTGGATCTAATATACGCTATTCTTTATATAATAACAAGAGAGAAAGATTATGAATTAAACCTCCTGGATGTTATCATGAGAGATTACAATCTAAATCACTAATTTTTTCTTAATTTGATGTACAGTACAATGTAATATTTTATGTTGATGACGGCCAGTCCACCAAGAGGTTTTCAGTGAACCACTGCATACAAAGCAGTGATAAACATCGAAGTCTCAAAAGTAAGGCTCTATATGATCAAAACATTACGGAATAAAGCTTTAAATCAAACTCTGCATTTATAAAATAAATGGAAAAATTCCCCATGAACTTAACAAGAGCAGAAAGAATTAGCAAGTAGTATGAGAAAATCTGTGGTAAATTTAACCACAGCATTAAAACTCAGCATTTTCTTCATTTAATACAATACTTTCTTTGTATAGGCTGAAAATATAAAATATTACTGAGTATATAAATCTCAAAACAGAAATAACTGTAGGTGGTCTGGAACAAGTAAACGCTGTATTTATACAAGTACAGCATTCAGCAAGCATCTATCAATATTAGTCAGTCATTGAGCAGGTTCCCTGCACTCTAGTACACTGAATATGTGCCTGCATAATTATGGCTTGTTTGCATGACATCTGGTGGGGAAAAAATACCACATCTGATACAAAAAAACCAGCAATATTTTCATAAAACAAAAAATCCCAGTGGAACAGGACTGTTGTGTCCTTTTCATAGCAAGTAGCCTCACATCAATACAATCCAGTCAGCCTAAAGTATCAACTGTATCAGATCTCCAGAACAGAAAATAAGTAGATATGCAGTTAAACACAATTTCCTGAGAGCTGTAAAATTAAATTTCCTTCAGCTCCTTGTGCCTATAGAAAATACAAAACTCAGGTACTGTAAAATGCATGCAGATGTTTGCTGTTAAGTAAATCAATTTATCACTTAAAGATCTGACCAGACAGCCTAAGGCTTTCGTTGCTTAGGGGCATTTTATATATGCATAGTCCTAATAAATCTGCCTGAGAGCTGTACTGTACACATTATTCCTAAGAATAATGTAACTTTATTACTGTTTGCTCTACAGACAAGTCCTTCTCCTCTATTCTCTTCTCAGTGTCATTGTATTAGAATTAGAGTACCAAACCTTGTTGTCTGTAACATTCTCAACAGTAAGAAAACAAAAAGTGAATCCAAATTAAAATGAAAATTAATCTAAAGGGGGAGGGGGGACATTGTTGTACTACACTCTAAAAAATATCTCTGTTCTTTGCTTATATTAAATCAAGAGGAATGTGAAGCAAGCAAATGTCCTTTTCTGTTTTGGTTTGCAAACCCAAAAAAAAAATCCCACCCTAAAGATCCACTTTTCCACATGGCTGTTCTTTTTCATTTTAATTCCATCCCTTTAAGAAAAAAAAAAATCACTTCAAGAAAACATTCCACAAATCCACAAATGTTATGTTAATTTACAATAGCTGATGAACAGATGTAGAAAAAAATATCTCTGTAGCACAATGCAATGGCATTCAAAGGGATTTGAGTTATCTTAGGACAGGAAATAGTAGAGATACATTTCACAGTGATCCACACAAACATCACTCCCTTGCATTCTGGGCCAGGCTGCTCCGAGCAAATTTGTTCGGAACTGGCTCAAATACCTGAGCACTGTGCCATGTCCTATATGAGCTGTGTCCCATTAACATACCCATAATTCCACTTTTATCTTCTGCATTACTGACCTCTTCCCTCTCCCAAAAACAAAGGCTACTTTTACATAGCCCAACATTAAAGTCAGCAGTATGAACAGAGAGAAGGCCAAACTCCAAAACTTAGATTCCTACACGTATTTGATTGGCTCTGATTTTCAGGATCGGGCTCTGCAAAACACTGCAGATCTTCACATCTTAGTACACAGGATTATTAATCCTGCAGAATGTAATGTCCTGCTTGATGCCTGTTTCTATGTAAGTATATGTATGTATTTATATTTACAAGACAGTTTATATAGTTAAATAATTTTTCAGATTTTTTTAGCATGAAAAGCCTGTTTGTCTGTATGGGGTGGAGACAATATAATTTTGAACATGTTTCTGTCCTAAGTATTTATTTCGGTAATAAGATCTAGTAAAACAGAAATATAATCTACCTTCAGTGGTTTCAAGCAAGACCACTATGTGTAAATCTAGCAGGAAAAGAGAGAGGTGTCTGAACTTTCAGAAAGAACAAAGCAAAACTTCTCCACAATCAGAAACACCATGGGTTACGGCAGAAGCAGAGTAATTCCTGTCGAGTTCCCCTCAATCGTGGGATTTAAATGCATTTTACCCAAGTGTGTGAAACTCATTAACCACGTGAAAAAAGAATAGTCTCTGATACTAGCTGTATCAGCTTAAGAAATCTACCCTCAGCATTTCTTCTTGCACAGTGTGTAAGCAGACAGCATACAGACTTGGAGCAAAGCAACAGCACGTTTTTCTGTTTGAGCTGAACAGTCACTTCTGCTGCAGCAGCAAGCTGCAAACAGCATCACCAGGCAGCTCTTCCAGTTCACTGACAGTGGGTCTTCTACTGCAGGCCTTCCTTCCTCTAAGGACTGTGTGCCACTGACATACAAACCACGACAGCACTGCCTTAACAGCATGCAGTTACAGGATGTAAACTGCCTATTTATAAAAAATAAGTTCCAAATGGGAGAAAGCTTTTAATGCTTTACAATGTAAAATACCAGTCATCAGAAACAGGAAGGTTCAACATATAACAATTCAAAGGCTGCAAAGGTTATAATAATGAATCTACCTCTGAAAGCAGCTGTGAACCTCTCTAATTAACATAGCATTCTTAACAGCATTTACTGAAAGATAGTAACAAAAAACTCTTAACTTTGCTCACAGTATGTTGAATTTGTGAAGTTTTCTGTCCTTCTGGACTTAGTTCCTGAATCTCCTTGGACTCATTTACCCCAGAAAGCCACATAAACTGAGTGTTCATCACAGAAAAAGGATCCAGAAAATGCTCACAGCACTGCACCGAACACTGGGTATTCAGAGAAAGCTGAGAGGTTGCAGATGGCCATAACTCAAGGAACCCCTTCCCAAGGAGGACAGGAAGATGAAGGAAGGCATTGCAATCTTTTGTTTAAGGCTTTAAATCCACACATTTGGATTTGGATGGAGAACAAAGGAGTTCTCCTTCCACTTTGTATTTTCATAGCTTATGATTGTTCCTCCCTGGGACTGCCAGTGGGCTAGAGAGATGATGAGGGTGGTTGAAGGCTCTGTGAAGAAGCAAGCCTTAGGAAAGGGAGGGAGTTTTGCTTTGTGATCCTTGGAACTTAAACGTGGGTGTTTGGTCTGGCAGGGAATCTGGAATTCTCCAGCACTTTTGAGTCTGCAGCCGTGGATGGACCCATGAAAACTGCTGTCAGAAAACTCTGCTTCTCAAATATGTGCGGTTTCCCATCTGTGTACGTCAATATTGGCAAAACCACTCTGGCTTTCTTTGAAACTATGATATTCCAGGTCCAATCTCCTTTTTAACAACTAGCCATCTTCTACATTCAGAACTTATGTGCAAGCCACGTAGCTCACCTCCCACCTTTGGCAAACAGAATAAGTGAAGAACATCACTCCAGCATTTTTTCATGAAATAAGTTCATATCAGGCTAAAGGATTTTTTTTTCCCCCCTCCTATTTATAAAACACAAAGAAAAACTGGATTTGGGGTAAAAATTACTCATGTTTAGACACCTGCTCAAGTATTTCAACCATTATCATAAAATGGTAGTACCAGAGCCAAGATACCTTATAACAGATACATGATACAAATTTCTAGATATTTCCTGTAGCTGAGCATGTTTACCTAGTACCAACATCTGCTACAGTTCCAACAGTGACACTAGCTACTGAAAGCACAGCAAAAAAACAATTGTCTCAGTTAAAAGATTGAAAAGCACTACACATATCTCTTCAACACTTTTCTAGATGTCAGTCCAAATCAGAACATCATTAATTATTTCCCAGCTTCCCAGTAACAAATGATAGCATCTTTGGGACCTACCCATTCAACAGCTGAAAACCAGCTTTGCCTTTGAAGACATTATGGCCTATCAGCACAAGTAAGCTGTCTATAAAAAGCAAGCAGCAACACAGTTTAGGAGAATAATCATAGACATATCGGCATCAGCAAAGCTAGCAACATAATGCTGTAGAAATAAGACCCAGGGATGCTTATGAGCCAAAAATCAAGAGTAGCAAAAAGCTCAACAATTGCTCAGTGTTTAAGGCTCTGAAAAATTTACATTTTCAATTTTGGCTGGAGCAATACAAACCCTGAGCCATAACTGCATCTTAGCAGAACAGACCTAGACGTAATAAATATGGTTACCAGCAAATGCAAGGTTTTTGTCAGGGCCCAGAGTGCTCTAACAGGCCTTAATAGCCCTCACTAGCCTCACCTGGTGCCCCACCCACACCCCCTCCCTATGGGTCCAGGAGTCCCATTTAAACCTCATCCTGTGCCTTCAGGCTCTGCCTGAGCTCTGCTGCAGGACCAAGCTATGGGCTGCCCTTGGGTGCCCCCACCAGCCCTGCTCGGTGGGACAGGCCCTGCTGGCGAGGTCCCTGACAGCTGTGTGATCACACTCAGCTCCTGGCTCCACAGCCCCTAGGAAGGAGCTGGTCCTTGCTGCTTCCTAACGCTTTTTTTTTTTTTTTTACCACCTCAAATTTTCATTCCTGTTATGTGCATTTTCAGTGTTAGTCTGACATCAAGAGAAGATTTGCAGGCATAGAACCGAGGTCAAAAGGATTAGGAGTATTTCTTTAGACAATGCTACATCTAGGATGCCTGACTACTGAGCAAACCTTTTAAACCACATATATCGGTTCATGTGCCAGTACAGCCAATGACAACACCGTGGATTCTCTGGTCACCTCTATTAGGTATACTTCAAAACTACAGAAAACCACAGAAATCAAAAAGGCTGAAATATAACTTGTTTTTTCCTCCCAAAGAAACAAAACCAGTCGAGCCATGAGGGCAGAAATTTTCAAAAAGAGCTAGTGGTCTGAAGATCTTAATTTCTGGGTGCCCAAAAATGAGACAATTTAAAATGTACTTTTTCTGCATCAATTCAAAAGTAAATCTCTTTACAGTCACTCCATTTCACTTAAGAATTGAGTTGTCCAATCAATTATGGAAATATTTGCTTGTAAGAAAGGTCCAAGAGCAACAAATTAGTACCATTTCTACTGACTAGTGCCTTTTCACATTTTCTACATATTTCAAACCTAGAAAAAGTGCTAATCCTCCATTAAGCCAGGAGTAACAAAAAATATTTTACTGGCCAGAGAAAACATTTTTGCCTTCTAACCTATTGACTCATCATATCACTTATTAGAGCAGATGTTCACAAATTAAATGGCAACAAAATAACAATTTCTTCTAGAAGATACTCCAAAGCATTAAATCTTGCTGTTTCCCTCTTTTACTGAAATCTTTATAGCATTTTTGTGATCTGTAAGTCCTGAATAGTAGCAGTGCTTATAAGTAACTACTAGAAATAAATGTATACAGAACTAAATTGCTATACAATACCTCTACTGTACTCTCTGCAGTAGGAGAGACTCTTGCTAGAATAACATTTATCTAAGCTTGTCATTGGCACACAGTAAAATACAATGATGCCCTTTAAACATGCAGTCAAAAATCTTTTCTACGCCTTCCCTGTGATGAAACCATATTTTTCTCAGTACGTGTATCTGCAGCTAATATTTAACAGAAAAGCTACTGTTCCTTAGCCTCCTTTAACCTGAAAAATATGCAAGATTTCTGCTTTATAATAATGCCTTGCCATTTTGAATGCAAAGAGGGATCATCTCTGTTCACACTTGAGACCTGAAAAATATTCAATGTCTGAAATTCCTGATGAATCCAGGGCAAATTGAGGGCCCCTCAATGGAACAAAACTTATTTACCCTGAAATGTACAGTCTGTGGAATGTATAACTTGTTGGAATACAAATATACCTTACTGTATTTGGACAGAAAACCAAAAGGTACCTTGATTTCACATCAACAGTCCTTTGCCGTTTTCTGTATTGTCTCCACTGTGCAACAAGAATCTGACACTGAATGACACCCTGAATTCATTACAAAGCTGTACCAATAGGAAGACAACAAAAAGCAGAAATCAAAGTTCATTCACATAGTGGGTGAACCACATCAAGGACAGATATCATGGGCTCCGACTGAAAACAAACCTCCGCTGATCTAAATGGAACAGAAGTGAGAAACATGGTTGAATCTACAGTGCAGGGCAAGCATGTACCACAGTGCGTCGAGCAGGCTTTGTCCCTCGATCGTACAAGGCAGAAGAGAAAAGGGAACACTGTCTCCCCATCCATGTGGTTGGATTTCTTTCCAAAGCATATCGCGGGGTGTTGCTCACCTAGCAATGAAGATAAACACACAGTGAAGCACACTGGAACATCCCTCCTCTACGGCGTAAGTCTGCATCATTATCATATCAATATAAATACAGACAAGGAAAAGCAATTGTCTTCTCAGTTGTCATACAGTGCAATACTAGGTAAAGCACTGGCTGTTATTGACACAAGAAATTTTAGATGACTTCAGCACAAGAGCATTGGACTCAAAGCCAGCATACTTAAAACAAATTAAAAATACGGGAGTGATACTGATCGTGTCTTATTTGATTTTCTGAATTGAAAGCTCCCATTCATGTCCAGGATGATAATTTCAGGGTCAGTGTATGTTCTCCCACTGAAACTGCTTGTGTAAGAAGTGTTCAGACTAAATAAATAAATAAAACCCTTAGCTTATTCTGACTGCTAAGAACAGAAAAAAGTATCTATCTAAAATTAAAGGTGCCTTTGATACACCTCATTGAATCTATCCATCCCTACTCTCAACACAAATGCCCCAGGAACATTCAAACAAGAGATTAAAAACAAGAGAGACCTAAATCTATCTTGAATATGTGCTGTCACTTCCTACTCTCCTTCAGGAATCACTGTAACGCTTGGGAAACCTGCTCCACCACAGTCTTCCTTTTGACCCTAAGCAAATCACTTGGTCCCAGATTCAGGAAGCATTTTGCAACCTAATTCCTACTGAAAAGAACAGAAGTCAGGTGTCTAAAAGCACGTTTTGTGAGTGCGGACCTGAGTCCCTCTGTAGCTTAGGAACTAGCAGACTGGAGCCTTTGAGACCTCCCTGTCCAAAAGGGTTACATGGTATTTCAGAGCAAATAATTTAAAAACTGTTCTGCACTCAGATAGGAGAGTTGTGGTAGGAGCATGGATTTACCGGACAAGCTAAAAACTTCACAGCACCCTCTCCCACCCCACTTGGTACTGCCCAGTGTAATGAGCATCTTCCCAATTGCATGATGCAGCAGCAGTAGCTGACCCAAGATGCAGCTGCTGCTGCCCCTGAGATCACACAGAATCTGGAGCAGACGCACTGCATGAAGTACCTCTCTTGCAGCTGAAGATCTGTTCAACCAATTTGCCCCCAATTTGTTTTCAATGGCAATACCAAAAATGCACAAGTGAAGGAAAAAAGTTTTTACTTACCTACTTTCCCTCAATTAGAATATTTTATCATATTTTGACATGCAATTTAAGATTTCTCTTCTTTCCTTCTTATAGACTTATGTATTTATTTTCCAAAGAACCTGTTGCAAAAAAGGTCTCAAGGTACATTATAATTTTACAGAAAATAATTAAAAATAAAAATTAATTCAACCATCTCAGTACATACTGCTTTAATGAGTTTTCCTTCAGAATTAATGTCATCAGAGTCCTGAACACACAGAAAGCATGGTAGCAATATGTAAAGTTTCGTGTTTGTACCTGGTTGCCAGGTACAAAACATTTATGCACTTTAACCCAGAATTAATTTGTTGATTGCTTTTTCCACATTAGATGATCTCTGTGGAAATGAAGGAATGTTCATGTTTAAAAAATTGCCAATTTTTCTACAAGCATTTGTTTCAAACAGAGGTGCACAAATATAGTAAATCTATAAACTAGATCCTATTCGCTGCAAAATCGGGAGCATTTGATCATTCAGTTATAGCAACAGGAAAATGCATACCCTGTCCCATGTCCACAGATGTTATAGGCTGTCATTTAGGTTTATTTAATAAGAAGAAAAATATGTAATTGATATGCTGGATATTACAGATATATTTTTTTAAAAAATCTTTGCTTTTATTTGTTACTGTCTCATGCCAATTAATTAAAAAAAAAAAAGTAGGCCTGTATTTATAACTGGACACAATGATGATAAGAAGTAATAAGGAACCAGTAAGAAATAGTTCAGGGAAGCTAGTGACACAGTCTAAAGCACCATGGATAGTTCATATTTAATTTGAGGACTATCAATAAAGTGTAAAGCTTATCCTAAAAATTAATTTATACTCAGAGTTAGTTTTACAAGTCCAGGATCACCAGAAAGACACATTTCATTTTTCAGTGCTGTGCAGAAAAGACTTTCCACAAACTAGTTACGCATGGAATAGACTTTCTGGTATTTTGCTGGTTTTCCATAGCACATTTATCCTACATTTATCCAAATATGAAGAGGAAGTATTTCATATTCTTGGGTAGCTTAGCACTGATTTTCCATATCCCAACTCAAATGACTTTCAACACCGGAAAGCATACTTGACAGGAACTTTCCATGTCAGGAGTTACAAGATAATGATCCTTTATTCAAGGTTATGGCCTGATCCCAAACTCTTTGCACACCAGTATGATGAAAAATCATTTTCACATTCCAAAGCTATTTGAATAGTTTTACTGACTGAAAACACACTCAAATCCCATTTTTTATGACCACAAACAGTCCATAATGCCTATTAGTATTCCCAACCACCAAGAACACTGTTGTCCTGAATTAGATGTAATCATGATAGCAGTGGGTTTTTTCATTCCCTTGATCTCCCAGATTTACTCTGCATTACACGGTCATCACAGAAATGGACTTTACACAAGAAAACTATGTAAACAGAAGAATTTTCCTTCAAATACAAACAAAAAATAAATACATTTTCCATCAAATGGAATTGGCCTCCTGTGGAATCATTCTGAGAAAGCTTAAGTGAACACTAAAACACTTCACCAAGAACCCTGACGCGATGACACAACACTTCTTTTGATACAAGTTTCAGCATCCAGGCTGACATTTTCAAAGAGTCAATGTAACATCAGAAAACTCCATGACTATAATAAAAGAAAAAAAAAATATGGATCTCTGAAGTCAGGCATTAAATCTAATACTTCAGCTGACAAAACTCTCTCCTTATGAGTCTGGCCTTGGCACTTAAGATTGCTATAAAAAGACTTATTAATTGCTTTAAATAAGTGCCAGGACACAGTTAAGTATCAGCTTATATTCAAAATCTGATTTGATGCTGCTGTGATTCCATGAATTCTAATGGAACTCCTCCAAATTTTTCACCACTGCGAGTGAACCTGAAATATCAAAATATCTCATTTGCATTATTTTTAGCTGAAATGTATGTCAATGTGAAATCATTTGAACTACATTAGTAGAACTAAAATGATCCCTGGTGTAACTCCATTCACGTCAGTTACATCAGGAATGCATTTCACCACTATAATTTAAAATGTAAAATGCCCAAGTGACAATAAAATTCTTTTTCTGAGAGTTGTTAGTATCCAGTAACACTGGGAAAGCTCTAACAGAAGCAGTAGTAGTAATCTGGAGCCATAACAGCTCAAATACAGGGTTTCTCTGGCACACAGTTTCAACCGAAGTCATACTTAATGGAAATTTCTGTTTCTTGTTAAGCACTTGGGATCTTTGGGTTTTAGCATGTTAGGGGTAGGGCTTTGGCATTTCCAGGCTGTGTTGTAACTGACTGGACTGATAGGTAGTTGAATAATTAAATTTTAAGCCAGCCCAAGTAAAGGTATTTGCTTCCATTCCAGAATGCACAATTCTTTCTGTGAATCAGAACGGTCTGCCAAACTGATAGCACAATCTCACGTTAAGCTACAGTAATTCTTACTTATCATGACCAAGTACATAGGTTTATCCACTGCAGGAGGCAGAGCAGGCTCCACTGTTACCTTAGGATACGTCTCCACAGTACTGCAGTATGGAGTGCTGATGCACCCGGAACGTTGCTCTGCCAACTGCTACCGGGCCCTGCCTTTTCCTTCAGAGAGTAAGGTACTGCTATGATCACAGCATAATGCAGACATTGCCACGCTTGTTTTAAATTAAAAGGTTGTGTACTGGTAGCAGAACAGCTGAACGACTTGAACTGCTTTAGCAGCTACCTCATGCTGAGCTCCATGTCCACAGTGTGAACATATTCTAAAAGTTATTCAAAGTTTTCTTCCTTATTTCCATTAGCAATCTAAAATTCCACCTTTTATAAACCACCTTCCCTTTCAACCAGTCAATACTGCAAACACGTACTACTTATTTTCTGTAAGTTCTTTATTTACTTAGTACTTCTTTTACTCCTACATTCTTGCCATGATCCCTGGTATTATATGGTCTCTGGTATTACACAGAACTACTAGCAAGCTAGCTTACAAGAGAACCCTTATGCTCTTTACATCATTAATTACTAGTTGTTAAAGAAACACTTTCAGTTACAGATTTTTGCCAGATTTTACAGAACACTCATCCTCACTGCTGATATTCTCCCTGTAGAAAAAAGTATTTAGTACATTTAATTCATGTGAGCTACAACAAAATGCAATATTCAGTTCTGCCTATGTATAAAATTACTGAGTTGTTTCATTCAAAACATAGTTGGAATTAATATCACCACACTAAAAACGAGCTTTGTTTAATGCTTCACATCAAAAATATAGTGGAGCCTGCTCTATGATTTTAAATTAGGAATCAGACATTTACACACAAGTTTTGAACCAGGGCTCACCACAACGCAGTCTTTTGTGTGTGTCTTGGTTTTTATTAGTTCTTCTGCAATGCAAAAGAGGACAAGCAGAGAAACTTTTCAAAGAGGCGATTCACAGGAAATCCATGAAGGCAAAAATCAACCATTAAAGAAAAACCTATGTCTATGGCTCTGTTCGGTACCACTGGATGCTGCATACAGCAAACAATGCTTATCTTATAGATTATGCATAATGTCATGGGTGCCCAGTTCGGGATGCTTTTATTGTCACTTTTCAGCTCCAAAACTGTAAGTCAGTCACTAACTCATTCTCCCCCTGCAAAAATCATCTAGTCAGCTTTAAATGAATATTGCAAAACTACTGTAAAACAGTAGTGTTAGTAAGCCCCTTTTTCTCCCACAATGGCCTGTCCCAGCCCTTAAAGTGCATATGCCACTTTGGTTCAAGTTTTGTAATCTGGAATGTTCCACAGTGCCTCTTCAAAAACAGTTCCAGTTTAATTGTGCCTTCCCTAGGTATTTATAAGTCTGAAAAAAATGTCTGTTCTGAATCTATTATTTATGTTATATGCAGCAATATCTTACCTATTTCATTCTGGAGTCTGGAATGTGCTGTAGGCCAGATAATCTTTACCTACCTTAATCTCCTAGGAAAGGCAATGGAAGTTTCTGACACACAGTAAAATACAGCTGGCCTACGAATCAGTGAAAAGATACCATGGAATGTTTTCTCAAGGACTGCATTGGACCCAACATGTTCATTTTGAATCCCAGAATGCCTATTTTGGATCTTCAATGTTGCTTCAAATACACATGGGTGAAAGCTGTAATTAAGGGAAAATGCAGCACCAATAATAGCATGTTAAAAGTTAGCAATTCTCAATTGTCAGTACTGTAACAACCAAATATCTTATTACTTCTACCTTCTCCTCCCATACATTGAGTTTCTTCAATACTGACAAAGTGCATGTACTAATCATAGACTCTGAATGTTAAATTAACCAGGAAAAAGGTATAAATTAGGTTGGTATTTCTTGAGGGCATCAGTAGAAAACACTGATTTCAAATAATTTTGATTATAAAATTTTACTTCACAATCCTTTTCCAGATCACAGATATTCATAATTAAAAACAGTATGGAATTAATGTAATGTTAGCTGTTTCGCCATCAGCAACACATAAAGAAAAAAGAAACAATAAAATAGGATGATGCAGAATTCACTCTTCCAATGATTGTCATTGAACTATTACATTAGTAAACATTCACAGTATGAAGTCTCTTTCAATATATCTCCAGCATATAAAGTAGTGCAAAAAAGCATTCCAGTCATTTTGCCTTTGCAGTCAGACCAGGTTAAACAATTCCCTTACTCCATTTCTTTCATTATTAGACAACAAATGCTGCAATGCCTCCAAAGAGAGTTAAAAAAATAAACAATTTCTGGAGGATCAGCAGCCTGTTCAAAGTAAATTTCCAGTTAAAAACGAGCATTATAGATTTCAAGAAAAAAATTTAGATCTATCCTCTGTAGAATATCTTTTTACAATAAATTTACCATTTGAAAAACAATGACTATGGTATCCAATGATTTATGGTAGCTGCTATTAAAGCACTGATAAATAGATAAATGACTACCAAACTTCATTGCTTCTTACATAGTAAATACCTCTGAATGCCAACTTTTACCACAGAGCTGTTATTAGTGATGTCGACAGTTCATGCACCCACTTTAAAACTGACTTGGTTTTAATAAATTTTTCAGCCTCATGTGCAAAACACTTGCATTCTAATAAAAATATAAAGTCTGAAATGATATCAGAACTAGCAATCCCTTCCTCAAGTTATACCACTTACTTGATATGTAATACAAGTTTAGCAATGCTTTTTATTTGTATTTAACCATTAAATGGCATACTACTGTATGCTGTGGACTCTTGTTTGCATATTTCATTATTTTCACTGCACTCTTTAATGCATAAATATATTTGGAAACGTTCAAAATTACACATCAGTTTCCACAGAATTTGAATTTACACAGTTTTTCTTCTCTGACTCACTGCTATTTCCCGTGTCCTGACTTTTTTTCTGCTTTACACAAAGAGATTCTTTAACTCCTTCTTCCATCTCCAAATATTCTGATTTATCCTCTGTGGAAGAAGATGACGAGCTTCTAAATTTCTTCAGTAAATTAGTTGGGAGGTAAGGGCAACTGACTGCATTTTGCATCAGCTGCGTTTGTTCTTCATTCTCAGTCTCTCTGTGGTAGAAATAGTTAAAATTGGAAACAATCACTGGCACTGGTAAAGCAATGGTTAACACTCCCGCAATGGCACAGAGGGACCCAACTATTTTCCCACCCACAGTTATGGGTTTCATATCCCCATAACCAACTGTAGTCATGGTCACTACAGCCCACCAAAAGGCATCTGGGATGCTTTGAAAATGGGTGGCGGGCTCATCAGCTTCTGCGAAGTAAACAGCACTGGAAAACAAAATGACTCCAATAAAAAGAAAAAAGATGAGGAGGCCGAGTTCCCTCATGCTGGCCCTGAGTGTATGACCCAGGATCTGCAAACCCTTGGAGTGCCTGGAGAGTTTGAAGATGCGAAACACCCTGACCAGACGGATGATCCTCAGGATGGCAAAAGACATGGCCTGTTGACCATTGCTGCCCTGCTCCTGCGCCAGGTCAGTGCCCAGAGTAATGAAGTAAGGCAAGATGGAGACAATGTCTATGATGTTCATGATGTTCTTGAAGAAGTGTGCTTTGCTTGGACATGCAAAGCAGCGCACTGTAAACTCAAAGGAGAACCAAATGATGCATACTGTCTCTACAATGAAAAAAGGGTCATTGAAGATGGTGTGCTCCCCAGCATCCAGGTGAAGTGACTCATTGGAAATCCCCTTCCCTAAGCTCAGGGACATGACGAACTCTTTGTCATCTCTGAACTCTGGCAAAGTCTCCAGACAAAAGATGACGATGGAGATCAAGATGACCAAGACAGAGACAATGGCAATGCCTCTGGCTGGACTAGAGCTCTCCGGGTACTCAAACAGCAGCCAAACCTGCCTCTTAAACTCATTCTCCGGCAAAGCTTTGTCCTCTTCCTCTTTGACAAACCCTTCATCCTCCCTAAACTTGAGCATGGCCTCCTCCCCAAGTTGGTAGAATTTCACCTCCTCAGTGAAGATGTCAAAGGGTACATTGACTGGCCTCTTCAGCCGGCCACCACTCTGGTAGTAGTACAGGATGGCATCAAAGCTGGGCCGGTTCCTATCAAAGAAGTATTCATTCCTGAGAGGGTCAAAGTATCTCCCTCGCTTCGCTGGATCGCCCAACAATGTCTCTGGGAACTGAGCTAATGTCTTCAGCTGGGTCTCAAACCGCAGTCCTGACACGTTGATTACCACACGCTCACAACACTCGTACTCACTGTAGCGAACAGAGCTGTAACCCCCAGGGCCTCCACCATCATCAGGTGGCTGGTCCGAGTATGAAAACTCATCCTCCCCATAGTCATCACTGTAGTAGAGCTTTCCTTCTTCCTCATCATCTTCATCCTCATCTTCATCCTCCTCTTCCTCCTCACTCAAGTCCTTCAGTATTCTCTCTTCAGAACCACTGAGAGGCAGCAGCTCAGAACAAGGGAAGGAGGCCCCACACTCCCTACTTCCCAAGTGGTGGCTCCTCTTTTTCCCTTTCTTCCGCCTCTTACCACTCTGGCGGTGGGGCATGCTGCTGCGTGACGCATTCCCACCGTGAGAGGAGGATGCACCTCGACTCTGTTCCTGATGGTAGTGATGATATGGTCCACCTCCACCTGTTGCCCCACCTTCTACTGCTGCTGTTGCTGCTGCTACGGCCGCGGCTGCTGCGGCTCTTGAGTGTGCCAGCCGCTCTCTCTCTCGGGCCCGAGCTTGGACCGCATATCCATAGGGCATATGGCTGTTGCACCCAGAGCTATCTGCACTCACCATTGCAACCTCCATTTTGAAACTCCTTTTTTTTTTAATCACAATACTAAAAGGTTTTGTTTTATTTACAGCGTAACTTTAACTGGGAAGTTCAAAGCCATTTGCATTTGGAGGACAGTCCCTTAGACATAGAGCAGGGCAACATAGTTGTAACACTGAACCTATGTTTTGGAAAACCACAGGTCTGCATTTTCTTATTGTCCGGAACGGTTGACACAAACTACTGTTTTGCTAATAAGAAAAGATGAACCTCTCAGATTGAACCAGGGAACAGCTGAGGCCTTGTTCTTCCATCCACCAAGCCCCTTTATTTTTATTTATCTCCTGTGGCTATCACAGATCTGATCAGAATCATGACTACCTTGCAGGCTACAAAGACTGCATTCATGAGGAAAAAAATATGCAAATCAAAGGGTACCTGCTCTCCACAGATGATTTTAGTTCATCATTGCAACCAAATGCAAATAGTCTCTTTCCTCATAATTTGTTCCTGGTAATGCTTTGGCCTAGCAATCTTATTGTTTAATATCATTACTTGGGGAGTTGAAGTTAATTCCAGCCATCACTTTATTTACACAGTGAGGAGGTCTTTGCAAATCCTTTCTTCAGCCTGTCAGTGTCTCAAACCTGGGAGCAGCACCCAGGGCGTCAGCAGCAGTGGTAAGAGGAGGAGGAGGAGGAGGAGGAGGAGATGAAGACTGAGAAACTGGCTCTGTGGTCCCCATAGGACATAAGGGAGTGGATGGGTCACCCTTTGGTTATGGTCATGCAGAAGAAGCACTTAACCTGAGGCACATGCACAAACACACAAAAATAAACAAAACAAAAAGGGAGAAGATTGGATTGTTTTCCTAAAAGGTCACACTGATCAAATGAAACTGTGTCATCTATTACCACGGTATTCAAATCTTCCCCTACCCACACTATTCACGCTTCTACATTACACACACACCCACATCACATGCACAGAGATTTTGAACGACTCTGTGGGTAAGGATGTGGGTGGGTATGTCACATATATATAGACAGAGGTACAAAATCCCCACCCATGTAAGCACTTGCATCCATACACAAACACATGCATGCTGCTGAAACACCAACACATATAAACACTAATAAAAATACTGCAATACACAGTGCATTCAGATCTCTGAGTACCTACGTGATAGATACACCTACATATATCCATATGAAATATTAAAGAATAACTGTATCTACAGAAACAGCTTTTGTTGTATTTGCAGAAATACATAAGATGCAGGAATGTTACATTTTCATCTATGACCGAATTGTGTTTCAATCCTAACGAACATCTCACTGAATTTAATTTGGAATCGGGCACGTAAAATGCTCACTCAAGTGAAAATACTGTGATATGTATATGTCGAGAAAACACAACTGCAGGTGCACTGAAGCAACATCTACATGCAAGCACACGCACAAAAATACACCCCCCCTTTGAAAGAGAAGCCTCATTTATAGCTATATCTATTAATACGTGATAGAAGGTGAATAGGAACTATTAAATGACACTATTTTTAAAATCATACCTACATGTCATGCAGAAAAAGATCTTAAAAACACTATCATACTTACTGTTCCTAGGCAGAGAAATAGCAATGCTGTTCTTGCTAGTGTAAGGATCTGGTGACAGCGGTCCTGAGGAGGGGGCTCTGCCAACTGATGTGCATTTGCAGGTGAGTATGGTCAGTCAGCACCACAGGTTGACGAGTTATTTCTCTCCCTTCTTTCCGGGTGCAACAAGAGCGCCAAGAGTGAGCCAGCGAGGCAGCTTAAGCCGGGGGCACTCTGCACAGCCACAGACACTGCTTCTCGCCCAGGCATTTGCAGAAAGGCAACAAGCAGGAGTCTCGTTCCAAAAGGAAAAAAAAAAAAATGAAGGCGGTGTGTTTGTGTGTGTGTGTGACAGAATGGATAAGCGCGATCACTAGTCTTTCCAAGCCCAGCTTTTGCGGCAGATTTGTAAATCAACGCTAAATAATCCGCGTACCAAGCCGGGTTCCGCTGATGGGAGGACGGGTGTCGCTTCTTGCAGTTTCTCCCCCAGACACGTCCAGTCGGCAGCGGCTCAGCCGGCACCCGCCCCCGTCATCCACTTGTTGTGCCGCTTTTTGGTAATGCTCACCACAAAAAAAAAAAAAAAAAAAAAAAAAAAAACCACCCACCCAAAAAACACCGAACCCCAACCCCAGGACCCCCCAGAGGAGGCAGCAGCTCTCCACCGGCGGTTCAGACCGCCCGAGCGGTTTTTAGGGCGGTAGCTGGGGACGGCGGCGGCGGCGCGGCCGAGCCGCAGGGGTGCTGCCGGGCGAGCCCTGTTGCTCGGCGGAGCCGCCGCCCGCCCTGCCTGCGCGCCGCCGGCAGGCGGACAGACAGACAGGCAGCGCCGGCGGACGGACGGACAGCGCCGGGGCCGCTCGGCCGCGCCTTTCCCGGCTCGCCGTCGGCCCCTGGCGGCCGCCGCGCCGCGCTGCGCCCCGGCCCCCCGCCGCCCCCCGGCTCGCCCTTGTTTTCGCATTAATGCGTTAATTACTGAAATTCATCTTCCAATGCCGAATAACGCGTAGGCTCGCCAACAAAACTTCGTGCTCAAAGCAATGCTACAAGCCCCGGCTCCTGTTTTTGCGGGGTTTCTTTTAAGGAAGGAAAAAAAAAAAAAAATACATTGCTGAGGTGGCTCGGGAGATTTCAAAAACTAAGTGCACATCAAGTTTCCCAGAAACGAGGAAAAAGCTGCCTCACCTCCACCCTGCCGCTTCGCTCGCCCCAAACCCTCCAACGGTACAAGCAAACCAGAAAACGATTCCCCGCGCCGCTGCCCAACACACCCAGGCCAGCACACAGCCTGCCAGCTGCACGGGTCTTGCAAATTAAGCCAAATTAACTTTTACTCCTAATTCTAAACCAACACGGAAAAGTAGGTCTTAGTTCATGAAGAGGGTACCGTTGTGTGTTTGGTGGACAAGACCTACAATAATAGAGTTTTAACACCCCTGCCGAAGGTGTCAAATCTGCTCCCGCCGACTGTAACACAAGCAGTATATAAACTGGCTAGTCCTTCTGCGCCTAGAAAAATCCAGACTGGGACAGATTCCACTCTCTAAGCAAGCACCACAAAAATGCAGCTTGGCTATATGTGACATCTCAGCTACAATTCCACCATCACAATAAAAACTGAGTGTAGGCACTCCTACTTAACATGGAAAAAGAAAAGAAGGATTGTGGTGCTTTAGAGCCCTATAGATAGGATCATGGCAAGGACAAATCATGAGTAGCACTCACTCCAGACACTTTGCCTCAAGGTGTTTGCAACTAAAGGCAAGTTCAGCATGTGCAGCTAGTGGGTTAGGCATTTTTTTCATTGCCTAGGTCCACTCCTTCTCCACAGTCCAGAGAGACCGAGAGCACCTGGCAAGTATTCTCCTCCAGATCGCTAGCGGCACAACCCAGATTATCCATGTTACTTCTCTGTCTCTACTGCCTACATCGGTTAGTGCTCATACTCTTAATCCCATTCATTTCAGAAGGTGACATACGTCTATAGAAGGGCAAAGGAAGGATCAGCCAAATAAACATACTGAATGCCAGGCATCAAATCAGTTCATAGTGATCTTGCCAAAAGGACTGTGAAATGTATAAATGGCAGCTATAGCTAACCACTTTTTCAACAATCACAATTCTTCAAGTTCCATAGTCAATATAAAGTGATCCCAAATCCCATTAAAATACAGAGGGGTGTCATCACAAGAGCAGTCCAAAATTTTGGTGCTCTGGATGCAATTTAAAAGCGTTTGACAAATTCACTTTCAATACTAAAACCCAGAATCTTCTGCAGCTTGGCACAAGAACATACCAAAGACAGGGATCAAACCCCTATCATCTTTTAGTCACAAGGATATGTACAATGCCATAAAAATAGAAAAGATATCAGAGATTTTTTTTTTAATTATTAGAAACACCTAGACTTATTCCTACTCCAGTAAATTTTAACTCTAAAGGCATTTTCCAGAATTCAGTCACTTGATTCTCTAAGAAGTGTTGTGTTGCTTTTTATCAGCAGGACCTGAACACTTTTTTTGTTCCTTTTTGAGATGTTTCAAGGGCTTGGGACAAAAAAGAATTGCTTATCTAGCTTTTACCTTTCTTCAAAAGTTTCAGATGCATTTTCTTGTCATCGTCTCATGCGACTGTGAAACTGAAAAACTCAGTGGATATCTGCGTATAAAGACAGACAAGCTGAAGCAGACTGATCACTTTGGTATGCCTTTTCAGTCATTATTATTCTTTTTTAATCGCTAAAGCATATTCTTGAGCAAAGATAAATAAATTGTGATGTATGAGGGGATACACACATAACACTGATAACAGGAGAAGCAGAATAGCTTTTTTGTACCTTTTTTAAAATCCATTCTAATGTGATAGGGATCACATAACTACATGCAATTCAGTCTAACTCAGGGGTCTTATTTGATCCAATTTTTAACTGATGTAAAAGCAAAAAACAAGCTTTAAGTATTTACAGATGAATACTGTGACTCATTTCATTCAGCTTTGTATTTTCATGGTATTCAAAGAGCAATTTTTATTTAAAAGATATTACATTCCCTCTGCTCCTTCATATTCATAAGGGATACTATTATTGGTAGAACAAAGAGAGAATACGTACATGTCATTATCTTCAATACTACCATATTCAGAATATTACAGGATCTGTAAGGCGTGTTATCATATAGATTTGTCCTGTTTTACAGTGATGTAGAGGAGAAATATGCATCATTATTTCTTATTATGTATACAGTGCCAGAAAAAATACACAACAATTTCATACATTTTCATGCAAAGGGAACATGAGATTTAAAAAACCTAATGTATGTTGCTATGCCCAGTATTAATTTAAGCTATCCCCCAATTGCTGCAATTCACACTGGCAGAGTCTGGCCTCAGTCCAATGCTAATCTTCCCGCTGTAATCAAGGGTTCTGTGCAGCGAATAAGACTGCACTACAGCTCAGTACTTATTGCACTTCTAGACGATGAATTATTCTGTTTCCCTTTTAGTCTTCTCTTTTTACTCTTCTACTCCTTCCTGTGCTTGCTTCATTATTATTTCTACTAGCCTCTCGAGGCAATTCAGCCAACTTCACATAAGAACAGGAACTCCCTTCAAAACAAGTAAAACATTGCAGCAGTGGGCACTCAGGATAATCAAGTTAAAAGATTGTGAGTCCTATATCATTTCAGATGTGATGAAATGTGATTCAGAATATGTATTTCCTTCCTTTTTCCCCCTTGTTCTTAGTTGATTACAGTGCTGGAGATCCTTAGGTACCAAGGTAGCAATGAATTCTTGCCTCCATAACTAGGTTTTCTCTCCCAGTGTTTATATTGCTTTAGGGAGTTCATATTTTATTCATATTTTACTAACCAGGCTCAGTAAGACACCCCTGTCAAAGAATCTGGCTTGAGTACTGTTCTTTTGAATATGACTGGCACAACTTAATGAGGTACTTAGCAGAATAAAATACAGCATAGCCTCAGTTAATTCTTATACATAACATACATGAATAGCACATCTGTTCATTACTCGTACTGCAACAGGCTAATCCAAGGAAGTCGATGCTCCAGAGAACAGCAGGCCTTTTATGCTTTCTTGGGAAAGTATGCAAAACCACTGCCATTTACCACTGAGTTTAGGATGAATAGCAGTAAAAACACTGATGATATTTATATTTGGAGAATAATTTCTTGTACCAGAGTATGGACCTACTCAGAAACTAGGATTAAAAAATACCATGTATGGTTTATTTTTGGACTTGAATATTCCTCCATTCACTCTAGGCAGACAGGGACTCATATCAGGGTTATTCTTGAAATCAACAATAGCAAAAAAAGAAAAAAAATGATAATATGGAGAGAAAGCCTCTAAATAAGGAACTGCTTGACAATGAAGAGACCTTACTTATATTCTTGGGCCCATCCCAGACTTCTAAGATACCCATGTCCACATCACTCTTAATGCTGTCTTCCCTTTTCCAGTAGAACAAGGATCATTTCCCACCTTTTTTTTCCCCTAACAACTTCTTTTTATTTAGAATGGAAGAACTTGGATAAGGCAATGCCCCTTCTTACAGATATGCCAAGTAATAGCGAGCAGTGTGGATCTCCAGTTTGGTTACTGTTATTGTAATTAACTCATGAAGGAAATGAGTTAGATTCACAGAATTACTTAAATTACTGTTTCACTGGATTTGCTCCATTTCTGTATTCCAGAATCAGTTTATTACTCTAAATGTGCAATTTTAAAACTGTGCTAAAAGTAAATGCAATAATTATAAACCCTGGAAATATCAGGTGCTAAATTCTGGCTTGCATATATGTTTGTCTAGATCAGATAACATTGTGAGGGCACGGCAGGCTAATTTCTCACTGGGATTCTATCAGGAATACTCTGAAGGGAAATTAGGTAGTGGGCTAATAATTAATGTAGCTTTGTACTATTAAGTTAATCATGACTTGCAGAACAACTGGAAAGGAACATCTGTAGGACAAAAGCTCAGAACTATTACTGTTAAAATCATGAAGACATATTAGCTACAAGTTCAAGAATCTCACGCTCCAGGAACATGAAGAAGCATGTAAAGAAAGGAATTTTAGATGTTCAAGTATCGCATCAAACAAACCTCACATATATCTTTTTTAGCTAAAAAGAGTGTTTCTTCAAACTCAAGACTTTTAGCAGGTAGATGTTGCTCAAGTTCTAGCAAATATATTTTTATAACTCTTATTTACGAAATTAGCATGAATGGAAGACACGTGCATGAAGGAACTGCAGGAGCAAACTAAAAATATTGGATACACCATTGTATCTGTAATGTTCCAAATCTTACTAGAAGGCTCCACTTACACTCAAATTAGATGAGAAACCTAAATTTACTGGACTAGAACAATTCCTACTAAAGATTCTGGCCTATAACTACAGGAGGTACATGTTTCACAGGTAACAGTCTTGGTTCATTATTTGACGGTAATCATATATAGCTTCCAGATGAACCTTTGGGTCAAAATCACCATAGTCTGCTCTGGCATCATCTTGTCACCCTACTGACGAATACAAAAAAAAGAACCAGGATAGACACCAGATGAGACTGGTGAAGAGAGAAGCAGTAATCGGACATCATACCCTTCCCATTAAGTAGGTCGACAGGGAAAGGAACACAGCCATTTTCTTTTGACCTTTAGGGGTGTGTGTGAGGGAATGCTTTCATACCACCATTGCACTACAGGATCATTTTCCTCCTGCCATGATAAGGATACAGAAAATTGCTCCATGTTTTAAGAGGAGACTGATTCTGAAAGATTGGAGTTCATTACATGTACCAGAACTATGTCAGAGTATTCAGATATGGGGCAAAAATTTTGATTCCACTCCTTTCCACAAGCATGCAAACACAAATCCTGGAAGAACATATGGGAGTTTTTAACCAGTCTTGATAGACTTGCATATCAGAGACAACGTAAGCATTTTTAATGAGGAGAACTATGTCGACAAAAATGAGAATCTATTCAACCTTACTTCTGATGGCTTCAAGATGAGATTCATATGGGAGCTAGATGCCTAGAAGTTTTAAGTGCCACGTGTACTGATCCACATGGGAAAGATTATAAAACAAACTGTTCCCAAGTAAATTATATACTTATAAAAGTTCATTAAATCTCTTTATTTCAGAGAGATTGTTGTATGATCTCAGGGGTGTATTAAGCACAAAGGTAACCCAGAAAAAAATGTTCCCAGCTTGAGTAAACATGCAGAATTAACCAACCTTGGCAGGGTGCAACAACAGTTATTACTATACAAGGTTGGAGAAAAATAAATTCTTGAGATTATCAAATAAAGTAAATATTCTTGTGGCTAATTTTGAACTAGCAAGCAGCATAGAAAGAATCTTATCATAGCCTTTATTTTGGTGTGAGGTAAACATATAGTTTTGTTGTTGTTGTTGTCAGTATGATAATTACTGAGGAAAACCTTTCCAGAATGGAAATGCCCTTTCTAGAGGGTTGACATTGAGAAGGAAATCGATCTGGGGGCCAGGAACTAACTAGGAATCAAGAAATTAAAATAGGTATTGCAAAGGCAAAATAAAAATTGCTCTAATACTGTTGTATATATGGAGATACTAAAAATACTTTGGAAATGACCCTTTTGAAGGAGACCTGCATTTCAGGACATTAAGGATCATTTACAGTAATGCTTGAGAGAGCTAAGGTACAATTAACACAATAGAATAATATAACCTGTACATCAGACCTAACCTGCTGAATGAAGCATCCAGCGTGTTGTCTTTTCTTCAGAGAAAACAGGATACAGTGTTCTGGAAATCACATGCTGTCCTACCAGTGTTTCTCCTCATGTTCAGGCGGAGCTGTCTCAACCAGGTGAGGGAAGGAATTACAGCCGGAAGCATCCTGTCTGTGTTTATGCATCAGGGCAGGTGAAGATATAGTAAGATATAACTCCCATAGCCTCATTAGTACAGCCCAACACAGAGTTCCCAAAAGTAGCACCTCATCCCTGTAGCCCAAGTAAATAGGTTGCATACACAGATCGGATATAATCTGTAGGGAGCTGATGTTCTTTTGTACACTGGGGACAGAGCAACTCCTGAAAAATTCCTAGTTAAAATTAGATCATTTCTGCTCTATTCCCATCCCAGGACAGTAAAAAAACTCCTTATCAACCCCTACATTTAGAGAAATCTTGTGGTTCTCAGCTGCAGTTTACTATATTGAATTTCCTCATATCTGTGTATAAGTGTGGGAACTCTTGTTGTGTTACTAGGTATCTCTGGGCATCACTTAACTATTGTTGAACACAAACAGGGGCAGGAGTTTTCATATGGAGACCAAAAACTAAACCAGTTGTAGTTTATGAACACATTCACAATTCATATGAGATCCTGAAAATGGAATTAAACTTAGCTCTTTTAAAAATTTGGCACTATACCCATGTCAAAATTCTGTCAGAAATTAGAATGTGGAAATTCCAACCCAAATGTTAACCTCAGCCTGGAAGCCCAAGGTTAAAAGCCTTACTGAGTGTGTTTCTGAAGTCGGAGAGTTAAGTGAATCTAAGGGTCCAGGTACTTCAGACCTTTCCAGTCTAACACAGATTCATTTCTTTCCTATATTGAAGTCAAAAGCTTCACCAAATTGTTCAGGATTAGGCCTATGTAGCTAATTAGTTGGAACTAGAACCATTAGTAGACAGCAGATAACTTACTCTGTGGGATAAAGAGCTAAGTATATAATATATTTAGGAACAGCATATCACATTCCCCATGTGGATCTGTATGAATGGCACATAAAGCTATTAGACATCTAGTTCTCATCTGAATCCAATAGGAATCTAGCTGAAAATGGACTTTCGTTTTTGTCAACATAATTCCCTGAACCCATTGACTAAAAGGGCCTAATGCTGAAGAATTCGATGAGGTTTCTGACCTCAAGATGAGATATAAATCCCTCTGTACTAACTGAAAGAGCCTAACCTACCTAGGCTCTTAGATCCCCTTACTTGACTCTCAGCGCTTAACAACACTCTCCTTATACAATCCTTATATTCCATCTATAGTAGTGCTTCACACTAGGGATTGTTGATGTGTCAATTGTGAAAGCATCCTCTGCACTAGCTGTGCTGTGAACATTTGCCCTACTTCTCTGCACCACCATCTCAACATACTATGAAATGGATTAATCAATGAATATTGCACACAGCCACCAGACTAACAATACATCAGTTTCTAAAAAATCATGGTCTGTTGGCTGTGTTGTCATGCCATTGTCCTTCTAATCTGTTGAACATGCACTGTCTTAGGTAAAATGATTTTAGATCATTATAGTTATAAAATAAATAAATGAATAGTAGTTACAGGAATAGACTCCCTTCTGATTAAAATGACCTTTACATGGCAAACTGATATTCAGGAATGTTCATAAGGAGTTTTAATAAAGCAAAAGCCAAGAGAACTAACATATAAAAATCCAGTACATCTTTTACTGGGACAGGCTTGTCATCCTCTCTGCCATGCGCATTTCGGGCAGCTGCCTTTGGATACTCTGGGGAAATATTAGAGAGCAACATCTTCCATTTTTCCCTCTCCTAAAGGATAATAAAAAATGCAGAGTTTCTCCAGACACTTTCCCTAAAACAGAAAATGAATATTTGAGAATGAATGTAGTGCTGATGAGAGTGCTTTAGAGACCAAGGCGCTCTCTTTATCCGTAGTCAAGCAGCATGAAAAGCAATGAGTTACATTTCTGGGCACTATTATGTCTCCATGCTGACCTGGTAGGAGAGAAGTTTCTGCGATTATTTCATGTATCCTACAGTGAATAATAATATGCTTATAAAACTCCTGTAGCATTTTAGTTAGAGAACTGCACTCAAAGTTGCTGTCATTACTCACAGTACTGAAATTAAGTAAACAAACTAAAGCTACTTTTATTCCTGAGTTCACTTTCTTGTGAGTTAACTCACATACATTGAAGTATTTGCTTTGACATCGATATATTTGACATCACAGCTTTAACTGATTAATCTTGCTGAGTATCACCACATATGCAGGCTTCGGACTGAAAAGCTAAGAGAGTTCACTGATACATCTTGTACAAAGCTGTAGATTAAAATACAGGTTATGAAAAAAGACTATACATAGACATCAGCAATTTTGGTGATCCTCAAACATATGGTGTCTAATCTGTGGCTGTCACAGCCAGACTTGACATAATAACTTTACCTTTTTGAATGGAATGCATAAATCAGGGGGACAAACACACCTTACCTCCCTTTTACCAAGGCCTTTTATTCCAACATCCATCAAGCTGCACAAAATCAGGTTTTTCAAGGCACCCACTCAGAACTGGAGCAAACTGAAGAGATTTGGATTTGAAAATGAGCTCCAGGGTACCCCCTTTGGACAGGAACGTGCATCAAATGAGAATATATCCCTGCGGGTACCTGTATTAAAGTCATAATGGAAAAAGTCCTGAGCACTCGTACATACAGGACAGAATACACAGGACCAACCCAACTTTCACTTCACTCCCAATTCTAATGAAATTTTCTTTGAAGATCAGTAGAACTTGCTTTAGATTTTTTCCTTAAAATAGCCAAGTTGCTTTAGAGCTTAACATATTAGCGATTAAAAATTGCAGACAATAACATTGTGACCTCAAAACCAGCCCAGATTCATCTACTTCAACAAGTTCAAGCTCAATTTTAAGCAACATTTCTTTTCCAGGTTAGGAAAAAGCCAAGTGAATCTCAGGAACATGAAGTTTGGCTTGACCTTCAGGGTCCCTTCATAATTCAAACTGAAATGTACAGACATGCATTATTCTTCAATATAAATATTACCAAATGCATGAAGTTTACCAATTTAACCACTGCCAAGAATTTTCAAATGGAAGGTATAAGAATGACCTACAAGGGTTGTTCTGACAAAGTGGTTGGATTACATTAAACAATGCAGTCTAAGCAAAGGCATCTGAACGATGTAAATGTGCGTGCATTATACCTGGAGCTGAATTCTGTACTCAAACCTCTTAGGTACAAAGTGATTTACACACAAAAGAGTTTAACTATTTCAAGAAACGTCTAGCACTCCCCCCTCTTTTCTGCAAAGTGGAATTGATATGTTTCTGGTGCCCATGTATGCACAGATATATGGACACACATATGCAGGGGCATATGCCACCTAATTCACAGTTCTCTGAGGGTTTCCTTTGTGCATCCACAGAGTCATTAAATAACAGAACATGGTATCTCAATCACCAGTGGGAGGAAAAATGTTACTCAGAAAAATACATCATGCCTTAAATAATCTTCGCTTTCTTTTACACATATGGCATGAATTCCAACTGTAATTTAAAAACAAAACAACAACACAAACTCCTTCTGTGAAACAGATCTTAAATTCTTAATTTGCATATTGCTCTTGTTGGCAGTGGCAAAGGGAAAGACAAGGGTTAGCTGAAAATCAGTCTAAATATGGCTAAAGTAGCCCATTAGAGATCTGGAATATCTAAAGGCAGGAATTAGCATTTTAATGATTGGAAAGCAAGTAGATCCTGATAATAGTTTTCTCTGAATACAGTTAAAACAAATCCCCTGTTTTATCCACAAATAAAGAAAAGAACTTTTCTCATTGCTTGCATTTGTAAGAGTCCATTACCTATCTTTAGTTAGGAAGACAGATAAATGAGCAACTACCAGCTTTATGGGGTAATTTATAAAGTCTTGGTTCAGCAGAGTGGGAGTTCTAAATGAATGTTATTTTACATTTGAGTAAATGCCTGACAGATCAGGTTTTTTTATGCAGTTCTGGAACTTTCTTTATATTAACAATGCAGTCTGTCAAACTAGTAGAAAAAAAATCTGGTATAAAAACGTCCATTATCTAGGGAAATCATAATTGGTTTTCATATCAGCTTTCCTTCTGAAAATACCCAAATGAACAAAGTAGATAATTGCAAAGTTCACAGAGTAGCAATTATATTCTGACTGTAGCAATCAAGATGCTGACAAACTAAAGACCCACTCTACACATAAATAGGCTGATTTTTGCTTACAGGTGACAAGAAAGCTAACCTTTAAAAGATATATATGCCAACCCTTAATTCATTCTACTGAGATTTACACATTTTGTTTGTGGCCTTCCAGCACTTTCTAAACTCTGGTTCAACATGGTAAACAAACATACGTCTTACTGAAAGGAAGCGCTTAGTTCCATTGCCTTTTGTGGGCCACTCTTTTTTACTTCAACACAACCTGATGCGCCTTGCCGAACTGTGCTGTAACTAAATCTTAATGTATATGGATCTTTGTATCTTTCTTTTATCCTCTCTCACACAATGGGAATTTGTCTATAACTGTTTTTATGCAACTCCATGTAACTTAAGCCATTCTTACCGTGCATTTCCATTTCCTGCCATAATTGTGTTATTTGCACAGGCATAGCCAAGGCAGTCCAGTTTCCACCAGGCCACAATGTACAAAATGGAAGTTGGTGGGGTTTTGTTCCAGCAAGATTGTTTGTTCTAGTCTTGTATTAAATCCAAAGTTCTGCCTCTTCTTACTTCACCTTGCTCTGTTTTGACGATGATGAGAAAAATGTTAATCCTTTAAAAAAAAAATAAAATATTACTTTGCTTTGAAAATTCAGAAAGATGACAGGACAAAAAGATACCTACTTTCTATTTTATATTTAGCATCAAAATATGTCATCATTCAGCTGCAATTTTCCGTCTTCTGCAGCTTTTGCGAAGAAACTAATATTTATTAAATCTTTGCCATTGTCATTAAACTATGAACTTTGTCACTTCTTTTGAAAAGACATTTTCCTGATTTTCAGCCACTTTCCTCATTTTCAAGGAATTGCTCATTGGATCATTACTATCTTTCTTCCTGTGTTTTTCTGGGGCAGCATAAAGAAACAAAATATGGAAAATGTAATATAGCCTACATTAAAAAAAAAACCTGAAAAAGATACAAAATAATTCTCAGGCTTTATGTTACCAAAAACTCCAAACAATTCTCAGGTACTATTTTTTGCATGTGACTATTCTGGCAGAACTGAGAGGCTGTAGTCTACTCACCGAAAAGTCTGTAAAAATACATTCCTTATATCTGTGAACTTCATGGTAAAACAATGCCAAAGGGCAATCCGGTCCAAAGGGCAGGATTTAGAAACAACATCTTCCAAATAAGGTGCTGAATGCAAACACAAGTGCCCTGTTTTTCTAATGGCCCATACCAGAAAATCACGGGAAGAAACTCTACCTTAGGAAAACATAATACATGTGCCAAATTTTTCTCCTTGCCAGTAGTCAGAGGTTCCTGTTTCGCATAATTATACAGTTCTTTTAGTAAGCACTTTTTTTTTGTCTTTTCTAAAATGACCAGCACTTAAACCTGTTCTGCCTGCTGCCTGTTTTCCATAATTAAACTCCATTTTCACCTCTCTGGCAAAATGTAATTCCCTAGGGATATAAACAGTGAAATGGTTGGGCTCTTTCCACTCTTACCTGTCATCCTCAAATTCTTGTTCAGTTACAGCAATTATTCTCTTTAGGTCAGCCTCCTGATAAAACTCTTTTTAATGGTAAATCGCCATTTCATATTACCCATACCCACAGTTCTACTAATGCTTCATTTGATACATGAGTGACACTGGAAATCTCAAGTTTTATTCCTATGGCCTCTTTGATAGCATTATTTTTGCAATGAATTGAGAAGTAATGACAAGCACAGGTAACATTTAACTGTTTTATTCAATCATCAAGGATGCTGTTACCCTCTGTCTTTAAGTAGTTTAACTAAGCAGTACAATAGTTAACTATCACATTCAAGCAAACAATAACCCCAAATCAATTTTCAATTTTTTCCAACTATTTATGGTGAACTTATATAGAATAAGTCATGAGGAGATGTTTCACACACCTTTGACATTTCAATGGACCTCAACGAAAAATAACTACAAATAGCTGTCTCCATACTAACAAAAGCAGATGAAGACAGTTGAAACCTTTATCTGATAAAGTTCATCCTCACTCAAAGGATACTCTTGAGATCTGTTATATCTGCAAAAGAATACTTTTACTGCACCAAACAGCAAATCATGAGGAAGAAAAATACAGCAGTACAGACTAGAACAAAAAGACTGAAATGCCACAGTGAAAATATGCCAACGCTTCAAGACTTTTCCCAAGAAATTGTATTATAGTTCTTTGAAACCAGCATGGCAGGGTAACAGAACCAGCAATTCAAGCTAGGATATGCAAACAGAAAATGAGCAACTACTTTCATGAAACTGTAGATTTCTCCTCTGCTGTGGTTTAACCCCAGCTGGCAACTCAGCCCCACACAGCCACTCAGTCACTCCTTCCTAGTGGGTTGGGGGAGAGAATCAGAAGAGTAAAAGTGAGAAAACTCATGGGTTAAAATAAAGACAGTTTAATAGGAAAAGCAAAAGCCATGTGCACAAGCAAAGCAAAACAAGGAATTTATTCACTACGTCCCATGGGCAGGCAGGTGTTCAGCCATCTCCAGGAAAACAGGGCTCCATCACACATAACGGTTACTTGGGAAGACAAACGCCATCACTCCAAATGTCCCCCATTTCCTTCGTCTTCCACCAGCTTTATATGCTGAGCATGACGTCAGATGGTGTGGGACATCCCTTGGGTCAGTTGGGGTCAGCTGTCCCAGCTGTGCCCCCTCCCAGCTCCTTGTGCACCTGGCAGAGCATGGGAAGCTGCAAAAGTCCTTGCCTACTGTAAGCACTACTTAGCAATGACTAAAACATCTCTGCATTATCAACACCTGTTTCAACACAAATCCAAAACACAGCCCCATACTAGCTACTATGAAGAAAATTAACTCTATCCCAGTGGAAACCAGGACATCCTCTTAGCGTGGTCATATTTTAAAATACAATGTATGTTGCTTACATGGGAAGTGAGAGTATTAGTGACAATGCCAGCTATCTTTGAAACCTCCTAATGAACAAAAAGAAATGGAATCAAAATTAGAAACAACTCAAGCATGAGACCCTGTGGAGGTACTATAAGGTACCACATTCACAACAGATTTGTAAGAAGTGGATGGGTCCTAATGCTCTCAGTAGACTACTAGGAATGATAATTGCATATTCTTTTTTTACAGGATGGACACTATTTTCGTGCAGTTAAGGAACAGATACAGTTTAAGTGAGGTACATTAAGCTGCACCAGGGCGCTTTATCATAAACTCTGACTGGAGCAGTGGAAGTCACTCGTGCATGAAAAAAGGTGTGTACTACCAATGGAAAGAGCAGACTTGCTTATCTATAGCAAGGGACTTTCAGTTTGCTGAAAAAAAAGAAGAAAATGAATACTTTTAAGCATTCATAGTAAGCATCAGCATAATTCCTGAATTAAGGAAATATTTTGGTTTGCTCTTGCGTACAACATAGTGAGTTTGTCCTCTGTGATTCACTTTTTGGCTTTGCTTTGAGTAATGAACGACTCAGGTATCACAGCTACTAGCACTCTTACAAATATTTGAAGACTGATATTGCTAGGGCTTCATTTCTCAAAGGACTCACAGATTTGTCTTCCTTAGCTACAAAGTTAAGTTGCTCAAAGATAGCACTTTTGACAGATATGTTTTAGTATGTTTGACTTGCTGACTCACTTAAAAACAAACAGCCTTAGCTTCAGAGCACAGTTCATTCGTAGAAACAACTGACTCCCACCTGCTTATTCTGCCCTCAACAGAAAGAGACGACTATAAAGTCACATACCATTTATAGGATCTTCATTGTGTCTGATACAGAGCAGGTGGTAGAACTTCTAGGGCACAGCACAGTTGGGCTTTTGTTCTACATTAACTTGCGAGTTTACATAAACTAAGGGCACAGCCCTTTTCCTGGTGAAGAAACAAGTGCCAATTTTGTTGCCAGAATGCACAAAGGGCGACTCCTCCCCAGTCCAGTCTGTCAAGTGTCTACAGTCTAGCACCTCTCTTTTAAACCCAGGATTTCATTCTCTTTCCACATCTCTTGGGTGAGATTGATTTATGATTCCAAATATTAGAGATTTCTCACATGCCAACAGTATTCTGTTGTAGTGTATGCTACAGCATTTGTATGGTAGACTAAAAATCTCAGTAAGGCAAGATTTATAATGGTGAGGTAGTATTAGATGAAATAATTGGACCATATCTGAAAGAAAATGGGAAGTTTTTTTAAAAAAATATGCCTGTGAAAGAGTTTATGTGCCTCTGTCTAGTTTTCCAACCATTCCTCGATCTAATAAAATACGTTAATTGTCCCTGCAAACTTTGATGTGCAAACAGTATTTTGTACATTGGAGTTGATGTTTTTCAATTTCAGTCCCTATCACATTGTATCCACAATGATACTTCATTGCTTTGGTGTTTTGTTTTCCTCTTCTAGCTTGTGCCTATGTTATCCTCTTCTAGTTCACTTTCTATTTGTGAGACTAATTCACAGATACATAGAGACCATAAAAAGATGTATGCACCAAGATACAACCTGGAGAGTAAAATAAGGACCAAAAAAAAAGGTTCACTGGGAGAGCATTTCTTGTATAGGTTTAGAAGAACAAGATGCAGTACTATAGAAAGTCTTGAAGTTAATGTCACATGATCCTACAGCATTTACTGACATACAGAAACAAGCAGTGAGAGAAGCAGAGCAATGATATAGTGAATCTTTTAAAAGAAATCATGGATCAAGATGTCACAGAAATAAATTCCGACTGTGGTCATGAACACAAGGAATGAAAATACAGTTTGACTGTGGAGAATTAACTGGTACAAAAATGGAGAGAGAGCAGTGATTTCAAAGATGACATATTCAGAAATCCAAGGGGGAGGAGGGAATTCATTATGGACAATTCTGTATGCATTACATGAGGAATCCTGTATGGGCCAAGTATGACTGAGGAAAAGAAGAAATCATCAGAAATTTTGAGTCAGAGCCAAGTATAAGAGTAAATTAACAGAAATCTGTTTTTTAGTGAAGCACTTAGTACAACCTGGCAGCAATTGGCAATCCAATTATAATCAACACAAGCACAATCATAAGGCAACATTATGACTTAGCTAGGGCTACAAGAAGCACATCTTACTTCAAAACCAACCCATCCAAGGATAATTACAGCAATATTAACAGTGGTATCTCCAAAATTCTTGTTTATTTTAGTATTTTAAAGATGAGACCTTAGGCAGCATACTACAGATTCAAAAGAGAGGCTGTAGCTTCCTCATGTAACAACAGAAGGACCGGGGATATTATTTTTATTTAGACTCTCATTCCAATTTTACATTTTACAAAGCTGCTGAAAGTTTCAAGTTCCAGTTCTGAAGTCCTTGCATCACCAAAACTCCCACTGTTGGCTGAAGGATTTTTAGCAAATCACAAATGCAAGACTCAGACCAAAACACACTCAGTAGTTTTAAAAAGAAAAGTATTTTGTCAAGTGATTATTATAGAAATCCTCCTCCAGTATTTTTCTGATTACCTACAATACTGTGCTATAGTGCAAAAAAAAATATTTTAAGTCCATCCAGATATTTGGCAGAGCAGCATATAAATCCAAAAAGTTTGGAAGAACATAATTTCTACAAATTAAAGTGGTTTCATTAAGTACCTCAACTGCTGGACAGGAAGTCAAACAAAACAGCCTTTCTGTGAAACAGTTACTAGAGGCATTTTTCAGGATCAAATTAGCTTTTCACCGAAAAGGCTTCCTACTGATTTTTCTTAAGAGCTCAGTTTTCAAAATACAGTCATGTATCATACTGATACCTGTTTATTTTAGTTGATTTGGTTGAAAGTTTGCTTTAGGATCTTACCAAAACTGTATTCATTGTAGGCTTTCCTTTGTGTCCTTGTCCTATATGTATAGCCCCTCAGTCTTATTTCCCTTGTCCACTTTCTTCCTCCTAAGTTTGCACTGTTTGCTTGATGAAGTCACTCCTTGCGGCTGAACTGAAGTTAGGTTGGACATGCAAACTTTGTGTATAAGTGGGTGTGTAGTTTTGCTCACAAAATACAAAACTACCCATTACCTCGCACAGGATACTCATACGGCAAGCACCTACAATAGGAGACTTCAGATAATGAAGTTTAATAGTTTCCCCATCAAGAACAAAAAGATCATTACTTTGAACACAAGAACAACTGTACATATCAAAAGATTTTGATGGTACAGTGTTCATAGAGTGACTCTTAGTTACTCACATGGCATCTGTTGCTGTAATACATTATCACCTAAAAAATCTGCAACTGGTTGTCTTTACAACATCCCCCTGAAGTTAAGATATCCTGCTGAACCTCATCTTATACTGAGGGAATTCATTTACAGGGAAGCTAAGTGGCTTTCTGCAGTCCTACAGGAAGCTGTAACAACACAGACCTATGTCTCGGTCAGAAAGTTTATCTTTCATGGAGTATGGCAGTACCCTAACCATGGAGCCATTCACCTGGTTTAGTTGCTGATAACAGGGAGCATAAAATATGAAGTACAATGGGAACACGAACAGGACTTGGACTCTAACCAAGTGTTAGTTTATGACTGTGAGGACACAGAGCAAAATGAGATTAACAGTTCTCCTCAGTTTCTAACCTTGCAAAAGCAAGCTACTAAAGTCTGAAGACACTGAAAAGTTTCTATGAAATAGAGAGCAAACAGAACTGTGAAGGCATTTACAGCTAAAATAAAATTACAAATTCAGGGAAGTACTTCAGCCTCATCAACCTCTGGGTGTTGGCTTTCAAGGACTGTAGGTCAAGCCATTTCTGTGTATCTGTAATATGTCCCATACAGGATAACCCGATGTAGCACAAACTATTTAAAGGACAACAGCCTCTTTTTTCCCTCCCAAGAAAAAAATCATGAAGAAACCACCTGAGTTACAGAGTGAGCAGACTGCAGTGATTTTCTGAGACCATTGCACTACTCAGACATTTATTCATCTCTGAAGAGGAGCTAGCTGCCTTTCAAAATTACTTTCTCTGGTCTTCTAATAAGTTCCTTACAGACAGGAATGGAAGAACAGAATCTGCATTAAAAACATATAAGGAGCCATATTTTTTTTCTCTCCTTGTGTGAAAAGAGGACATGAAGTCTGGTGGTCTGAATCCCAGTCCTCTATGAGTATTACACGAATCAGATCTGGCAGGCAAGCAGATGATATGTGATTTAACCAGTTCATCGCTCTCTTAACCTTGCTTAATGATTAATTTGGCACTAATTGCAAATTGCATGAATACAGCTCATCATTTATAATTCAAGTAGCAAATTATTTGTCAGGTTCAAACCTCAATTTTAGTCAAATTGTACCTTTATCTTTGTGTTTGTATTCAGCAGTTACAAAGTCTGTTGTTGGAAACCCAAACCCAACAGACAGCACTCCAGTGGGGAATAAGTTTCCTGAGTTCGCAGAACACCCTACTTATCCATCCAAGTTCTCTGTTGCATTTCCATTTTTAGAAAAAAACAGGGTTTTTTTTAATGATATAGCCTAAAAACTGGGTTGGAAAAAAGTGTTCACTATCTATGTATTTTTTGTAGTAACACTAATAGTTTTTCCAGCATGGGGCAAGCACAGGCCTACAGCAACACATGCAATTCCACTTTTGTAACAGCTGCGCTTGTTGCAGTACAGGTTGGGTTTTACTGGAATTGTAAGAAGAGATGCTGGGAATGAGTTTTACTTTCATGCTTTCTGAATTTTCACTTTCAAAGCACATACTCATGTAACAGTTCAAACAAAACACATGAAAGAGAAGCAGCTTGTCCTTATATGAACATGTTGCTAATGATGATTATTTTTATCAGGAATGGCGTGGCCAGCAGGAGCAGGGCAGTGATCGTACTCCTGTACTGGGCACTGGTGAGGCCGCACCTCGAATCCTGTGTTCAGTTTTGGGCCCCTCACTACAAGAACATTCAGGTGCTGGAGCATGTCCAGAGAAGGGCAACAAAGCTGGTCAAGGGTCTGGAGAGCAGGCCTGATGAGGAACAGCTGAGGGAACTGGGGTTGTTTAGCCTGGAGAAGAGGAGGCTGAGGGGAGACCTTATTGCTCTCTACAACTACCTGAAAGGAGGTTGTAGTGAGGTGGGGGTTGGTCTCTTTTCCCAGGTAACAAGTGATAGGACAAGAGGAAACAGCCTCAGGTTGCGTCAGGGGAGGTTTAGATTGGCTGTTAGGAGAAATTTCTTCACTGAAAGGGTTATCAAGCATTGGAACAGGCTGCCTAGGGAAGTGGTTGAGTCACCGTCCCTGGAGGTATTTAAAAATAGGTGTAGATGTGGTGCTTAGGGACACAGTTTAGTGGTGGACTTGGCAGTGCTAGGTTAACAGCTGGACTCGATGATCGTAAGGGTCTTTTCCAACCTAAATCATTCTATGATTCTACGATTATGTACCATGATTTTTTCAAATTTGTTTGGTTCCTACCTCTTTGTGTCTTGATCGTAAGCTACCACTGTGTTTACCATCATCAGTGACTAATACTGCACAATCCTAGAGCAAGAAAGATTCTTAACTATTCTACTGAAGTTTTTGCTGACATTAGTTCTTCCGGATTAACCATGCATTGTCTTGTGTATTGTCTTGTGTAACATCAAAAAAAGCCTTGAATTCTTGTTCAGGAGCAAAATCTCAGAGAAACAAATCAGTGTACAAACATATGTGTGAACAGTTACGGCAAGGAGGAAAGCGTGCATGCAAGAATAATGCATCATCAGCCCTAATTTCTGCCAGTGCAGCAAAGAATCAGAACTTGAGTTGAAGGACAACAAAAGACTTGCTTGTCCATCAATAGCTGTAAAACAGACTCATAGCAAAATTCACATGGTACCCTTAGCAGCAACATGAATCTTCGTTGCATTCAGAGTAAAAGAAACAAAGGAACCTTTCAGATTCAGAGGGAACTTTATCCTCACATGAAACAGGAAAATGTGCTCACATATTCCCTAACACTCCAAATATGGGTCCTAAGAGAGTAAAAATATGCTAGATTGTTCTTTGAGAAGGAAATGTTTCCATATATACATAAACAGTACATTAACTTTTCTGCTATGGGAAAATGATCCCTTCTCCAACAAAACTCCTCTCTCTCCCCCTCTCATCTATATATGCATACACATATGTATATTTCCATGCTTTTCCTTCCACCCTGAGATAGTCCAGACAGTTTCCATATAGCCCACTAGACATTGTAAATCTCAGGTAGGACTGGTTTTTGTGATATATTTGTTTCTAGACTAACCCCAATGTCTGACTGGATCTCCCTCCAGGCCCACTGCAATATACATGAATTGAGATGATAGAACATATAAGCTTTATACGAAGAAGGAGTTTTCAGAATTTTTCATGCAGTATGAACAACAACAAAATGTTTTAGACTACAGGAGCATCTCAAAACCTACTGCAACTATCAGGCACTTAAAGTGAAATGAAAAATGATGGATCATGCCACAAAGGGCTCACAAGGACAATATAAATGCAAAAACATCATCCGTGTGGATGAAACAGATCCAGAAGAGAAAAGGGACATACCAGATAACAATAAGCCAGCAATAAATGAAGAAACATTAGCATATACAAGCTGCCCAGTCATTATCAGATTTTCCAGTTAGCCTGAGAAGAGTAAATTTTAATAAAGCATATTAAATGCTATTTTCTTACATCTGTTTAAGATTATGTAGCTGTTCATCTTTTTAGCATGTTACAAAAGGCAACAAGCACTTTTGTGACAAAAGGATTAGGTTTGTAGCCACTACAGAAAAGCCATATATTATGGACTAATTTTGAAAAATGTATAGTGGCTCCAGATGTGCAGTTGTTTGTTCGTCAGTTGTTAAAGCTGACATACTGAATGGAGTTACATACATCTGTATTTCTAATATAGTAAATAATACATTACTTTTTTAAAAAACTGACTTCATTGCATGATATTATCAAAGTGATGCTGAATTCACTTTCATATCCATATCATGAAAGAAATGCAATTTACCTAGTGTTCACAAGTTAATTTTGTTGTGTTTTCTAGCTATAGATTAATTACTCTTTCATCAATATTAGACAATATTTTTTGTGATAGAGTGAGCTTCATTACAAGATACAAAAGGAAGTAAATATGTAAGATGGAGATTTAGATTATAATTCAAAGTATTCTAGTTTTTTCTGTGAGTGGAATACCAATTTCGTTTATTTTCAGATGAGATCATTATGTATCCCCAGCAATTCAATCAAGATAAAATCCAATTTATACATCACATTAGAAGGGGTACCACAAGGTGGAATATTACAGAAACTACTTATTTTTGTTTACAATTACACTTACTATTGAGCTCTAATCCTTTTTTCAGGTTTGCAACACAAACTTGAGAAGCTTTTTATAATGTGCAGGAACTCAATCACCTTTGGAAACAGGGAAGTAATGATGTCTACATTGCCAATAAATGAAGCTGAAGAAGTGACCCTGTAAAGACAAAGATAACAGCATGGTGTGCTCAGGAAAATGTGTGACCATTTCAATCAACCTGAAAACCAATAACAAAGTGAGTTGCAGTGCATCAGTGCTTTTTGTAAAGGATTAACTGAAACGTTCTACTTGAACTCCCTCATATAGACAGAACTATTTAAGAATGAACAGGTGAAAATGGTCAAACTGGTAAATACATCAAGATGTTTATTCAGCAGTAATAACATTGATAAGGCTTAAATTCAGTAAGTGGAAACAGAAATCTAACTGGATTATCACTCAGCACATCAAAAACTGGCACAGAATTCAAGCTTTTGAATCTGTCTCCCGAGATGAACTTAAGATTGATTAGTTTCCACAGCAAAGCCAATGGAAAAAAGATTAAAAATTTCAGTGGGGAGGTAGGTAGCAGGGACAAATCCTTAGTAAAAAACAACATTTAATCTTCTTTTTAAGTAGAAATTGTTTACTTATGACTTAAATAAAAATTGCTTGCTTACTTTGCTTGTATTGTTGCACTACAAAGCAATGAATAAATCAAAAGATGTCTCTCTTATGCTACCTTTGGTTCTCTACACCTTAATCCTTTAAACTCAGCCTGCCAGATGTCACACATATTCTTTAAGCTCAGAAAACTACTGTTTGGGGTTTTTTAATGTTTTGATAGATATGTACATATCGCATGACTAGAGCCACACAAGTATCCTTTTTTTTTTTTGTCACAGTGGATGGGTGTTTTAAAAGTTGGGGGGGAAAAAAAAATCAAAACAAGTTATAAGAAATACTACTAAGAAAGAACCATGTATATTCACTCTGATTTCCACCAAAGTTTTCTGGAGAGACATACACAAATTCTTTTGGTATTTGCCCTACAAAGATTCAAGCAATTAAGTTTTACTGGCATGAATCTTCAAGACTGAATTTCAAAATCACGTGGGTACATAATTGCAGGTATTGAATTTTGCATTTATTCACACAAATAAGTTACAATAGAAATGTTTTCTCCTATACTTAGTCAAGCAACTGTGAATTAATCAGAGTTAGAAGATCACTTGCATGTTATGAAATTTATCCCAAGAATCAATGCCAGTACAAGGCCTACATAGCTCTTAAATTCCACTACTGCTTATATAAGGACAGTCTCTTACGTAAGGTAATACTCCTTTTGTCCATATTTCCTTTTTAGATGAAGGACCACCTAAAAGATGACTGAAGAGGAAACTGAAAAAAATGTAATTTTAAAGATAAATGACTCCGTATCTTGTAAGTAAATGATATATAAACAACTGGTACTATCTAAAAATTATACCATTCCTAATCTGTCCTCAGAATGGACCAAATTCTTCAAGCTGTGTACGGAGTGATCAATTTTCAAGCTAGCTTCTCTCAATCAAGCCTTTTTCCACGTCACTAGTAAAACTTCCATGGATTTCAGTAATAGTACCTTCAAAGTAGAAATCCTTTAAAAAAAAAATTCAACAAGATTTTGATGTGTTCGTTTATATTCAATTCAATCATTTATGCTCAGGCTATTTTCTCTTTGAATTTCAACCACATAACAAACATTCCATATTCGTCTGATTTATTCTCAGATTGTTCCTGAACTAATTTTAGGAAAGAAGTTAACAAGTGCTGAACTGCTAGCTTAATATAATCCTGTTGATTTATTTGATAGACTCTGAATCAGATATTGTAAATGCTAACCTCTGAGTATTTTCAAATTCCATTTGTGCTGAATAGCAGTGATGTGGATTTGGAATTCCAAAGTACTTACAGGTGGGTCTTAGTTCCACCTTTACCCATTCACTTGACTCAACTTCCTTTTCTCTGATACATATGCAGTGACAGACAAAAAAATTTAAATTTACAAAACTAGGAAATCTTGTGGCTCTTGGAAAGGAAAATCCTGTTACTTTCCCCATAACTACTTCGGCTCAATAGCTACTGTATTGGCAACATTTGTGATTTAGTCTCCTGGTTGCTTACTGGAACATTTCAAATTATGTAACAAAATGGATCTTTCTGAGATGTGCATCTTTTTCTTCTCCCACTTAAGTTTTGCATTACTGTTTTCTCATATCCAAATTATTCAACCCTATGTGGAACATGCAGCAATTGCATAGTAACACTCAGTAACAGCATAATAAATTCATCTCATGGGTTCATGCCATTAATGAAAGCTTGCTCCACCCTCCCTTCCCTAATCTTTTTTGTGGTAAACCAAAAAGTATTAGTAAATATGTCTAATGTTCCCATTTTTGTCATTTTCCATTTATAAAGCAAGATTTGATGCCAGAAGTTTTGAAACCAAGTCATATTCTTCTTCTGAGACACTTGCCCAGTGTCCATCAGAAGTAATGGAAAGTTTTCCTTCAGAGGAAAAGATGGCATCATTTTTTAATTAAATGTTTTGATCTCATATATTCTAGTAATTAGGCTGCTTCTTCAGAATTCTTGTATTTTTCAGAATAATGCATCTTAAAGAGGTTATCATCATTTATAAAGATTAATAGTATATCCATTTAAAGAAAACCATCTAGGGAAATTTTCATCCTTGTCAGAAAGATACAAATACATTCTGTAATCAAACTTTAAACTCACATATATTATCACTTCTAAATCTTTTTCTGCTACTTGTAATCAAACTCCATTTTTATTTCCTTCTATTACTTAAAAGCTGGTGAAAATGTTAACAATATTGTTCAACTGATTGCTTGCATTTATCTATAGTCAACACCTGCTGAAAAATGTAAGTTAATTATGTGGGGAGGTTTCACAGTATCATTACTAATTCAAATATTCCAGTTTAGTACTGAGTACCACTGATTATAGTTGTAAATAGAATTGATTGTGTTCCTGTTACACATATTGTTGCAAGTAAAGATATTTTGCACATGGCAGCTGATGATATGATACATTTTGAGCAACACCAGCCTCAGCTATCTAACCTTGTTTCCTTCACAGGCCTAATTTTGAGAAACACAGAGATGAGCATATAAAACAGTCTTCGTTCCAGTTTACTCTTCAAACTTTTTTATAAGACTATGTGCAAAATCTGTCAAAATTGGGGTTTTCTGAAGTGGGAATGATCTCTGTTGTAGGACTGAGATCATCAACACATTTGACAATTACAAGACCATCCTTTGTCATTCCTGACTGATGCCAAAGTATTGCCTGGCTCTGAATCTGCTGTATATTTTGACAAGGTACAGAGGATGTCACTAAAATGTCACTAGTAATTGTTGTGTGGTATGACAGCAGAGAAAATAAAAGCACCACAAAGAGGAAAAAAGTTCACATAAAAATGATGTAAATACAATATCAGTACTGGGGAGCTGTAAAGAGCCATTAATGTTCTTTTCTCCTCCCATGCTACAGCAAGCTAGTTTGTTTTCAGTAATAGTTTATCAAAATTACTAAGTGCCATCAGAAAATTACAGTAAGTCCTGACAGATGATTCACGGGTTCAGAGATTTAAACAGGAGTATTAGATATGATATATAGTTTGTGCATAAAAATATAATTTAAAGGGTTTATCTGAGAATGGGTCCTAACCACACACAAGAATAATTTTTTAAAAGTTTCTAGCACTCTGGAACGGTGGTTTTGCACATGTGGACCCCTAACTGTCTAATAAAAAACAAAAAAAACTTTTTTTGACTAATGAGAATTAATTTCTTAGAAGTTAATGGAACCGTTTGCTTTGGAGAATCATTTACTTCATGTGAAGAGATGAGCTGAACTTCAGATGAAATTGATAATTTATGATTTTGTTTTCAGACTGCTAATCAAAATGAAGAAGAAAAAAAATAAAGGAAGACAGAGTGAACATTTTAAATTTTCACAGCTACCATCAAAAAGGACACATAAGGCTTAAGTCTGAAAGCTCTAGCTTCATTTTGTTCAGTGTCTTCACTGAAGAGCCAGAATAGAATCAATGGATAAATCAGAAAAGAAAACAATACACCTCACAATGACCTTCAATTCAGATATTCAGGTGATTTCAAAAGACTGTGTACTGTTAAAATTGATACTTCCAAATAAATTAACTCATGTGAGCAGTCCCATTGTATATATTAGTGTTAACTAAACAAAATTTAATTTTAAAAAATTGACAAAAATCACGCAAACATTTTTTAACAATATATTTTCCTTCAACTATACCTAAAAGTTAACCAAAAATGTTTTTTGCAACAAGTCAAGCTCAAAAAGATTGTCAATACAGTCAGAATTGAACTATATTCAATGAAATGAAGATTGGTCTGGCTGTGCCATATTCATTCTGTGCGTCAGGCCTCCAACCTGCCGTCTTTTTTGTAACAGTCATAAGCCTTTAATCTTACACAACATTCAGTAGGTAACTACAGGGCTGGCTGCACCTTCAAGCACACAGACACGTGAATTGTGCTGCGTATGACGTGCACTACCCTAGGAGGAGCTCGGGGAGGTACCACGCATGACTTAGATACGTCTTTCCCTCTTCTCCACTTTCTGGCAGAGGCATAGGTTTAAACTGGACCATATTTGTAACCAATTATGTCATTCTTGCAGCAAGTCAGATGCTTACATTTTCCCCCATACTTGCTTACTTGCAGACATACCCCACACAGCAGGTATGTCTATTTTGCAAAGTAAAGGTCTGAGCCTTTTCTCAGGTTCAGACTCCTTTTGTTTACATGCTCTCACGTTTAAATGGACTAAACACCAGTAAACGTATGATACAGGTTTACATACACACAGATATTCCAATCAAAACTCTTCCTAAGCACTGTAAGGACAATCGACACCTGACCTACAACCTGGCTTGGTCAGTAAATGTGAATGGAAAGTACACAGACCACAGGCATTTTTATGTTTAACTTACTCCTGACCTTGCAGTTCATCACCGCAGCATTTTCTTTTCCAGACCTTTGGACTAAATGTTTTTTTAATAGAAATAGTGTAAAATTTTGTGATAAAATATTTTTAATTACACTGTGCTAATTTTCAAAAACTGACACTTTTTTTGATAGAATATTCCAGTTTTAATGAACATTCATCATAAAAGTGTGGGGGTCAGATTAGGATCCAGAATCTTACTCACATAGTCTGACCCCAAATCTATTAGTTTATATTCATATTTTATGATCTAATTTTGAATTTCTTTTACATACATAATTAAATGTTTACTTGGACACAGAAAAGCTTGTATTTTGTATTCCTGATCTGAATAAGAGCTCATACCAGTCTTTAACATTTGCGTACCTAGGCTTGTTTACACAGATTAAATGGAAAATCTGTTAAAAGAGCCTATTTTCTCACATTCTTTTATTCTCACATTTTTTAAGCAAGAAAGCCTTGGAAATCTTGGAAATTAATCTGAAACAACTGTTTCTTATCTACCTCTAACTCTCCATTAAAATGTAGCACATCTCCTATGTAATGACCTCTGATTTATGACAAGTAAATCTGTTTCTTGGTGTTCCATCAGGCTCTGTCAAACACCTGCATATTTGTGATTATGTGCTAATTGATGTAGTTGTTCTAGCTACAGCCTGACAATACCGAGTTAGAGTGCTCTGGAACTGTGTGATTATGGAGCCAAATTCTCACACTGCTGAAGCAGATGCTTCAATAGAAATTCCTAATACCTGGCAATATTAGAACTCAAGGCCAAAAAAAACTCTAGAAAGAGAATGCAATGCAGAAAGCAATAGCAAATAGAATGAATTGAATCTTTTCTTCTAAAGAATAAGCACCAGAAAACTGGCCTTTGATGCTGAGAGCTCCCCAGTAATAATCTATACTCAATATTGGAAAGATACATGGGTCAGGTCTAGTCATTTCTTCTTGCTATGAATATAAAAAAAGAACAGAGATTCACACTGTGTAAAATTATGGTCTAAAGCCTCACAAGTGGTATGGAAGATATACATCAGTGGACTCCTTAAACAATGCAAAATATGAAATCATATAATCAAAGATTATGCTGTAATGGATCCCAGATTCAGCTATCACGTTAGGCACAATTTCATTAACTGTGGGAGCCTATGTAAAACACAAGAATAGACTACTCTTCAGATAGAATGCATTTAATCTTACTCACAGAGGAAAAAAATCCAGCTCTTTCTCACCACTGATAACAAAAACACATCTCAGTATTCTTTTGTTATTTGTTGGTATTTTTGGGGATCTATGAAGAATTCTCTGAATATCATTCTGGATGAAAACCTCAGAATCCCAAAATATTTTCAGTATATGGATTCTGTTATGTGAAAGATAATGTGTCTAATGTTCCTTGGCATAATTTGGAAATGGCAAGCTAACCAAGATTCTTGGACAAGTTTTATTTACAGATAGATAGATAGATAGATAGATAAATATCTAATGTAACAGTGAAGGTTGAAGTACTGGAGTGATTCTTGCCTCAAATAATAATTAAAAAACCCAGGTAGAGTTACTCACCTTGTAGCAAGGAGTGAGGAAATGAAATTCATTACAGTGAGTTACACAGAATTACCTGTAGATACCCATGCCTGTAAAGCAGCAGTTAAATACGACCCTATTATGAGGGACATATCGTGAGTATAATACACCTCAAAGGCAACAGCTGATCAACTTTTCTAGATCACTATTGGAGACTTTACACTGAGCTGTCTAAAAAGCCCCCTCTTTAATTCACAGCATAACATAACTAACTGAAACAATGGATGCAATTCACCAGGATAAACTGTCTGAAAGTCAATCAAAAAGACTTTTTCTGGGAACTATGACTAAACAAAGCACATCTAAAAATTAAAGAAATGCAACTCTACTGTTTTATTACCCACAATGAATTCAGTATGGTACTCATCCTCATTTTCCCTAGAAAACTGAGTAGAAAAAGTGGACTCACAGAAAGAAGATTGTTCTTATTCTTTGTCCTACTGATAGAAAAAAATAGTTCAATTCTTCAAAGCTATTAAATCAGACAGGAAGGCTGAAAATCTTAAAAAATAAAAGTTTAATTTTTTTTCTTACACCAAATACTTTACACCCATATAGAGCCATGTGCTGTACTTACAAGCTTTGGTCTGATTTTATATTCTGTAACTTGGAGGAGAATCAGGCTAAAACATTACAGTGAAAATTTCACTCCTACCTTACAATTAATTTGATCAATCATTTTGATTTCTCAATATTTAATGTAGTTCTTGCAAAATACACAAATACAAGAATTTATTAAGTGCTGTGTTGTTTCTTGCATTTCCTGTAAGATGGGAGGTTTTATTTATTATAGAATCATTAGGTTGGAAGGAATCTAAAGAGCCCATGTAGTCCAACCTCCTGCTCAAAGCTAAGTGAGACCAGGCCCGATTGCCTGGGGCTTTGTCCAGATGGGTCTTGAAAACCTCCAAGAACACAGACTCCACAACCTCTCTGGCAAGCCTGTTCCAATTATTAATTATCCCATAATGATTTTTTTTTCCCCATATACCTAATCCAAGCCACTCCTGTTTCCACCTATGAGCACTGTCTCATTCTCCCACCATTATACACCTCAGTTAAGAGCCTGGCTCCATTTTCCTGGTAACTTCTTAGGTATTGAAATTCTTGTTTTCTGTTAATGGATGCAAAATCTATATTTGCTCAGACTGCAGACAGAATAACTGGCAATGCCTATAAATGGGAAAAATCACATTGCATTAAATTTTACATTCTTACCCAATTATATTTAGAAATACTTTTGCACAATCATTTTTATATTTTATGAATAAATTTTAAAGATACAGGCTTTTTAAAAAAAAAAAAGATGGGGAGGGACATCAAAATATGATTGAGTTTGAGTGGCAGATCACAAGACTGGAGAGTTACACTACTTTCCATTTTCTCATTACACATTCCCCTACCAGGTATCACCATTCCTACTCATACTACAACACCAGTAGCTGTGAAGAAAGAAAATATATCTTTAAATCTGGAACCAAAAGCAGGACCTGGCAGAGCCTTGGCTTGAATAATGCTTCAGTAATTAACAAGAAAAAAAGACAGAAACTATATGACAAATAATAGACAGATGGGCTTCTGAAGGAACTTTTCCAAACATTTTCAATCAGTTGTCAGTGAGGGTTCATCTAAAGCATCCATTCTGGGAAAATTCCTTTTTCCATTACATTGTAAATACCTTACAATACAAATATTGTTACTTCTGGAGCAGCAGTGCATCTCAGAGGCAAATATAAGCTTTGCCATAATTGGATACCGTGCTGCTGTTTTACTATTTACATGCTTAGAAATTCAGTGCACTCGCATTCCCCTGGCCAATTTGTTTGACTTTATTAATTCTTTCTCCATTAATATTTTCTACTTGTTTTAATGACAGAAAAGTATCCTTGAGCCTGCAGGTAAAAGTGAATCAAATTGTTAAAATGTCAGAGCTCTGATAAAGGCCTGGTTCTTTGGCAACTATTAAATAATTAAGAAGTTGCAGCAGCAGTTTGAAATGGCCCTTGTCAATGCTTGATAATTTATTTTCATATCAAAACCATAAATCATGCGTGACTCCCATTTCTAGTGTCATTTGAGGGCAGATTGTAAAGTTCTAAGGCTGTTTTGAGGAAAAGACAAAGAAAATACACTGCATTAACAAAGAAGTAGAAGAAAAATCTTTCCAGTTTAAAATTAGATTCTACAGCTAAAATTCATTTCCATTTCATGCATCTTCCTTTACATTTTCCCACTACAATGAAAATTAATCTACTTTGTTCGCATCAAACATGAACAGACCTAAACTGAAGAAACAGCACGTCTTGGTTTATCACCCCATACTCTTTCAACTCTTTTCTTAGTTACTACAGCTCAGCTTCTGTGAAACTGGTGAATTTCTATCCTTGATAAGGGAAGGGCAATGTATCATTTTGATACGTCCCTGTAGGCTCTGTAAGATAATAAGATGTGAGCCAGCAAAGGTGCAAGCATGGGGTTGACAAATGCAAGAACACATGAATCTTCAAGAATAAAGGGAACTGCAAAGCTCTTTGGGGGAATTAATCCTTTTCCATTCTGGTCCCTATAAAAATTCTCAGTGTTCTGGTGTTTTCTCAATTCACTGACTGAGGACATCTTCTCCCTGGGCATAAGCCATTGATTTCATTTGTGCATGTCATCAAGATAACTGCACATTCAGTTAGCCACAGAATTCTGCATGTAATGGCTTGCATATTTGTAAGGTGCCAGGAAACCTCCAGACATCAGCAGGGGATCCTTCTCATGGCAGATGGCTCCACCCAATGGTCCTCTGCCATTGACGACCAATTCAGGTCAATACAGACAGCCTCCCCTTTTAGGAGTACATGGGAATTAAAAACAATATACTAGGGCTCCTAGAGACCCAATAGCAATTTTAAAGAAACAAAAAGAAAGCCTAATTATGTCACCTAGTTTACATTAGTTGCCTTATGGCGTCAGGAACTGGAAAGACCTGTCACAAGCTCCATTTTTTCTGTTCACAAAACAGGAGTTTCCTTCAGCTTTTGAGAATCTTGAATTCTGCTTTTGAATTAAAGCGTCCAGCTTTCCATGAACTTTACAACTAAATCAAAACTAGAGAAGCAACAGATTAAAGTGTTTTCATTCTTAAGCCACATATGATTTTGTTTTAATGTGAAAACTAGACCCACAATCCATCCAAATTTTCATCAGATTTTCAGTTATTCTGAAATAAGATTTGTTTGTAATGAAAACCAGATATAGCTATGCAATAACTCTTCCTTTTCAGTCTTTTCAGATAGAGAGGCTTAAAAAATTTTTGTAGTAATCTTAAATAATGCCATAAAGAAAGAATCACAATAGAGCAAAGTCTTTTTGGCTTTTTTATTTGTTTGCTTCTCCCTAAGAACATGGTTAAAGATCCCTTGGCAAAGGACAGTAGAGCCTCAGTTCAGGCAGAGTTCAAGAAGGAACATACAAGCTCTGGAAACTGAAGTTGCTTGCTAAAAGCCACCATAAGCATAAAGTAACTGCCCATTCTTCTTTTTCCCTTTAAGCAAGCATGGAAATCAAGGTCAAACTCTCAGGACCAAATGTTCAGCTGCTGTCAGTCAACAATTCTCAACCTCAACACAGGTACACTGGCTATCCCAGCTGATGATATCACTCTACAGCTTAGAAAATATGGAAGCTGAGAAACACTCAGCTCAGGCATTAAAAAAAAAGGGAGAAACTAACATTATTGCCTCCAAGCTTGCTAAATCATATTGTGCACTTGCAGTCCTTTGAATTCAAACCTTCTCAGCTGAAAAGAAACCCCACTGGATTACTATTAATTATTGTAGGAGTGCTAGTGGTACACTACCTGCAAAAGCAAAATGTTCTTGTGCTAAAGAAAAATACTGCTACAATGAGATCTAAATATGCACAATTTACCTTGAAGAATTTTAGAAAACTTAATTGCTAATTTTTCCTCTGAGCTAAAGCAGGTTACATGGGGTTATCAAAGTTGCACATAGATCAGGACAGCAACTGTATAAGATAAGAAGTGTGGTATTTTGCTAACATTGCTAACAAGACAGTTCCGAGCTAACTTCATATCCATGCCCACTATATGGTCAAAACAAGCTTTAATAGAGGAATCCAATATACGTGTATCAGGGAAAATGCCTTTCTGATATCAAAGACATATGTTCCCTTCTCTGTTCTTGTCTCAGAAATTTTTTTTCCTCCTAAAAATGAGGTAACATGAACCAAATACATTTTTTTCTTTCCTTCTAAAGCAAGGTATCTGTTACATGGTTTCTAGCTATGTTCATCATTAAAGGTCTGATCAAATTTCTTCAGAGGAACACTGTGACAGCGAAGGCAGATCCCACACCAAAAATCTCAAAATAGAGCTAAGTTTGGGTGTCATTAACAATGAAAGGACAAGAAGAGGAGGCTGAAGACAATGGAAAAACAAAAGAAAATGATGAATGGTCTGCAGACTTAGCACAGGGGAATTCAGCGAACAGCACAAGATGATACTGTTGGAAATCAGAAACAGTAAATCTATCCAGGGAGATCATGTGAAATACATTAGAAGCATAAGATACTAGAAACAGCTGAAAGACCTATGTCTTTATATTCTCATGCATGCAGCCTCAGTGAAGGAACTGTATTCAGTGAAATTTCTTACACAAGAAACATTTCTGATCTAAAGACTGTAATGCATAAAATCCCTGCAAACAGAATAGAAGGCACTTTAACTATAGTAAGAAATGCAAACATGAAATTTATAACATTGCTTAAATATTAGACTTGCCACATGATAAAAGAAAGTTATGGTATTCACAAGTTACTTGTTCTTTAGTCTGAGGAATATCTCAGAGGAAAAACCCCATTAGAAAAACATTCTGCCCAAACCCTTCCTTGTTAAGACAAAGAATTTACTTCATCATCAGAATTATAGTAAAAACAAACTACAAAATAATAAAATTAGTCTGATTGGGAGACTGCTACTCTTCTGCCACTTTACAGCTGCAATCGATGATATGAAACTGAAGAGGCTGTGAGCACTGCTGTGAAAGTCTCCCAGCTACAGAAATTATTTTTCTTTCTGTCCGAAAGCCATCTGTAAGAACATGATCCAAAGACTAGGAACAAGCAGACAGATTCTGCTACAATATATTCCTACTAACAAATGTATTGTGCTGCCTCCTAAAGCCCATTGTTATTTCCAGGCTAAATTTATTCATTAGCACGTTTAGAACTATTTATCCCTCAACTGACACTGTACCTTAGTTCAAGCATTTAGCCTTCCTGATACATGGTTCCCACTACATTTACAGAGAGAAGACACATCTCTTTCAGCCTTATTTTGCTAGGCTTACTAAAGCAGTTTTCTGGGCCAACATTTACACTGTCACATTATATAGCACTGCCTCTGTTCCAGACTAGCAATGCACAATCCAGCTCTAGTCCTACAACCATAATCTCTGTGAGCATACCACCATGCCCATACCAATGAATTACAGTCAAAGCTCTCCATCTCCCATACTCATCTGAGCAATGCACATGCTCCAGCTTAACTTCATCTGATTTAGCTAACCTGTACCATACACACAGTCTACCTTAGGAGGTCTTGCCAGTACAACAGCATTACTAATTTCTCCTGTTCGGTACACCTGAGCATCATGCTTGCCATTTTCACTGCCAATTTACTGCTGAAACATAATTATCTTGCAGCTGATTAGTATACCCATGTGTTGCTTCTTGTCAGTCATTACACACTGATGAAGCTCTAACTGATGGCAGAAATTCTTGCAATTAGTCCCTAACTGTATGACCTTGCAATTTATTACTGTATTTCATCCTGATTCTATTAGTTCACTTCAAATTCACTTAGCCGGTTTCACCTCATCTTTGAATCAAATCAGGTTTTCCAGCTTTAAGACATCAATGTATTTGCCTACTATTTACAACAGGGTAAAAAGGAAAAAAAGATGCATAATATTGACACTTCCACTATCCTGGAGTCTCTCTTTCAGACCACTAGTTCTTATCTCATTAAAATTTTCATTATTGCATTGAATTTTTCATCACTTGACAATTTATCTGCTACACACACCTTTCCCAGCTAGACAACACTTTTCATGGCACAACACCAAATACATTCTTGAAGACCTTATAAGTAAGATCTGCTGTAGTCTCCTTGCTTACAAAAGAGTCAAAATGAGCATGGTTATCAGGCTGATCTATCACAATCTGTCTTAATTAGCTTTTTGTTGTTCCTTTATTATTTTCCTTTATGTTTTTGCTTATTTTTTCAGTTGGTAAGTTCACAATCCTTGCACACTGTTAATTCAGAATCACTGGTATACAGTTGTCCACATATTTTTAGGTTTTGGTTTGTTGTTTGTTTTTTTTTTTAATACAGATGTCGTATAGTATTCTCCAATTTTTTGTATACCAATCCAGTTTTAGTAGACTAAGTACAAGGTCCTTGCTACCAGTAATTTCACATGCCAATTTTTCCACTGTTACAGACTGAAATGTAAGTATGTTGAGTATAACCACTTTTAAGGTATATTGTAAAGTTCTTTCAAAAAACTTTTTTCCCCAAAGACAGTTATAGTAAAGTTGTCATTTATGGAAATGGGAGATCTTTTTGGTTAACTGTTGAGATATTGCTTTGTGGCTGAGAGATTGTCCTTAACTTTGTTGAAGCACAGAAATATGGCAAGCTTATGGGAAAAGGTTCTGAAACACAGGAAAGATTTCCATTTTCTCTCACATGTATACAGATACTGATAAATACTGAAAGATAGGAAAAATGTAAAAAAAAAAAAGCATAGATCTACTTCATTGACAGGAACTCCATTTAGTTGTAGTATACCACAGTTCACTGCAGAGCAACGGATATAATAAACTTTTTCACCTAAAACTTGCAGCCATTTTTCGCACATAATTTATTTCCTTATGATATAAAGTCTGTAATTTGCTTGAGATGCAGAATCCAATTATTCCCTAATTAAGAAAATCCATGTCCTTTGTTTAACTGGAAAGGATCCAGACTCAAATAGCTGAATGTTCTTTGTCACACCATTAACAAAAAGGAATTCTTTATGTTTTCAAGAAATAGCATCAATTATTTCTTCTAGATTTAATTCTTGGAAGATGACTCTTATCTCAGACCGGGGTAGACTGAGTATCAGGGACAGTTTTACAGCATTGTACTAGACTCAAACTATAGTCTCTATACATCATAAATATTCCAATTTGCATATCTAGGAGTTGCACTTCTTAAATAAAGTGCTGCAGAGAGATCCTTGAACATCACGCAAAGGCCAGACCTGCAGATGTTTGCACAAGTTTGACCGGATCTCCATGTAGGCTGCGAGTTATGTCTTGATATTAAAATTCTGACCTTTGCATGTGCACAGGAAAACAGGTATACTCTGTCATTTGCATATAAAAGTGCATGCATGCTTTTGAAATTCTCTGAGTCTTAACTGCTGCTAGTTGGGAATGTATAATTTCTTTCTAAAACTTGTTTCCATCCCCATGGGATAGTGGATTGGGTCTTGAGAATATCTGGTAGACATTATTTATAAGGCTTAAAAGCAATGATTCCTCCTTTCCCTAATCTTATAGTACCCATGATAAATTTGTCTTCAATTTCCTTATAAAGAGTTCCCAGATTATATAGGGATCAGTGTCTTACAAAACTATATAATAATCTTTCACCATTTCTGGTTTATGCTAAAAGGGGGTGGGAGGGAAGAAATTCAGCAGATAAGGAAGGAAAAAAATTATCATTCAAAATTCAGAACAGCTAAATAGGTCATTCAAGTCTTATAATAATCTCCAGTATCCAGAAGCAGGTGATGACATTGGTAGTCAGGAATACAAATTAAGAATACAGAATGCTGGCATTTTTTGCAGAGCTCATAGGTCCTCATGAAGAGTGGATTGTCTTTAGCACATGTGATGCTCTATGGGGTAACCCTTAAACACATTATCAAGTGTATGAAGGCAAATATATATATGAGAATATGCAGAGCAGCTCCACAGCCTTAAAATAATCTGTATTTTAAGCCACTCAAATCCAGTGGCTTAAATACTGCTTAGAATCCTTTAAATAATACTAAAGGTAATGACTAGTCCTCTCACCGTGGCAACAACCACTTTTGCAATCTCACTTTTGCATTAGCCAGTATCGGCTAACGAATCATGGTTGCTTCAGTTAGCCAGCCAAGGAATTAATTAAAAAGATTCCTCTCTTACAGTCTGCATAAGGTAACTAATCAGTTGATTTCATTAGCAACTTTGCTCTACTCATAAGACCATGGTAGCGTACTCCCTGTGACCTCATCTGAAGCCATAAAAAGGTTGTCTATAATGGGAGAATGGTTGTGGGCATACGATGGAACTTTTCTCAGCCAATTCCAAAAGTATCTACTGAACCTTCTATTTTTTTCTAAAATTTTGTTCAAACCTAACAGATTGATAACTGAGGCCTGAGGTCCACCTCCCCACCTTTCCTGTACTCTCAGACCTCAGTGCAGATCCTAGTGTTCTCAGCCAGTGTGAAATTTGCCTTAAGCATTTTACAAGTCTACCAAAACCACGGCCTATTAAATTACCCATCAGGATTCCATGGGCTGCAATGAACACACCAGTTCTCATCTCTTCTTCCAAGACTGTGTCTATGGTACTATCACATCATAGCCTTACCAGGTTATTCAGGAAAGGGCATATTATATAGCAGAAGTCATTTTCTCTTTCAGTGCCTTGCCTGCTCAGCTCTCTTGTGAAGATTTTATCCACTACCTATGGAAACTGTGATGTGAAGCAAAAACCTCTGTTGGAGCTACTAAATCATACATGGTCAGCAACTGTGGGATTCATAGTATTTACAGACACCCAGAAATTTTATCAGATAGATGGATACATTGACAGTTTCTTTCAGAAGTATCATTACGTAAAAGTCATTCAAATAGAAATTAGAATTCAAGAAGAGACAAATATGACAAACATTTTTCTGAAAATGTCTGTTAATCTTCAGGTTGCAATAAGAAGTGATAAAATGTGACAGCAAAACAGAATGGCAAACAGTGGACAACACCAACAAAATAGGAGGCTGCAAAATGATAACCATTTTAATGCTACTGAAAGTTCCCTCATTTTTGAGAACTGAAAGCATAAATAAAGCCTAATAAAAATCAGACTTTTAGTAACAATCTGCTTGACAATGTTATATTGGAACACAAGGAGTACAGCTTGGAGTAAACATCATTCTTTTTCAAGGCTTAGAGAATAGTAAGATGAATGAGGTTCCCTCACAGGACATAGAAAGACCGCTTGAAGTTAGGAGGAATGCCCCTCAGCATATATGCTCTGCAACAAGTAGGTGGAAATGAGATGAAGAGGACCGCTATATATACTTTTCTGTAGATCTTCTTTCCTTATCCCAAACAAGGCACATTAGAAGCAGGAGGACTGCACTCTCCCTATCCACTTTCAGAGCAATTCTATGCTTAAGACACCAGCAGGAATGATTATGCTTAATGTTCCACAGTTTAGAGAGAAAGAAAAGAGAAGGCATGTTTTCCTGAGCACAATTCTCCATGCCTTTCATACGCAGGGACAAGCAAAATGGCCTGAAGTAATTAATATCACTGCATTTAAAGACTGCTGTATTATCACCACTCTTACAGGGAGAGTTCTGAAACTTCTTTTTGCCCAAAGGCTTTGCTAGATCTAGAAAGGACTGAGCACGGCAGGAACCTGGCCAATATCCAGGCGGCTTAAAGTGCTGTTTCAGTTCTCAACCCTCACATTTAGTTTTGCTTGCCGCAATGCTGTAAAATCTGTTTTATCTGTAAAGTAACTTTCAGCAACATGTGAACTTTTACTCAAGAACCACGAGATGGCACCACAAGCAGCCACAAAACCTGTTGAATTATCAGCAACTATGATCTTGCTCATTTATATAATTAATAAAGCAATTGAGGAGGACTGTTTCTTTTTCAGGCAGTATTACAGAGATTACAAATGGATTTCTGCTCAGTGACTTTTCTGTTCCTATAAAGCTGAGCAGCCAGTGTTTAGACTGATCTATTTCAAACAGCTGTTTAATACTGTGCTGAAACAGACACAACATAAATCAATATTTTAAAAGGTGATCAGTGACCACAGGTATCCAATATCAAGGCAATTTTAATCACATTTAGGAACCCTCATTTCACAGGCTGGCTCGTTCAACTTGTCCTGCATGACGCCTGCCCTGTTCATTCCTCCCACACCACCATTCAACTCCTCTGCCTACCCCAGTGCCCTGCCTGGCATCCCACATTCCCCTATTCCCACACAGAGCTGCCTACCAAGTGGGCCTGCACCGCCTGACACCTGCCACGGAGGTAGGAGAGGAGGGTCCCAAGCCCCTAATGAGAGAGTGAAAAAATGAGTTTCTATGGTCCTTGGCAAGTTAAGAGGGACTCCAGAATCCTAAAGGGAATGATGAGCAGTATTTTCTGATGTCAGTCTGGCCAAGACTCTGGCTGGAGGTTCCAGCCATCAAGTAGCTTTACTTTTCTTCCATAAGAAAGCTTTCCATCTGCTGACATCGTGTCAGATACAGGAGTACTTACCCAATAGGCTAAGCGGCCAATATATCCTACTGTAGCACAGTCTGGTGCAGGGCATGCTCTCAGTCAAACCACATGGAAGGCTCCTCATGTCTGTTAGACCCTCCCAGCTATTTTTTTATGCCCTTAAATAATGGAGGGCTTCTGGTCACTATAATTCACATCCCCTAGACTATGACTGTGTTTCACCTTTCTGCTTCCTATCAGGAACAATATTTCCAGGTTTTCCCTGTGGGTTGGAGAAAGCATGAAAGGATGATATTACGGCATGGCACAAACTGCTTTGTGCGCTTCTCTACTCAACCTCCAACGATCACCAGGGAAACAACATCAAATCCAGAAGCCAATAACACAATACCTAAAATAACACACCTCCAAATAAGCTTTCTAAACCTATATTTGTCTGAATAAATATGGTGCCTTTGCATTGCTCCCCAAAATGTGTTCAGCCCTCAGCAGGCAAAAGGTTCCCAATACTCCGAATTAAATGAAAGTGATTTTCTGACTGCTATCACATTGTAGTTTTTTAAAATTCAGTGACATTAAGGTGCTCAGGTATTTAGTTTTCAACATCTTTTATCAATTCTGGAATTTTTTCTGTAGTAAAATGACCATATGGCAGTGCCAGCTCAAACCCTCTAGAAACATGAGCAAAACGGAATTGTTGGTGCTCAGAACTGGGATGCTGGAGTCCGAGAGCTGCTACCAGAAAAACAGAAATCTTGGGGTGTGGTCTGGCTAATGCCAGGAAAATGGCTGGAGGGATGACAATTGTTTCTTCCACCAGAGGAATAACCCTAAACTCTCACTCTGTCACACACACACTTCGAGCTCTGTTGCAGGCAAAAGGGGCAACAAGGCCATGGTTCTTCTCCCTAGAAGGCTGCTTCCCTGCCACAGCTTGCTTTGCTTATGCCTGGGACTCATTCTGCTTGAGAATAGTGGCATTCCTACAGCATGGTTAATGAGGAGAGAGTATCATATGAACAAAAAAGGCAGAATGGGAGGGAAAGACCTGCATCCTTCACTGAGAACCGGTAACACAGATCCTGCTAAGCACCAGTTTGGTTGAACCGTGTATAATGCTATATACAAAGTAACCAAAAGTTAAGACTTCAGCTCAAGCCTGAACTTGCCAAATTTGTATCTAGTTTATTTAAAAATAAAGCTTCTGGTTTTAATTATTAGAATTGTCTGGAAAAATACACCTTCATCAGGAATTTAACCAAATACAATGCTTGGTTTTTTTTTTTTTATTTCATCATTCTGCTAATACAATCTAACAAATAAGATTTGGTTTTCATATTGAGCTATATACTGGGCTGATACCTGTAAAGCTTTTTCTTTAAGCTTCAGATCTGTTTCCTCATTAAAGCTCTGCAATACTGATTCCTGCAGTAGTTTCATGAAATTTCTTTGCAAATTTGTAATCAGATCACAATCAAACTCCTACAGCTCACAGAGCAACTCCAACAACCTATATTCTGCACAATAACGGCTCCATGCCCTAGAATAAGTATTCCATAGGACTGCTGAGAAAAAATACTTTAAAAAATTGTTTAGAATCCCTAAAAGCAGCGAATGTTGTAGAGACAGCTGCTCAGATAAAACGTTAAAATCACAGCTGAAAGTGGCTATGGCTGTATGCATTCTTTTCAACCTGTTTTTCTTAAGCAATTTGACCTAAAAATTACTGCACTTGCAAAAAGAATATGGGTCAGACATCTTCAGCCTAAGACTTTATTTAGCAACCCAAATAAGATGGGCTTTTCATCCATTATCTGAGTGTGCTGCATCGTTCTGCATGAACTTTATTGTGTTACCAATGCACACTGTCAGCAAGATTCAGATAAGCCTTATGTTGCAGATCATAACTGTAGTTTGAAAACAATTAGCAGGTGCTGTTGTCTGTGTGTGAATAAGGCACAGTCCTGCCAAACTTACTGTTTTAGAAGAAATCCACATTTTTTCAGAAGTCCTTCCTAAAATCTGTCATAGACAAATGTTTGCCCAGCTTCTTAGCATTGTTACAGAACGTGATAGAAATACTGATGAATTTTTAAAGTGTCTGAAACATTGTCTTTTTTATTTCTAGGTTTAACAAAATATGAACATGACAGATCAGTGAAACAAGCTACCTAGGAAAAAAAAAAAAAGCAATCATTCCTTACACAAACTACTAATGGCAGCCTTTGTCCTTTGGACTCAAGTCATTCTTTAATATTTGGGTCTTGAAGTATTATTTACAGAAAAGTTTAAAAATATTAAATGTTGTTATTGACAGAATTTATGTACATTTGTTGTAAACACTGACAACAAAGAAAACCAGAAGGCCTCCTAGCTCAGAAATTGCCAGGTTTGCCACTCAGCAAGTTGTGTCAATGCATTGTATCTCAGCTTTCTCTCAAGCACTTACTGTTAAGAAGCATATGCAGTGCCAAAGCAGTCAAATGCAGTCAAATTGGATTTGGCTTTTCAAATGAATACTCAGATATGTTTATTTGTTTTTCATTTTGGTTTGGATTTCAAAATTCAGTCAGCTCCTGATTAATATGGTTTAAGAAAGTAATATGCAGGTAAGTGTCTCTTTAGCAACCTAAGCCAATTGTTCTCCAAAACAAAAATCAAAAAAATCCCATACATTTTTTCAAAAAATTTACCGTCTCTGTAGGTAAACAGTAAATGACAAATTTCAAATTTATTGAAAACTTACTTTACAAAGATGATTTCAATGGAGTTCATTGAAACCTAGGTTTCCTGCCAGCTTTCTCATCTGACTACTCAGAAGCCTATCAAGCTGCATTGCTGAGGATACCCAAGTATCTCCAAGGCTGGGGAACCCAGTACTTGCAGTATTTGCAGCTGCCTAGGTAGTCCATTTGTATGCTCTGGTTTCAACAGACAGTAACTTGAGATAGAAAGACAGTAACCTGAAGGAACTCAATAATGAAAAGGCTTTCCTTCTACAGAGGATTTCAAACTTTTGGGGTTTCTTTTTTAAGAATGAAATGAAAATTTAAAAACCAAACTGGTCTTCCTCTTGGATAGTTTTGCTTCGATTCACACTGAACTCTTCTCCTACTTAACAACCCACGAGTCACAAGTAAATCCAGAGAGCTCTCTACTACCACTCGGTGAGGAAGATGACAACACTTAGCATGGTTCCTTCTTTACAGCCACACACAGGTGCCACTTTAATTAGAGTGAAGCAGATCTGGGCATGTCTCTCTACTCTGTGCAAGACCAGCAAAAACAAATCGTAATGAATCATATCAGATACAACCTCATGCCCCCATTTCTAGTTTCTTCAACTCATATCCTCATAGAAATATTTCTGCACTTGAGCTATCAACAGCGTAAAGGCAATCCCATACAGACCCAAGAACTGCTCACATAACAAAAAGGAAACCCTAGCTGGTTACGTATTAGTGAAATATATGACTTTAATTATATTGTCCATCAGGTCTCTCCCTTGCTTTGTCAACTCTTTTCTAATATGACTAATCTATTTTGTTAAGTCCATTAAGATGCTTTCTTGTTCCTGTTGAAAAACACTAGTTGTACCCAGAAAGCTTAAAATAAAACAATAGTGCTCCACGACAGTCACAGGATCAAAACTTCTACTTATTCACACACAGAGAAGCTATTCCAATGGAAAAAAAAGTTCATTGGAAAAATAAAATACTCAGAAACAAAGTGAGATGGTAAAATGAAAGAATGATGGAGAAAAAAAAAGAAAAAAAGTATTCCTAACAAACATAGAATTTTTAAACTTCATTTAGTCTTGAGCAGAATCCTAACATACATTTACTAACAGATACCACTGGAGTTATCCAATGATCTTATATAAGAAGCCAAGATCACACTGTGATTTTGCAAGAGCAAACAGCTGAAAGTTCTAAGAATCCTATCACTACAAAGGGTAAGAAAATGCAGCTGGTTTATATATTCAGAAACGTGGTATAAAGATCAGCCATGAATTAATTTATATCATGTGAGACAAAAACTACAGGAAAAATAACTGACCGACAATAACATAAGCATCTGTAGTGTTCCCTGCACAGGCTGCGTGCAGAAGAAACTTGACACAAGCACACGTTATACTCAGTATGATGGCATTGAAGTGCACAACTCCAAACTTAAGAGAACCAACTCTTCATTCTGTTCTAACCCACAGAAATTTAATTAAGCAATATTTAAGCACATGCCTTGAGACATACTTTCAACGAGAAACAGCTTTCAGATGCAGAAACTATTATCCCCAGTAACATATCTATTTAACAAGACCTAAAACATGTAACCACAACCATGAATCTAACAAACCTAAAACCACATCCCTTGGCACTTTTAAAAGAATATATTAGAAGCTAAAGTTAGTCTGCAGCCAGAATAATTTACAGATAAGACTTGTCTTTTATATCAGACATTGTGTTTTTTTCCACTAGAAGGTTCAATACATCTTCTATCAAGACAGAGTCAGATTTATTACTCATGGTGGATGAGTTGAACACATATAACCAGGTTTTCCAATAGCACTTTGATAGATGCTGAAGTTCCCTGAAAGATCTAAACTACCCTCTTTTAAGCAAGGCAGATTTACAACTTGCAGTAACAGAATTGCTAGTCTTACCACCATCCTTCTTGAAGAAAGAAATTTCGTTTAGGACATATAAGAAACACAAAGCTTTCAGTTCTGTATTAGATGCTTTTAAAGAACAAACAAAAAGAACCCCCAAAAACTAACAAAAAACAACCACAAACAGAAGAAAAAGAGCATTTACTGCTTAGAAGGGAAACAACAGCAGAATGTGTCACAGCACTTGTAGTTGAAGTGATTAGAAATAGCAAAGCAAGTGCTCTCTTGTGGCAGCAGTGGTAACAATGGCTTGCTAGGTTACAACAGTAAACAGTCCAAGGGAAACAGCCATAGAATGCAAAAAAATATCAATATGGAGAAGCCTTTTATTTCCCCAAGATGCCACTAAGGCCTTAACACAGCCACGTGAAACTGATGCCTGCTATGACTTGCACAAAAGTTGGAGAGTCTTCATCTACAGGACTACCTACACTCCGATGAACCAACTCCCTGTCCATGTTGAAGACCAGATCTTCCGTTACAGCATTTGCCAGATTTCCCACTCACTTCAGTAGGAATACAGCAATCTCCATTGACAGAGGTCTTGACCATGAAGCACTAGCTGTTCTGATCCAACTCTTCCATTCCCGATCAAAATGCAATTACAGGATTCTGCAGCAACTTGAGCCCTCTCATAGGCTTGCTAGAGCTTGGATTCTGCACAATGGACCCACTAGTAAGCTAACCCTAGACAGGTGGGGAAACAGCATGAGATTGCTTTGCCCTAATCCAAAGAGGCCATTTGCAGACACTCCTGGTCTGTGAATTGCTTAGCTAGCTCCAAGTGTGAGCAGAGCACATGCAGGCCTGCCTGAATCTTTCTGCATAGACGTGCCACAATATCTTTTAATTTCCTAGGCTGTATACATAAACCACCACAGAATTCCAGGAGTATGGCTTCAGTAATTCCTCTCTGACAATCGGGGCAACACCTAGCATTCAACCAAGAAGCATAATGACAACGGCTAAATCCAGGATGGGCAATACTGCTTAAGAACTAGATAGATAAAACCACTACTTAACACTTAAAAGTTGCCATAGCATGTGAAAAGGAAGTGTTCTTCCCTCTGACATTATTCCCTAAATTGAAATATAAACCATTTAAAATGGAAAGCATTTCTATTTCTCAAACAGACACAAAATTCAATTACATAGAACCTACGTATAATGTTCATATAGCTTTCTGAATAAATAACATTTGTTATTCCTTTCACAGCTACCAGAACTTTTTTTAATCTAATGGGAATATAAACTTGAAGGAGTGTGATATGGGTGGCATATAAATATTTCCCAGAGGTATGAACTAATAATCTTAGAAGAACATGCACTTACACAGCATCTTGCCCACCACGAGAATTCCTTTAGTGTATCTTTCTAACAAAAGGTGTGGGAACAAAATGAAAGTCAATCAAATAACAACTCACCAAATTACCACTCCTCAGATGACAGACTAGTGGTTAGTTGATTTTAATTTGTAATTTCCTATTACCCTAAAAATGCATATTCATATATTCACACACTGAATTTAGCAGAGCTGATAGCTGGAGAACCAACCTAGATCTGATGATTACAGAAACAAATGCCCTCAAAATCGGTGCAGGATGAAATCTTACTGTTAAAAAGTTTGTACTGTGTTTATAATGTGGCTTCATGGACTCTTCAGAAGGAACACTATGTAAAGCATTTCCTGTTAACCTCCCCCCTCATTCCCACTCCCCAGTCAATCCCATCAATTACACTGCTACAGCTGTTCATTTCATTGCAGAACAAATTGATATGGATTAACAATGCTGAATTGGTTTTTTTCCTTTTAATCAGAATGATTTCCCTAATTTGCATTGGCATGAGTGAGGAGGCTGAGTGGGCCAGGACAGGAACTAGGGGAGGAAAGAAACAGCACAGCAGGGGCTGACTTGCACTCTCTGCTTGTGGAACTCTGGTTTTAGTGAATGCGTATGACTTCCTTAAACCATGAAACAGATCATTGCAACTGAGAGATTAGATATTTTCTGTATTGTCCTTTGCAAATGAAGTTTATTTGGTTTTATTTAAATTTGCGTAAATTAGGACTTAGAAAAGATCCTCAGTAGGGATATAACTAATTGTAATTTTGTCTGGCATCTCTGGAATTAGCTATTTACAGCAAGTGAGAATCTTCTCTGAGAAGACGGACTGTGTTGACACTAACAGACACAAAAGACCATTATCAAACAATCACAGAGTGTATATTAGTAAAGAGGAAGATGTCTGCTTTCTTGACTTTTTATGCATTTAATTGAGCTGTATCCTCATTCAGATGAAGTTATTACTACAGGATATGTCCAGGGAAAATTTGCAGATCACTTTCTAATTTTGGTGTGATAGGAAATTCATTAACAAATTCAGATATTGCAGACTGGATGGAAACTGGAACAGATGGCCTGTCTGCAGGACCACAGGAAGGTATGAGACACTTAAAGGGCTCATTTGTAAAAGCCGTTTTGGAAAGCATCCCATCTGCAGGACAACTAATAAGCCAGTGAGAATTTCTTTTCATGATAAAATGCTGTATGTCCTTGCCTAGTTTTCTTTTGTGGATGGATTTCTGTAAAAGTCAGACTGACCATAATGGAACAGTCATAACAAAGCAAGATTGGCTGTTCTGGGCAGATGATAGTAAATACAGTGCTGCTGTGAGTCATTTTCCCCAGAAGTGATATCTGAAGCTCGATAAAATTATTTCTCTGTCATTATTCTGGTGAAGAGGCACACATCACTAACTTGTAAATGCAGGAAAAGGGCAGTGAGTGGGGGAACACTATTCATAGAATCTTTTGTTATCATGACAAACTAGGGAATGCATTCAAGTTGAGTTTGCATAGTTGCCTGTTAAAAATATTAGCATTTTCCCTGGAACATGACAATAGTTGATCTGAGATCACTGACAGAAAACACAGATCTGGAGCCTCATTGTGACATCTTTATTGTCCCTTTCCACAATACAGACATTCCTTACATAAGTTAAAAAAAGATGACCATGCAACAGACAGGAACCAGGATTGCATATACTGGGATAGAAATCTGAATGTTGAAAAACCACAGTGGTATTTTAAATGGTAAAGAAAAGTTGAGCTACTCATGGTTTAACAAAACTTGCACTACTTGGGCCACAGATCAATAAACAAGTACATATGCAGCCTGCTGGGTAAGACCTAATTCAGAGAAAGACAATTAAGATTGATAACCTGAAAAACTCAGGAACATGTTCATTAGCCAAGAAACACTCTAGCAACGTCTCCGCTATGAAGTACCAGAGGACCAGCTTGCACCCCAAGCCCATCAGGTTGAGGGCTGACATAAAACACAGTTAAAACAACTGAACTTTTCTTTTCCAAAAATAGGCTTCTCAATCTTCTTTCAAATTGTGGAACAGCTCAGCTATTTCTAAATGCCACTGAATCAAATCCAGTGAAACTTCTAAAAAGACATTGTGACAGTAACCTTCACCATCACTTCCTGAGTGTGTTTTGCTTTTCTTTTTATCTCTTAACAAGGCTTGATCTCACTGTCTGGCTGAACATTAATCCTCTTTCACCAAGTACCAAACTAATGCTTGCTGCATTAATACACTGCAAATCCTGAGGGTATAAATTACACACAATTCAGTATAAAAGGTAAGCATAGGGCTTTCTTTTCACTACAGCTATTACCAGGAAGGCAAGCAGAATACAGGTAAGTTTTCATCAGATCCTGATCTAGAAATCTTTTTTCAAATGGCAAACACTGCATGTAATTAATTGTTTCCGAAAAATAGATTATCCTTTGCTCTTTCTCTCCCTTGCTTCTTTTTATTTCTCCTTAAAGACAGGACACATTCTCTGTACAGAAACTTAGATAAAAATATTTCATTGAAAGTGGTATGGCACTCTGCTATTATTATTCTGCAGAGATTGCTGACATGCCATTTCAGTTGCTTAGGAAAATCAAACTCCTTTAAAAATAAACATAGAAATAGTTCTATCTAATGGCTTTATCCTATGTTCTCACTGATGTTTCTGAAAGCTTGTTATTATAAAACCACTTGAGGATAACATGAAGGCTTAATTTCTCCCTATTTCTAGAAATATTTCCTGTTACATGTTTTTCCAGTATAGATATATTTTTTGCTTTATACACAGAATGAAGACAGTTAATTGTTACGTGCTGTTATTTTGCTGGAAAGCAATTTGTTGCAATAGCTGTCAGCTTACCAATATTACTATAGCAGTGGAAAGAGAAGAATGTGAATTCTGTATTACAGTGAATGCCACGTGGTGCTCAGGATACTGCTTCACAAGGGTGAGAATCTTAAGTTTCATTTCAGGCACCAGAATTAAATATTCCAAGTGATATATGAATAACCCATTTCTCCAGTCCATAGTGAAGACATAGGCAGGATGAGCCTTGTGAAAGAACAGGTTGAGTAACTGCTGTGGTATTTGACAGGAAAGTAGATACACAGCCAATCTGAACCACAAATTGAAGGGTGAAAAGATGCCAGTAAAAATTCAGATCTTTAACTGGCTGCACACATTATGTTTATGTTGTATAACTACAGCTGAAATTATTACAACCTGGATCTCTGCCTCATGTTCAATTTGTGGTTCCAAATGGATACAATAAAGTAGCCATTACTATGTAGACTCCTCTACTTTTCCAAATAATGTGAAGAATCAAGGAATTGACCTGCAAGATTATCTGGTGAGGGTATGACACAAATTTGCCATATCAATCCTCCTGAAAGGAGAAATCTAAGGATTTAGGTGAAATTAGAGGAGTCTGATCCAAAACCTTTGATCTCAGTAGGATTTTCCCCTCTGGTTTGTATTAGTTTTCATATTGGGTCCTTTATTTTATAAAAATTTGGAATTCTACCCTATAACAAATTTCAAAATAAGTATTTCCTTCTTGTAATTTTCAGGATCCAGTATATAAATATCCACCAGTATCATCTGTTCAGCAAACATGTACCTTCAAGGAGGTTGTGTATGAAACAGTGAAGATCCCTGGCTGTGGTGACCATCCCGAATCTTTTTATTCGTACCCGGTGGCTACAGAGTGCCATTGTGAGACCTGCGACACTGACAGCACTGACTGCACTGTGAGAGGGCTGGGGCCATCCTACTGTTCCTTCAGTCAGAATGGAAGTAACCAATGAAGGCTACTTGAGATGGCAGTTTGGCTTTAAATGTTCACTTCTAAATAAAGGTACTGATTGGGCTTAAGTGGAAGATAATAGGCAAGGCTATTTAGAAACTGCCAAGACTGAAACAAAGATTTTTAAGGCCAAAAAGGAGAGCTACTGACTAAACCTCTCTTCAGGCCTTCCCTACTTATCCCATCAGTTTCCTTATAATCATTTTCATAGGTCTATAGACCACTGCTTCCTATTCCTTCTGACCTTGCTTCCTCCTCTTCCCTATTACACCTTCATTCTTTACATTCCTGTATTTCTACTGCCTAGTTCACTTAGCTTATTCTATGTTATCCTATGCTTTCAAAAGGTTCCCAACTTCCAAGCCTTTATTATCCCCTGCTTTCCATCTCTCCTCAGAACGCACTTATTTTAAAAAGCCTTGCAGCACTGGTTTTCTTACAACCAACACCTGTGTCCTCTCATGTCAGCTGAGATCCTGAATTTTTTTTTGGCAAAATACTTCATATAGTCATTTTGCTCTGTAAATAGTAACAGCATGTTTATTTAAGAGCCAAAATCTATATTCAAATGTTGACTATCACCTGAACTCTTGTGCTTTCTCTGCAAGGCTTGTTAGCTCAGGCTCAGTGCCACAATAACACAAATAACCTGAACTCTAGCTCACACCTGGCTAACTTGGAAAAAAGAATTATCAGCTGTCTACTTTCACCTGAGTAAACATATCCTAAGAAGTCAAACAATTCTGAAAATTTTGCCACATATCAGAAACACTGGATTTCCTCTCATTATGCATCAAAATGTAAGAATGAGAATTTTTTTAACACTACTTAACATAGGAGTCACAAATTATTTAGGGATGAATCTAGAGGCACCTGATCCCAGTAGTGCAAACATGGTGTGATAACATGCCTTGAAAGTAGTTCACAGTAGTCCCTTCTGAGAATGGAAGTTTACAGAGAGTTCTGCAGCAGCCTAATTCTGCAATGGCCAATATGAAGTTGGGATGGTCTGGAAGCAAGCTGGAGGACTGACTGAATCAGAATGAAAAATTATCTGACGTTATTGGGAAAATTATCTGAAACCTACACAATGAAATCCTATCAGGAAAACAAAAAGATACTGTTCTTCATGATAAACAATCACCTACACAAACACAGAATGGAGAGCAACTGGTTCAGCAGCAGTTCAGCACAGAAGACTTGGTGGTTATACAAGCTAAGTATGAGTCAACAGTATCACACCGCTGCAGCAAACTCGGAATTTAAGGAGTAGAGCCTACAAGACACAACCTACTTCCACCACTCTGCTCAACATGACAAGAGCCTCAGCTGAGTCGTTATTTCCAGCTTTGCACACAGAACTTCAAGGCATTGAAAAACTGGAGAAAATCCACAGAGGAGTAATAAGAATGGAGAGAGGCCTAAAAAACATCTTAGGAGAAAAGATTTAAATAAATGTGGTTGTTTTGCTTACAGGAGGTAACACTTGGTGGGGAAATTAGTGAAACCTTTTACATGCTTGAAGACTGTTACAAAGTGAAAAGGAACAGTCAGTTCTCCATGTTCATAGTGAACAGAACAACTAATGAAAGATTCAGAGTAGTCACTAGCAAATCTTCCAAAAGATACAGACAGCTAGATACTGAAATAAATTGTCAGGGGCTTGGGGAAGGAAGGGGGAGAGAGAGTGGGGTCTGCAGAGTAGTGACCACTACAGGTCTTCGAGAACACATGGAACTTGTTGGGAATGACAGAGATAAAGTTAATTTGCCATGAGGCAAGGGAATGAAGTACAGGATCTCTTGAGGTCGCCTGACATGTCTGCTTGTGAGACCCCTACAGACATGGTTATTTAAAGGGAATTTGTTGGTTACTCTGGATCTCTCTTATAATAGATATTTTAACTTATTTCATTTTTAGCTTTTTTACTGAAAGATATTAGTTCTCTTAATTTTATTTATAAGTTTTATTCGCATGGACATTTTCTTTGGTCTAGTGAGGTTTTAAGAGTGGTAAAGTAATAGGTAAATCAAATTGCCTCTCATTCATTTCAGTTTTAAACATGAACTGATTTCAGTTAAAACTAAGCATATTACTAATTTCAGGAATCATTCCATTCTGGATGAGAGAATTTTGAATTAAAATTGCAAAACAGAGTAGTTTGTAGTAAAAAAGAATGGAAAAAAGATATGTTTTCAAAATAGATCTGTAAGCACCTTTATTGTTTGTTGTGCATTTTGGAATAGTAAAAATAATTTTGTTGCACTTCTGTTATGTATGTCTTAATAAGCCAATTAAAAAACTTAAGAGTCCACCTGCCTACTTTACTATGCTTTAATTCACACTTCTCTCCCCCTCCCGTTTTCTTCATGTAACTAATACATCTACCTAAGCAATATTTGCATTATATGGCTAAATCACATCAAATAAAAGGCTGGTATATTTTAGCCTGACCCAGTAATGTGATGAAATATTACAGAGTTGCAACACAACAGAACTGTGGATGAGAATAAAGATCATCATTAACATTTTATTTAAACTATAGGGATTAGAACCTCTCCAGAGCTGTGTCCACACCTTTGTCCAAATTAGCTTGCATGTAAAACCAAAAATTATACAGCTCTTTTTTCATCCACCAGACAAATGCAACCACTCCTTTTCATTTTGCAAATGAATCTATTCATAACCTTGGAACTAAAACTGTAACTAATGCAGTCAAAAAGAGTATTGAGGTTAATATCGGAATACTAGTAAAAAAGTCCTAATGATGCATCACTGTAAGCTTCCAGACTCTCACTTCGTATCTCTCACACATCTTAGGTACCAATGCTGAGGTAATACCAAGTCCTAGAGACTCAAAGATGCAAAGAAAAAGGTGGCCTCCATATAAGCACTAACCCCTGCCAAGCAAACTATAGCCTTTGGGAATACCTCTTTCAAACACTTTCTCAACCCATCCAGTATCTAGATATGAATTCTACCCAAATCTCTTCCATAAAGCCGGCTTTTTGAAAAGATGGGTATGTCATGCATCAAAAGCTTTGTGTTTTTTCAAAATATCAATAGGGAAACAGCAAACAAATAATTTACTGTATTTATCTTCTTTTTCTAATCATAAGCGATCACACAAAAAGCTCAGGAAACATGTAAGTCCTACATGAAGTCTTGCTGTTAACATCAGCGAGCTTTGAATGTATGGCTCCATTTGTATGAAACTAGTGCTGACATACTCTGAAGTGACATCCATTCCAAATTATGTCAACAATTATTTCTTGTTCTACAGACTGATTGCAAATATTTCACTGTCAGTAGTTTCACTGACAGAAATTTAGAAATTCTTACAAAAGGCTGGCTTGACTTGAAGGTATCTCAGACTACCTTTGACAGTTTGTAAGACAGACTTTATCTTCTCAAAGTTCACTTTCCATTCAATGCCCCAAAGTCCTTTCATTAAACATATTTTTACATCAATATTTTTCCAAAATTTTAGTGAAGGCACTCATGAGTCATAAATATTAGTGCAGTTTGATGCCCAAATCTGCTTTGAATTATTATTTAAGAAAACTATTTAAGAAGTAATTTGTATGCTGTTTGCCTAGCTCTATCATGATGAATAAATGGCAACTCTGTTAAAAGGTGAAAGTCTTAGCATGACACACTACGTTAAATACTAAACTGGTGGGTAAGCCTTTAGAAATATTCCTTATAGATTCAGATGTAGATTTTCAAAAATTCCTACCATGGGCCTAACCCTTTCCATTGAAGTCAATAAGTAAAATGCTTTTGAACTTCAATAGAACTATTCTGCCAACAGCGAACTTTTCAAAAGCTGCATATTCATTCTATTTTTAAAGGCAGGCTCTGCAAAAAGACCTTATATGTCAGACTTGAGCCACCAGCTGACAGAAACTAACTTTAGAGGTAGTAAAAGCTAAGATGGACTGAACTATCTATTTATTTACTCTCAGTTATGTAAAATTATCCTTTTTTTTGCATCACCCTGAAAGCCGGTAACCTGGAAAACTGTAATTTATAACCCCCTGGTGAATGCATACAGCATAGAGGCAATACATAGTGTTGAACTGTCCCTTAAAGACCTTTGAGAGGGACACTTAACGCAGGATTCATTGTGTTGTAATTGAGTCTTTCAAATACCCAGATATATAGATAAACTGCATGAAGATTATTCACCTCTGCCGCCACATCTGTGGGTGAATTAATACTTTCTATCATTCATTATGCAGACAGTTTGACCTTGATCTTATGAGTGTCTGTGCCAGTTGTACTTGAAGCTCTCCAGACATCAAGATGGGAACATGACGTGCAGCAGCAGTATTCATAGTCCTACTAATTGAAATGACCGTTTAATCCCAACTGCCTTTTTAGGTAGAAAGCACACCCTGATTTTACAGAGAGGCAAAGAAATACATGTTACTCACCTGGAAACCATTAATAAAGCTTCAACATATTAGCATTAACCCATTGTTGTCAATGCTCAGCTATTATTCCCTGCCTAATTTCTGTAAATCATTCCTCCTAGCTTAAAGCAGGTTGACACTTGCCTTTATAATTTTGGTATATAACTGGGCTCACAATATTTTTTACCATATTGATATATAGAAATATAAATGTCCTCTACTTGTATTAACCGAACTGATGAATAAGAATTTATTAGCCATCCACAAATCCTCAGACAAATCTAGCCCGAGACAGAGGTAATTACAAATAATTTGTGGAAAAAAGGAATGTCAGGACTGTGGTTTACACATGTCAAATTGAGGCTGCACTTAACTTGGGCTATTTGAATGGGAAGGGGAAAGACAGCTGAGTGCGGTGTTACTATGCTATACTTCTCCTTCACCCTCCCACCTAGGCAAGTGCATTTTGCTTTGTCAGTAGCTGCAATATTTAGCTGCACACTTCATTTTCTTTAAAAAATACAGCTAACATCTTGGTTGAAACTACAAAATAAACTATGAAAAAAAGGAGCTAAGCAGCTAATCTGAAAAATTCATTTGGAGATGGCAACCTTGAGATTAGTAGCTCCCCCCTCTCAGGCAATGGGATCTATAAATTTTTTCTCTGTATCTCATGTTTCTCTTCAATTTATGTTATTAACATTAGCTATCAAAGCCTTGGTCTTTCAATGTGACTTATACTGATAGACATTACAGCAGCTCACAAGGCTGCAGTCTCTGGGAAATACAGAAAACAAGACAGGAGTGGGGTTAGATAAAGGACATACTTGCAAGAAATCAAATGTCAGTGTTTCATTATGTGTAGGTGGGGAAGTGAAAGAATTAACTAGCTATGCTTTACAGTCATTAACCATTAGTTTTCTTTCATGTAGCAACCCTAAGAGGCAAAAGATAAAGTCTTACTTCACACTGATGACCTCTTAATTCACTGAAAAAATACCAGGGGGGTTCAGATGTATTACTTGCATAGTATGACATTATTCTGTATGAGAAAAGAAGGTAAATTCTAGATCTAATATCTTTGCATTACATTTAGCTATACTTATATGCATTGAATAATGCTAAAGACAGAGATATTATTCAGTCAGAATACGAATCTACTTATATACCTTGAATAACGCTATAGACAGAGATATTATTCAGTTGGAACATGCAACTAACTGCTATAAAATACATCCTTCTTAAGATGCCAACATTCAAGACACAGAAGGTAATCCAACATTATCTAATGGCTTTTAGAAAAACTGTTGAACAACTTAAGGAATCCCATTTCCCTCTTGCTTCATGTGTTTATATTTAAAGTTTCATTCAAATATTATCTTAGCCTTCATTATCTCCTTCTCTCATTTTACAGTATTGGCAAGTCCTGATGCTTTTGTGAATGCTGTTGAAATTCCCAGTCAAAATAATATGATAATGAATGTTAAGAAGTTAGAAAGAAAACTTTTAGTTCAGACCCTGTCAAAATTTATGTCACAGTGAGGCAAAGGGTTATGGATCAGGTCTATGCCCTGGTAATACTTGCCTTTCCAAACAGGTGTTTAGAATCATCAATAGCATGATTCTATGCAACATAAAAGTAGGGTATGCACTTCAGCTAGCTCAATGAACAAGAAATAATAAAGACAGCTTAAAATAAATTCTGCCCCCACTTCCAAACAGTACCAAAGACAGCTGTGCCAAGCAATGGATCTGGCCCAACCAGTTAAATTTCTTTCCTATATGATTTCTCCCTTTAGAATAAATATCTGAATCTTCATGAGAATTCTAAATCACATGTGAGCTAATGCTTTAGAAGGGAGACTGATTTACACCATCAGTGTGAATGGATACAAACTTTACCACATTGGCTTTATTTACACAATCTAGCCTTAAGACAAGTAGATCCTGATCTACCAGTATCTGGATGTGTTCATATACTTGGATTATTATGTCTGGAACTCGAAACCACTTTACACTGTGATGCTTAGTTCAGGGACAATGTCAAAGCATAACCAAATCAATTCCTGTCTATGTACAATCTAGTTACTTAGTATTTGTTATTCAGCATGTACAACACATAGAGGACTGCCATTTTATTAAGCATTTCTCTAAGCACTGTAGAAACTACCTTGTCAAATTCCAATATCAGGCTAATAAATTCATTAGAGATAATGAAGGTGCAGCAGTTTGACAAAGACTCAGTTCACCCCAATACAAGCCCCAAACACCTCTAAGAATAAGCACTCTAGTTAATGGAAGATGTGTTGTCTGGAATGGTCTTACAGACGCATGAGAACCACTCTAAGAATATTTATTTTCTTCTATTCAACACTATAATATTTTAGAATATTTATTTAAGAATATTAGGAGCTAGTGGGATTACAGAGTATTCTGATATAGGAATATCCGTTTAGTTTTGCTTGTACTGTGTAGACCAATATTGCTTTAATAATCAAAAATAAAATAGCATGAGAGCAAGCCTGGGAATGAACAACATTACATCAGAATAACTAAGCCTCAGTTATGAATTTCAATGCTTCAGGGGTTAAATACTCAAGGGTTTGTGATGCCCTTAAATAATTCAGTCCTTTCAGTAAATGTCTGATCCATTAAATATTCACTAACACTTTGAAGACTGGAATAGTGTCAGGTCTCAAATTAGAAAATACCCTTTTAATGTCACTCTTGTGTTAATTTCTGTCATATTATTTCAGGTTATTTGCCACATCTCAAACTAGGTAATATTAATAGCACAAAAAAGGATCTTCTCTTTCTTGATAACTCAGTATGCCATATGAAAGAAGCAATTCTGCTTCTGACATACACAGCATTGTATGTGCTGTGTGATGTATTCCCATTGACTTCAAAATGGGAAAAGTGACATGCCCAAGCATTAGGCAATTGATAAGGGAGACTTCAGGATCTCCCGACTTCTTACTGTAGCAAAGCTGCATAAAAAACCCCCACAGTTTGAAGCATTATATAATTGATAATATTACTATACTACACCGGTTTATTAAAAATGTATCCTTGTGCTTGGTCTGAAAATAAAATAAAAGCTTATTGCCCATGACAAAAGGAAGAACAAAGGATAAGTGTCCAATTGTAACTCTACTACTAGATGAAAAGAGCCTAATGCAGACCCGCCAGGTTTTGAAAACAGACAACTGAACTGGGAAATCCCTTCAGTCTTGGCATGACATCACTAAATAAATCCTTATTATGTTATATGGCTCCAAAAACATTATGCAAACAGCTGTGCAGGGAGCACTGAAACAAGATCTTTCACACACCAGGAACTTTGTGTCATAAACGGATTCTCCTGCTTGAAATATGTGACATTGTCCCAGTGAACATGTCTATGCTAGGCAAAGGATTTCCTGCTTACCTCAGCTGATTCCTAATGAGAAATCCACACAATGTAGTTCTTTCAATTTGTGAATTATTGACAAGTAGATATTTATAACTCTTTTGTTTGCAATGGATAACGCAACCCAACACCACTACAAAGCAAGATGCCTTTGTCATTTCTTCCTCATATCAATGAGGGGAGATAGTAAGGGACCTATTTTCCCAATATGTTCCAACTATTGTGTGAGTAATGACGTGGCAATAAATATTGCTGGTCTGTTTGTGACTAGGACTTATTCCTGTGAGCCTGGACATGCTACTGAACATTTGACAATGTCAGTGAAAACAAAGAAACTAAAAGCGATGGAGATCTCACAGTTAAAACAAATCAAGTAGTATCACTGTGTCACAAAACAAAAGACCCTTAACCATTGCAAAACAATGTAGCAAGAAATCACAGGATCAAAACTATTACTAGCAGGAATTAAGTGCATAATACTGTCTAGTCCAGCATTCCCTCCCTTGCAACCTGGTTTGCCATGTTTCCTTCTACAGGGAAAGCCTAAGATGTCTGAAGGAGGGGTATGCAAGGAACAGATATTTCAAATTCATCTTAAGTTTCACATCAGTAGAGTTATACAGATGGAGAGCAATGTACAGCACAAGCTTCTTCCCAAAAGAAAACAAGAGAGAAAGGAAATGGTAAACCTGCTGAATTAAACAGAAATGGATCATGTCCTCTCAAAGAGACTTTTCATTATTTATCAACTGTTATGCACTTTAATGACTGGTTCTGATGACAATTACTGCATCTCTGACTCAACAGGTATGGACATTGTTAAGGGAAGTATATATTGTGTCGGATCCAACAGCCCAAGAGAGATGAGGCTTCTGCAGCTCCATACCCCGAGGTCTAACCAGCAGCGAGGTGAATACCTATTCTCAAGTAGGCATATGCACACAGAGCACATACATACATGACATGTATACGTGGCTAGCCACACAGATCAGCCACCAGTGTGACTCACACTTAATTTCATTCACTCCAGTCTCTCCAGTCACTGGCACCCAGGCACATGGGCCCTCTGGCCTGTGATGCCAGCCCAGCTGCTGCAACACAGACCCTCATTCACTCCCGGTGCTGGCAGCATGGACGCACAGGCCCCTATGACCCAAGGTCCCACTCCATTTGTTGGCACTTGAGTCCACTTGGCTCTGATCTCCCCAGTGGCTGGCATACAGACATGCAGGCCCTCCAACCGGTGGTCTGACTCCAGTTGCTGGCACTCAGAACCATGTACACACATGCACACAGAACAGAGAGTCCCTCACCCAGGAAAAGAGTTGGAAAGAAATTTAATAGGAAGATAGGACAGAGTGTGCCGATCAGGTGAGAGGCATGGCCAGACAGGCATACCAACCAGCAAGCTATTTACACCAGACCAGCATTCTTCATTCCCTTACCTTTTCCACACTTGTTGCTCCTCAAATCACCTAAATCCATCCCTTTCTCCACCTCTGATTCCTCCCGCCTAACATCCCATAGTAAGTCCTGTGCAATCCCAAAATGCTCTCCCCCTGCACCCCATAATGCGTCACATAACCCTATGCAGCGACCTCTCCCAGTCCAAAAGGTGCTCCAGTGTTGACTCATCTTGATGGGGTTTCACACCTGGAAACTGGGGCTGGCGGGGGGACAGTCCTGGGGGGGGCCCAGACAGGGGGTTTCCTTCCTCTGAGTCCTTAATTTGGGTTCCCACCATGCCTTTGTGCCTCTGTGCTCCTCTAGGCTTACAGAGATAAGCCTTTGATGGGCTGACAGCTCTCCTGCGATGGGCCCAGCAGTAGCTGAGCAGAGCACTACTTTGGCACCCCCACCCACCATTTTCTCTCTCTGCTCCTTTCTGGGTGTGCAGACAGGCTTTTAGCATGTAACCTAACAGACATGAGCCAATAATACAGCTGAATATTTAAGAAGCATCAGTTTATCCTGTTCATACTTACTCAGAAGTCAAATTAAAAATGCTAGGCATCATCTGTTTGTTAAACACAGGGATATGCACAGTCTCTCTCATGAAATCAACTCTCAACCCCATCTAGGTTTCATTAGGCTTGAACCCCTCAATGCTTTATAAATTTTCTCTATTGTTTAGCAAAATTCCAAAAGAATAGTCTTTCTTTGGCATTCATTTATCGCATCAAGGATTGCTGGCCAGACAAATCTTACTGCTCATTCACTCTCTTAACTGATGCTCAGGATTTCAGGTTGTATGCCTCTTTTTAAGGCTTTTAGGTAAAAAGGAAAAAACCTACTTATTTGGATATTTTACATTTGTATTTAGAAGTTTTATTAAAACAGCTGCTTTCCTCTTCCTTTCTTTACCACATTTTCTGGCTACTGACAGTAGCAGAAAGAGAGGCGAATTCTTGCACATTTTTGATCCTGACATTGCTAACAATTCACATCTACTCCATAGAAAGTCTTTTGAAGAGCAATTTTAGTAACTTTTTCATGTCAGTAACTCTGTTCTCATTCTTTTCATGTGATAAGCACCTAAAATCATGCCTACTTTTCCAAATTGTGTGTATAATGTTATGCCCACCTTATTCAGGTTTGCAGATTAAAAGTTTCAGTTTGCATATATCCAGTTATTCGGTAGTTTTGCTCTAATACTAACTGGACGCATTCTCACTTTTGGGCACACGTAATGCCACACACAAGTTTGGAAGTCATATTTTCAATAACTGAAAAATGGCAGTGACATTAGGTAGTGAAAACCATCATCAGTCATCTTCTGCTTAAGATGCTAAGTGAATGTTTTCGATACTGCCCTTGACTTAAATGCACAACAGCATGTGTCTTTAAAAAGTCCTCAGCTGAAGGACATATGGCAAAAGCTAGTTAGCGCACTGCATAACTATGCAATGCTCATATTCTGCAGGGAAGAAGGTAGCATAAAAACTTTCCGAAGGACTTACAATTCTGGTTCTCTTTGGGAAAAGACTACATTATATGAGTAAGTCCCTCCAGATCAGACAAAGGTACGACTAAGTCTATAAATAAGCTATCGCTGATATTTTTAAATGTTTCTTTACCTGGCTTTCCACCTCTGCTGCTGAGCACAACACTGAGTCTATTTTACTGCTGTTTGAACAAGAATCACAAAAAATAAGAGAATGAAATTGATATTGTGACAAGAAGAAATGCACCTATGACTCATGAAACTCACAAAGTCTGCTTTCAGTGTAGAACAAAAGATGATTTCCCTTTTCACCTCTTCAGCTCAGAGAGCCTTTGGCATTTATGGAGCTCAATGTTTTGATTTCAAGTAGTTTTGCTTTGCCTGGATGAGAATGACCTTTATGTGGCACCAGCACTAAAGTAAAATTCATTGGGATACCAAGGCCAGACAGATTTTCCTGGTGAACACTTGAGTTTCCAAAACAAATCACATTGTAATTCATTGTAAGCAATACTTTCAGGAGCCCAGCTTCAGTTATCTAAATTAAAATCTCCACAAGTCAGGTTTCCTAAATCTAATTTACTCCTTAGTACACTAATGTGTCCTCAGGTAGCTCACCAGAATAAGCTGTTTCTGTGTAACAGTTGCCTGAAGTTAGGCTCTGAAATTCCACGTAACTTGTAAGACTTCCTGCATTTGAACAGTCCTTCCTAAATGCATAATTCTTTTATGAAAATGAGATAAACTCTAAATCACAAACCAGCTTTTAAACATAAACACCCTTCTCATTTGCCTATATAGCATCAACAGCAGCAATGAATTCATGCAAATCGAAGGTCTCGTGCTTAGGTTCAAAACTCACTTTCCCATTATCTTTATGATATAAGTATCTTGAAGTCTATTCAACTCCAGTGTAATTTAAGAACATCTCTGGGCTACGTCCCTCCCAGGAAGTTGAGAAAAGATGAAATGGAGCCAGTTACTTATTCTGTCGGAATGCCTTGATACCAAATATCTTCAAATGTTTGAAAATGAAGCACAAGAGTTAGGAGCAACCAAGTAAGGATTTATTCCTGAAGCATCATCTACAGGACTGTATATGTTTTTCCAGGCCATATAAGTGCTGTCAAATTTCTATTACAGACATCTATTTAGATGTTTTAGTTGCTCTGGGACCTGAAAAGGATATCTAGCTTTCCACATAAGCGATATTGTATGTCCTTTCTGGAAAACACAAAACATAGATATACAAACCATACAAGTGTTAAGTGTAACCCTTAACAAAGGTAAAGCCGATAAATTTAAAAAGGAGAAAAACCAACCAAGCAGCAGGACAGCAGAAAGGGAATCTCTGAATTCTAGTGATTAACAAAGAAATTATGACTCAACTATATATTGTTGCAGACATGTAAAATCTCATCCTAAGGTCTATTAATAGGGGGCTAACACATGCCATAAGACAGAGGAACAGTTTTTTTTTCTCATTCCGTCAACACGTGTAAGGTTTCAGTTTGAATAGCATGCCCAGTCTGAGGGTTTCACACTTCAATTACAAGGTTTCTCAGAAACTAAAGCTACATAATTAAAAAAGTTAACAAAGATTGACCTTGCATTCAATGGAGCAAAGAAAGAATGTAGAAGAAAAACCTTTTAAACAGTGCTTTTCTACATAGTTCTTATCTTGGATTAAATCCAAATTATATCTTGAGGACTACCTCTGCTTTCCCAGTAAGTGTGAAAAAATATTTCTTTTTTCTTTTTTTTTAAATCAAGTGTATCTCAAACTTCAAAAATGGAAACAAAGGTCCAGGCACAGGCCTAACCTGAGCCATCAGATAGCAATCCCATCACATTTTAGTAGTGTTGAAATCTACATTTTGATCTAATTCTAAATTTTTCATAGCTTGACTATTTATTAGTAATTATTTTAAAGTGAAATATAATATCTGTAAGAGACTTTTTGAGAGCAGAAGCAGTCCGTTTTCCTGAATAATAACTCAGTAAAACAAGGACTGGAGCAAAGCCTAAAGTTGTTCTTAAAAATTTGGCCATAATCCTTTTTTTACTCCCACCAGAAAAAAAAGCTTTCATAACTGTAACATTCTGAAACAGCAGCAGTACTAGATATTCTGATTTCTAAAAAAAAAACAAATCCTGCCTATAAGCAAATTGTTCTTCAGTTTCCAGGGAAATACTTTTTAAGTGGGGATGGCAAGATTCTCCTTTAATGATGCCACGATAGTATTCTCTATCTTTGAAATGTACCCCAGCACTAGTCATAAGGCGTTAGTTTCCTTTTATTTCAATGGCTAGGAATCTTACCCTAGGAATCTTCCACTGATCTTTCACATGCTGTCAAGGACTCAGAAAGACTGAAAGTTCGCATGATTCTGGAGTGAAGGGAATTTTCCTTTTAATTCCCATAAGGCTTTTCTAGGAATCTTACTACTCTCTGAATCAACCCTTACAGATACAGTATTCAGAAAATAACCTTACAGAAGTGTCTGGAACAGTACAAATAACTAGGATATTAATAAACCAATATAACCTTTTTCTCAGCTCACAGAATGCTAACAAGCAAACTAGACTGATTTATCTGGTGATTTTACCCCACAGACTGTTTCAGAATATTTCCAAGAAAAGTGGTAAAGACAATATTTGAAATCCTATCAGTCTTAGCAGTTGTGATGGGTCACATAAATTAAGTAGCATAATTCTTTTTCAGTTGAAGAACGTCAACTCTTACAAAGAATCTTTTGGGTACCACTAAGCACAGGTATAAATATGATGTTTCCCACATATAAGCTAGAAAATCAGACTCCTTGAACTGCTAGAAGTAATATTCAATTACTTAAACTTATTTTAAAAGATGCTAAAACTAGCCGAGCATAGCTGAAGCACATTCGGGGTGGTGGGAGTGGGTAGGGGGGAAGACACAAAACACCCAAACAAACCAAATCAAATATACACACAGAACTTGATTCTTAAAAAATAGCATCAAATAATGGCAGAGCAGCATACACAGAACAAGTGGGATTCCAGGCACACCATACCACCTCAGCTGAGAAGGCATTTCGTAATCACAGAAACAGTATTTACCTGTTTACCGACTTTCACTCAAGTGAGTGATACAGTTATTGTGTGCTAAGAATGCAACAGAAAGCCAATGGAGAAGTAAGCATTGCTGTTTGATCTATACTATAAATAAATATCTTCTGCAAACATCTATGTCATATAGGTGTTTCTTGTGCATGTTTTAGCTGCAGAACTTCCCAAGAATATGCCTTACCCCATGTGATATTTTGCCACAGTGACACATTTGACAGAAGGAAAAAGTGAAGATAAAGAATATTTATTTGTCAGTGATTATGCTAACATAAAATAGTAAAATGCAGGGAAAAGTAATAATCTTCTGGACTTTTTATAGATAATAGATTTGTGAAGAATGCTGCTGCACAAATCATCAGCCTTGCTTGCCAATCTAACTATATCATTGCTTTTTGCAGCCTTCTACTGACTGCCTCTTCTCTATTGCATTAACCATAAGCTATTTGCCACCACTTTCAAGGCTCTTATGATTGATCCTTCCTACCCATCATCTCTCTTCAAGTATTTAGAGGCCTCCAATCAAGCTGTAGTGACAGCTTCCATCATCTAGTGGTTAATTTTTCAGACAAGCACCTCTATACTTTCTGTTAAGAGTTGACGCATCCAAAAAGGCACTTTCTGGTTCTCCTTCCTATCTTCCCTTAAAATTCTCCTTTGCTATGATGCCAATAAGAAGAATATTGTGGTGTATGAAAATAGATGCTTAACATGTTGATCAAGAATATTAAATTGCCTCCTTGACAACCTGTCTATAAGTACCTTTGTGTTATTTTAAAGCCATGAATTATTTACTCCTCTTGATAAAGCTTTAGAGCTTGGTGTTTTAGTCTATCTCTTATGACAAGATAAATGTGTAGGTCTCCCTCTGAGGTAAAGGGAAAGCACTCGCCAAACCCACAGAATTTGTTACTCATTTTAATTGAGAGTAATATAACAACAACTCCACAAGATGGCATTACACTACGCCCAGGCAGAGGAATATGAGGCACTGGCACACACTCATTCGCTTGACTGCTTATTTTCAGGGAGGATTCAGTACTCGCCAAATCATTTATACATAGCCAGCATGCAGAAAACTGACATCCCAATCCCTGCTCTTGAACGTAACATCAGAAAACATATAAAGGGAATGAAAATGCAGAACAGTAAACCCCACAATTTTTCCTTTGAGAAAACATGGAGTACTCACTTCATAGATATTATATAGAAACAAACTGCATGTGAGCAGTCTGTGGGATACTATAAGCTCATTGTCACTGCAGAACCAGTTCAATTACATCCTGAGCACTGATGCTCACTCAGCTCATACCAAACACATTTCTCTAGCTGAAGCAATGTTTTTCCCTCAAGCTGACTGACCCATAAGGGGTGCAGGTTGGCATTTAAGTATGAAAGTTAGCATAGCACTGAAACGGGGACTCAGCCTCTCTGTGCGATTAATAAAAGTATCCATTTAGCTAAAGAAAAAAACTGCAGTGTAATTTGGTGTACTCCTGAGAGTCAAAGAAATTGCTCTTAAATTATTGCCAGTGCAGATGATGCATACTACCTCTGCAGTAAACACATGGCATTATGAGACTTCAGGAGCCTATTGCAGATAAGCCAGCATCACACCAAGATTAAGACAGTATCTTCTCAGAACTTTGGCAGGAAAGCAGTCCTGAAGGATGCATGCAGAGGCTGCGACAGAATTCTACAGCAGCAGAAAGATCCTATGAACTGTAACATCTCAGAGGCTGAGCAAGATAATCTAGGCAGCTAGATTCCAGGTTTCTTGCCCATTTATCTAATTCTACCTGCATTATTTCAGACAAAATAGATTTGTATCAAAACTGCCAGTTGTTTAGCCGTTGTCCTGTTGAATGGTACACAGAGTCACAGAATCAGCAGTACAGTGTGCACTAAACTCCCAGTGCCAGGAAAGTCTCATACCTCCCAATAAAAAAGCACTAAAAAAACCTAACTAATGTAATCTACCTCTTTCCCCGAGATCAAGTGACAGGAGAATCTATTAAAACAAATACCCATGGCAGCTTCTGCTTTATTGTTAGTTTCATCTGAAACACTGCAGGCCAGATCTAATTCAAAGCCACCTGCTGCCTTCAATGGGCTCTGGATCAAGCCTTAGCTGAGGAAGAGTTTTCAGTTATGTCTTTAACAAGGCACTCAGTTGATTAACAGCCCTCCTGCCTGCTACTCTAATGGGAATGCTTTTATTTTTATGCTTCTCAGTGCAGCAGATATGCTTGTACAATCATCAGCAAGAAAACTTAAAAGAAAAGCCATGTAACTGCAGCATCTCCTAGTGTATTTACACTGCTTAGCTGCTACAGAAGATTATCTTCACTGGGGGCAGATTCTCATTTCAGGACCAAGCTGTCATTGTAGTAATTGAAATGCTGATTCTAACAGAACAGCTGATCTTTTAGAGTGTGGCTTTCTCTGAGTACCAAAAAAATATTGATGTTTAAAAAAAACATCGGAGACAATAGTGTGGAAAAGCAATAGCTCTGAAATCTTTCTGAACTGAACAGAGGCGAGGGAAGCTTAATAAAGAGATTGCAGAATTTCCACAAATGGCAAGATACAATATGAGCTCACTGTTCAGAAGATACCTGTTGGATTAAAAAACACTGAGAAGGATATTAAGGGGCAATCAGTTAGGAAGTAGAAGTTTGTGAAAAGGACAAACTAAGCGTAAATACAGAGCACTATATTCCCCACCAGGAAAACTACAATTAGTGTGTAAGGGGGAAGGAACAATAGTCTGAGGCCATTTTGAGTAATAACGTAGCAAGCAGCCTGACTTGTTCGCTCCAGTCTAGCCCTTATCTCATGTTATGCTTCAAAGAAAACTATGTGCATAACATCTTTCTTTCCAGCTGCACTGGAAAATACCAAATTGAAAGTTGATACAAAAGGCTGGACACATGCAGTGGGTCTTGCTTTCTGAGGAACAGACATAGGACTGAAGTAGAAAACTGCTCAGAGTATGTCTTCTTTGTGACTATAAGGGTCATTTATTGCACTTCATATTGCTATGGTATATTTTCTCTAAATTCATAATGAATTACTAGATTTTATAAATTAGATGTCTCACAAGAAAATTTTCATTATTTTGCAAAGGACCAAGCTTAAATTCTGATGGCCATATTCACATCACATTTATGTCGCTACAAATCTAGAATAACTAAGTTTGAAAAATATTTCAAATTACATCTGACTACTGGAATTCTGCCCTGGGCTGCAGTGGCTTAGCCAGTCCTTAATAAAATTGACACATAAACTGAAATTAACATTAAAAATTGATGAATCACAAGATGCTTAAACTACTAAGGACAACATATCTGTAAAAAGTTTGGATTTTTTTTTCTGTTTGATAGCACAGAGAGCCATAAATGTCTCTTTAGCTTTAATCTAAGTTTAATTTTATTTGCATTGTAAAGAATCAATGAGAAGTGCCAATGATCAAAAAAATGAACTGTAGGTTAGGATTTAGGGCCAGCATCAACACATTATTAAAGTGCAGTTCCTGTGGAAAAAAGTACAAGTGACATATTTCTACTTAAAAGATCTGGCCCCCGTCTGCTATTTACTGTATATTTTTTTTATGCCTGACAAAAAACACACTTTCACTGTCTGTGCCACAGAGCAATATCCAAGAGAAGGCTGAGCTTGAATCTTCAGTGTTTTATACACTGTAAATTTCTACTTGTGACACTATAGCTTGATTCTTTACTTTTAAAATTGGGCACTGGCAGTCAGAAAAAATGTGATATTTTGGATGTAGACTGTTGACTAGGATTTTTGTTTTGTCTGCATTACATTAGTAATACAAATATTACTGCTCAGAATACTGTTGTGTTTAAAAAGAATAGAAAGGGTGATTTTCACAAGGGCACAACGTCGTGATTAGAAGTACCTCTAAAGATGAAAAGTAAACAGCTTGATATCACTTATTCCTTGCCACACAGAGAACTTTTCCTTCCCAAACCCTTTTTTTTCCTTTCTGCTTCATCATACAGTTGTTGTTGCCACCAGTAGTGAAAGAAACAGATATTGTTCCATAAATTATGCATAGATGAGTCAAGAGTCTGTTGCCCCATGAAAGATGGGACAATAACATCCCTTATTTTAAGTAACATGCATAGGAGAACCCTTCTTGCAATGAAAAACTGTTGTCTGTCCTGTCTCAGCATGTAGTCATGGATCATCCAGCTAGCAAGTCAGAAAGAACTGAGATCCTCCTTCTCCAAAACACACAAGTCCCTGCCACCAGAGCTAACAGATTTCACTTAACTGACAACACTCTTGGAATACAACATGAATTCGCTCTAAGAATGGAATCGGGAACAAAGAGGAGCAATGGTTGCTCACTCTAGTTTAACATGTAAAATGAATAAATCCACTTACTTTACAGAGGCTTTAAGGATACAGCTAAAATCTATGCTAAAATTTCATTGGCTCTAAAGAAAGTTGTACACAAATCTAATTTTGATTACACTGAAGAATATGCCATTTCTTCAAAAGTAACAAAGATACACAAAATAAAACGCATTCTATATATGAGCAAGCAAGGACTAGAGCTAGCAGAAGTATAGCCAGATACATTATAGTCTCATTCCATGTTTATAACAGACAGGTGCCAGCTCAACAAGAAATTCTGTTTGATCCAGGAATTATTTCTTAAATTTTTTAACAAATATAGGAAATAAAATTGAATGACCCTAAAGATCCCTTCTGAATTTATAACCTTTGACTCTATGAGCCTATTTATATCTGTAAAAGGCAATAAAAAAATCACTATCAAATTCAAACTGTCTATTCATTAAAAGTACTCTCTTAATGCTTGTGGGAGTCCTTTTTTTCAGTGGCAACCAATGTTAACCCTTCAGAAAACAGGCAGTTGCTTATACCCTCCTTGAAAACTTTTTTCAATAATTGTAAATAACTGCAACAGAAGAAAGATAAGAGAATTGGGCCCACATTATTACATTCTAGCAAAACAAGATGATGTGCTGACATTTCCTTCCCTTTAACAACATAAATTAGAGGATATTATCTCTTTCCTGCACTTGACATTCAAATGAGCGACTGGGAACATAATGGAAAGTGTAATTACATGGGTTGGCAACACGTAATTAGTGGGGTAAAACTGGTAAATCTTGTCTAACTATTGCAGGCCAATCCAGATTGTCTGGTTCCTGGTATTTGAAAACCCCATGTACCCAGCTTAGTAATGCGAACTGAGTATTTGATTGTAGATTCACTCTAATAAGCCTCTTCAGGCTCTTCTTGGTTTCCTCAGAATTTAGAAATAAACTAATTTGTCTATTGAATAAATATCCACCCCTAGCTGTTTTGATTCCTGCATATATGTAATGGACTTTTAAATTACAATTTTAACCTGATCCTTATTTTTTTCTGCCCCCCATTCAGCTCCATGACTTCTATTTTTCTTTTTTTTACTACAAAACATTGAAATGTTCCAAAAACTCATTTCATAAAGACTGTAGTAGTCCAAATTAATTTATCTCTATATCTTAAGTACAACAATAGTCAGAATTGTCTGATGATGCTGAATACTGTTTCTCAAATTTTAAACATACCCAGTTTAAAATCTAGCATCACCTAGTGTAAAATTAAACATTCAACTTCAAATCAGAAAGCTACTACTTAAGTAACTGCTCACACTTTGGTTTTGCGATGTGACACTGCATGGCATTTTAGAGCATCACTGCCAAGAACTGAATGGAAAAAGATTTGCCAAACGTACACAGCAAAGAAGTAATTATGGTGATTTAGCAGCTTATAGCAAAGACTAAGCATGTTGCTCTGGAAGACCACAAAGTAACATCTTATACTAATGGAACATCAAGGGGTGACTGCTGACACACCTCTAATTTGGTCATTAAGGACAAAGTTAGCCCATAAGCAAAAAGTCAAGTAGTGCTTCCGTCACTTTCATCCCTGCAATTGGTCTTGTATAATGCCTCTTAAGAGGATTTGAGCTAGCTTCTCTTGTATTTTTGGCCCTCTCCCTTGTGAACTTTAGTGACATTTCTGAAGACCAGAGGAGAGGGGATAAAGAAAAGCTTAGCATACTGAACCATAATTCAGCATAAATAAATACAGTTGCTATCAAAGATTCCCTCACGTAGAGAAATTATTCTTCTATATTAACTGCTGCCAACAATTGCTTTTCACTGCTACAAAGTGCTACTGCATTCTGCTCAAGGGCAAACAGATCGTTGTAGGAAGACTTATCTAAAAGCATGATTTGCACAACATTTTGAAACCATTTGAGATGTAGGCTGTTAGTACAATGAACAGCCACAGAACAGTCAGAAAAACTTTCTCTTCTGTTTGAGTTACCATGTTTTAGTAGCACATACCTTCTTCTTGAGCCCTCTCATCCTAATTTGTCCATAGCAAAATGTTGACTTTTGGGTAAAAATCGAGTGGACCAAGACTCTTGAAATGTAATTTCTTAGCTTTTGACTGTGTAACATTTCAATATGAATAAGGTATTGTATAATTTTATTTGCGCATTTCATAAAATACCATGAAAAGCTCAATAAAGGCCACAGCCTCATCCTCTGTTTTCTCTGATACAACAATAGTGTGATTTCCACCCCCACCCCCCTCCCCATTCTGGGCATGCATTATTGTTACATGCCAATTTAAACTTGTTTGCTTCAGTATGTGAACCAAACTAGAGTTGGTAAGCTTATTCTTAACCCAGTCTCTATACGCTAGTTATCTCCAAACTGTTTTCCACTTGCCACCTTGTGTTTTCTTTAACAAGAATATTTATAGAGTTTGATACAACCACTGGTATTATCTAATGTTTTAATTCTTACATGCCTATATTCTGGGCTCTCAGCGTTCATGAAATTGCGCAAAACCACAGAAAAATGTGCACAGGAGAGTATTCTGCACCACCTATTCAACAAACAACTGCTACTTTGTAAACTAAGGGAAAAGCAATCATTGCACTGGATTTTCTCATACTTGTTTTCTAAAGGTAAAACATATTACTTTCCTGCTATTTCCCCTATTTCTAGAAACCAGTGTACCTTGACTGCCAGAAGAACCAAAGCCAGATTTCTTATACATTATAACATTATCAAATAAAATTAACTGGAGGGGAAAAAATTGCACTAACTTCAGAGCTCTGCTCTCTTCCGTTACCACTATTTATTTTGCTTCTGCCTTTTTTGCTGTTTACATCTTTCGCCTTCTACCCTTTCTTTCCCAGTCCTTGAGTCTTACTATCTTGCATTCTCAGTTCATATCAAACTTCGGTTATCAGTCAGTCCTCAATGTTCCTCCCTTTATTCTGTCCCAGTCCAGCCTAGTCTCTTCTCATTTTGTGTTTTCCTCCATTATCTTTTATCCTTCTGCTCATCTTACTAAGTTCCGGCATAAATTCTTTCTGCTCTAACACCTGCTTTAGCTTCTCAGAGCTAAACATTTTGCAAAGCTCAAAAAGTTTTCCCACAGGGCTGCACTGTACAGGCATCAGCCTGCTTATGTTTCTGTTTAAAAAAAGATAGTACAGACAACATTTGGTGTTTGGGGAGACAAGAACCTGAAAAGGACTGGGCAGTATATACAGTTTTTCTACGCAAATGACTGTAACATAACACATTACCTCTTTTCTGTTAGTCATGGTGCTATCTGGAAAGTAAAAACAAGTAAAAATAATTAATACCTATCCTATTTGGTGGCATAAGTAATCTATTCCCCACAAACACAAAATCTTTTTTCTACTTTTTTATGTTTGCCATTATTTTTTATGCTTCCCACTACTTAAAAAAAAAATCAGTGCTAAGACACAAAACCACACTGAAAACAAACTGTTAATACAAGTCTGACCTAACTCCAGAGTACTCACTCTGATCCAAGCACAGTACACAGTGACCATATTTCACTTCACAAAATTAGCTTCCCCCTCCTTCAGCAAAGAGCCACCAAAAGAATGAAACACTGTGTAGAGTACAAGTTACCTCATGGGAACAAATGCTGAACAAAGCAGAGGCTTCTGTGTACTTCACTGCGTTATACCACTCCAAAGAGTTTGTGGCTACCAAAAGAAAAAGCACTTACATTCAGAGACATGTGATAAATATACAGAACATTAATTTATGAGAAGATATTCTCCTGAGACAGAAAACTGTGGTTCCATTGCATGTCCCTTACTTGAAAAGCCACTAATCTGAAACAGTATGAGCCTGCACACTAGGGTCTTTCACGCCTCTCTGCATTTTGAGAAGATTCAGATTAAAATCCAGATTAAAAGCATCTCTCCAGTGAGATCAATACATAACAATAGTATAACAATTCCAGCGGAGAACTCCCAAGACGCTATAAAATATTAACAATACAAAGTAGCCCTTTGAGGGAGAAATTACCTCAGCCTAACTATGTCACTCATAATCCATTCACTGAACCATTTTCTTGATAGATTTCCTAATATCCATTTGCTTGCAACAATAGAAGAGCAACTAACCTCTTGGGTTTGCTCTTTTTTTTTAATGCTGCAGTTGACACGCAGAAATCGTAGCCCAGATAAATGTAGCTCCTGGCTGCCAAAATTAAAAATTGCACTTGTACATATGACTTACATTTTAGTAGGACACTTACACAAAGCTAGGGACTTTTGATATGCTAAGGACTTTTCCAAGGACTTCCTAATATTTCAAAATCCATGGAAAATTAGAAAGTAAGAAAATGCATGCTTATCATTCAGAATAAGAGTCAGAGAGACTTCAAAAATTCTTCTACTCATTATAGTACAGTACCATAAAGAGGCCGTGTGAACATAATATGCAAAAGCTTTGAAATAAAGGAAAAGAAAACAATATAAAACACTATAAACATAGAGTTTACAGAAAAGAAAAGGAAATTACACAAATGGAAAATAACATTTTGGTCACAGTCCATTAAAGTGAATAAATATTCCAGTGATATGTTTATATACTTAAAATGACATGAATTCAAGATGACAAATGGCCCAAATGTTTGTCTCCTGTAGCTGGAGGATAATAAAGACAGGAAAACAAAAACAAAACAAAACAAAGCATGTACAGAAAGGAGAATATTAATTTCAAATGTCTGAAATATCAACCTTTTAACTCCCTCCTCCATATGCCTGAGAAGTCTTTTCATCAGCATACTTCATAGGTGGTGTCACTACATGATTATGAATACTTTGTAACTAATATTAATGTATTTAAGTCAGTCCTACCCACATTTCTTTAAGCACAACCGTGGGCTCTGTAAGCACTTTCCAGCTTCCAGATCCGGACTGCATAGGTGGACATCATCCCATTCTTCTCCTTCAAACAAACCCAGCCATGGTAAGAACTGTCACACATTCCAGCAGGTCGCTTGGTCTGGACAAACAGAGACCACACCAAGCACACTGGAGAATGTTCTTGGATGTATAGATGAGACCCTCTATTACCTGTATACAATGTGTGAACTTCAGTATTCAGGTAGTCAGTTTATCATGTACATGTAAAGGAGGCTGTAAGTGTTGGGAATGGGGAAAAGTATCTTGCTTACCAAACTTTTAAGATGATTTATCAGCTACTGCCCTTTCTTAGCTCTGCTCTTCAGAGGTCTCAGAGAAACAAACACCCTGAATCAATAGCCCATGACAAAAATTTCTGAAGCATAATTTGAGAGCAAATGTTCAACAAAGATCTGGTTCTACAGTGGCACTCCGACAGCATGGCAGTTCTGCCTAAACAGTAAAGATGTGATTTGGCCTCATCAGAAAGGCCTATTTAAAATGCCATACATGAGAAATGAAAATAAGAGGCAGATATTAACTGCATTTAAAAAAAAAAAAAAAAAGGCACCCGCTCCTTTGAATATAAAAACTGGGAAAAACCAGGAGATTTGTTCAAAGCAATTAGCAATTGTGTTACTATGGGAAACCTGCAATGATGTATAGCTGACTAGATACCAGCTGGAGAAGCAGATAAAGGGAGCTTTTTGTTCATGCTACAGAATGAGAATCTGGAGTCTTGATGCAATGGTATTACTCCTGATATGAGAACTGTTCTTTGTACTTCAGGATTGAATGAAGCAAATTTCAGAGGCAGAATTAACCCCATGACATCATGAAATCATTGTTTCCCTAGGATTTCAGTCACCACTGAGCATATTTTTATCGACTGTGCAAAAGCATGTGATACTTCCTAACATAATTAGATTGGGGGAGGCTGGATAGCTCAATAACTACAAAACATCTCAGTGAATTTAAAAGAAGTCTCTACCATCAAAAAGAAGAGACTAAATATCTTGCTGCTGACTAGAAGAGATAAAAGCATATTCTATCCTTAGTCACACAGACTATCCTACATAAAGACACCATTAACGCAGTACACTGACTTAATAAAAAATTGGTACTAACAATCAAAGCATGAATAAACAAGATGATACAAACCAATTCAATTGTCTGAGAATGTCAGGAAGCTGTTCCAAAGTAAAAAATAGAAGAAAAAGTCCTAAACAATTTACTAACTATTAAAGTTCAGGCAAACTGTAGACTCCCCAAACATAAATTGATTTAAATGGTGAATAATTTATTTTTCCTCAGTAAGTTTGTTTATAGATCATAGTAAATTCACATTACTGACACAAGAAACAAAACCTTTGAGGTATGATAGCAACAAAGATTTCTTAGAAGAACACAAGGAATGGTTATATCAGAAATATTACTGGGTAAAAGCAGAATTTTGTCAGAAATCAAAGAGCAAACTTACATGCTGCGACTACCTCCATGACAGACAGGAAAAAACCATTACAGATAAAATGCTGGCAGGTCATTATTGTGAAGCTAGTATGCAACTTACCCAGGGAAAATCTTAAAAAGAGCATTTGAAGTTGGCAATGAAAAGAGAAGAATATTAAGACACGAATAAGTAAACCCAGCTCATGGTATGAGCTGCCATAACAAGCCATTTGAGGATATTGTAGGAGAAGGTGTTCGGATGCAGTTAAAAAAAAAAAAAAAAAAAGACTTTGGAACCCTGGAATCTCAAAGCAACTCACTACTGAGCCTGCACCATGGGCCTAAAGCAGACTCCAGCTGATCCCGAGAACCAGGCGTTAGATACACACATAGAGCCTTCCCTCAGCGCTTTGTGGGCACATAGTCACTCAGAGGCCCTAATCACCAGGACCTTCCTCTTCCCCTCAGCTACAATGTTGGCACTGGAATCATACTAAAATGATTGACTAGATTGACTGACTCATAAATTGGTTTGTTCCAGCATAATAAACAATAGTATCAGTTTGACTTTGACAGTCTAAAGTACATCAACAAAGTGGTCTTAGGTGGAACATGCTTTGTTGTGGGGTTTTTTTGGGGGGGAGGGTGGGATGGGAAACACTTGAATTTTCTCCCATCATTTATCAGAAGCTTTCCTGTTTTACCTTTCAAAATGACAGACAGGATAAAAAAATCCAAAATCTGATTGCTTGAACATTTTTACATAACACTGCCTATACAATATGTAATGGTTTTACATTAGTTTCTCAAAGTTAACAACCACTATGTTTAGACTCTGACTATTTGCAGTATTTGCTGGTACCTGCTAACAGACCTTCCAGTTGCAGACAAATGCACCATTTTCTCTCCAAATACATAATGATGCATGAAATCCAGAGGGCAAACAGTGTGTTTTTAGGTCAGCAGTTTGTCACAAGGCTATAAAACTGCTGGACAACGTTAACTGTCTCCCACGCTTTAAGGAAAAAAAAAAATCACTCTCTAGTGATAAAACATGACAATTCCCACAGCTACAATTGATAGAAAAGTTTTATGTACAGTGAGTCATGGAGCAGAATGCTGTACAACTGAAGAATACAGTTACAGAATTTTGTGTAGGGCCCAACCCCTGTAACAGAAGAAGATTGAAAAAGATCTAAGCTCAGAGATACATTTCTTTTTGGTTTATGTATGCACCCAGCCACACATTTTAATACCAAGGCTTTATGTTCGACAAGAAGTTTTGCAACAGACTTGATAGTCAAACATAAGAGTTTCTGACATTCCTTGTCACAAGCATTTCAGGACTCGCTGTTCTATGAGTGTAACTGAGGAAGTGTGGTAGAGTTGATGTGTTAGGAGCAGCAAGCTTAGCAAGCAAAGGTACTCTTGCAGCAGGGCCTCACTAAAGCAACAGGCTATACTAAAATATGTTTCCCATATGCATTATACCAGTACAACTGCACCAGTAAAACCTTGCACAGGTGCCCTCAGGGACATAAGTCTACACTGAGACTTGCAAGGTGCTATTCTTCCTTTGCTACTGAACTGCTTCAGGATTTCAGCAAGTCATTCAACTTCTCTAAGCAATATTGTTTAGGACCTCCTCAATAAGATAACAAACTGATGAGTGTTAAGACAGGTGTGATTTGCCCTGGAAAATATCGTTCTAAACTATCATATGTATCAGCTACCCATAGTAGCAGAAACACTGTTATGCCAGTATAGACATGTCAACAGAGTAAAACTTTTCCTTCAGTAAAAATATCACAGGAAAATTTCTCCTTTTACAGACAATATCATACACAAGAGTTTCCAGGATATGGCTAATAATAACTGCTAGCAATCTGTGCTGGATAAGTTTTCCAAAATTAGGACTTAAGTACAGTCCTTGTCAATAGATGGTGGCAGCTACACAACCAACACTCCTAGACCTGAATGCTGATCTGTCCATTTCTTCTCCTCAACTTCAGTGTTCAATTAAGACAGCCTTAGAGCTTGCTCTCTGTGGCAGACAGCATAGAACACATGTAGAATAACCACGAATCAAGCCCTACTATACAATAGAAAACAATCATACAAGGCTTCTTGGAATGATGTATGACCCATAAACCCACACTTACATTCAGACACAATGCCTACTCATGGGCACATATTCAGTATCTGTGCTGTTTGCTTCCTTGGACACAAGAGTGCATTAGGAAGAAGTAACCAACAAACAGACAAATGCTTGAGCATACACCAATGCGAAAACAGTAGTTCCCCATTTGTATTTGATTTGCCTACTGTCAGATTAACAACCTTCATTTTCCAACAAACCAAGCATGGAGAGGACATTTTTTTCTTAGCAAAGGACAAATCCTAAATTCCTTGAACACCCTAACCTGTTACCAGCAAGTAAGCATTAACTGGTCTCAGGTCTGTGCAAACATTAGTTGTTCTCCAAGACACTAGAAAGAGGTTGAATGAGGGGTTTGCTTTTAATAACAGCAAAAACTAGTGTCCCTGCTTTCTGAATGAGAAATAAATTCAGTAATTTTAGAGATGGGTGAAGAAAAGTTCTGAAAATCAGCACCATCTGAGACACAAATGATACCTACTGTGGCCTTCTAATGAGATACAAACCTGGCAGAGAGACACTGCATCAATTCCAAAGGACAGCAGACATCCATGTTTCTAAGCACGTTCTCTTCAGCCCTGAAGCAAAGAACACGGGATAGCAACGGGGTAATGCTACATCATCTGTGAAGTGGCTCAAACAAGAGGAGCAGATTGGAAGTAGCAGCCAAAATCCTGCTCAACACAAAAAAAAAGATCTCACTGAGCAGACAGACAGAATGTTCCAGTCAATAAATTTATAAAGGCTATCAAGAAATCAGCCTGGAAAGGGCAAAAGATTCCCAAAGGGGCATCCCAAAGTCAGATGCCGGTAAAGCAGATGATTCTCATTGTGACACAGCGAGAATCAAAGTGCTGAGGGGATTTTAGGGTTTTTTCAGCCTGACAGAATAGAAATATATTACTTAAAAAATGCAGTGTGATATGAATCCAAATATTCAACATTTGTGGGTTAAAATTTGAATGCAAATTTTGAAAATAATCCATAAACCAGGCCAGAAAGTGATTTAAGCCAGTATATGCATGCTTTTATATCCACATCTTGCAGAATAAAAGTTATCATCATGTTACAAAATACGACAAGGGTTTTTTTAAACCATCAGCTTTATGGCGATATCCAGACTTTTGTCAGCCTCAAGATTTGGTGTGAAAGAAATAGTTCTGTTGGTGACAAGTCATTAGTTCCTGACCCTTAGATAAAATGCAGCACTTGGCATCACATTTTTTACATAGAAAAACTCGTGGGCTACTTATTTACAACTCTGTTTATGGTTTAGTGAATGTCTTTATGGTTGCATTTGAGTTTGTGTGGGCAAAAGCGTGAAATGAACACTTACCCTCATTTGTAATAAAATGTATTTATTTAGGTGTCATTCAAAGGAAACTATAGGTCCTTGTAAAGGGTAAAGACAACACAACTTAACAAATGGCAACACAAAAGAAAAAAGAAACCAGTTGGACAACATAAATTTAATGGCAACATAATAAATTCTCCAAAGTCCTTTTCTTTCATCTGTCCACAAACTAATGCTTTTGTTCCACAAGCAATATTTAAACAGGCTAATACTTACTCCCAGACTGTAATGATCAGTCACAAAAGAAAGAAGTCCCCTGAGCTGGGGATCCCCATAGCATAAGGGAATATACAGGGTGTAAGAAGGGAGGCAGCTTCCAAACGCATCTTAGGGTTTAATCCAAATTTGTCACCTGCTTTCTCCGATCAAATCTTTATTTTTTTTAACAAGAGCCTAGTAATTCACAACAACCCTTTCAACTGATACAGCTCCCTTTCTGCCTTGAGTCTTCCTTCTTCTTAAGCAGCTTCAAAGGTTCTGAACTGCACCTCACAGAATTTTGCCCCTTCACACTGAATTTACTGGGGTACTCCCTGATAGTAAAGGTTTTCTTTTTTCCATTTATGCCTAAAAGTTCCCTACCAAAACTGTCAGCTTTTTTCTTCCTCTTCCCCTGCTACAATCACTCTCTTTACCTCTGACTTTGTTTCTGAAAGACCACATGACAATACTTCATAAGAAAATCATAGAAAAACTCAGAGCAGACAACATCTATGCCTACTTAGCATTCCAGCACATTTGTTAGGAGCTGGGCACAGAGAGATGTTTGCCTAAAAACTTTGAAGCAAAGAAATAGGATCTCTGGTTGTAACAAAAATATATAATCTAAATTAGGTGCTTTTTTTCTTATCAAATATGCCAAATATAATAATATGCAAATTTCATTTTCATTTAACACTTAAGTTTAAAAAAGACACTTCCTGTGATACTCCACTAGTACAGAACCTTTTGTATCTTATTCTGTTTCACTTTAATGAAAAACAATTTAACAGCATCCTCAGACTTGCTTAGATTGGAGAAGAAATTAAATCACATCTCTAACCCTTACCAGCATTTTGCTGGTCTCTAGGCCAGTCTGGATATTATGTAGTTAAACTGAATTTCTGGAAGTTTTCTATGGATAAGCTGTAAGCTCTTAAAACAATGCTGTTCATGGGATAGGTAAAGTTACGAAAAACTTAAAACCCAGGGGGTGCTCCTGGCAGAAAAATTACCAAAAGATTTACTTTTTGTGCTTGCTCAGGTAGTCCTCTCATGTAAAAGTTTTGCCTGATTATCTTTGAAATTGAGCTGAGCTACCTGAAATTTGTACTGTATTGAATACAGCGCTAATATCACCTTTCTTCTGAGTCTATCCCAGTGTTTTGCAGGTCAGTAACAAATCCGTCACTGCTTCAAATTCTGGAAAATCGGGGTGATAGAAAGACATAGTAATTTTTAAATGATGATATATGTCAATACTACTTTATGCAATTTTACATGTGAGTGAACTGAGGCACACACTAATCACTGAAACTTAGCAAGCAGACCAAAACAGGATTCAAAGAGTATGACTTCTACTACTCTTCAACACAAAATTTATTAAAAATTACCTTGATGTACATATTTCTTTGCAGCACAAGCTTTGACAGTTTTCAGATGCACTTATGTATGAAAATGGCATATGGAGTCAAGCTGCATCAGCAGAGAAACAAATTTAAATTCCAGCCCAGTATTATCAAAATATATGAGAATATTTTTACCACATCTAGTCTAGCTCATGACCCTGTTCCCTTTCATCTTCCATATCTAGAATCCTTTTACTCTAAACCCCAAACTTCTCTCTCCTTAAAGCACAATTCCATTTACATAGATAAAAGCTAATGTGATCAACCAAAACCGGTCTAAATCCATGGATGGCAGATTTGTTACAAGTTAACAACCGGATGACCCAAAACCTGTATCTAGCCCTATACAATCAGTCTCACAGATTGACACTAACACTGAAAAAGCAAATACACACACCTCACTGCTCTTCCTATATTTATTTAATACAAATTGATGTCACAACTTGTATCTCAAATATCCCCTCTCATGAATTATTCCCCTTCATTAATTTCACACATTTCATCCTAAGCAGTACAAGTCAGCAGAAGAAGCCTTACTGAAGCCTCCTTGAATGATAGCACTTCGCAGTCTCTCTGTCATCATTGAGCCAATGTATGGCTTAAGCAATATATATGGAATTCATAATGGCTTTCTTTAACGGGCAGGTGGAGAAACAGAAAATGGCACAGCCTACATGCTGGTACTGCCACATTACAATTAAAGCTTTATATTCCTGTGCTTTAGAATCCTGGGTATCTCCTGAAGCAAGTATAAAATTATTTCTCACCTCCACAGGTTTTTAATTATTTTCAGACAGCTATTCTGCCAGTTCTTCAACATTCTTGCAAAAAGTTAGATGAAAAGACATCCTGATTTACAGTCTGGCATTTTAAAGGGATACAAACAATTTCAAAATCTGAAAATTTCTACCTGAAAATATCCTTTCACTGATCTCTTTACCAGTGCTGACAAAGGCTACTGTGAATAACAGACTGCAAGAGAAAACCCCCCACTTTGCTGCTTTGGAACTTCGGTGCTGTTTCTAACATTTGTGCCCAGTTGGCTTCAGTACTTCATTACGACAAGATTTTTTTTTCTAATGGCAAAATAGAGCAAAGCCATAAGAAACTACCGCTAGGCCTCAAGAAAATTGTGCATTTTTAACTTTTTTAGCTTAAGTTGGCTACATATTTCAAGCCAGCTGTTCTGCCCTTTAAAGCAACTTTAGTTTCTTTTGGCCTTGGCTAGTATTTGCCAAATCCAATATTCTAACATAGCTTCAGCTTAAGGACGCTTCCAGTGAAACCAGCTTCCACTGAAACCAAAAGCTGTTTGAATCACAACTTTAACCACCTAGATCTACACCCAAATATTTATGGTGAATCAAGACTGGCTTCTATTGAACTAACCGCTACCCTAGCTCAGTCCCAAAATCGTTTATTTGTTTAGAAAGAGGTGTCAGCTGTTATCATACTATCCATCATCTGTGCCAAGCCCCAAGTAATGGTATTACTCATTACTCTGTTACTAATATTAGTTTCTACGGCTCATTATTTTTTTAGGTTCATGCCATGCCTTTCTGTATTTGCTCTGACTATAATTCAGCTTTCTTACTATTACCATCCACTGAAAAATCTGCTGGAAAGCCAGTTAGTAATTTTTTAGTTACAAATGATTGGGGAGGGAGACTTAAGCCTCTAGTGTGACTAACTGAGTGGCCTTAATTTGTTGCTAATGTTATCAGGCTGCGATATACTGATGTACTATGGGCAATAGCTCCAAGTGGGCAGAAACATATAGCAGATGATCTCACAAATCTTCTCTGTCTCATTGTGTCATAACTCAGCAGTAGGGAGTTATTGTGCAGGACAGGAGCAACACAGGCAGAGCAGCCCAGTGCCTAACAAGTCTGCATGTCACATCTCATTTAAGAGAAGGGCAACGTTTTCAAAAGGCTATCCTGCCTTTGAAGGGGTTTCGAAAGAACAGTCACATCCTCTAAAAAAACCTGGGTTGAATCCAGTCTGGAAAGAGCAACCTGACAGAAACAGAAGAAAATACTCTTATCTAGCACTTTTTTCTCGTAAACTCTAAAAGTCTAAACAGAAATAGATAAACCAACAAAAACTTTCTATAAGCCTAAGTGGTAATTTAAGGCTTTCTTTTAGATATCACGAACTTCCTTACAATTTGAAGTCAGCATCAATATTACAAACAAGACACTTATTAAGCATCAATATTACAAACAAGACACTTATTAAGACATCTGTGTTCTATTTATTGTCATTATCATTCAAAAAAACTCCATGAATAAGTAGGGTGTGGTGTCACTGTCTAGCCATAGAACAAACGAGTTAAAGTCAAAATTTCATAGCTCCTCCCTGGAAAGACCCATTGTCCTGAAAACATTACAGAATTTAAAAAAGAAAAAAAAAAAAAGAAAAAAAAAAAACACCACCAAGGAAAAAAACCCCAAGTAACAGACTTTTGAGAGACATTCTAGTGACCAAGAAACTGGTTTTTTTTTCCTAAATGAAGCAAGATTTTCAAATTTTTATTTAAAATAAATAACAGCTTCAGTAGCACTGACTGCGGGGCGGGGGTGGGGGTAGGAGGTCATGGTGTCACAAGGAACCTGGGAAAAAAAAAAAAAAACTATTTTCTCCCTGCGATTGCCCTAGTCTGAGTGATATCCCGAAGAAAATGGAATGTTCTGCTAAGCAATAACAATGAACCACGTGAGCCTTGCAAAACAGATTTCAGCAGTCACAGAAGGGAGCCGAGAGATAGGGAAGCACTTGTTTTGGGACTGTATCCTTGAAGAGAGCTGAGAGACTGATAAAAGGGAACATCCCACCTCAGAAGACGCTGAGAACTGGCTGATAAAGTGTATAGTCAAGGAGAACAACTAATTGGAATGTTGATAAGAACTGAGTGTCCTTTAGCTGAACTATCCTCATTATAATACTAACAATCATGCCCACAGGCCAAAAAAACCCTACTCAGTAAGCCCCGTAACTCTCTGAGCATGCGTGGTAAATTTAATGGGAGCTGTACCTTTAAGACGAAGTGAGAGAGAAACTAACCACTGACCAGCTGGGGGGCGGGAATATCAGCGGTGACTGACACGTCCAGCTCTATATGCGGTTTCCTGGTGGGGGGTGCCAGCTTTGTGGGGTTACTACCTAGCACCCATCTTCGCGCAAAAGCGAAATGAATAAAATACCCGCGCTTCGCAGGTCGCTTGGCGTCCTGCACACCGGGCGAACGGACCCGCTTTCCGGGAAAACACGAGCACACCGAGAGCCTTCCCTGTTCTCCTGAGCCCAGGCCCTGCCTCCCGCCGCCCTTCGGGGAGGGAGAGGGGCTCGCACGGCCTCAGCTCCGACGCGAAGCCTGCCGTGCCGCCGGTGCCTCGGCCAATTCCCAGCCGCGGCGGGCCGGGGCTGCCCTCAGGAGTGCCCCGAGGGGCGGCATTTCGCTCGCCTGGCACCGCCCCGGCCCTCCGCCACACGCGAAGCAGCCCGAAGCCATTGTCCCCCGGCCCCTTTCGCACAGCGACCGACGGCGGCTGCGTTTCCCGCCTCATCTCCCAGCCGCGGCCCCGCCCACCCCGCTGAGGTACGGGGCTCCGCCTCCGCCGGGCGCGGGCCGCGCATGCGCGCCGCCAGCCCCACCCGGCGCCGCCGCACGTCGCGCACGGACGGAGCCCGCGCGCGGCCCCGTGACCCGCGCGGCACGCCCCCTCCCTCCGTCCCTGAGCGGCGGGTGTCGCCGTTCCTCGACTCCAGCGGGAAGCGCCGCTCCGGGCCGCTCGCGCGTCCGCCGCTCTGTGGTGAGCCGGCGGGGCGAGGGGCGGGTAACGGCAGCTACGGGCAGCGCCGCCGCCCCGGCGCAGCCGCCGAAGCAAGTCGACGCTAAGGTACCGGGGGAGCCTCCCGCCGCGCCCGGGGTCGCGGGTGCGCGGCCGGCAGCGGGACGGACGGGGCGAGGCGAGGCGAGGCGAGGGGCCGCGCCGAGCGGCGGCGGGGCGGGCTGGGGTGGGGGGCCGCGCCGAGCCCTTGCCTTCCCGGCGGCGCCCGCCCAGCCCGGGTCGCGGCGGGCCCGCTGCTCGCCGCGCCCTCCGCCCAGCCGGCCGGGCGAGCGGGCCTGTGGGAGGGCTAGTGCCCGCCGCAGGAGCAAGCCAGCCGCCGGGCTCGCCTCCGGGCTGACGCACGCTGCGGACAGGCAGCCCTGGCTAGCGGCTGTTATCGTTTGGCCGGGGGTCTGCCGTGCCGTGCTGTGCATTCGACGTAACGTGTTCTGACACGGGCTCCCAGCTGCAATTTCACGACTGTTCGTTCCCTTCACTTCTTAGATCCCAGTGCTGCCAGCCTAAACTGCAGCTTCCTCCATCCTTTGTTTCTATCTCCAGCAAGAAGCAATAAAACCCTTGCTGAATCTCCGCTAACGCGGCGGGTTTATCGTGCACAAGAGCTTCGCTGTGCTGGTCCTCGCCGCTGTCTTCTGCTTTAGGTTATTGTGTTTGTTTCAGTAAACGCTAATTCATGATTTTACAGGTGGGAATACAAGCCTTCGTTTAAGTACTCGGTTTTTGAAACTCTCCTGTTTCCACCAAAGAGAAATCAAAGGCAAAAAGCTGCGTTCTCCTCCCAAGGGGAGGAGGGAAGAAACGCCTGTGAAGCCTCTACCAGGAGTTCTTACAGACCAGGTGGATGAGATGCATAACTTATGTCACCAGCACGCTATCGTTTGAACAAACTGTGCTGGTGCACTTGATGTGCTTTCCCTGTTTAATATAGCGGTATTTCAGGTAGTGTAGTCATCTGTCAAAACAGATGCCTGCCAAAGATAGCAGTGTAATAATTATGTTCTGTTTTATAAAGAACAAGTTATTTTTTAGTTAGAACATCTTCCAAGAGTTCTGACTTCTAATGCATCTGCAAATTTTGAAAATTCAGATCATCAGTCTTATAGTGACCTAGTGTGCTTCCTCATCGACACCCCCCCACCTGTCTCAGGAGAAATCAAAAGTACACACTGTAGCGTTTGAAGCAAGCTTGGTGCTTAGCTACAACAGATTTCTTTGAATTGAGTTATTTGGTACTAGCTAAATTGCTGTTAAAATGTTAACTCGGCTGCAGTGAGTTTTGATCATACAGTTCCAATTACCTCAGTTTGAAAGAAAAACTTTGTGCACATAATGGAAAAAAGATTAGTTCTGAGTATAGCTGGTTTGCTAAGATGGTAAAGTTTGACAGATGGCCTTTAAAAGAGAGGGCAAAAAAAAAAATCATTCAAAGTCTGTACCACAGTAAAAGTACATAAATAGGCAAAGGCACTGCAACTTTTATGTAGTGAAACGTAACAGAGCACTCTTAGTGCTTAGCAGGCACTGAGAATAAGATTTTTTTTTTTTAAACCTCACTGACATCTACACTTTATGCCTTATCTGCATTATTCAGTACAGATCTGAAGAGTTGAGCAGGGTCAAAACTGCAGGAGAGGTCTTAGTTAACTTAGAATACAGAAATTTCAACGAAGAAGAGTTCAGATAGATAGCCTAGCAATTTAGGACTGGGCTAGTTCTAGTCCTTAAAATACAAGAGTTAGGTTTTGACCTGAGAAATCAGTGTTAAGTATTAGAATACTTAAGTCTTTCTATTTTCAGATAACTTGCAAAAAACAGAACCAAGTTTGCTTTGTATTCAGAATGAAATACACACCCTTTTTTTGCAAACTCAGTTGTTTATAACATTGTGCCTCTACATCCAGGACTCTTTGTGCCTCTATTATTCTTGCTTTAATTTAAATGTGAAAGGTGTGGAGTATTCTTAACCATAGGCTGAGAAAACTTGTTTAAAAGTAATTGTTCAGTTACACTCAGTTCTGTCTTGAATCAGATATAAAATTAGACTTTGAAACAATTTTATGGGCCTGAGTATAGCCCAGCATATCCTATATACTTGGATCGGTTAAATGACTAGACAATAGCATGTCCTATGCAAGACCTTTAGATTACTGTGCATACAGTTTAATATATGAAAATATGTTGTGTAATTGCTTCAGATATACACATCTGTTTCAGAGAAACTGAGGTGTTACAATCAAGAGGATTTCTGCTGCAGAAACGCTCCGGGCAGTGGCTTTTCAGAGTAATTTTAAAAAGCCTATTAACTTCTTGTTGTTCTTTGTTAAACTAGTGCTCTGCTGTGTTCGTATTTATGTGTATTGGATAAACTTACACATTTCATGTCATTAGGTTGTGTGAGATGCTGCTTGCTTTTATTGAAGGCAGCATCTGAGACTTTTTGCATTATGCAATTGGCTGATACTTTTATTGATTAAAAAGCCATTTTACCCTGTTCAGTGGTTGGCACAAATAACTGTGTTGTGGTTTAACACCATTTGGCAGCTAAGCACTGCACAGCTGCTCGCTCACTCCCCCGCAGTGGGATGGGAGGGAGGATAGGAAGGGTAAAAGTGAGAAACAAACTTGTGGGCTGAGATAAAAACAGTTTAATAATTTAAAAGAATTTTTTTTTAAATTGTAAGGAAAAGGAAAAAAAACAGAGAGGAAAATAAAACCCAAGAAAAACAAGCAATGTAAGTGGAAACAGTTGCTCACCACCAACCAACCGATGTCCAGCCAGTCCCTGAGCAGCAGCCCCCCGCAACCTTCCCCCCACCCCGGTTTTATTGCTGAGCATGACATTGCATGGTATGGAATATCCCTTTAGGCAGTTGGGGTCAGCTGTCCTGCTGTGCCCCCTCCCAGCTTTTTGTGCACCTCCAGCCTACTCGCTGACGGGGCAGTCTGAGGAGCAGAAAAGGCCTTGACACTGTAAGCACTGCTCAGCAGTACCTAAAACATCAGCATGCTATCAATGCTATTTTCAGCACAAATCCAAAACACAGCCCCATACCAGCTACTATGAAGAAATTTAACTCTATCCCAGCCAAAACCAGTACACTATGCTTTTTAATTTCCTCTGAAGGTGAATGTTAAGATCCCAGGTAGGTTGTATTCATTGTAATTAAGGTTCTCAGAGGTTTTGAAAGCAAATTAATTCCTTTCTTTTGGTAGAAATTTGTCCTGTATGTTGCAGTAGAAAATAGCACAAGATGGGCTCAGGCTCGGATGTTTTAGGGCCAGCATTGGATTTGCAACAAACTTTGGCATGGGTACGAGATCACTCTGCAGCAGCTAGCTTCGTATTTGGTGACTGTATTTGTGTTTAACTTTAAACTGCCCAATATTTACATCAAACAGACATGGCACTGAGTTGGAGAGCGCTGCATGCAAAGGCCACATTGACCACAACTGCACACGTCTAGAACCACTGATCTTTGTGTATACCACAGGCTGTTTCTTGAAAGGGCTCAGGTTGATTCTTTGTGCGTTGGCTTGCACCTGGTGTGCATGGTTAGAACACACAGGAAAGCGGTGTTGGATGTGAATTGCTAACTAACTGACACCAGACAGCCTGGGCAGCCTATCTTCAGCAGCCTTTTTTCCTAGAAACAGGATAGGTGAATTGTTTAGCCACCAGCAGTCTCTTCCTGTGGGCCATCTTCGCAACTGGTCTTGAGTAGCAGGGATTGTGCCAAGAGAGGGGGGCCCCCAGGAAACTGATGACCAGAGCAGGCTGCTGTCTGAACAACTCATCCAACTCATAGCTTGCTCCCCGGTTGCTTTTGAGAAAGTAATGCTACTAAACATTTTTAATTGATACTTGTTGTAGTTGGGAAAAAATGCCTCTGAAAGGAATATAGTTTCTTCACATGTTTTTTAAAATACTTAAACCTAGTCTGTCAAGCTTACAGCTAAAGGTTTGCAGCACAAATCTGATTGATTTTAATGCTTTCTCTAGGGTGATCTTCACAGAAACTACTAAAGACTTCAAAGAACTCATTTTAGGCAAAATAAGTAAAATAATTGTTCTGCTAAAGTAAAATGGATCCTTGTTCAGTTGGAGTTCAGCTTCAAGCTACCAATGAATGCCATAAGACCTATATTACCCGTCACACTGGCTTCAAGACTAAGCAAGATCTATCTTCATCTGACCTACTGTTACTTCAGCTTAGGACTGGAATAACCCTTTCAGAGAACAATACAATCTGCTTCCACCATGCAAAAATTTACATTGAAAGATTTGAAGACTTACAAAAGTCATGCTGTGATCCCTTTAATATACACAGAAAACTATCAAAGAAAAACTTACGTGCAATTGACTTAGACGATGCAGCTTTTCTAAGTGCCAAGTTTGGAAGACAGTTTGTACCTGGTTGGAAGCTTTGTCCCAAATGTATGCAGATAATAAATGGAAGCGTGGACGTTGAATCCGAAGATCGTCAAAGAAGAAAACTTGATTCAGACGTACGTATATGGATCAGTTTTCCCACCTCCCCCAAGTTCTGCAAGCTATTGGAATGAGGCTTCATACAAGTCCTACATAAAGAAATTAAGTTTTTTAATAGAAATATGGAAGGGTGTAGTCTCTTAGAGGTGTGGGAGTTTAACTGTATTTAAGCCTTTATTTGGAGGACCTTAAAAATATCCTCTTCCCTAATTAAATGTTATGGCCTTTTAAATTCAAGTGATTGCATGTACTAGGGTGATTACAACTCAGAAGTTTGTGTAAATACCAGACTGCTGCTGGTATTTTAAGCTGTTACACAAGCCTAACAAAAAAACAAACTTGTGGGCTTAAAACTGAACACTGAAAAGGTTGCTTCTAAGGATGTCGAGATAAACTTCTGGATTAGTCTCTTCAGTTTAAGAAAAATCCACTTTCTCTAGCAGTTCATTACCAAGTGAATGTACATTGAGGTGAATTAAGTGTACTCTTGTGGTGGCATCCGAGCTGTGAAGGCCATGGCGCTTGTTCAGGGGCAGTAATGAACTGGTGTGGGAGGGTAATGCTTTAAGTGCTGAATTTGGAATACAGCTTATACATTGTTGGATGCATTGTTCAAGATGTATGCAGGTAATCAGTAGAAGTGTAGACAACCAAGTCGGGAAGAGCTCATCCGTATACGCCCTGTAGCAAAGCAGAATTGCCTTCTAGGAGCTGTTGTCCCTTTCAGCCCAGGGACTGTATTACAGCCCAACTGTATTTTTCAATTACATGTCAGTATGATTAGGAGCCTGATAGGGGGTGAAATTTGAAAGCATTGATTAAAACTGATACTATAAAGCTTGTATTGTTGGGTTTTGTGACTGGTACAGTTCTCCAGGATAAAAATTTCAAGACTTAAGTTGTTTCTCCTGGGAAATCCAGTGCTTAAGAGTTCAGCTCAACAATTTACCTAAGTTATTACAGTAACCTGGCTTGACTGGACATTTTCTTATGAATTTACATTTGTATTTGTAATTAAATGAGATTTTCTGTCTTTTTTCAGGGGCGTACAGCTAAGGCTTTAAAGTCTCTACAGTTTGCTAATCCAGGACGACAGACGGAATTCACTCCTGAGACCAGTAAAAGGGAAAAAAGACGACTGCAAACAAAAACTGCATCATTTAATTCAGACAGGTGAGCTATTTCGTGTATTTATCTTATCTTTAACTTTCCTTTTAAAATAAAAAAGCCTTGATGGTCATCAGTGTCCCTGTAACACTATAACATTTTCTATATGGATGTTTGCATCTTTATGGATTGCTTTTTTTTTTTGGTTTCGAGGATGTTAAAGCTCACTTTTATTACCAAGATAAACAAAGCAGAAGACAAAGTGTTAGCATACAGTCCATATTTCAGGCAATTAGAATACAAACAAGTATTTGGTAAGGCATGACAATACTACACAGATCACAGATGAAGCTCTTGATTTTATGCATAAACTATAATTCTGATAATAGGCTAAACTTGAGTACAGTAAGATCAAGTAGACTACACTTAAAATATTGGAGTTGTCATCTTTCAATAAACTCAGTAATTACACTTTGTAAACAAAAGTGTGCAAGTTAGGACCTTACCTTCCTTTTAAAAAAGGAAGTTAGTGTCCAATTTGGACTATACTGGATAACAAATAACAGCCTTCTAATGTGACTGATTTTAAAATCACGCTTTCTACAGAGGAAGGGTATATGCAGCTGAATCTTGTCTGTTATTTTCCACTAAAAGTTTGGACCAGTTCGGTCTTGTCCTAATAGGAGAGTGATAGAAGTCCCAGCTTTAACTAGTCGTACAATATTTGTTAAAACATGCAAGAAAGATCACATTAATACCTTTCCCCTGCTGTCCACCTAAGTTTAACTTTACAAGACAGAAACAGACACTAGATGTGCTGATCACAAACCACATATCCTTTCTCCCTCCATTTATTTCTTCTACTCAGTTTGGGCACAAGTTGCAACCAGAGAAATTTTGATGAGATGTTAGGAAAACTTTTTCTATGTATGCAGTAAAACACTGGATCAAAAGTGTTGTGGCATCTCTGACTTTAGAGCTATTCAGAACTCAAATAGATGCAGCCCTAGGCAACCTAATTGGAGTTGAACTGGCCTTGAGCAGAGGGTCAGGCAAAGTGACTTCCAGAGGTCCCTTACAAATGAGGTTTTCTGTGATTCTGCAGTTTAACAGTACTGTTGTTGAGATGGTAATGATAAAAGCATAAAAAATACTTTTAAATTAGGATATGCGCACCCTAAATGACTCTACATGACCTCCTTTGAATTATAGCTACATGTTGTAAAAGAAAAGTAAATTAAGGGAGCATTTCACATCATCTGAAAGGTAATCTGAAGTTTACTTCATACACCTAAGAATATTTATAAGAGGTTGAATAAGTGCGCTATTGAAGAAATAAAAACTTCCCATTCTTGAAATTATTTCAGAAGCACTGTAGTGTAGACACTGTAACATATATACATCTTTTTAATTAAGAGTGCTAAAATGAACACCTGAAGAAAGCAAACTTCTGTCCACAACTATTAGCAGCTTGGTATCAAAATAGGTGGATTTTTTAACATGAGAATAACTGTTGTTTTTCATTATACAGGCAAGTTATACCAGCCAAGAGTAAGGTCTACGATAGCCAGGGACTTCTGCTTTACAGCGGGATGGACCTGTGCGACTGCCTTGATGAAGACTGCCTGGGATGTTTCTATGCTTGCCCCAAGTGTAGCTCCACCAAGTGTGGAGCTGAATGTCGCTGTGACCGCAAGTGGTTATATGAGCAAATTGAGATAGAAGGAGGAGAAATAATCAGAAATAAACATGTTGGTTAGTCTATATGCACATCATTTATCCTGAGTATATATTACATGCTTTGATTAAACACCGTGCATTCAGCATTTAGTGGTTTAATGAAAGCCTGTGGAATTTATCATTATTCACAATTAATGTGCTCACTTTCACATTCATTTTCAGTAAGATTATGGAAATATTCTTAATTATACTACTGTCTTTTCACACTTCATTCTACCTTGTACTCAGTCTTGTTAGTCATCCAAGTAGGTTCTCATTGAATGGTATTTCAATTTAAGTATAAGATGCAAAATTTTCATGTGATGTATCCTAAGCCACTCACCATAGTTTCATATACTGGTTTGTATAGCGTACCATCTCCACGTACTCATTTTTCCTTCTGTAGTTCAGGATCTCATGGTTTTGAATCTATTTTATGTGGAACACTAAAAGTTCTCTGTGAATGTACATGCACTATTAATAAAGGTGGCTCCAAGATCAATAGTGAATGCTGTATCTTCTATAGATTATCCTAGCTGCATCTGATAAATTCAATCCTGTTCACTTAAATGGATTCAAAGGCATTTAGGAGTTCAGATCCCATGCGAGTTACTGGGAATTGAGATGAGGTTGTCCCTTATGAATTCAAACCTTACTGGTAAAGTGTTATTAAACTGTCAAGGCATTGAAAAATATGTTAAAGTATTTAATTATGATACTGTTTTTTGTTGGTTTCTATTAACACAATTGAAATAATTTTGCTGTATTTGCTATGAGTCTGTAATTGGAGTGGACTGGTACTTCAACAGCCCGCTCCCCATTTTTATTTTTGCATGTTTAAGGTAAATGTTCACATGCAGCTGAAATGAATTTGAGTGTCTATTCCCAAACTAAGAATATCCAGATGACTACTACAAGAAACACAGTTAAATTGAAATTATATTTGGTTGCTGTAATATCTATTATCAGAATATTAAAATTTTACAATATAACAATACTTACAGAAAAAAGATCTTATATTGAAATCTTAGTAACATTAAGTGTTATTCCTTGGTATTTGTTGTGGTTTTGTGGTGTTTAGACTTGGAACCTTGCATGTTTATTAGGTCACATTTATTCAAGACTACTGTTAACTGTTGATTTCTGAAGACTTATTTGATAAAGCTTTATGATCTTGCTGTTTGCTTAGATAATTTCTCAGATAATTTTCATTTCTGAAAAGTGTCATGAAGGTTGCATTGCTAAAATCCAAAGCTATGCTTTGCGTTGTACTGACATCTGCTGGTCCTAGTAAAGTATAAGCATCAACTTACACTACGTCTTTATTAAATCTGCAATAAAATTAAACAGACTCTCTTTTTTTTTTTGGTCGGAGCATTGGCTGTTCTTCCAATGGATGTCTCTCTCATTGGCTTTGGATTCCAGCCACATTTATGACAAGAACCACCATGTGAGTTTATTTAGGGAGAGCACCACACTCTTTACACTCTTCCAGACAGCAACACCACAAATGAGTGATAGCCATGGCTTCCCTTACATGCAAGTGGCATTTAATACTTTTTACTTTGTTGACTACAGAGCATGCTTATCCTGACACAGCAGTTAATCTTGTGGGTTTGATCCATGTTTGGAACTGTTTTATCTCATAAGCAACCTTTTGAATTAGATGAAAATATAAATAGATACCTCCATGAAACTGAGAGGGAAAAAGCTGGTACAGTCTTGTAATTTGTATTTATTATTTTTGAAATTAGACAAGAGTCAGCAGTACCCATGGTTAATAAACTTAACAGGCTTCCAACTGTGTGATGAATATAACATCACTTAAGTTGTCAGTTAGGCTTTGGATTCAGTAACTGTTAAAGCATTTCACTGAAGTGAAATGCAAGTCTACCAGTAGCTTAAATTGCCTAGAGCACCCCATTATTAGAATGGTATTTCTCCATCTCCATTAAGTCTCCAAAAAGCATAGTCAGTCTCTCATTTTACAGATCCACTAGCAATAAGTACTTTCCCAAATAAATCACTGAAGTTGTTTCTGAACAAAATGCATAGGACTGCTGTTTGACTGAAAACCTGTGCTGAGTACTGTTGATTGCTGTAGAAACTACAGGAGACTTTTGGGGTTTTTCCCAGTAAAACAGGGCTTTTTGGTGTTGGTTGTTCACATGTCCTGCTTACATATTTAGGGCATTTCCATTCAGCTACGCTTCCTTAACACACCTAGGTTGTGCTGTGTTATTAAGCTCAATATATGTTTTCATAGACTTCCATGTCCCCCTCATCTAGTTTTCTGTTAAAAGACATTGTTGCAAGTCAAACTTGACCATCTTGCTAGATATAAAATGCTTACAGCCATGAATTTGGTTTTTCTGTATGTTTTTATAAACAACACACTTATCCCATCAGCACAATACAAACTTTTATCATCATCTAGAAGTGATTGCATACTGTTCCCAATAGCATATGTAGTTCCCCATCTTTCAGAATTACTCTACAACTAAGCCTGTTAAACAGCATGTTCTTTTAATATAACCAAAGGAAACAACTATTTTCCATAATGCCAAAGTTCATAAACCAGGTATAATACTGCTTTAAACTCTCTATGCATTGATGAGAAAAGCCAACTGCAGATATACCCCAGTTACCATGTTAAAACTTGCCTTTTGATATTAATGGCAAAAATTAATGCCTAGACAAAGTTTACATATTCAAAAGACAGAAATCAATGACAATAAAAGAATCTGTTTTATGAATAATACATATCCCATGGATTAGTTTGAGTTTATTGAACAGAAGCTCCAGATTTGTGATCTCTTAGGTACAGTGTTAAGTACTGCTTTGGTTTCTTTCTCATACAGAGGAAAATTCACATCCAGTTTAGAACATGGTCAAATTTAACATCTTCTAAAACCAGTGAGAGTTCTTCTGTGGATCTTGTGAGTGTTACCACAGAACTTTGGGGTCATGCCTGAGACAGGATGTGTCTTTTTTTTGTCTCCTTAAGCAGAGTTGAAAGTTTCAAACTGATGAACCGTGCCCTGGGATGGCTTTCTGTTAAGTAACAATTGTAAATACTCAAACAACCGTATAGTACAGGCAGGTAATTAACTCCGAGAAGGTGCAACATTAATATTTTTGACATCTATGCTACTAGAAGGCATTTATCCTTGGGAGATACAATATAACCTTATCCTTAGGCACAGCATGAATTTGATTTCCTTTTAATCAATTAAGTTCATAACTCTTGGAAACTAACATAAGGAGACTCTAACTTCTGAATCTCCTGGCTGACCATTCAAGACATCAGAAACAGCAGGAAGTGGACAGACCTACATAAAAAGCAGGATTTTATAAATCCAGAAGTCAGAATCAAGGCCTCCAAGGGAAAAAAAAAACTGAGATAAGATGACTAAATTTTTCTTTTTCTGATTTTAGACCTGTTTTAATGTTCTTTTTAGCCTTTTTTGTATAGGTGGTTCCTATGTTAGCCAGAATGGACCAATAGACAATGGCACAAGAGCTCGCACTGAAACCCTGCAGTGACATAGCTGCACAGAGATTAAGTGTTCAGGTGGACGTCTGTCACTTTTTATGTGGCAGAAACAGCTGCAACTTGCTGGAATCAGCATTAAAGCCTTCACATTCTCCTAGTCTCATGAAAAAGCATAAATATACAATTTCCAGTTTCAATTACTTTGCTTTCCTCTAATTTTAGAGTCACATTTTTGGTAGTATATTAGGTAGTCTTAATAAATGCAGAGTTTCAGCATTTTTCAGTGGATTTCTCAGTGGAATATAGTATGTACAGACATGCATTAGCTTGTCCCTCATGATCCAAGTAAGTTTCCCCAGTAATTCTTCAGCAAACATTCTTAAAGTTTTATTCACTATTACACTGACTTCTAACCAGTCAATACCATACTAATGACAACTTTTTTTAAACAGGCTAAACAGCTCTCTCCAACTTTTAAGTTATACATGCTTTTAAATTCTACTAATAGTAGAGGAACAGTTTATTAAAAGAATTATATTCGTATTTAAAGATCTTTAATTACAAGCTGCATCTACTATTTACCAATGTGGAAGCCGTAACCAAAACTACTCTTACATCCATTCACTGCAATTAGATTTCAAATTAACAGTTCTCCTCCAAACACATATTAAAAGATATTGTGGGAGGTGTGAACGATTGCAATTAAACTGCCCAGTTCACTCTTAGTAGGGTTTGTTTTGGTTTGGTGGGGTTGGTTTTTTTGTTGGATTTTTTTTTTTTTTCCAGAACTCATTATCCTGCTCAGAAATAAGGTGTTTACATTGTCAAAGTTTCTCATGCCCAGCAGAGGGCATCAGCTTACTGCAAACCTGACCATGAACTTCGCCTGGTACACCTCTTAGAGGTGCATCCCCAGTCGTCTGAGCAGAGGGGATTTCATTATTGGACAGGTTCAGGAATCAAGCCCAAGACAGGAGATGCATTACTCACATCCATGAGATTGAAATATAGCAGACTCAAGTACAAGATTAGCACTTAAGAGAAATGGATTTTCTTTTTGGTCTTTATAAAATCTTCTCACCCACCCCCTTCCCCCAAATACATTGCCAATTGTTAGCTCTTTAAGTAGAGATCAACACAGCTCATTACAGATACATTTACAATTTACAGTGTTCGTTATGAAACCTTGGTTTAAAGCTTCTACCTGAGGATTCCCTTAGAAAGTCAGTATTAGGTAGCCAAGAAACCCACTCACAGCAGGGTCCTGCACTCGTTAGCAAAACAGGAGACTTTCTGACACCCACACTGGTGCTACTGCAATGCACAGCTGAAGAACTGCGTGTGTCCTGTTTCCCAAACAATCAAATGAAATATTCTGACAGTATATTACCAGAGCAGCTATAATAACAACCAGAAGAAGTCTGGCATAAGCTGTGGTAGTCCAGGGTGGGGAAAGACAAGAGGGGCAACTGGGGGTGGGAAAAGTTTCCCTAGGTCTCCTACTATTACTAAGTAGTGAGAAAATTGCCCTAATTCTCTTCTTCCCCCAGCTTCCTTTGGCAGCCCTTCACAGCTGGGGTACTCACCAGCAAATTAAATCTGTATAGCACACTAAATGACTTGCCCTTCCAGGCTCTAGTTAGGGCAATATTAACAACTAGAGTGCAATAAACTCAGTTCTCCATCTCACCCGCAGGTGACAGCACTATCTACTATAACCTCCTGAGAGTAAACAGTGATTTAGTGTCCATGCAGAGCCCAAGACTGCAACCAGAAGTAAAAGCAATTCTCATCTGTCCTCTTCTGATTTTCTCCTTGTTATTCTTCCATTTGTTCTTGCACTTTGATAGCTCTACCTACTTTAAATTGTTCATTTTAGCTACTGAATTAATACCATGAAGCAGACAACATTAATTTACATACATAAAAAAACCCCAAAACAGTCCCAGCAAGCACCAGCTAAGCATCCCAAGTGAGCCACTTACCAGAACCATCAGAACTTAAAAACTTCTGAAAGAGAAATCACTGTGATCCTACACAATTCACTGTTCTTAAGGCATCATAAGTCATCTAAGAAACTGCAACTAAGGATCAAAGCATGTTCTCCAGAGCCCAGACCAGATAGTGGAGAAACAAGCATCATAACCTAATGTATATATGACTACCAAGCTATTCCATTAACACAACTACTTTACTTAAAGATAGAAAAATCAGATTTTACTGACTTTTAGTAGCAAAGTAAGCTTCCTAAATTCAGCACTTCTTGTTCTAGTTCATCTTTCCTAGGAGTACCTGATAATCCAGATGTATTCAAGAGAATGAGTTTTCTCTTCACTTCATTTTCTATTAGAAGTTTGCAACACCAAAAACAAACAAACAAACAAACAACAAAAAAAACCAATCAAACCCAAAACAAAACAACAAAAAAAAACCCCAACCTCCAAGCTATACCTTTCCTTCTGCTTTATAACACAGTAGTACTCTGGCAGGTGACTCCCTTGGCAGTTTCCAATCAGGTGGGCTGGATCCTGCCAGCTGACTTCAATGTTGCTGCAACCTTTCTCCTAAAAACCAGCTCTTCTTAATAAGTATTAATTAGAGTGATTATATTTCAGCTTAATTTTCAGTTATCATCTTTGTGCTGGTTCCTGGGAGTTTCAGCTCAATCTCTAAGAAAAGAGAAAAAATCAGTGTTATTACTCTGTTAAATGCACTTGTGTCATATGCCTAACCTCAAGCCAGACTCCTTAAATTGTACAGGATCCTCAGGTCATCACTGAGGGGTCCCCAAATCTCAGCTACGCTGTTCTATCAAGCCAGTTTTTCTATGTATTTCATTGGCAATAGCAAGATGTTCTCTCTCGGTCGTGAGCTCATATTAACAGTCCTATTGACTTCAGTGAAATTACTTAGGCGGGTAAGCAGGCCAAGCAAATAGGTGGGTTCTGCACAAGTGGAATGTGTCATGATAAAGCGCTGAAGCTGACAGGACTGTTCGGCCAAAGACACCATTCACCCTCACCTGTTACATATGCTTTTGTACTGACACTGGAGTAGAGACTGCCCAAGATCTTGTGATCCTAAGCCAATGTGGAAGGCAGCTACAGAGCAACCATCAGTGTATGCCTAAAATAAAATCTCCTTCTGCTGCTGGTGTCCGAAAATAAAATGTTTGGGTAACATTTCCGGGATCATCCCCTAAGGACCAGATCCAGAGAAGGCTGAAGTCTCAATGAAATGTTAAGTGCCAAGTGCCTGGATCTGGACTTAAATATTTGGGCTTCCTGTTGGACACAGTCAGGCCTGGAGTCAGGGACAAGGCAGCCGAACATGGAGAGGTAGAATAGATGTCTTTTCATATGCTTTGTGCTGGATGTGGTCATAATAAACTAGCTGGGCAGAAAGCACAAAGTAATTAACTTATACTAATGCAAGTTGGTTATATCTCTAGGCAAACCCACAATTTTATTTTTCTCAAGAGGTTTTCTTCCTACTGTTGTGTTTTGGGTTTGTTTTTGCTTTTATCAAAAAAACAGAAAGGCACAATTTATCCAGCCTAGTCTGTGCCAACTACCTCTGCTTTATGACTCCCCTGTGTTAATTTCTTGCCTGTGAACTGCTGACTCTTTGAGTAAAACATTGGACTAGATCTGGTTTGGAGCAAATGAGAATGCAGGGCTGCTGACAAAGGACATCCATCATAAGAATCGCTGCAGAAGATGTCTGCAGTTTCTCCTCCTCCAGTGTGAGTGAACTGCAACATCCAGCTCTACGTGCATGCACCCCCATCCCTACCAGGTACCCCCATCCCAAACTGGGATAACACGCTCAGCCACAGTTTTCCTCATGTACTGTCTGAGCACATACTGATTCCTTATATTTAAGTAATATTTTTCCTCCAGAATGTCAGAACCTAACCCACTAACTTTATACCTGAAATCTATTTAATTTTTTATTTTTTTTAATAATTAAATTAAATCTGGGAGCATAGTGCCCCAAATGGTCTAAGGCTGATTCAGATTTTGAGCTCCATCAGGTAGTTACTTCCTCCAAATCTCGGTAAAGCTGTGTGTGTATGTGTAAGTGCATACAGGACTGTATATGCAGTTGATCCAGCCCAACTAGTTGGAGCTCGCCTCTCATAAATACAAGGTGCAAATGACATGCTGCAAATTGCCACTGATCAGAGTGGATTTGCTTGAATCTGCCTGAGAAGGAAGATGTAAAACCACTCTTCTACCTAAGTGGATGTCCTGTCCTGTCCTGTAGGGTATAAGTAAAGGGGACCTGCATTTCATTGACTTTTATTGGCCTTAACAATTGTTCAGTAGTTAACTGGAAGGTTGGAAATTATCCTTCTGCATCTTCTGCTTCAATGTAATCTGAAAGGCCCATTCATCACTCAATTACAGCTGGTAGCTGGCTGGGTATTTTGATATTACCATGTGCAACAGAGAGCTCCTGGAGTAATGGAGCTATAGCTCTTTCCCCCTTTGCATCTCTCCTTTCTTCTGACTCTGCTAATTTCACAATTTTATTTTTTTTTAAAGTGAATTGAAAACCCTTGCCTACCATCCAGCACTAGGTGATGATGCTTCTCACATGTCAGAAATTGCTACTGACATTTCAATTTTGCTTTTATTTTTCCTCTTTCTTTGATAGTATTACAGAGTACATTTATATTTGAATAAAAAGCAAATAATGCATGTCAGAGTATGCATCAAGGAATGTCAAATTGTTTTTTTCCAATTACAACTCTATTTCAAATAGGGTAATGCAATTAAAGGATAATTACTAGAAGTGCAAAGCCAAGGTTATGATCAGAAATGGTTAACCTTTCACTTCCAAGTCCTGTCTTAGTAAATAAAACGTTGCTGTGGGGCAAGCTACTCTGCATATCTGCAGGTATCCAGAAGCAGCTAAATGACTGGGACTAACAGTAGAGTGGCTCTTGTGTAGAAGCTACCTTATTAGGAAAAGGGGGCAAATATAGGTGGCTTTATCACTGATTAATAATGGCATAGATTCACTTCAGGATAGGATATTAACCATATATTAGCAGTGTTTTACAGGCACTATCATAACATGCGTTTAAATAGTAGCCAAGGTAAACTGCTATTATTTTCTTAATACTGAGCTGTAGTTTGATTTCTCATTTCTTTGATAAACTATCAGCAACAAAATACAGAAGAAAAAAAAATAATTGCAGAGTTCTCAACACCTTGCTGGGTGGTTATTGAGCATGTTTAGCACGGTGCTCCAGGGTAGCCACAACGAGGACCAGGGGAGGTTGTCTCCCCAGCAGAAGGGATGCGGTGTGGCAGGCGAGTTGCAAAGATTTCAGAGTATCCCCTCCCCCGTGGAGGGATTTTCCCACTGCAGTTTGGCTCTGTCATACAAGGTGTGTTGTGGTGAGTCAGTATTCAAAAGTTTAGGATTCCTTTTTCAGAGCTGCTTTCACGTCTATGGGGAGAAATACAGCGTTGCTGTATCCTGGCTCATCTCAGGGTCTATAAAATGGGAGTCTGGCAACAGAAGTCAAGCTATCTGACCTACAGGGAGCTAAAAATTATTTTCCTCTGACTCAAACATACATCATTAACTAGCATGAAGCATTAATTAGCATTGCCTTTGTCAGCCCCCCCACCCCCACCCCCACCCCCGCCGCCCCGTCACTGCCAGTGCCCCAGGGAACGGGGCTTTTTTCCAGTTGGTCTCAGAGGAGGCTAAAGGGAGATCTAAAAGTAGCCAATAACTATGGCAGGGGTAGTTATAAAGGTGAGGGTGATTCAACCTTCATTCATCTAGAGTCATGGACTTGTACACTTTAGAAGGCTGAAGCTGGTGAAAAATCTGCTTTTCTGCAGGGGCCTGTCTCCAGGAGCTGGCTGGTATAATGCTTGAGTGTCACAAACCATTAGTAAGGTTTTGCCAATCTGTTTTATTTAAGTGCATGAAATAAAACAGCAATCCTTTATTATTAGCTGCTTTATTTGACTGGTAATAGTGCCTAAAAGAGGCCGGGACTCCAATTTGCTCCACTTTGAACTGCTATTTGCTGTGAGAGCATATATTCTCATTTTCTATGAGAGTTTCTGTGGGACAGTGACTGAGCCTTGATCCCATTTTTGTCTGTCTTCAACTTTTTGACAGAGTGGCTGACAGGCAATGCAAAGTAAATTGAAACCGCATAATGGGACCAAGACTTATTTTTGTAAATGTTCATAATCAATGACAACACTTGGGTGAAAACTGCAATGTTTGTACATGAACACACTATCTTTCCTTGGCTGTACCCCACAAATTCATGGCATCTTCTCAGCAACCAGCTGCTGAGCCCTGGGGACCTGAGATAACCTTGAGGGGTTATTAACAACCAACCACCTTTTTGTCACAGAGAATTACTTTCGTGTCTACAGGGTCTCTGGACAAAAAGAGAAACCCAGCAAGATCAGCAGGCAAGGACTGCTCTTGTGGAAGCTGGAGCTTTTCAAGTGAAGGAGTAGTTCAAGAGAGGGCTGGCTGGATGTGAAGGGCTGGGGAGGGAGAGGGTGCTCAGCAGGGCACAGCTGTTAATCCCCTTCTGCTCCTTTAATGAGAATCCAGCAGGTGAAGCTGAACACATAGAGAATTTGTTTCATAACATTAACATAAAATTAACATTAGCATTTAAAACAAGCTTATAATAGTACTAAAAAAGAATACTTCTTTATAAATATTTATAATATTCATTAAATAATAAATTGGTTTATTTCTAATGTCAGCCTTACTTCCAGGATATTTATTCTGCCTGCATTCCACCGTACCTGAGGCAGACAAAAAGCTCCTTCGTGTACAAACTAGGCGAATGGGGCAGAATAGCACACTAGGAAATAAGGATCCCTATGGAGCAAACAAACAGCAGACAAGCAGCCGAGTTAAAGTGTTTCCCTTGTCCCTGGAGATATGTCCTTATCTCGATAATTGGAGGAATAATAAATAAATAAATAAAATATCTTACTTAGCTGTGGTGGTGTTGTTGTTGGAGTCCTTTGTCTGTAGCCTAGTCAGGAATAACTTTTGGATTGATCTGGAGTGCACAGGCCTATTTTCTATTAAAGTGTATTAATGCCAGGTTCTGTGCAATTAGTGAAAAGTCAATTCCCATTACTAGTTAACACTATTGAGTATCTGCTTTCTTTAATAAAAAGCTATGTCCAGCATGAAGACTATAAATCGATAAGCAGGCACTTTCTAAATCTCTTCTGTCTCCTCCAAAAATGCAGAGAGAGCACTGCAGTTCAGAAGGCAGAATAGATTTAGAAGAAGAGATCCCTGCCCTCCGAGAGCTGGCATGCCTTTGCACATCCCTCTCAACAGCACCATTGTTCCTGCCGCAACTCTGCTCTGCTTTGGAAAAGCCTTTGCTCATTTCTAAGAGCTGTACACATTCAAACTGGTGTTAAAATCTTTGCAATCATTTAGTGGCATCAAAGACCAGGTTGGCAGAAATCCTCCACGGAATGGTCTTCTTGCACGGTTGAATCACATATATGCCTTGTGATCCAGCAGCCGCTCTAAGTGCCCAGCCGCACTTGGGACAGACCTTGGAGGTATCTATCAGCTCCTGCCAGTGGTGGCCAGTGTAGCTGGTGTCTGCTGTGGACAGACCTACTGACAGGGTAGCTAAGTAAGGCTGCAGAGTCATATTTCACTCTTATGAAGAGCAACCGTTTATGCTTTAGCAATGGAAGATCTGCAGTTCACATACAGCTGTCACCTAGTGTTCCATATTTGCTATGTTAATTCCGTAAGAAATAACTACTTTTTGGTAGAAATCCATCTCCCACTGTAGGACTTGCAGTGCTGGTGCTGGAACAGCTGCCCGGCTGGCATGCACATCTAATCTTTACAGTGTCTAACAGAGCAGTCTACAGGTTTCATACGCAATTTGATCACAATCAGTGATTGCTGTGGCAAACAGCTGAAAGTTATGATATCATTATAGAGGAGCAGCAGAGAGAAACCTCTCCTAAGTATGCTTTAGTAATGCTGTCTCCTAGGACAGGTTTTTTTCATCTCTGTATATTTATTTCTATTCTCACTTGAAGGTACAGGTGTTCAGGCCAGCAATCAAGAGCCACCTGGGTGGCTCACCTCACAGGAACCACGAAGCCCACAGGGCTTGATGAAATAACTTACGCTGTTCACACAAGGTCATGACGTCTGATCAAATTTGGTCTTCTGCTTGGATTTGCGGTACATGGTAAGGATTTAGGGCTGGTGCGACGCTGTCTTTCAGTTGTGATGGAAAGAAATTATATCCTACCGCAATGGCGGAGACTTCTGAAAGCGTGAGGAGCACCTGAATGCTTAGCCCAAAATCAGACAGGGAGACGTGGCAAAGGTCTGTTTGGTGCCTTTTAAGCTTCTATGTGCAGGTTTCATGTCTTATTAGCCCCCAATAAATGAGAAATTAAAAATTAACAATAAAAATAACTATAAAGGTTTCCACTTGTGGCCCATGGATCTGCAGAAACCCAAGGGCTGCTTCTAGGAAGTGAATAAAAGACATCTGTTGTCAGCAGCCTTTTATTTGTTAATGGCACCTGCAGAACCAGAGGGAAGGGGAAGAACTGTGGAGCAGAATAGATTAAAGATTGCTACAGGAAAGAAAATATATTTTCTTTCTTTACAGACAAGCAAGGAAATAAAGATGCTTTCCCTGTTTTAATGATCATTTGCTAAACATCTGAGCAGTTGAGTTGTTAGTCTGAATGAATGTAGATGAAATTCAGACATAGACAAGACTATTTGTCGAAACTTGATTTTTATAGACACATCGGCAGTATTTTTTTCCCAGAAGTATTACATTTTGATTTAGCTGAGGACCAGAAATTATTTTATGTGATTTAATTACACGATTATGACTAACACTTTGTTACAAATACTGAGTAGTGAAAATGGAAGCAAAATGCAGGCTATCTGGTAGGTAAACATTTTCTTTTTAAATTGTTGACTGAATTTGAATAATGAATAAATTGGAGGAAGTTGCAATCTGCTTGTGGAAGTTCCAGAAAAAGAAAAAAGAGCTAAGCTCATGAGGTAAATTATTAATGTTGGTATATTCGCTTTGCTCCAGTTATTTGTAACATAGGAAATGTGATTTGCGTGTGTATGTCATTTTAATATTAACTCAGTTGCCAGCTCAGATCTAAAATAATGAGACAGATCCAAGACTTTCATTTCCAGAGAAGAATTTTTAATGCAAGTGAAATCAATATGGCAAAAGATTCTGCCCAAAGAAAGGCTAAAAACTGAGTGTAGCTGTAATGCCTGAGGACAAGAGGTTTTAGACCCTCCATTTTCTTCACCCATTGTGTGACAGATGCCCATACACACGTTGACATTGGTCAATAAGAGGATAAAGATGTGTGCTTTCACCTTTGAGTTCAAATGCATGCTGTGATCTTATCTGCAGCCAGTTTGATTAGGAGCAACTACAAGAGTATAAACAAGAGTGAAAAACCATCACATGCTTAAACACAGCTGTGTACAGCTGACAGAGCCTGCGCCAGATTCAAGAGTTAGCGGTTAGAGTTAACATCCTTGATGGGATGTTGTTGGGGAAGCCTGCATTTCAGCAGGAATGTCGCACAACCTCTCTTCTTTCCATTTACAGCTCTTCCTTATTATTCATAAATACAAATTTCGAGTCCTTTTCTTTACACTGTCTATAAATATCTTCATTATAACAAGTGCAGGAATAAAATTCTATTAAATTGTAAATTATTGTATATTGTAAATATTGTAAATTATAGGTATATTTTTAGATTTGAGCTTTTTGTTAATTTGGTTCCAATGTTTCCCAGAAACACCGTGATTTTAGTATTTGCAGCTGGTAACTGCAGGACAACGCCGGGCTCTGAAACCTTATATTTATACTCCAGCATACACACAGACCCACTATCGCTTTTCAGGCTTTGTTTTGCCAATGTGTCTCAGCCTGAGAAGGACCGTCTCTGGGACTGAGAAGGTTGTCTGGACCTTCATGGACCCATCCAAATCCAGGCAGAGGCAAAGCTGCTTTGCATGCTGTTGAAGAATCATTGGCACAGAAAAAGGGACAATTTATCTCATTTACTGTCTATGGTTTAGCATCAGTGTGTGTGTGAGCGGATGTACTAGTGATGCTCGTGAAACCAACCACCAGGTGACCTCCCCCTGCACCTTTGCCTCCCAATTTGAGAGTGCTCAGAGCAAGGTTCTTCATTTCAGCCTCCGCTGAGGTCCTACTCACGATGCTAATCATGCAAGGGACGTGGTTGCAAGCCCACATGCTGACTCTGGGGAGGCCACCAAAATACCACCCAAATACACTATAACACCACTTGATACTGAGGCCTCAGTGGGGCTTGAAGCTGTGCTGGGTCCATCGCACGACTTACATGAAACCCCTGTGCTCCTTGTGTTAAGGATCCTGATACCAACGTGCAAGCCAAGGTGCATTCAAGATTCCTAATGCTGAGCTGTAAAATGCAGATGGCCTGAAAAGTCTTAAAGACCAGAGGAGTAGAGATGAGGAGAGGACCTAAATTTTGTTTAGATACCTAAAATGAGTCCTGTTGGTGTTTCCATGTAAACTGTCATTGAAATTCTCTTGGAGATCAAAGGCAAATGGCAGACTGGGGCTCATCTAGCTTTGAAGGTGCTTAAAACAAGGAGGGAACCCACTTATTTTAAAGGGAGGGCAGAACATCTTTGGAAGGGCATTCACTGGAAAGCTGGGGAGATCCCTGAAGAGAGCAGAGCTCCTCTCGGGGCTCCCCCTGCTTTCTGGTACTGCCACAGCTCCCTCTCCCCCGTCTTCACTGAGTCATGCCTGGTGCATTTGTATCAGAAGGGGAAGACTGAACCAGCAAACAAGCTCAACCCACAGGCTGGCTGAGCCCCCCACGCCCTTGCTGACCAGCATCCGTGTGAATAGGAAAGGTCGTCGTTCTTTCAGCCCTTCTGTGTTCAGCCCATTAAAGGAGGACTTGAGCTTCAGCGAGGTTAAGTTCATGTATGGCCTTTTCAGAGACCCCTGCAGCATAGCCTAGCTCCAGGTGTGAATGAGCATAATGCATAAGGGACGAAAATTTGTTTCATAAGAAAAGCTTGGACCTATCCCTATTCACTGCAGATATGACTTAGGCCTAGCTTTCGAGACATGGGAAATACAAAGCATTGAGTATAACCATGGACCTTGCTGTAGCTGATTTAGATTTTGAACCGGTGGTCTGCGGCTCTTTCTAGGATCATTTAAACATTAATTACAAATGAACTGTAGTACTACGTGGTCTCTTTCTAACAAAATCTGCAAATCCGTATTTCACAGGTCTGCTTCTTCTAATCAGGAAGGCAGAAAAGAGTACAGTCTACAGACAAGATACTGGAAGTAATTTTTCAAAATGTAAAGCTTACTGCATTAGGTATTTCTATCAGCTGCAATGCAGTTGCTCCTCAACATCAGCCCCACACCCGGTGGTTAGAATTTGCAGGGCTAAGCCACACCGTATTAACTGTACAGTCTCATGATAACCAATAGCGGCATGAGAATGAAACATTACTCATCTGGTCCAAAATTTGCTCTCCCTGGGACATGTATGGCAGAAACAATAGAGGGAGTTGGCTCTTTTTTTGTGTTTTGTTCAAAGCTTGTGCCAAGTCCCCTGGAAGGATCACTACAGGCTTCAGTGTGTGAAAAGAATAGCGTTGACAGGCAAAATTCAGGTCTGATTTTCATACCGCAGAAGGATAGTGACTCTGGTGGGGTTATGTCCAGGTGAAAATGCCTCTCTATTTAATTCAAAGAGTGCTGGACCAGAGGTGAAATCACTGTGGAGTTTGGTCCAGCATCTTTCTCGTTTATAAGACTGGCAGGGATGTATTGTCTTTGGGTGGACCCAGCTTTCAAACTGAGCTGATGTTGCTGAGTTGCCCTGCACAGAGGCCAGGATTATGCTGGTTTCTTAAAGGCTTAGAAGTTTCCCCTCGTCTTATTTTCTACTGACTGATTCTGTATTCCCCAGAGGCTCCTTGTTAGCAGCACAGACTATTGCCAAAAATTAAAAATAAGAAAGGAGGAATGGGAATAACAAGACATACCTGCAGCAGTCCTTGCCGTATATTCCCTCTGTGTCCCACCGACAGTGTCATGCAGAAGGGAAATTGTTCTATCAGTGACTATGTTAGATTCATGACCCCACCACAACCTTGAATTGGCCTTTAGTTGTCGCTGATGGGAACTGAAGAACAGCTCCTGTCGACATGATTGCTGCTCTCCAATGAATCAGAACACGCAGGGCACAGAGCAGCACATTAAACTAGCAACAGAAATATATCACTGTACTTTTATATAGATGTATTGCTTTTGCCCAGGCATATAAATGATTGGGCTATCCACTTATTTTTTTTCCAAGGACTATAAATTAAAAATAAGCTAAGGGTTTTGAAATTATGTTCTCTCTCTCTCTTTCTCCCCCTCCCCTTCTCTCTCTTTTTCTTTTAAGCTGGGTAGCTATTTTAGGTCTACAGTAAAACATTTTAAAGGTAATCTTACTGCCTATGTCTACTTGACCATCCTGTTTCTAAAAGAAACTCCTGCAGTTCTAGCTTAGGTAAGTTAACACTTCAGTGTGATCACACTAACTGTATGTACCCCTGCACTTCTTTTGCGGCTAATGAACACGTACAAGGTTGTATTTTTTAATTTAGTAAGACGAGTGTCTGAAATGGCAAAATCTATGTATGTCATATGGGTTTTTTTTTTCCCCTAACAAATATTTCATAAAATAAGATTATTTCAATATACCGTAACCAAAGGTCACTTTGACTTGAAAGTTAGTTTGATGTACAGCTGCATAATTTAATGTAGTGCCTCAAAAATGGAAATGTTTCACCATTAAACTACATTTAATTTTTGCAACTTTCTCTGCTCGCTGATGGAATCATCTTTTTGAATCATCTTTTTAAACCTTCGGTTTAATTCAGAGGTGATAACACTAAACTTGCAGAGGTTGGGATATGTTTGTCCATTACACATTTCCAGCTCTTTGCAAAAAATTTATCACTTACCAGCTTTGCAGCCAGATGTAGAAGGAATAAGCAAGCTGCTTCCCATGCATTCTTCCCCCATCTTAGGTTTTTCTGGGATGAGATGCAGAATAAGAAACCATCCAGGAGTCCATTTTTTATGGGATGAGGCCAAGGCAGGCATGTATCATTGTGCTTGTTCCAGTGGAAAGCCAGCAGCCCTGCAGGTGAGCTTTAGAAACCCTTGCACATGTGAGCAGCCCCCAGCCATAGAAGTGGAACAACTGACTTTCACGAGGCAAATTTTTCCTATAAGAATCTATGGGACTGAGCCTGCCAGATCACATTCTGCTCAGTTTTTTTAATGTGTTGTAACAAGACCTTTACTTTTTTAACTTTACTTTTCTTGGACTAGCTGCTAAAGAAGTTTGGTGTTAACCACCTGTCTGTGCGTCAGATGAAATGAATTTGCCATCCACTACATGTGACCTGGGACCTGGTCAAAGAAAATAAATGAGCTGGTTACAGCTATTTCCCCTCAACAGAGTCATAAACACTGTAATAGCAATTTCTGTGTATCTTTTCACCAAGCTTTGGATGATTGAACCTCTACTGCATACCACTTACTATCAAAACTACTAAGGTATAAACAAAAACCTGGATGCATTATTATCTTTTTAAAAGACTGGTAATTTTTAGATCTAATGATAATATGGTCATTCGACATTTTGAAGCTTTTAGCCAAACACTATACAGGACAGCAATGCTTCACCACACCATGGTCTTGACAATATTTAAAACTTAAGTCCTTTTGGTCGTCTGAGCAGCAAGCATAGTATCAAGAAACATAGATTTAAAGGCTTCTTAGTGGGAGTGTGGGAAAGCGCAAAAAAAAGCCCCTAACCATCTAAATGTCTAGGAAGTAACCAGACCTCTGTCCTGCTCTGTTGCCACCTAGCCACTGTGTTTTGATTCCTTAGGTGTTTAAGTGCCTCCCAATAAATCTTTCTAAATGCTCTTGGCATAGCCAGAGTTTGCTGAAATCTTCAGAGTGCTGTGCGCTTCAGTACCTAGCTTGTGCTGAAGTCCTATCAAGACCTACAATTAACCCAGGGATTACTGGCTAATGGGTGGAGGGGAGTAGCTCCTCTTCATCTTGTTTTCTCAAGGAAGGACACCGCAGTTGTAGGAGAAAGGATTTATAGCGATTATCTACATGGAGAAAAATGCTTCACTTGCTTTGAAGGAAAGCACTGAGATGGGGACTCAACTGACCTTTGCTGGCCAGTTCAGGCAGTTCTGGGCAGCTCTCCGTGCTGTCTTCCAAAATGTGGGACTGGTGAGGACTGTCAGGCTTGGACTACTCTCACAGTGCCACCAGCTAGACAGACTAGTCTCCCTGTGGATTTAGTCCCTTTCAGAGCCCAGCTGAAAGCCCATCCATGTCTGCATTCTTAGGGTAACGGATGCCAATAACCTGTTCTTCAGATTATTATTAAAAAAAATAAAATCATTCTATTTCAAGAAAAAAAATACTTCCTTTGTGGCTGAAGGACTGCCCCAAAGCATCTTGTTCTCTCCCCGGTACACCTGCAATTTGCTACGTGGCCTTAGGAAAGCCAAGTAGTTGGTACTTGTTTGCTGAGCTAGGAAATTAGAAATTTTTGGGTTCTCTGATAGCTTTAACATATGCTAATTATTTACAAATTAACTTTTGAGCATGACTGGTGCTAAATTCTAGACCTAATGAAGTTACGTGTCTGAGGGCTCGCTCCTAAGCTGCTTTAGGCTGCAAGAATAAGTCTATTTTCATTCTGTTCTCCTGTCAGGCTCAGAGAGGGACTGCTGGCTGCAAGGGCACTTCTTCCTCTCTATGCCCATCGGTGGGGTGCAGTGGGGACAAAGCCAAGTGTTGGCTTTTGCTTTTTACCCAGAAAGGGACGATCTTTCACTGAGCTGGGGACCAGCTGAGGTGTTTCCCTTTGGAGGAGGGAGCACTAAGGCTAAGACTAATGCTGTGAGGCCAGCAAGTCTCTGCCAGCTGCAGGGGGAGCACACCCACATGCTGTTTTCTTTGTTGAAATATTAAGTAATTCTCTAAGCTGGTCTTAAAAGGCAAGCGAAAATCTCTCTTGAGCAGCCAAGGAAAAGAAAGAAAATGAGAAACTATCAGAAACTGTCTCAAAGTGAGGCAGCAGTAGCCAGTGAGCAGCATGGCTCCCCAGCAAGGTGCTCTGTGCCCAGAACTACTTACATCCAACTGTAACTCAAATCTTGCCCCTGATCTTAAGCAAGGTGAAGTTTAAGTTATCAGCTGTCTTGTAACCGCCAGTCCCCAAACTCAGACAAACTTAAAATACTTCCACCCAATAAGTATAACTGGCACTTGAAGGACACATAGAAAGTCATTACTGAAAGGTGCTAACTTTTCTGATAACAAATTAGTTTTCTGGCTCCTTCAACGTTTCGTCAGCCCAGACAGGAGATTGTTTTATAGCACAGGTCTGGCATGCTGTTTGCTTATTGATGTTATGAATGTCCATGATTTTATTTAGGGTTAGGTTATCACCAGATGTTGAGATTGTAGAAGGAAAAAAAATCTTGCAATGGCCTCGCCTGATCTACTCAACTCTTCCTCCAGCAGCTCACATGAAGGGGAAGGTTGACAAATTTCTGATATCAAACCCAGCTGTCAGAACAACACGGGGTAATAGCTGTCCTTGTCAACCGCATCAATTAATTCACCAACGTGTCAATGTGGGTATAATTGATAGACTCCACAATCTGGCTGAGTAATGAAAGTTGAAAGCATTACTAAGACCATTTCACCTCCTAAGAGATCCCGTAATCTAACCTGAGCTGTCAGCAGTGCAGTGAGGGGGTGCTTAAAAAACCCCCCAAACCAACACTTTTCTGCAATAGTAAGTAGAGGTTTCACACGAATCTTCTTTTTAAGAGTAGAAAAATGATGTGAAAAGAAAGAATATGAAACAATGGCATAATATTTTGGAGTGACAATTTTATTCAAATACTCCCTAAAGTGGAATAGAAAATATAATTAGAGGAATTGCTTCTCTGTGAGAATCCATGCGTTCTGGAGGTCTTTCTCCTGAGTGAGTTGTTTTTAGAAGAAAACTTGACTATTGTCTTAAAAGTTGCGGCTGTGGGAAGGCAGTGTCAACTCAGCAGGCTCATTAGCATAATCCTTTGTCTGATTTAGAAATGTTTGTTAAGAACATCTAAAATTAAAAAAAAAAAAAATGCTATTAGAGTTCCCTGACTGCTGCATTTACTCATCCACTCCAATATAGACTTTGTTTTAATAAATGGTTTGAGGTCTTCTGGCTTTAGAGGGTGGTTTTTATATTAGCCACTCATTTTATTAAAAAAAAAAAAAAAAAAAAAGCTTTCTTCTTTATTACTACAGCACAGGGCTAAAGTGGTAGGACCTACAACCAGACCTACTACCGTGGCATGTGCAAGCCAGAACAGTTCAGTGAAGTCAGCTCTGCCAGCAGATGAGTATTCATAGCTGCGGACTCAACAACATCATAATAAAATACAGAATAAAACCTTCAGGGATAAATCCAAAAGCCATACACACTAGCAAGAGAATAGCATGAAAAAGAAGGACTGACGTTCACCAAAAACCTGAGTAGAGAGGGTGCTGCCCTGTCTTGTGTTTGAACCAGACCTCTGCTCCTGCCCATGTGGATAGGAAGGGGGGATGGCAGCATCCCATCTTGCAGCCCCCCCACCAACGTACAGCCAGACGTTCAGTGCAGGAATGTGTTATGTACCTGAATTCCCCAGGGGAACGAAGAGGTACATTCCTATATTGACCCATGAAATTTGTCTCACCCCCATTCAGCACTCAGCTGGGCTATCACGACTGGGGATACTGCAAATGTATCTAGATTCATCAGCATCATTTAAATGCACCTGAAAAATACCTGCTGGCTACAAAGAGCAGGGGCCAAAGTCAAGCCTGCTTCTCTGTACACAGGGGTGGCACAAAGCATGCCCAGGAGCCCTGGGGAGGTAACTAAGCCACCTGGGATTTTAATGCATGCTCTGAGAGAGTCTGAAATGAGAAAATGGAGCTTCTAAGAGAATTTAGTATGGCATTTTATGGGGAGGGACTGTAGTATTGGTTCTTTATGCAGTTCAAGAGATGATTGAAAAACATTACAACCACAGGCAATGATGAGAAAAGCAAGTGAAAAAGGGCTGTCGATGCTGGGTAGCTCTGCTTTCCTGCTTCCTGGGATTTATGTACTTATGGATGAATTTAATACTTGGTGATCAAAAGAGATCAAATAGTGGTTGTATTAATGATTTCAGCATAACCTCTAAATCCCAGGATGGCAGTAGAAATCTTCAGCTTGGTCTTAATCTTCTGACACTTTTTATTAAGAGCTAAATTAAGTGCTGTTGCCTTATGATAAAGCAGCTTGCAGGAGTCTGAACTGTGGTATTGTCACTATAGTGTACATACACTCTGTGCTCTGATCTCAATTTCTAGTCAGACAGACTAGATCTTTCCCAAAAGTGAACTACTGAAGGGAAAAATCTCCTGGTTTATATCTTTTGGCTTTTTTGTTGATATTTGGTTAATTCTCACCTTGTCTTCTAACCTATGGTTCTGAGTTTGCAAAGTCATGCACATTATTGCTTACGTTTGTTAGCATGTATTATTGTTGCAGATGTCCCAGAATAGGAGAAGAGCCAAAGTCCTCCCAACCATGCAGACTGTTTTGGCTCCCAATTCCCACTCATTCTTCCTGTTTTCCCAGTGAATGTTTGGTATCTGTTAAAGATACCTGCAGGGCTTCCAGCTCATACAGTATTATGCACCTTCCAATAAATACCTACCTTATTCTGGAGTTTAGGACACCTGTGATCTATGTTTTGTGGCCAAGGAAATATTAATATGTCTCAAAGAAATATGAGAATCATCTCACCATTACTCTTCTTCTCTTCCTCCCACCTGTTTGCTAAAGTATATTGATATTGATCTTGGATGTGCTTGTTTTCTTGAGCCAATATGAAGACAGTGTGTCTGAATCAGGGATGGAAATAAGTGATATTTGAAGCTGTTCTCAAACCTCAAGACAGTTTATTGTGGCTTTGCTATGTCAATCCCGAAGACGACTCAGTTTCTAAGTTCGGGGTAGTCTTATCTGCTAATTAAAGGTAATGCCATCCCCAAAGACCAAAACTGTCAGTCTTAGTCTTCCTTTTGGAGCTATAAGGTATCATAAGATCTGATACTGAGTGCTTTGAATGAAGGACAGGGACTTTGGAGTTGACATGCTATTGCACTCCCACCCACACTGCGTTATCAGGGGGGTTGTTAAGGACACTCCTATTGCAGAATCAGATGGTAAAACAGAAGCCAGATAAAATAATTTTTGTAGTTCATAGTTTCTTCATCTTCCTTACACTGGAGGCCCCAGAACTGGACGCAGTATTATAGATGTGGCCTAACAAGTGCTGAGGACAGGAGTCTAATCACTTCATCTACTGGCTGTGCTCTTTCTAACACAGCCCTGATGCTGTCGGCTGCCTTTGCTGCCACGGCACACTGCTGGTTCATGTTCAGCTCACTGCCTCCCATGACCCACAGCTTTTTTTCAGCTTGGCTGCTCCCCAGTACTATCACAAAGTTAGTCCCTCCAAAATGCAGGACTTTGCATTTGTCCTTGCTGAATTTTGTAAGGTTCCTGTTGGCCCCTCTCTCCAGTCTGCTTCTGTCCCTCTGAAACACTCCAAGATCTTTGGATCTAAAGCGAAATGCTAATGTTATTTTAATGTTCTCACATATGCTGTGAGGAAGGCAGGATGTTACACTGGCAGATCCTATTTTCTAAAATGCATCTAGGATACATCTAGAGAAGGAAAAAAAAGGTGTGTGGGGGGGACACGACACAGGGTATCTCTCCATGCCCCCCTTACCCTGACCTGAGGTTAGTTGATTCCCTGTTTGGTATAAGATATGTGGCAATAATATCTCCATGCTGTGGCCTTCAGTGAATGCAAGGTTTAAGACTTGAGGGAAAGACATCCATAAATTCTCCGAGTGATGAATAGTTGGCAGATTCATTTGAGTACTTTCTGCTACAGATGTTTAACATTTTTTTCCAAGGGCATATGCCAGAGAACAGAATGAGGAGACTTTTTCATCTGAATATTTGCATCTCTACTACAAAGCAGGCATGGTCACCGTGGGCCAGCAGAGCCACAGCAGTTGCACAAGGAGCACCCAAGTCATGAAGAAGAAGAATGGGAACACAACAGGGTTATGGTCTTGGCAGAAGCCTGACAGTAACGCGATGTGCTTTGCTGGGCAAGGTGGAAGATGCGACGTTCCCAGCTGGCAACTGCTGGTAACTTAATACTCCCAGATGGAGTCTGAGGATGATATGATATTCCCAGCTGGTAGCCAAGGTCTGCCTCAGTGCATTCCCATTCGTACATGTAGCTTCTCTATACAATGAGAAGGGGTGGGCGAAGTGTAATAAAGCAGCTGGTCTATTAGAAGATAAGCTTTGTGGAGAATAACACAAACATGCAGAATCCCCTTAATCTTAAACTTTATTACCCTAGATAATAGGCTTTGGTAATGACAACAATCAGTTGAAACACAGAATTGTCTTGGCTCCCGTGGCACCTGCCGTGTCAGTCAGTCAAAAGGCATCTTCTGCCACACAAAAAGGTGGCTGCTTGGTACGAGCAAGCTAAAAGTTTTGTTTGTTTATATTGAAAAGGCAAAGGAAAGCTGGGCATCCTCCCTTTGCAGATTTAAGCATGCACTCTGAACCTGCTGTACGGGAAAGGTTACAGCAATATGAAAGCCTGCTTCCTTTCTTTACCTCCGAGGAGTAGAAGCAAGGAACCTTTTGTCCACTGAAGCCCACTTGAAAGAGTAGGAGGTGTTATTCCTGCTCTGAATTAGGTCAAGTTTCCCAATATTTAGCCAGCAATGAGAAAGGTAAATACCATGAAATCTTTTTTAAAATCTTTATCTGTGTCATCTGCAATATCTCCGACATAAAATTAATTTAGTTATCTGAGGCACAATTCAGAAGAAACTTCTCTCATTCTCTTTTTGTTGGAAAACTCAGATCCTCGAAGCCCAATGCACATGTGCAATCCTCGCTCCTTTAAGCGGGTAGGTAGAGAGAGCTTTCAAATGAAAAGGCATTTTACTTTATAAATGTCCTTGGCTTTATTAATTTTTCTGGGGTTTTTTTAAGTTAAATTTTTACCACAGTCCTATGATCAAAATATGAGGCAAAAAAAAAATCTGCTTACCACAAGCTGTTCTTATGTTTAGAAGTATTTCAATACAAACTTTGGTTAAAAGAATAACTACAAAGTGACAGAGGGTAATTTTTATGTCATGAGAGATAAGAGCAGTTCTAACAAAAAAACCTATGCCAATTATTTCAACTTTCTAGTACCCTCTAGTAACAATTGCAACAGGTAGTGTAGCAGAAGCTTACAGTGCAAGATATATAGGGTAGGAAAAGGGGCTACTCTGGGGAGGGGATGTTTATACAGGTCCAGCCGGTATATTTAAATAAGTTTACATGTTACGAATATTAAAGCTTGATCTAGTGTGTTAGATTTTGATTCTTAGTTTTGCCCACAAATTCAGGATCTTTCCCTTTTAATGTCTAGTATTTCACTTATCTCCTCTGACAAAAGCAATGACTGGAGATTTTTAAAAAAATAAATTGAAACCAGCAGCATATTTTGACTTGCAGAACTATAAACAGAAAGGGAACAGAAGGTGCATTGAAACCTGCATCACTCTGCCTCTCTCTGAAGACAGAAGTTGTTAAACCCGAGGCGAGGCAGAAGCGATTAGGCTGCATGCAGTGAGCAGTGGAAAACCATTGTCATGGCAGACCAGATGCTGTCATGCAAACTGGCTGGATAAGAACTGGGAAACAAGGAAACCTATAAGAGGAGCTTAAGACCATCTCAGCAGAGCTTTGGAAGAAATGCTGCTTCGAGTCTGATTTACCTCAGCTGAGTTGCCTTTGAAACTCCTCATCTAGTCCAAGCAATTTGAGGGCTTCTGACCAGTTCATAAGCTTTATTGCCTTTGTGTCTCAGTGGGACTGAGACAAACTCCCCTCCTTCAGATGGTTCCACTTCCTCTGGTAGACAGGACCAAGACACCTCGGCTTCCTTTGCGATGCTGCATTGATTTTTTTGCAGTCTCTCTTTCCCTAAGGAATTGACTGCACTAGATCAAATTAAGAACAATCTGAGCATTTAATGGGGCTCCTTCAATACGATGAAGTTTGATTGCTTAGACTTGAAGTTCATGATAAATATTTATGCTGACAGCACCCTCACAGGCAAAAAAGACTGACCCTTTCCTGAAGACCTCAGCATCTCCATCAGGAAATTATTTTGATCCTGCTGTGCTTACCTAGCACACATACTTCTAATTATTAAATATGAGAATGATGATCAGAGAAGAAAATGTATTTCCACCAAAAGCTGGTATCAGAATTCTGATTTTGTTTCTATTCTCTGCTACCAAATAAAACTATTGTGCCTGACTTGCATTAGCAGTACTGGAACTTGCCTGCAGTTTTGAGACTAGTGGCAAAACCTTTGACTCCCATGGGTGCAGGATCAGGCCTGTACCTGCTCTTCTGCAGTTCCACAGTACCTAATAAAATCTGTTCATGATGAAAATTGCGGCCTTTCTGTATTGTCTAAGAGGTTTGTCCTGAGGATTGCCTATAATCACAACTCTTTGAGTTAATAAACAGGTTTATCTGTGAGCAAGTATTTTTCATGAACAACAGAGACGTTGAAAATAAATCTCTCTTGCAAATTCTTGAGCCCTGTTATTAAAACCCCTCCCAGTTGGGTATATGAAAACAGTCCTCAAAGTCTCTGTGTGTGTGTGTGTGTACCTATCCCACAAAACCAGCTGCCTTAACACCTGTGGATGCTTGTCAATGCACAAAGCATGAACACCCCTTCATATTTGGTGTATATACACACACATATATAAAAAACATTATGACGTTGTAGGTATACATGCATATAAAAATACACACACATATGTAAAGTAGCCCTCCACCTGTGGCTGCTATAAATGAAGCAGTTTAGCTCCTCAGCCCTCATCAAAGTGTGCAAATTCACAGCAGCTGATGGTCTGCTTCAAAAAGTGCACGAGGTAAGTAAGGAAAGAAGGTGGCTTTCACTTTTTTTGTTGTTTTTGAAATCTTTCCTCCCACCCCAAAACAACAGCTATATCCATCCTACTTTTCTCTGGAGCATAACTGTCAAAATATAATGCATTTTGGGACAGCTCTGGCCTCACATGCATTCTGCTCTTTTATAGCAGGAAGAAAAGCAAGGAATATGGCTTTCACACAAGGAATATAGTACTTGCATAGGTTGTTGAGTCCTCCTTCTGTGGTGGAGAGGATGGCTATAGTGCTTTGACGCAGCTTCATAAAATCCTCATCTTTCCTTTGAACAGCCAGCCCAGGATCCCTGCTGTTCCTGTCCCACTCTTTCTCCCTAGCACAGGCTTCTTTCTTTATGCAAGTTCTTAGTACTAGAGCTTTCAAGTGCAGGAACAGCCGCCTTGCATTACTGAGTAATTCCCCAGCCAAGAGACTGAGTAGAAAAATTAGTCTGTTAACTCATCTAAATGTAAAAATGATGTTATTTAAAAAAAGAGTTTGTGTATCAGTTAGAAAATGTGAAGATTAAAATGACGCTGTATGGAGGCAGCAGACCTTCACTGGGACAGTGGTCACTTTTGCACAGCAGTGACACATGCACTGGAGCAGCACAACTCCATACTCGCTGCTTTGGCTGGACAGAAAAGTAGCAATTGGAGCCCAGCGGCTGATCAAGGCAGCAAAGCATGTTTGAGGGGTTCCCTTAGATGGCTACATTTGTTTCTTGTTTTGGCTTTCATTTGTCCTAACTTTATCTTGTCTATATCTTGGTTCATCCATTTTAGACTGTATGTCAAAATAGATCTTGTCTCAGTGGGTTGCTCTAAAACCTAATGATGACTTCTTCAATATCCCTGACGGGCCAGGCAAAAGGAGGACGGGGCTTCCACCCTAGTACAGGTCAGGGCTTGTATTTGGGGAGGGAGTCAGCTACTTAGAGCAGGGAGGTGTTTTGGCTTGATGCAATTAAAGAAAAGCATTCACACCTGCTTCTCATTCAAAAAAATAAAAATAAAAGGAGGAAGGCAGGGAGGCCAGAAGGAAGCTGCTGTGTTTCTTTAAGTGAAGGGTCTGTGCAGGCTGCTCTGCTGAGCTTTTCAGGCCATTCACAGCCCTGCTGTAAGTTTTTCAATAATACTGAACTCCGGGTGACCCTCACAGGCAATAATTGCTTTAGCATAGGTTTGACAACAACAGCAAGAAACTCTCTAAAAATAAGCACAAGCTTAAAATAAATTTCAACCCTGGAGACCCGCTCATGTAAAGAATCCAGTACGTCTCCCGTGTTTTCCTTGATTAGCATCACAGTTCTTGGCAGTTCGAAAAATGACAGTTTTCAAGGGATTTCCAATGCCTCCTGCTCCAGTTTCTAACCTGGCAGGGAGCCAGCCTGCTCTGACAGCTGATGGCCCTTAAAGGGACCTCACGGGGCAGCTCTGGGCCAGCATCCCTGCTCATTTACCCCAAAATCTCGTTTATATAAAGGTGGAATATAGAGCAAACCCAATTTAATTGCAGTGCCTGGGATAAATGTCTTTTCTTCCTTCATAAAAGTTCATTAAAAATGGCTACATCCTTACTTGTAATGCAGAGTACCCAAAAGCTGCCCACCAAAACCATACTAAATTAGTTACCCTTGTGTAGGAAGAATGAAACAACTTTCTGCCCATCAGAAGGAAAAGGAGAAATTTTGGCTGCAAGTGCTGAAGAAATTATTTGTTCTTGAAGAGGTGCCCACAGGACATATGCAGAACAGAAGCCTGTCCACTATTCCAGAGCACTTTTAGAAGATTTCCTATTATAATGAACCACCTGGAAATTAGCGCCTATCCTGCCAAGGTTTTAAGGCAGTACATATACCTTGCTGCTACACTGAATCTGGGGTCCAGAAATCCCAAAATGTTCGCTAAATTTGATGGAAAGTAACTCTTCTTTCAGTAGGGAAGAAGAAAGTGTTTTGCTTAAAGTAGATGAAATTTGCTTTTTCTGGCCCATTCAGTGGTGGCATAGAAGGGAGTCCTCTCAAAGGCTGAGGACCCAGAGCCAGTGAAGTTAAAAGCTGTCAGCTGTACTGTATGGAGCACAGGATGAATTTTGATTCAGTAGGTAATGGAGACGAGAACCAAATTATTACTCTCTGGCTCTTTTTACGGACATTTTTCTCAGTTTGCCAGGCTGACTTCTTGCAGACAGTTGTCTCACAATATGAACTGTTGAAGGTTACAAGGTACCAATCTGCCTTGCATACCCTCCTCTTAGTAATGTTTTAGAGGATGGTATGTTAAGAAGAGGCTGTTAGGACACTGGAGAAGAACAACAGACACATGCATGGAATCGCACATGGCAGTGAGTAGGTAATCCAGGCTCCTCTTTTTTATCCCCATAGGAAGACTTCAAGTATTTCAAATAAAGAATTTAGGAGGCATGGTGATGTTGGATTGACGGTTGGACTTGATGATCTTAGAGGTCTTCTCCAACCTTAATGATTCTATGATTCTACGAATTTGTATCAAATTTCAATCCTCTATAGCAAACATATAGAAAACAAAATGTTTCAAGCTTTAAATACCAGTGGGTTCCAAGATGTGGTGTGAGGCAAGAGGAGACATACCTTCTCTGCATGCTTTTGTCTGCAAACTGGGTTTATTTTTCCTTTTCCCCTCCCCTTCTCAGATAAAAGCTAAAGGTAGATCCCAATTGTAAACTGAAATATTCACCTGACAGCAGATATTCAGATATTCCAGGCAATCCTAATGCAACATTTTCTCCTGTGACAAAACAGAGATCTGAATTCTGGGAAACATAAATATGAAGAAGTCGGCATCTTTCTCTTGTTTTCTGCTTAAATACACTTCTACTCTGCCATCACTGATGGGGTTAATTTGGTCCAATGACTTTTGATGAGACAAAATGGTGGACTTGCTGTTGGTTTTTTTAAGTGCCTACATCCTAGAAAAAATTGGCTATATCAGCTCGCTAAATAACAAAACTCATGAAATTGCTTATTTTAGTCATCATTTGAACTAGTAGTAATTATGCCTGTAATAGTAAAATGAGGTTTTAATGCTGATTAATGAAACTGCTAAGCTGTCAAGACTGCTAGTCACACTTATGGGTCTCTGGAGACTGTCCCCTAAAGTAGTTGCCATCATATGTGTAATATGGCGTTTTTTGTAGGACCAGATGTGAAACATATGGTGACCTATTACAGCAGGGATGAGCCATAAGTCCTGGCTGAATTATATTGGACAAACTACCCAAATGGAAAGATAACGTCCAGTGATTATTATAGGATCATAGCAGCTTTCTAGAGTGTAAGGTGCAATGATGGGCTTGGGAAATTGCCTAGCTCAGTTAATCATTCCTGCTTGATAGAGTAATACTGGTATTCTTTTATGCTTATTTATATCCTAGAAGAATACCGTTCTGTTGTGCATGCCAACGTACTGTAAAACATACTGCTACTGCCTACCACTCTCTCCTGCCCATTTCAGGTACCTGTTCCCATTGCTTTGGGGAAGTCCCATGGGGTGGCGAGTGCAGGCAAAGGGAACCTGTGGTGTTCCCCAGCGCTCAGCCCGACGGCCGGCAGCAGACCACAGAGGTACTGCTGCATAGGAGGAAACGTGCTGTGTGACTGAAAGGATACTGTACCATCTAGACCACAAAGAAGTAGGCAGGAAAATAAGAATGATTTTTGTAATGAAACTCTCTGGTCTTTTATGCAGAGACACAATTGTAGCATAATTGGGCACATTTTACTTCCTTATGGCCAGTTAGTCGCTGGGGCAGGGTTCTCGCTCGCAGGAAACCAGTGAAGGGCTGCACTGAGCTCTGGAGGGCTGTCACGAGAGCGCTCATGTCCCTTGGCAGGAGGAATGAGGGCAAGACTCTTTTCTGAATAACCATATTTCCCCATACACATTAACTTGATCGTTATCCAATACTGTACTCAGCCTTCAGTATGTTGGCAGGTACTGTCCAGAGCAGAATATAATGGACTGCTTTTCAGTTCTGCTACTGCCACTTTGTAATACTCTTTGGTATGATTCTGTCATTTTATGAACAGTTTAACCTATTTACTCATGTGTAAATGGACAATGGTTGAAGATTAGAGAGGCTTCATTTGCTATGAAGAGCTACTATCTTGTCTCAAAGGAAAAAGAACCAGTTGACCTAGATGGCAGGTCATCTACTTCTTACTGCGGATGTATCAAATTACCATCACAGTGTTGGCCTATGCATATAGCAACAAATGGGCAACAGCACAGCTACACACTGATTTTGAGAGGCCAGAAAAGTATAGAGAGCTACTTCAGTAACTAAATATAAAAATTAATATGCAGGATTATTTGGATGATTCATAGGCAAGTGCATTGTGTTTCATATTAATTTCTAAAATCAGTGCTATAATTGCTGCTGGTCAAACTTACTTGAGACAAGATGTTCTTGTTTGAATGTATATTTGGAGGAGGGAGTAAATTTTGTGTTATCTCCTAAACACATTTCCAATATTTCTTGCATTGCCATATTCTTGGGCTTTAAGACTGCTCCATCAGATAGAAGTGCTCATCTTATAACCCATCAGGTCTTGTTGTTTTGTCAGTAATTTCACAATCCTGCATCCCGAACCCACACGAGCTGTCTCACCAACTTCATAAAATCAGATCCACAGAAATGCTGAAACTACTTACTGCAATTCTGTAATCACGCAAGGCTGATTTACTGCAGTAAAAGTCCTCTTCAGATTGTCTGGCAACAGAAACTGTGGTATTTTCATTATATGGCCAAGCTTTCTGTGACAAATAATGCTACCACAGCTTAATTGGCATTTATACAAATATTCAGGCCTGTAAATGATACTAGTGAAAGCCACAGCTACAGCTGGGGTTGTCTGCATATTGTTACTACACTCCAGATAGAGAATTCATTCCTTGGAAAAGTCTGTTTTCATAGTAATGTAGTTACAAAGCAGTCTCTCAAGTGCCACTGTGTCGGGAAAGCACATCACAGACAGAAGGTAATGACTGCTGACACCAGACCAGCTTTCCTCTTGTTCCATATAAAAGCCAGCAAACTCTAAATCACCAGTGCAACCATGCTGCTTACCTGCCCACATTGTTTGAGCATGTCTTTACAGCAGGGAGCTAAATCTATCAAAACACAGTTTAAGAAAAAAATTTACTGCACAGCATATAGTAGTCCAAGTGGCTGGCCTGAAAAAAATTAAACTGGGATTAAGATTTCAACAAAGACACTTCCTGCCCAAGGAAGGAACTGTGTCTTGTGAACTACTTTGCAAAAAAAAACCAAAAAACCAAACCAAAACCCAACATTCCACGCCCCCAACACAAACAGAAAAAAAATCTGAGGTAGGACGGTCTTAAAATTGTTCCTGTGCACTTTGGCACGCACCCTTGTAATCTTTACCAGAAGAAGATTTCAGTAAACAAGTCACAAAATATTGTTTGTCTAACATTTGCAGTAGTTATAGCCTACGTACTTAAGCCTGGAAATCCAGTATGTCTTTAGAATGCTGTTTCTGGTATCTATGGGTTATCATTGGTTCAAATGATAGCTTTAATGTGAAATGTTTTGTGGGTTTTTAAATTATTTTGTTTCTCCGAGTTAGGATTAGGAAGCTGGCTCATTCTCATTGTAAGATCTTTCTAAATAAATAGCTGTGGGGAACTGAACAGCAGCGAGCTGTCAGATCAGGAAATAAGGATTCAATCCTTAGTTCGGCCACAGGTCACTTAATTAGCTTAATTTTTGTCTTATGCCTGCTCCAACAGTAAAAATAGCATAGTTACTGGCTTTTTGCTTTCCCTGATTCTTGTTTGACTTGGGCTTCACGGTAAAGGGACTCTCTTACGATGTTGGACATGTAACACCAAGTCAAGAAGGTCCAAGCCTTGCCTGGAGTGCCACTGTCATGCAAGTGAGAGCCGCAGCTTTTCTGAGCGGGTATTTGCGTAGCCAATGGTTTCCTGTGGGGCATTATATTAAGAACAGTAAATTTTATCTGCAACTATCCACTGTGCTTAAGTCTAACTGGTAACTGTAGTAGCTCCAAAGTAATCTTGGGAGGAACAGATAACATGGACATGTCACAAAACTGGATATTTTTTTTAACATACTTCTAGATACCATAAGGTGATGGATCTAAATGCCACCAAAGTGACTGTGTGTCCAATAGGATTTTTCAAATGTTCCTGGCAACGTAAACATTTCTGAAAATCTGGCCTCAGTTTGATAATAGAAACCCAAATCAAAGATAAAAATAAACCACTTGACTTTCATTTTAAGCTGCTATAACTATTGAATTTCAAAGTTTTATATCTAGTATAATCGATTATGAATAATAAGCCTATGTATTTTGTAGTTTTAAGTCCACAGTAAATTCAATAGCACTTAGTAAAAGAAGTTGTTCTGTTGATTAGGAGACCTTAATCAATACAATTTAGCTCCTCTTAGGAACTGCCACTCTCCCAGCCAGAGTTGGGCTTAAGCCAGATGCCTTGTAGCGTCAATACAATGCTCAAATATGTTGTCTCCAAAATTCTCTAGATACCTCATAACACAAGGCCAATAACAATGTGGTGTTACTGATGGAGCTGTAGTCTGTATCTCACAGTAATGTAAAGATTTTGTACCTGATTCAGACCTTTTAAAGAATCTATGATAGTGATCATCTTCAGAGTTTGGACTAAGCTAATTCATCACTTCTTTGCCTGCTGAAGAAAAAACATGAGTGCAACATAAGATGCACTTTAACACTTTAAGATGATTGATAAAGGTTTTGCTGTGGGTCTAATAGAGATTGCTTGTTCTGTTACCAAGAGCTTGGTTTTACCAGTTTATCCTCCTTCTATTCTAGCTTAATTAAAAATGCAGGAATTGGCTTTGATTTTTCTTTTCTGTCTAGTTGGAAGTCTCCCCGTCACAAGCCAGCCTGTGTTCCAGGATCCTGGGATGATTTTCATAGCAGCAGCTTTGTTCTTGGGGTAACAAAGGAATTGGTTTCTCCATTATTTGCAAAGGCAAGTGTACAAAAAGGAAAACTGTAATTAAAGAGCTAGAACACTGCTCAGAAGATGCAGACAGTTCTTAGGGTTGCGAGATCTCCTGTGTGATCTTGGGCAAGTCGGTTACTTTTCTGTTAACTCAAGAGACTCCTTTTCTCCTACCTTTTCACCATCCTGTCCCTCAGCCTGGGAGATCCCTTGTTATGTGCATAATGAGCTCCCAAACCACCAGACCCATGCTGACTTTGGGCAATACTACCTATACTGACAATTAACAAAACAAGAAAAGTTACACTCTTCCTCCAATTGCAGTAACTCTCAGCAGACAGAAAAGAAAAAATATTTAGCTGAAATCCTCACATGACAGTGACTGTTGAAAATGCTTTTACTCAGTATGCAATAAAACTTAAATTTTTTGTGCTGTTCCTTTTCTAACAGTCCATCGCTGAAAGCCCTTGGCAAGAGACTGACACATTTGAGCCACATTAATCGTAACAGTAGTACAAAAATACATATAAAGTCTTCCTCAAATCCATTTAAGTCTTTTATTTTATACCTTTAAGTCTATACTTTCAAGTCTACTTTTGAATATTTTATATTTTATATAAACTCCTAGGACTCTTGCAGTCCTAACTCCTCAGTTCATAAAGCTGACAAGTCCTATCATACCACTGAGCCATCTACTTAGATAAATACTAGCCACTATTTGAGGAAGAGATGAATGTAGGCCACTCATCATTCAGGTATCCTGAACTGAGGTACATGTTTTTGTCAGACCCTCTTCCATGAATGTAAACCTTAGGTACAAAGCAAGTGACTAAACTGTGTAATAAAAATTGCAGGGAAATGCTGCCTAGAAGAAATGAAGGGCTCCTCTGATTCTATTCTATAATCAACAAAAAGCAAATTGAGCCTGAGGAAAACTTCCTCAGAAAAACTTAGAGGTAAAACAAAGTGAGATGTATCCTTATAGCCACATCCTAATTGAGTCACTACAAAACTGGCTGGCTCAAGCCAGAGATGGAGGAACAGAAAGCGATAATTAGATGGGGAAGAAAATAAAACCATATGGATGACTGAAAACTGATTTAATGCACCAAACTCACTCAGACTTCTCTTGCATTTTCTCTTGATTAGGCTGACAGGAACTGAAGATGAAAATGTTAACACCCAACTTTAGTCTTCCACGTTGCACTTAGGCTGCACTCTTTTATGAGAGTCCCTTTCTTTGTGCTTCTGTAGGTCAGACAGTGCTTTGATGGCTGGGACTTCCTGCAAAAGTGCACAGGGTGTCCTGCAAGGGCTGACAAGAATTGTCCAAGCCTGATCATAACATGATTTTATCTCAGTAGCATGTGAATGTAAATTAGCAATGACAATGGTGCATAAAAGACTGGTTACTGCAAATGAGGAGTCTGCAAGGAAGTTAGGATCTATATCTCAAAATAGAGGAAAGACAAAATACACTGCTTTGTGTTGCAGGCTTTGTTCCATGCAGCTTTTACAATGCATTTCTCTTTCCAATAAGAAGTTATCATGTTGGGCAGGGAAAATCAGGATCCCTGCCCGTCTATAACTGCTAGAAAATATCAAGTTTAAAAAAAAAAAAAAAAAGTGGGGAGGAGGGGAGGAGAAGGGGTGAAAAGAAAATTCCAGAAATGTAATTCAATCAGGTGTGGTCAAAAGCAAGGTCTGAAAGAAAGCCCTTGGGTCAATTTAACACAGAATGGAAGGTCTACAGAGTTTGGAAGTCTCCCTGCGTCTTAAATTACAGATGGTTTCCAGGAGTTTCCTTAATAAAATTTGTCTAGGGAGAAAATATTGGTGTCAGTGAGGGGAAAAAATCTGATTCACGGAAAATGGAAAAGAGAAAGGCAGCTTCAACCAGGAGTTAGTCATCAATCTATTTCTTAGACAGAGTCTTGGCAAAACCCATTCTCCTGGTAGAACTTGCCTGGAGTAGACCAGATTGATTTGACAGTCTCTTAGCCTAATAAATGCTTGACCCCAAGGTCTGCTGAATTCACTAAATTCACTATGCAGAGAGAATTGGGAACCAATCACCTCTGGGGAACATCCTGTTCTGCAGCCCTCCCCTGATAAAGGCCTTGACTGCTTTCAGCCTTATCGAGATGACTAGATGAAAGCTGCTCTCAGAAGAAGAAAGGTTAATCGACTATGCTGCTGTTAATCAATCACCTGAAAAGATTCAGCACTTACAATAGGTAGGTCCCTCTTCCTGCCAAGAGGTTCTTGCATGTTAACCAGGGACCATCTCCTCCAGTCTGAAGGATGAGTAATAGACAGAAACACAATCCAGATAGATGCCAGGTGTCTGATCCAAAGCCAGCTGAAGTCAATAGAAAGACTCCCAGTGAGTTCAATGGGCTTGGATCAGACTCCAGAGAAAGACTTATTATCCAAGGTTTATTCTGCATACAGATATCGAGCTACTTTTAGTAGTGAAGGATCCTTGAAGAGAAGCAGATTCATCACACTTTTGCCTCCCTGTGAAATCAAACTTCTTCAGATCATACTGTGTCCCATTTACCCTGATTGTCAGATATGGCTGATATCCAGCAAAGGAAAATTACCTGCCTGTGACAGCAAAGACAGACACGTATACATTTCAAAATCTCTAAAGAGTACATAAAGAAAAAATGCCAAACTGCTAATGTTTTCCTGGCCTTTTTGTAATTGCCGCTAGCCAAAATGATAGCTTTCTCAGAAGAGGAAAAGCTAGATCAATTTCTGAAAGGACGAAGGAAAATTGAGGGAATAAAATTAAAAATAATTTAAAAGACCCTGCCATGGAGAAGAACAAGCTCAGTGCTGAACAACCAGTGGCATGCAAGGTGAAGCTGACAGAGCCAGAGACGAAGAAAAAACATACAAGAGAAAAACGCATGCTCAGAAAGTACCCCTGAAGATTAGGTATTTCTCTAAATTAACAGCTGTATTCAGCACCAACATCAACTGTTGACAAACCAGTGATTACGCTTGATGCTTGTCTAGATGGAAGTAGAGAGTCTTAGCCTGTTGTTACAAATCCAGGCCCTCCTATCCCAGTGCAGAACCACTTGATAACACACCTGCTGCACCACACAGCCAAAAAGCCTTATGGCAAACAGTTGAAACCAAAAGATACACACCTTCAGGACATCTACAGCTACATGTACCAGTTTATCGTTTATTGCAGAGGCTGGTACAGACTTTTGCTTCTTTGAGGCCTTGCTTCTGGTATTTTCTCACTACCAGTCTTACCCAAGGCAGACTCCTGGCTGAACTTATGCCAGCCTTTACTTATCTGGCTCTCTCTGTCTGCTGCCAGAAGGCTTCAGGCTGCTTGAATCCTGGAACAAAGCTGCTGGCTTAGAATTTTTGCTTTAGGAACAACCCAGTTTTCAGTAGAGGCAGATACCTGAAGTGGAGAATGACAGACTGGTGCCATGGACTGTACCTGACCTAGCTAGTGAAGAGGCACCAGATCCTTCAGGAGGCTGGAAAGCAATCCAGGTGCAGCGGCTATTCTTTGCTCGCCTGAAAGTTCATGGCACTACAAAGCACCCCAGAGGCGATGGATAATTCCTCTTTATGCAGTGACAACAAGCAACAGATCAGTGATAGAGAATGATCTAAGGCACACTATATATATGATTTCTACGTGCTCCAAGAAAACGCTTTATCTGAGGAAGGACAGCCATCTTACATGTAGCCATGTTCTTTGCCACTAAACAGCTACGGTGCCAAAACCGATTCCCTAGTCTTCCCATTCCTGGCTGAGAAAAAACCCACAAGATAGATCCTGCTTCTACATCCAAAAGGAAGGATTCGGTGACTTTTTTCCCTTTGGTTCAATTGATAAAATAACCAGCTCTGCAGGCAAAGCAGGACAGATATCATTAAAGAGTGAAGGTGCCTGTCTATTCCATAAAGAAACCTGACAAGAAATTCCACGTACAAAACAAGAAGTAGATTTAAGAGGTAGAGCAGCTTCCTTCCCAGAAAAGACTCTGGTATAGCAGCCTTATAAATCTGAAAATTTCAGCCTAACTCCACAGTTATCTGTAATGCGCATTGCATCAAAATACACAAGCGGCAGTTGTCTAAATAGCACTCTGCTGCAAGAGCCTAGAATTTGTTGTCTATAACCTTTGTATCAAAATAATGTCAAAAGTTAACAACTTGCTAAGATAAATGGGAATACTCTGTGGCTCTCCAAGTCTTGTTTCATGTTACTGCAGATTCATGAAAACAGTGCCTTACTTCTCATGTTTGAAACTGGATTTTCACAGCCATAACTTCTATATTTGAACAAGATTCTGTTATTATATACTTAACTATATTGCAGCAATACCAGCAGTTCCTGTTGTGTTTGCTGTTCTATTGGCAAACACTGAACCACAGTCCCCTGCAATTCTCCTGCCAGTGGTGGATCCTGCTGTAGCCACGAAACTGAGAAGAGATCCAGATAAAAAGTGATATATTTCATCTATGACTATTCATTTCTTAACCCATAGTGGATGAGCATAAGGCACCTGCAGCTCAGTACTAATGACCAGGTGAGGAAGTACAAAGGTTACTGCCTAATCAATTTTTCCTCATGTTGTCTGGAATAGTATCCTACAAGGCTTAACTGTGCAAACTTGGTTGCACTGAATTATAACATCTGAAGACAAAATCTCTTCTGTCTAAAAGGAATGGAAAGATGGATGGCAGAGAAACGGAAGAAGTCTGAGTGCTTTATCGACCCAACTGACATGCTATGAATAGTAAGCAATAAAAATTTATTGAGAAATAGAAAAGTTCTTACTTACCCTTATCACTGCCCCCCCAAATTGTTAATGCCACAGAAAAATGCAAAATTCCCTTAAACCACATATTTAAAAATCTTGCAATTTTATTTGCATATAAAGGCCGCTAGATATAATATCACAATAAATTTAAAGAAACAACTGCTTTTCTAAATTCCATTAACAAGGTAACATAAAACAGAACAAAGCTCAATAGCATTTACAGTGGTAGAACAGAAATAACTATCTGCAACAATATTTTGTGCTAGCGAGATTGCATTTACACACAGTGCAAAATAAGAAAAAGGAAATAAAAAGACAAGAAGAATATTTAAATATAAAGGACAACTAAGCCTTATTTTAGTTAGGCTTGATTGTATCCATTTGATTCTATACATGCCTGAACTACGACAAAGATTTAACTCGGGCTCTTGAAGGCCTTGAGCACTTGGAAAATGTGTCACATCCTTCATAATTTAGATGTGCTGTACAGCATAATTTTGCAGATGCTATACTGGCAATATTAAATCCTAGCTTAGTTATAATGCACAAAAAATACATATATATATAAATTCATATTTAAAAGGAGTCCGCATTTACATTTTTTTTTTTACTGCATGAAATACCTGCTCTTTGCAGCTTTCACCCCCAGTCTTTTAAAGCTAAAATAATTTAAAAACAAACAATAAAAGGTAGATATCACATACAGGGTGTGGCTATCTATATCAGTCTTTAACGTATAAAGCAGGTAGAGACAAACAACTGAGAAGTCTGTTTTCCCCTTGCTGCACTCTACTGTTAATAGAAACAAGTTTCAGTACATGCACACATATCAAGAGGTAAATGGACCCCAAAATATTGTTTGTGCTATTAAAAAAATTTGATATATACGGAGATGAAAAGCTAAAGCTTAGACCTAGGGACAAAGAAGACACTTAAAAAACCCCGACAATAACATAAGTTGTGCAAATTTGGGTGTTTTTAAATGCTGCCTATTTTTTAGCTTATAATATAATATTAAAATAAGGTCTCTCACTTATTAAAAGAAAGCTTGGCTGTCCTTTTGAGAACACTATAACAATTTACAATGGCAAATTTATTGAAAAACAAAATTCATTTTACAAATTCACAATGCTTTATCAATTTAAAATGAATGCTGCATTTCCAAAAAGCACAACCTCTAACTTTTCTTCTTGTTTCTTTTGTACCAGCAATTTACAAAAAAAATCCCAAAAAACCCCAAACCCACCCCAAAACGAAAACCCCATGGTTCCCCCAAATTCTCCCCCCCCCAATTTTGAAATAAACTTGTAACAGAATGTAAGTTTTGTAATTAGAAAATGGCAGTTTATAGACCTTCCCCAGTTCCAAATGTGCAGTAGTGCTTCATGATCCTTGAGGGGTTGGAAGGTCAAATATAATTGGAGGGTTGGTTGGTTGAAAGCTGACTGTACATGTTGAAGCATTGATGTATGTTGTGTAACCGTCTGTCATAATGCCATAACCTGTAGGGAGAATGTGTCACACTTACTGTAATATAAACAAACGATACTGCCCGTGGGCAGCTGCACTGAAAACTTGTTGCGGGATCAATGCTTTGGAATAAAATTAAATTAATCCCTTCAAAATGATACCAGCTCTTGAAAGCTGCCACAAAGGCTTGATTGAAAAAAATACAATGTATTTTGTATTGTACTTTGTAATGTACTTATTTGAAATAAGAACTGATGCTTTTGTTTTACGTACAAACTTTTTCCCCCCATGGAAAATCCTCTGTTGCAGTTGGATACAGCAGAAACAGAGACAAAACCACACATGTACTTTTTATAATTATTTAATTAGCGAGCTGTAGTTTGCATGCCTATAATGTCTGTCATAAGAAAAAGACCAATCAGGAGCAAAAGATTTAGAAGCCACTTTGGTTTCACCTACAAAAACCTCTCTCAGCAATGAACCGAACTTGGTAAGCTTTCCCCATGCTAGCACTTATCCTCCAGTTCCTTATCACAGGACTGCCAAGCTGGTGTTCACACTGGCTTGTGACACCTCAGAAACTCATCAGCAGGTTAAAAATACACATACATACATATTTACTTTTATATATAAGTTTGTATGTATGTATGTATGTAAACTACCAGTGAAAATCATGACTGAGGAAAGGAATCTCCTGCTATGAACACAACAGAGCACTGGAGGTCAATCGATGACCCCTAGCTTAAGCAGAAAATTGAGATGAAGGTTAAAAGAGATGACTGCTTTTCATTACGAAGGGATCTTGATAAATAAAAAAGCAAGAGTAGCGAATATTAATCACAGGTTTTTCGGTTGTGCCAAGGACTTGACTCCTCAGTAACACTATGGCATCGGTTTCAGGATGCTGAAGACTGTTCTCAACCTTCGAAACATCTGGCCAGCAATGCTCTTGCTCAGAGGGCGTCTGAGGAACCAGCAGCAATGCTGTTTCTCTGCTAGCCTCTATCTTCTCTCCCACTAGCTGCACAGGAATAGGACATAACGGAGGGTTGTGCGCTCCACAACCCTCTGTACTTTTGGGCAAGTGGAGCAAACTATAGCAACCCATAAATTGAGTCATACCTGAGCCTTCATTCAGCAAATGTGATGTGAGAAAATGAATGGTAACATAAGTACAGAAACACTGAGAAGGCAGAAGCTCTCCTCTTACGGACATTCTCTGAAGGATAAGAAGATAGGGGCTTCACTTCCACCAGTGCAAAAGGTGAGAGAAAGCTTTGCCATTGTTTTCAGCTGACATCAACAGAAAGCTAACAAAGAAACTCGAAAAAAATCTAGGAAGAATTTGGTACCAAATGTACTTAAAAAAAAAAAAAAATCAGAGTTTCATGGAGGAAGAGAACTTCCCGTCACTAACCCACAGGGGGAAAACTGTTTTTCTTTTAAACCATTATGATACAGTACAGATCACCGCTGTCTGAAAGCTAAGATAAATACAGCTACCCACAGTGTCTATCAGAAAGAATAATCACTTCAAAATTGCTGCTTTGTCCACCTGTATTACTTTATTTATTTAGACTGGCAATTTTGATTTAGATCATCTCATGGCGGGAAAAACCTTGTTAGCGGTTGTTCTTGCTTATCAACCAGGAAAAAAACCTGCATCACCAAAATGTGTGTATAGCCTCCACTGATTTAATGGAATGTGGTGCACATTCATCTCAGCTGGAGTGGGATGAGAATTAATTGCACTGTAAGATAATACTCTTAACACTTGGCTATTTTTTTCTGTACTGAAACAAGCTGTTCTTATGTCCTCTGCATAAGTACTAAACAGGATTTTAACTTTTTTTTAGTGTTCTAGGAGGAATGTATTTGAAAGTTCACTTTTAATATGTGCTACCACCCTTCCTATGAGATTTAAATGTAAGGTGGTTCCTTGGTGCTTTCTCATAATAATAGTCTTGCACATTAAAATACCTTCCTCTCCCATTACTTAACACCATTACAACTAGGAGTTTCATCATCCAATGTACCTATACAGGGTGTAGACAGTTTACATGTTTTAGCTGGAAGTCTTGCTGAGTCACTTATTCTTAATATGCAAGGATTAATATTTATACAAAATATCCAATCTTTTCCTGGATGCATTAAAAGACTGCTATTCATGCCACTATACTTCAGGTCATGTCAATATTTCGATTATAAACTCTTTTATTTACAGATACCAGGCATAAAACTCATTGCATGAAGTCACAAGGGCTTCAGAAAAACCAACACTAGTTGAGAAAGCTGTCCTTTTTTATTCTTCTTTTATGAAGTCCTCCAAATCTTTAAGCCTATGGAGAACCTAATTAGAGTCAATGGAGAAACCTCCAGGGGAGACAATATAAAGCATTTAATGTGTAATTTTGAGTTCTAGGGTCACATAGTCTTACACTCTCTCTCAGGCAGAAATCCTAGTGTTTGTCTCTCAGCCACGTGAAAGCTACAACATTTGTATTAAATATTTAAGTATCTCCAGAATGGATTTAATCTCTCAGTCTCTTCCACTGCCACAAACTGAGCTTATTGTTCCTGAAGCTTCACACTCTGCCTGATCTGGTACTGACAGCATGGAAATCTCTGTTCTAAACTATGAGATCGCTGGAAGGTAACATACACAGTACAAACTGTATTACAGGGTGCTTTTAGAAATGTGTGCAAAGTGAATTCTGACTCAAGATGCCCTCCCTTCTGATCTTCCTTATACACGGAGGGAGGTGAGCTGAGACTGTAAGTGTTCTTCAGTTGCCACCCCCCACCCCCCCAGCACCCTTCTTGGCTCTTGTGCTTGGAATAATAGGGACAATTTTCATTTTGCCTTGCAAGTGTGGGGAACATCATCTGTTTCTCTAACCAAGTTTGTCAAAATTTGAATTGCTTTCAAATAACCTGTATAGAACAACCTTTGCACAGTGAAAGATGTAGGTGGCTAAATGTAGCACACGTTCTTGAAATAGTCTGTTTTATTTCCGGCGTAAATTTACAGAGTGATGTGCATGCAATTGCTCCCCTCGATTCCCTATCTACTTGAGTCCAATACTCCATTATCCATCCCTCGCAATACACCACTGAAACACACTTCTTTGAAACCAGCCTGAGATTGAACAGAGGAGTAGCGCTGCTCCTTACCTTCATGAATCCCACCAAAGACATGGAGTTTGGGCCTTACTCGCCTCTGCACCGTGTTCAACAGTTCCACACAACCCACTCTCTGCAGCTCCTTTGGAACCCAGTCTCGAAAACCTGAAGGCAAAAATGCAATCAATACTATTAATTTTCTCTATTCAGGTAAGGTTTCACGTAGTCTTTCAGGAAGTCATAATTCACAGAAGGTTTATTACATTATCTGTAGTCGTAACCTCTCCATTAAAGCACACAATGGCTTTTAAGAAATGTTTCACTGTCACTTTGTCTTCTCTAAGATTTCCTCCCTCCACCTGCATTAATATTTTTCTGAATGTGATTTGTTTTTTTAAACTGTAGGTTTAAACTCATCTTCCACCTTGAAACCCTGGGACATTTATTCCCGGCACTGCTGCAGATTTTTCTTCCTTTTCCCCTGACTCTTACAGCAGACAGCTTCCCAAGCCAGCTAGGTGGTTACCCCAGAAACAAAATACCTCCCAAAGATCAGCTGATCTACAAACCGATACCTCTGCCACCCCAAAGATTTAAAATACAGCCTCCTACAACTTCCAGAGGACCACGGTCTGCAAATGTCAGGTTACTTCTGAGTCCCCAGTCACCAACAAAAAGCAACGTAGCAAAATAGCTTCCAACAAGCTGGTACTAACTGACTAGGTTGCCACGCGGTCCTACGGATAATATGGGAGAATGCATAAAACTTGACATCAGTTATTACAGAAGTCTGCTGCCTGGACTAGCACCGATAAAGATCAGCAGGGCAAGAAGAATGAGGAGGAGTAAAAGGGAAATCAGGAGCCACATCCAACTGTAGCACCGTTCTACTAACTTAAAGTAATTACACCCTGTGCCAAGTTTATCCCAGGTAGTAAAAACATGTTGTGACATGAACTTGACTGAATTTTGGAGAGAATAAAGAGTCCAGTTACAGCTCTAACTCCCTTAATATTTACATAATTTAAAAAGCAGCATTTTGTCAATATTATCATGCAGGCTGAGACTTAGACCTCCTCCTTTTAGGCACAGTACTAACACCTAATCTGCGTCTGTAGTTAAAATACAGTGCCAATATTTTGAAACTGAACTTCATTACCTCCATCAAAACCAAAATTTAAGTATGCTTATTCAATTAAAGAACTCATTAGTGTCTGCAGCATCACAGTATTTCTATATGAACCCAATTCAGAGCAGATGGATTGGCAACCCATTTAAAATAGCACCCATGAAACATCATAAACATGCTTGTGGGGTTTTTTGCTTCTTTGGGAAAATAAACAGATTAAAAGAGTGCTATTCAGAGTGTTGGTTTTCAATATCCGGTGTGCTCCACTGTCAGTGGATGGTGTATCACTGCTTTATCAAAGCAGCACACTGGTAGCTCTAGTAAGATGAAAGAGAATTTGCAGATTGTCTTACAACATTCTCTAAGTAGTATTAAAAAAGTAAGCAGGATATAAAAGGAGCAGTAAGTACATTACTGGTCAAAAACTTTCTGGACTTCTTTTTTTCCTTAGCTCTGCTTAGATTGCTGGCTCTTAATTGTGGTACAAAACATAAGCATGCATTAATTCCTGACTCCACGGTCACTGAGCAGCTCTATGAGAGCACTGAGCCAGCCTGATAGCACTTAAATGCTGTTTTATAATGGCACTTTGCAATTCTGGGAAGTTTTTCTTATGTTCGCTACCATCTCGAAAGTCAGTGACTTCACATGATCGTGTGATGATCCTGACTCCTTGGATTTCAAGACCTTACTAAAACCCTGACAAAATCACAGTCTACTAACAATAATGGTAATGAAGAAAAGGCTGACACGCTTTCTTATCCTGATAAGCCATATTTATAAAAGGCAGATGCTCAGTTGTTGTAAAACCAACTGAAATATTTAAAATATGGTCCTAGACTGCTTGTCGCATGTGTCTTAAAGAAAAGCAGTAAACAATACGTGATACTGTCTTGTGGGGTATAGGATAGGGAAAAAATAGCAGGAATTTTCAAGTGGTTTTAGTGTGGGCTTTAATGACTTTACATACGCCAAAACTGAGTCCTCCTGCCTCTGCTGAATGATCATCTTAGTGTCTTTTAGAGACCATCAGAACCTAGTTTAGAACTTAGAATTAAAATATGGATCAGTGAATTACTCACATTTACAAGGCAAGTGAAATTTAACTAAATGAAAATTAAAAACTTCAACTACTTAATGAAAAAAAAAACAAATTATGCATTAATAGACTTGTGCTCACCTGTCATTAGTTCGAGTAAAGAACAATTATCTGAGAACATAATTTTATTCCTTTACAAATTTGCTATAAGCCAATTAGTATCTTTAAAACTACTGTTACATATTCAAAGTTTACAGGGACATTATCAAGGAGAATATGTCACTACATACTCCTGAACTCTTGACTGCAAACTCTAAAACCTTAAGGAAACATGTCATTGTAGTAGAAAAATGTTCTGAAAGTTTTACTCAATCTCTGAAAAATCATATGGGATTGGAAACTGTTTGTCAGATAAATACTGTTCTTAAATAAAATGTCAAACTGTAATGGCTATGGAGTCAGATATTTGATCTTCGCTAGCTTGAGTTTAACAAAAAATTTAATGAAGAAAACACCTGGAAGCTCAACAGATCTGCTAAGCCTAATCATCACTTTACACTTCTTCCAAAAAGGACTTTTAATTCATAGTTTAGAGTTAGGGTGTGATTACAGTATATCTTATAGCATTATTAATTTTGCTTATTTTGAAAGTAAAATTCTCATGCAAAAAATCACACACAGCTTTTGTTTCACTTACCAAGGGGAGGTCCATGTGTCATTAGTATATCAATTCCCTCAGGAATAAGGTTCCACTTGTCTAGCAAAGACTGACCTCTGGGTAGGTTAAAGCCCCATCCATTAAACCACGGTGTCCTTTGGGGGAAAATAAGATGAACTGCATCAGTGTAAAATAAAAATCTCTTCCCTTCTCCAATTTTTCTGAATTAAAACAATTTCCGTGCTTCAGAGATTACTTGCAGACAGCCTTTTTGAGGGGGATGCCTCTAAAAACAAACTGATTCAAATAAATAGATACACTAATCTATACATTTGAATTTAGATTAATATCCTATGCTCTTTTTGCACTTCAAGAGTATTTAGCCCTGGGGGCATTTACTCACTAGAGAGAAAGGGACAAAAGTTAAAATAACACAGTCTAAATCTAAAGCTTTTTTCCCAAAGTTGGGGGATGTTCAAACATAAGAACTCCTTCCTTGTTACCTACCAAAACAAGCAAAAATCTCAAAAAGCTTTTTTGGAGGCAAGAGTCAATTTCTCACAGCACAGGGCAGCTAGTGGGTGACAGCTCAACAGGAAGGCTGTATGATGCTGCAGTTACAAGCACCCTCTGTACTACGGTATTTCACTGAACTCAAACTTGCTTCTTTTAGCATTTGTAATATCAGAACATTGTCACATAACTTGACTTTGAACTCCTGAGCCTCCTAGAGGTCTTGATCACACAATGTTTAGCCTCACAGTGACTTTTTCAATAGATCTTGTAATTTAAAATTCATTTAGTATTTCTTAAGGAAAACGGAGATCCTCAGTCTCCACCATCATAGCATAGTGCTGTTCTGAGACATTGGTTTATCCATCAACCCAGGCACATAGTAATGAAAAGCAGACCTTCCAGGAGTACTTTTTCAAGGTGTAACAGCCAAATTGAATCATTTTGATGCAGGTATATTATAACGAAGCCTCTCATTACCAGGTAGGTACACAGAGCAACTGTTCTGAAGAGATATTATAATATTTACACCTGTTACTAACAACTTTTTATACAGCTGTGAGTATTGTACTATTTTTAAGAGTTTTCATCTGTGTGTGTGTTTCCTAGAGCTCAGGCAACAGACTTAGACTGGGTTGCTTCATTTTCTAGGTAGGATACTCCTGTCCTAGCCCTAGTCATTTGGGGGCATCTTTCCCAGAGTTCAAGCTACTCTTGCAGTCTTCTGTGTACTGTAGTTCTGAGAATAAAAAATAAAAATTTGGGGAAAAAACCAAACCACAAACCAACCTTAAAGAAAAGCATACCTGTTACAAAGAGAGAGATCATTAAGAGTCCTAGATAATTTCATTATGTAATCTGCCTCCTGCACCCTCTAAATTATACCTTTTTCGGCCTCAAATATGCATTTAAGTGGAAATTTCCTGCTGAGATTACATCTCTAATTTTTATTTTTTGTAATTAAAGTATTTTGTTTTCCAGAGACAATAATTTGACCAATGAAGATTATACTCAGTTATATGGATAGTCTGAATTCCTGACAAGCTGCAGTATGGGGAAACAGCAGGCACTGCTAATATAGGAGCAGGAAGGCCACTGGTACCTTAGTAACAAAAAAATAGACATAGCCCATGTAGTCCTACTGAACTAGTACTTATACTACACACACATATAGGAACTCGTTCGACCTAGCAGACTTTCTGGATGCTGGATGAACACTAACAAAAGATGGGAAAATTAGATGTTAGTTAAACATTTTATGTGAGCTACGGGTTCCTCGTGCATAACAATGAAACTTCACCTCTCACTGCTGGCTTACCCTGCACCCACTGAAACACTTAAAGTCCATACCTTGTAAAGTAAGGTCAGCATACCCCACAGGAGGTTGTATGCAACTGAATTAAAACTGAAGCATGTGTCTTAGCTTTAACTAAATCACAAGTGTTTCTGCTTTTCAATAATTGACCTTTCTGAAACACATATCTAAATTTCCTTTCCTATAATGCTCCTAGGTTTTAGCATATCAAGATTAACATAACCTTCAGGGCTGCAGTTAGAAGTTAAAATATGGTTTGGCTAAACATTCAGCTGCTTAAAAAAACAAACACACAGCGCATAGGTTGAACTTTTCACTGTCAATTAATGATTCTTTCCCCACTTGCATGTCTCCTGCAGATAATACTGTAGTTATTACACCATAGTTAAACCTGAAATGTGAAACCACATCTGTGATCTCTCTGGAGCTCTTTGGAGACTACAGCCACAGAAAAACCTGGACTTGTCTGCAGGTTTTTTATTTTATTTTCTTCTGAAGCACTGGGGGAGGAGGAGGAGGGGAACCTGAGCTCCAATATATTCTTCATTCACCAGCCTCTGTAATTAGCTGTGACTAACAGGCACCACATGGGAATCCACTTGTAAGAAAACTTTGGAGAAACCTTCCCCATTATGCAGCGTGTGCACAAAAAAGACAGTCAAGTACTGCTTTAATATACTAAATATTTTCATACGAAATGAATAAATTGGGGAGAAGAGAGGGCATGACTGGAAAAACACCTGGATTACAGATTTAGGTTTCAGACATTTAAAACATGAACCTGTACTGCATATTCAATGAGAGCACTGTGCTCTGATGAGGCAAACTGAGAGTCACTGGCCCCTGCCTCTCTGAGGCAGTTCAGGCCTTGCCAGAAAGCCAGGAGGAAAGACGACATGTTCAGAACACCACCAGTAAGAAAAAATGGCTTTATGGCACAGATTCAGGTTTAGATGAGATCACAAAGAAAGTCATCCGATGTTTGCACTATGCTGTGTTGCAGTGCAGACAAAATGGAGTTGATGTACTGTGAATCCCCTGAGAGGACTGATGAATAGCTGTTTACCCCCAGCAAATCTTAAATGCGTGCAGGAAAGACAAAGCCTGCAGTGTAGGTAGGTAGCATCCTATCAGGGGATATCGGATAGGAATATTTCGCTCCTATTAGTGCCCTGTTTTGCATATGTAAGAGTTAAACAGAGTTGTTCTCAACTTCTAAATAATTTAGAAGAAAAAATTGTGCATGTAGTTACGTGCCTTCTGCAACATCTTCTCAAGCTGATTACTTACTGGGAGAAACTACCTCATATCTAGGAAGAAGTTTCTATAATGAACTTTTGCTGCACCCACCTGTGGTAAGCTGCTATCAGGTGCAAATAATTAGTGAAGGCTACTTAGTCATTAGTAACCATATTTAAGATCTGACATATTTTTCTTTTTTCTGAAGTTCTAAGTAAAATATTTGTTATCTCCTAAAACCATTAATAGTATACTTCATTTTTAAGTAGCTGGCAAGAAAAGAAAGCAATCAGCTGTTGAATAATGCCACAAGGGAGGTATAGATGTAAAAACCACAGGGATTAGTAATGAGAGATTACAAATGATTTTGTCATTTTACGTTTGACGGACCAGAACACTTCCTCATATGTGATGCACGGTGTGACACGGGTCCCACTTGCACGGTGTGTCAGCCCATGTCCCAGAGAACCTAATTGACCCTCTGCTTGTCAGAACCATGCTGCACTTCACGGCATCCTTCACGTGCCATCAAACCATCACGATAATTCTTGATTCCCAGCTCACCTGACAGCTCAGCCCTCCCCTGACTGCAAAGCTTCCTTATCATTTAGGGATAGCAGTTATGCTGGCACCAGATGTGACACAGGGAACAGCCTCATGAAAGGCAGACACCTGGCCCATCGTTCAGTTCTTCATTTCCATACAGGAATCCCCACAGATCCCCCTCTACCTGGCATTTTGGAAGTTACATTTTCTGCAATTAAAGGAACGCTTATGCAGTAGGCTGCATATTTTCTTCACACCTTGTGCTGCAAGAGACACAGACACCACTTGACATTAGGAGGGGATCCTAAGCTTTGTGACAAGACTCACCCTCCTTTTGCAGGTTCATTGGGAGAACCCCCTGACAAGACACACAAATCCATCTGCTTTTAAAGGCAGAGAGCTGCCTCTTCAGCAGGTGATTGGATTTCCCTTCTCCCAGGTAACTTTGTATGGTTTTACTATTTTACTATTACATTAAAAAAAAAAAAAAAGAGCACAGTGATGAAGCATTATTTTATGACACAAAATCACAACCGCTCCTTGGTGTGTTCACCTCAGAAGCAACACCGTCACACAGGGAGGAGACCCAAGGCCATGGCCAAGTTCGCCCAGGTGATACAGGAATTTCAACTCCTTCTGGAACTTTAACATTTTTAAAGGATGGTAGCTCCTACTACCTACTTCCATCTTTTCTCTGGGTCATTAATTTAATTACCTGATCCTCAGAGTTCAACAACTCAAAAGGCAAATGTACAGTGAGACCTTCTAGATTCCACCTGTAAATCCATTTATTTCAACAGTTACTTCTAAACAGGAGTAGAAAAAATAAATTACCTCATGGGTTTTTAATCCCATGTATTCATTCATTTTTAAGGCTACCCAGTCTTTTAGGAAAGCTTCAATTCTACCCTTAATCCAATGAGTAAAGTGCACAGGAGGCAAAAAAACTCAGTCTGTTTCCTTCCATGGGACAACAGCCAAAGGGGTGTCTAAAAGGCATCCCAGCAGGAAGCACTGCTACACCGCTAGTAACAATAATGAAATGCTCTTTATTTTTGTCAACATTCAAACTGAACACACAGACCTGCTCATGAGGGAGAGAGATAGTTCCACTAGCAGAACAAAAATGTTGGGACAGGACACCGACATGCACTCCTAGACTCGTTCAGTTACAGGACTAGCCTACAAACGTATCCCCAAAGTACCTATTACAGTCCTAGATGAAAGCTGCAGCAGTGCAGTCGAGCAGCAGAGAACAAACTGCAAAAGCAGTTTTAAAAAAAAAAAAAGTGGCCTTTGTGCACAGAAAAGAAAAGCCTTTCAATCCTCATCCCTCCACCCCAAACGCCACGCACAAATGTTTGCCAGGGCAGAGCAGCACACACGTGCCCGTCTCCATTCAGTCAATGGACAGAGCGTGCCTAGTGGGAATACACAAAAAGGGACTGTAGCCTGGAGAAGGGGAAGGAGAGTGTGTGTAATCATGGAAACAAAAGGCTGAGTAGGGCAAGTGCACAATGTATCAAGGAAGCACATCTTACAAGATAAGAGCTTCTATAAAGGCTCTGAAACTTGCCTTCAGTGCTAAAAAAGCATTTTTTGGTTAAGCACTTTCTTACAGTGAATATTCAGATGCTTTTTCATAATGTAACAACAATCAGGAAATCTTAAAGGCTAAATGATTTCCTAAATGTGTTCATTATATGTAATGTTGTGATATCAGCAAAAGGCACAGTCTGGTGGCTTGAGCTGTATTTCATTCCCACTAGCACTCACCTGCTGCGCCCGCAGTGTCCCATTTAGAAAGTGAGGACAGTAATACACAACCAAAAGAAGCATCATGGGGTCTGGTTCCTCGGGATTTTGCTTACCCAGCATCTTTAAACAGCTGAACCTCTCATGAAAGTGGGTTACCAGTACTGTGATTACGTTAGCCATGTTACTGTATGTATCTCCTTATTACTGACTTGCACAGAAGTCGGGAAGTCTCTAAAACATAGTTCTGCAATTTTTACAATGTTACAAAAACCTGAAGCCTCAACAGCTGCTGGTAATTTTTTTGGTAGGATTTCTCACTCTTGCAACTCATGTACTACAAACCTCTAAACACTTGCTGGTTGTCTAAATGACAAAGCATTTAAGAAACACAACCCCTACACATCGAACTTGTCTGGAGAGAAAGAGTCCACACAGTGCCTCTTCTCTACGAAGCAGTCCTCCACAATGAAAAAGTTGCAGCAACCACCTCATCACCACAAGCTAGTGTGATCTGGTATACCCCTTTTGTTCTCAATTTCTACCTCAGATTGTACAAACTGGTCAATGGAAGTTTTAGCTTAGACTCCTGTCAGACAGAGACCCGTGGTTGGATTTCTGAGCGGTAAGAAAAAGCTAGGATCTCAGCTGCTGCCATTCAGCACATTCCATGGATGTGCTGATCCGGACCGGATTATCGCCTAAAACAAGGACAGATACAGAAGGGCAGTTTTAGCCATTCATAGGGCTGGAAAATTGTACATGAAAAGAATTCCCTTATGCGTCTTGCAGTTCCTTCCTCTTCCACTCTCTGCATATCTTTGCCTTTGCTGCTTCCAGGCTGCCCCAACTTTTATTGACAGGTAACTGAGCTCTGGTCCCCAAATCTAAAGCCTGCTGCCTCTGTGGAGACCTTTCAGTGTTTGGTTTCTCTGATGGCCCATACCAACCAATGGCATCTTCTATCATCTGTCTTGAACGGTTAGTGACGCGTTTTGGAGGAGGAACATAAAACATCTGCTCAGTTCACATGTTTTCTGTTAACAATACCAGCACACTACAGACTGTACTTAAGACCACAACTCATCTTCTCTGGAGAAGATGTATTTAGAACAAAAGAAAACAGAAGGAAGTTGTGTAAAGAAACACATAAAAACATGCCAGGGTTTAAGAAACTCGAGGCCAAAGGAGCAAACAGGCAGGAGGTTAAAATGCCAGCAATGTCATGGAGGATCACAAGACATGGAGGACAACAGGACACAGAGCACACGGCTCCCTGAGGACAGGGGGAAAAAATATACAATGAACCAGAGGAAGGGACAACACCAGGATGCCAGTAGATACTAGAAAGGAAAGGAAAGGAGTAGATGAGAGTAGATGAATTTTTAAAGTTTATGACTCGGACAACCTTTCCTTAAGTATCTGAATTACTCATCAAAGAGGAAATTTCCTCCAAATCTTCTGAGGTTTTCCAATCCCTAACTGTATTGCAATTATTTTATTTAGGGCTTTACTTAATGAGATCTGGGAGATATTTTAATATCCCCAAAATATGAAAATAATTCAAACTTGACTCAAGGGCTAATTTCATTCTACTTTTAAAAAGAACAGAATTACAAAGGCCTACTAACAGAAGCAAGTATTAGATCTTTCATATTTCTGTGCTGCATATGGTTGAGGATGGCTTGAAGGATAGACCTGATCTAAGCTAGCACCAGCCTCAGCTGGGTCCATACAGTAAGTACACTGTGTTTCCCCGCATGACAATGGGAGCACTGTGGCAGCACCTCAGGCCTATGAAGTACCATGCTGGACTGATTTGCAGAACCTCTTCTCATTCCAGAGTGGACACATTCTCCCCTTCATTCCCTTACTGCATCCCTCTACAGAGTACATGCACCCTTGAAGTGTAAAAGGATGCTGCACGATTGAAAAGAGCTTGAACTCCTCAAATTGTTATGGTAGAATTTTGCGGTCTTTGTAGAAACGTAGAGAATCATAGAATACCTATCTAGAGGAAGGAGTTCTTTGGCCTAGGACCTCATCACAACATAAACACAATGTTCATTCTGAGGGACAGGCCAGGGGGAAAGAGGAAAGAAAAGGAGAAAAAGCAGCTGGCTGAAATTTTGATTCAGTTTTGCTCAACAACTGTGCATGTTACAGAATGATGCTTGGATGCCTGGTTTCTTCTAGCAAACATGATCATAATACCCTAGCTGTATTACATCTTAAATTAATTTTCTACATGGCTCTTCTTAACCATGCAGGAAATGTAAAGTGACAAAGCTTCCACCCCAGGTAGATCTGGAAGAGGGTTTTATTAGTAGCCCTCTTTCTGCAATGACAACACAAATTAAAGCAGAGCAAAAGCAAAAGGGAATTAAAGACTTCTCCAACACACGCATATTTGTGCATATTTTTGATTCACCTGGGGAGCGTATGTGCCTGTGACATGTAAAAAAGCAAAATCTGTACAGATGTAATCGCATCCTGTACCTTCCGTTGAACAGTTTATATCTTTATGAAAGTAGCAAAAGTTAGTATTTTCCTACTATAAAAAGTAGGAAAATACTAACTAAAGATGGCTACCCTTAGAAGAAGCAAGCTACATCTCAATGAATTGTGAAACAAATGCTGCCAGATAGAAGAGCCGCCAAACCAATGTACCGGTTCACTGCTGCCCAGAGGGGCCACAAGCCCCTTGATACACCTGCCATCAGTCCTTGTACCAGCTCCAGTTCTTGCAGGCCCTATCTATTTGAGTCCTGACTAACAAATGAGGGAGAACACTAGATGATGTCACTACTTCTATAAGCCATGGCACAAAACCCAGCCACAGATGATGGAGGAAAAAGCAATAGCTGGGCTACCTGAAAGAAAGTAACTTTACCTGAAAGAAAGTAACTTTTCTCAGTCTATTGCTCTCTGAAGATAATCCTCTGAAAACAAGAGAGATTTGCCATTTTATGCCTACAGGAATACCTACTAGATATCACATCTATGTTTTGAGCCACCTTAGGAATGAAACCCATCACCAGTACTCTTAATCTCTAAAACTGTGGTTAGTACACACCTAAAAAGTACTCTGAGTTATAAAGTCTCTCAAATGGTGGGCTTACATCAGAGCCAGATTTAGCTCTTGTTTTTGCATTGCTTTAGAGCTTTCCATATAACATACTTCCATGCTCTAGCACATGGAATCCAGACGCAAAGATTTTCGTCTTTGTGCCCTTACATTCTTGATGTCTGGGTTGCCCCTGCTTTTCCTGATCTAATTTCTGGAGCTAAAAAACCAGTTTGTTGCTTCTGAAAAGTAAAAAACCAACCAAAAAAACAACAAAGCACAAACCTGCATCACATTCAAAAACTCTTTTGGAGTATCTTACAAGTAGTAATTAATTCAGCCTCAGAACAGTCTAGATGGAGCACTGTTTATAGGGGTACTATGTAGAACTAGATTGACTACTCCAAGAATAAATTTGTCAGAATATATGCCTAAGTGACTTTCTTAAAGCGAATCAGATGGTAGACACAGAATGCCACCCTCCATGATTTTCGCTATTAGTCTTTAACAGTAAGTCAATTATCCTTATCTACTCCAATGACTTAAAATCAGTCACTGAGATTGCTTATTGCCAGATGGTGCTGTTTATCTATAAATACCACCACTATTTTTATTTATGTTTTGCTCAAAATGCTGCTTAGCATTCTTCAAGAAGAAACTGAAACTTTCCAGAATGACTGGTAGGAAAACCAAACAAGTTTCACAGGTATTAGTCTTCCATGCACACATAGCCCACAATATTTAACTGTAGGAACTTGTAACATAATCCTCTGAAAATTTACAGAAAAGAATGGAAACAGTTAGTTATAATTAGGTCACAGGATGCTCACAGCACTTCTTATTTGTTTGAAGTCTGTGCTACCTTCCATTTCAGCTTATTCTTGAAGCTGGATGTCAAGTCACTTAACCAGGTGAAAACATCCAAAACAAAGAGTTTCCAATGTCACAATACATACTTATTTGGCATTTAAGTACAGTATAAAATATCGTGGCTGGATTTTAAGCAATAATACTGGTTAATTAATATTGGTTTATGATTTAATTATAAGTTTTAGAAAATGTCATTTATTTAAAACATATGCAGATTTGCTTAATTTTCTTCATTTATTACAGCCTTTGCTTTGTACAGAAATGTAACATCTGGCCTACTCAAAATTTCACCTTTACTGAAAACTGATCCTTCTTTAGAGTCTGCAGGAAGGGAAAGTTAGCAACTCCTGTCCAATCTTCATCCAAAAACGTTGCTACTTAACTTGACAAATTCTGTCAACCAAGAAACTAAAAAAAATGTCAGCTAGGGAAAGGGGTGATCATGGATCTCCAAATGCATGTCACACCTCCTTCTCAGCTCAGGAAACCTCAGGAGACTTGTATGCAAATAAAGTTCACAGGTACAAAAATCCTATACCCGGTATTACATGCCTACAATGTGTGTGTGTATATATATATATGTATGCATAAAAATACATTTATCTCCTGTTGCTCTGCCTGTGACAGAGTCCAACAAATAACTTGAAGAAATGGCACAATGCACTCCCAAACCAATGAAAACTCCAACTGCTGTAGCACTCAAGCATGACCCTAGTAATATAGGCTAACATTATAAGGTTATTACCTGGAGGAGCTGTCTTATGTACGAGCCAATTTAGCAAATCAATTCAAGTAATACAGTTACGTGATCAACAGATGAATACAAAGAAAAAAATGACAGGAGACACTGAGAAAAAAAAACCCATGAGGGTCATAAAAGAAGCAGAAGCTGCTTAAAAGACTGCAGAGAGCATTTGGCATCACAGAGGTAAAAGAGCATTATTTTAATTGAAAAGGATCTGTTTAAGCATGGGTCACTTGCTTTTGTTGGCTTCAAGATCATTAAACAAGTAGCTCAGATTACATGCAGGTCAATTTACACAACATTTAATTTTAGGCTCACCCACCTTCATGTTGTCCCTTCAAAGAGGTTTGTGGGAGATGCAGATTACCACAGATTGAATGAGAGTTAATTTGACTCTTCTGGTGAAAAAAAAACCTAACATGAAAACTTTAATTAGAAACCAATGTAGCAGAATTTTTACCTCAGTATCAGTGACTCCACCTGATCAACAAAATGCTATTCATGCTCTTTCCAGTTCTCACCTTGACGGACAGAGGATTTTGACCCCCACACCTCTCCAAGGCAACATGCAATACCTAATTCCCCTCAAGAGATTGTTGATGGAATGTAATTAAGTGCAAGCAAGCAGCAGCAAAAAGAGAGGTAGATGTCTTTCTCATCAACCACCAGCAAAACTCCAGGTTTTATGAAAAGCCTGCGTTACCTCCTAGTTGGATTGCAATGTAGTTCCAAAGCGTCTGTGTAGCAGGCTGACCAAACGGCTTCTCCTGGAATCGCAAAGCACCAGCCCCAGTCAGGGGCACAGTCCAGTGAGTGCTGGCAAGGTCAGATGTTTCTGGTGCTACACATGTTGTGCTATAGGTTCACAATTACATATTCATCCCTTGGGATCATATACATTCATATTTTTAAAAAAAATACACTTGCAAAGAGAAGTTGTGAGCTCATGTTCCAAGTTCTTACCTGAAGTAAATTTTTTACTGATGAGTTACAAGCCTGTGAACTGGTGGTTTATAATAGAAAGGCAGACTGACATTTAGAGTGGCACTAGAATAATGGCTTTATATTAGTATTTTATGGGAGGCTGAATAACCACAGAGTTAACATACCGTATTTTCTAGCAATAAAAAAATCTGTTGAAAACAAAAGGTCATTTTATTTGATAATGTAAACGAATTAGATTTGTATTGTATGGTCAAGAGACTAAAGGAAAAGATTAATTCTTAGAGGAGAAGTCAATGTATCAGTATGGCTAGGATTGGTTTGGTTTTAATTCTTTAACCATGTTGTAAAGCCTGCGGTTCATAACCCACAGCCATATATTGCCGTACACTGTAGGTTTTAATACAAGCCCCGGACTTCAGTCTGATCTGATAAAAATCTGAAACTTGCAGTAGGCCATTATGTGGGCAAACTATTCATTTTATATTCACCTCCTTGTCGTGTCAGTGCAGAGGTCATCTAAAGAGGGGGCCTAATTAATCAAGCTGTCAGAGCCAATGAGGAGGAGCATGTTAATAGGACTTTTATTTCACCCAGGAAAGCAGTGGTCTGACAGGAACCAGAAAATATGGCCTTGATGTTGCTGTTTATTAGCAATGCTGAGATCAGTGGTAATAGGTGCCAAGCAGCCTATGTTTGATAAAGCGCTCAATGTCAAGAACCTGCACCAACTAGAAATTAGACTGACAAGAGGCAAGAATCTCAGTGTATTGATAGCTACTGGAGAGCAGGTACGGTTTGGATGTGATCACAAAACCAACGCCTGCACAGGACACGTTCTCGTTTCTTCAGAAGTAAAGCAAAAAACCCCCCTCAGCCCCTAAACCAACCCGCGTGCCCCCAAATACCAAAAATCACCAGCTATTTTCCTGCACTTGAAAGCGAGGCTGTGCAATATTTAACTTTTATTTGGCATATAGAGGCAAACACAGTGGCACGAGCCCTGAATTTTGTACAGCAGTGCTGGACTTAAAGGACTGCCTTGATGGGATCCCATGGTGGCATAAGGCCAGCACACAGCACGCAGCGGCCCTACGCATCTCCGTTATCCCTTGAGAGAACTGGCAGGATTGTAAATGGTCTAAGACTAGTTTAACAGCTGTCACTTACTGATCCACATCAATGCAGAGGCTGCACCAGACGAAGGAAGCGTGGCACAGGTAGCAGTTAGGTCTGTGCACCTCTTGCCTGTGTTAGATGGGGCACTGAACGAGTTAAACCCTGGCCCCACAAAACACAATGATAATGCTAAAATAAATGTGGTGAAGATTTCATTTCTTACCCAAAGCCTTTCCACAAAATTGATGTTCTTAACACAAAGTGCATGCCCGTAGTAAAGAAGAAAACAAGCATATCTAAAAGGGACTGAGTGGGAGATATAAGAGATGCTCACAGTTTTTGAAGGGCACTGGACTCATTTTAGCAGCAGCCACGGCATTTGCTGTGTGGGTGATATATGTAAAATTTTAAATTAATTATTTTAGTAATGCACCCCTACATGATTTCTCAGTCTGCAATGTATTTTATACTTCAGGCCATGGTAGGCTTTATAATTAACTACTTTCTGAAGCCATTTTAATTAATTTTTTCCCCCAACACCATTATTTCCAAATGAATAGAGAGCTAACATTAAATAGCCTTCTAAATAGAGAGCTGCAGGAATCTACTCTTGCAGGATAAAGCACTCAGAATCACCCCCCTAGCAATACCCCTAGAAAGGTTTAAGCAGAGAATGTAGCAGCCGAAAGGAAACGTGCTGCCAAAGAGGAACCTTGGACACTGACGGGGCATGCAAGTCCCTCGCTAAGTCAAAATCTTTCTTGGTGGAAGAGGAAAGCTGCTGTGTTTATGGCTGCTGCCATGGATCCAAATATCCTCATCCTGAATGATCTTTTTTTTTTTTCTTCCCTGAGAATACTCCATTGTCTGGATCTTCCTCTTAAAGGCAGTGATACTAAAATTGGAACCAAATGATGCAGAACTGAGTTCTGTGCCTCTCACTCGGGTGAGTCAGCCTCCCAAGCAGCAGTGCTCCGTCCCAGGGCTCGCAGTAGGCTGTCAGAAAGGCAGGAGCCCAGGGTAGTCCTGCCTTCTACGCTGTAGACAGCTGTCCCTCACGAACAGACTAGCACAATTCGATATACAAAGACTAGAGACACTTGCAGATGTTTATCTGTTACCCATCTTGACCGGAGGTTAGATCGCTCAGCACTAAAGCGTACAACATTATTTTCTTTGGCGGCAAAACCACTTGGAAAACCTCCTGCCTCTCTCCCGAACCTTCCCTGCTCCTCCATGCCACAGGCACCGCTCCCTTCTGGTGGTACTGGTGTGACTGAGTCGGGGTCACCGGCTTCACCAGTGTTTAAAAAAAACCTGGAAGATCTTTTCAATTATTTGGTTTTACAGGATTCCAGTCTTCCAACAGCACAAACAAGGGAGTGGAGAACGGTAGCACTGGGCTCAGGACTGGTTATTCAGGGCAGGAACTACTTCCCTGATGGCAAACTCACTTAAGGCTTTACCATCAAACAGCTTTAAAGATAACAATGCACCCCTCCTGTAAAAGAAACATATGAAGAATAATTAAGACACTCTTCCCTTCCTAATCTTCTGCTGTTGACAATGTCCTTTCGAATGGTTAAAATTACATTTATTTCCCCTTATGGTTTCATACTTTCTAATTTAAACAACATAAGGCACATCCCTATACTTCACAGAAAATATGTCAGATTGAAAATAAATGCAGAAAGCTAAAATGTGGTCCAAATGACTACCTTTTGGAGCTTTAGATGGCTGTTTTCACAGCTACAGGAAAAATAAACGTTGGTGGGTAAAATCTTAATGGTTATGAGCCTCATTTTTACATTGCTCAGTGGCAGCAGTGGTAAAAACACGTATTAAAGTCAGTTCATCATTAGCATATGAAGTAGCACAAAAATTTGGAACTATGTTAAGTGAGCATCTTTTTAAAAAGTAATGAAGAGAGTTTTTCTGCCATTGGCAATGTATTACTTAGCCATTAACATAGTATATTATTAGTGTTAGGATTTTATTACCTAGATTGTACTATTATTTGGGGAGGTGGGGGGGGGGGGAAGGTTTGAATTTTTTATAATGTCACACCTTCATTTACTATCACTGTGTAGTCAGAGTATGACCTTCAAAGGCTTTGTAAAAGTGTATTCTTTAAATTGCTTGCCTAACTGCATAGACATATTGCTCTTATTTTGAAACAAAATAAAATCTGCATGTTAATCCCAATGACATTGCTATAGGAACCTTATTTACAGTATGATAAAAAAATGGTCCTTTCTTAGAACCTCATTAAATCTAAGCCTCATTTAACTACTAGGACATTTTTACAATGGGTTTACTGACATACTATGATAAATGTCTGTATAACATTCTTCAACAACAGCCCTGACTACAGCCATAACCACAATGTGTATAAATACTGCATCAGTTTTAACAATGCGTTGTCCTGAATAGTAGGAAGTGAAGTAACATTAAATACGTTTTTACTAACCCCCACATCTCCAGACCTGCATTTGCTCTAGGTTTTCGATTAGTTTCTGTTTTTTTTGGGGGGGCTGCTTTGTTTTGTCTTCTCAGCAGGAAAAGAAACATTCCCCTTAGAATTATGAGAATTAAGATGCTAAATTTTTTAAATATTACAGGACCCCTTTGAAATTTTGACCTAGGCAGAAAGGTTTCCTGAAATTTGATTCTTTAGAGATAAAAGGGTTGGCAGCAGGATGAAAGCAGCCCTACCCTTTTTTCCATGTCAGAGAAATGAATGGAATGGCTTATGAATACGTGTAACTCACCCATTCAGGAGCCACACTGGTGCCTATTTGTCCTGAAATATCAGTGTTAAGTTACTGTGCAAAGCAAAATAACTGTTAGCCAGCATGAACTCAATCCACAAGGACAATGAGGGCCAGAACAAGGTTTTTCGAGACTTAACAAACTTTTCAAACTCCAAGGTAATGCAAGGAATTAAAAAGGTATTTCTGTGCGAATAATGCTTTCAAAACACCTTTACAAACAGTTAGCCATTGTAACTTACTCTTGCAAGGAACAGAGATCAGGAGTACCAGAATTGTACAACAAACTAAAACTGAACAGGCTCCACTGCTTTCCTGTTCACAGCTGGCCTCTGATTTAATTTCACATCAAATGATATCGCAAAGCTGGACATGGTAAACCTACAGTATTTTCACTGGAGACTAGGGTCTGACATTCTGTCTAAATGAAATTTCCCAGTTGTCCCAAGCACTTTTTATCTTATTTCCATGCTAGCAGTTTGAAATGTCACTATGTATTGCCACAATGACAGATGAGCAAAGGCACAAGAAAGCAACAGAGCTGGTTTCTCCAATGAACCATGCCTGGCAAATGTGAAAATTTACTTTTGCCCCTAGCTCCTGGTCCACTCCCAGGTATTAATGATAACAGAGGTAAGGTCTTCAATGTGACTTCATGCAGGCTGAAATACAGAGCAGTGGTTAAGAAAACTTGGTATGTATGTACATACGTATGTACACATGTACTTAAATACCACTAAGGGTCACATCTAGGAAATATTTTTTTACTTCACTACCACAGGTTATCTCACTAAGGTTAATGGGACACTGACAGCAGTAAACCCCCTGTCATACAGAGGATTGAGCCACGTGGCCATAATACATATTTTATGTGTATTAATAGGTTGAGGCTTGGATGGTATCAATGAAAAAAATAAAAAAAAGAAAGCATCCTTCAGAAAACTTCTGCATACAAGATGATGCCTCCTGCTCACTGGGATTTCAGAATCTGCAGACTTCCTTTCAGTGACAGTGTGGAGAAGACCATGGTAACATTTATCACTACCCTAACTGATGTATTTCTATTAACTACAATGAATTGTTCTAAGGACAACTTCAAGATCAAACTCTGAACTGGGGTTTCTCTTTTCTAAATCTCTTTCTCTTGCTGTAATGAAATAATAATCTTCTGCCTTTAAAAGGCAACTTCTTTATATAGCCTTGCTCATGTCATAGAACTGGTAACCACTGGAAGAAAAATAGGTGGGTTTATATTACCAATTAACACCTAAATATTGCTTACTCACTCTCTCTTCCATTTGAGTAACTGCTCACTCTGAATAACACTCCTGTTTACCTCGCCTCAATGAGACAGGAAGACTTACCACTCATGGCAATGACTCCTTCTGAGCAATGCTAAAAAAGGAGCAGGGAGCATTTGTATGCAGCAACCTCCATCTAGGAACATCCAGCACCTGTATCAGTGTGTGTGAAATGCTGGTCTCATTGAAGTCAATGTTCAAAATTTCACCCATGATTTATTTTTCAATAAGTCATCTCTCGCTGTTCTGCTCTTTGATATTGCTCTGCTTCTGAGAGCGCAGAAGATATGAAAAGGTGCATTTCTATTAGCAGCATCCACTTTAAAACTTCACGTTCTACCCTCTTTATAAGGCCCTGCTGCCATCCATTCTCTGATACAAGCTGTTATTCAGCCTTCACCGGCCTTTATCCTCAGAAGAAATCATTCTGACTATCACAATACCTTCTGTGTAAAAAAAAAAAAAACAAACGGAGGTCATCATGGTCTCTCTTATAAGCATTAGGAAACAAACTTTTGAGTAGTAGAGGTAGGGTAAAAATAGGGTTCTGCACCACATTTTGGCTAGACTTCCCTTAAGATGTAAATCTATACAACTATTTTCTTTAACAGTACACAACTGAGGCCCCAAATGATGAGAATCTTCCATGACTGAGATGACAGGAGTGAGATATACCGTATTTTGGGGATATATTTTCAGAGCTCAATAGTGGGATGCATCTGAAACCTTCCTCTTCCAGGGATGCAGATTATCGGCCCCCAGGAGAGCCATAGCTCAAAGCCGTTTCCTTAGCTTACCATTCCTTTGCTACAGCTAGGAGAAAGAAGGGGGAAGGGAAGCAGAAGACCGCGGATGGTGACTTCAGTTAATTCAATCCTGTAGTGGTTAAAAAACTTCCTCAGAAAGTCCTGCTATTCAGGAGACATGAATTAAATACTGTTCAAAAACTCAAACAAAGAACTAGAGGAATAGCCTCACCATCCCCTACAGGGAAGGCCAATAACTCCACACATGCGCGTGCACTCACACACACACATATACGTAATATATTCCATGTATATTTTTTGTTACATATATTTGTATGTATCTGAACAAGATATGCTATATTACATGCTATGTAATTCTAATCAAGTAAAGTGCACAGAAAATGAGCGTGATTTTGCATGTTAAAGTAGTTTGGCATACTTGCATATCAAAACACTCAAGTCCTTATCAAACTTTGTTCATCAAACGTTAAAGCAGTTCAACTTCTGCCTGTAAATATGAATTTTTAAAAGGGAGGCAGTATTTAGCTTTGTTTGAATGTCTAATTGCTTAACTGCAACTTGTATTCAAATAGATGAATTAGCAAAGTGTTTAAAATACAAGCTATTGCTGGCTGTCATCAGCAATGAGTTTTCCACACTGCTTAACATTTTTCAGTGTCTCAATCACTGTCACAATATCCTTACTGAAGTAAGTCTATCCCTGCTGTAGCTTTATTTCTTACAGTGCATTGGGAACAAATATGACCTGTTATTATTAGGTACAGTGAATGCAAGTCTATTAATACTAGAGTCCTTGTCAGCTAAATTTAGCCATTCAGAAGTCAAATGTTTGGTACAAGCTAGTTTGCTGGGCTCCTTTATAGGCAATGGAGAGAGACAAGCCCTTGCAAAGGGTAATTCAACTTGTCCACAGGCTGATGTTTAAAGCAGCTGGGATGGATTGCAGGTGCTGCTTTAACTAAAAAGGGAGCTGAGGAACTCTTGCTTAAACTCTCAGCTTTTAAACACAAAAAAACCCCATCAAACCTCCAAACCCCAAACCAAGAAAAAATAATTACTGTACCTTAAGGAACATCATGCATTGTATAAAATGAAGCTTCCACAAAACATTGTGAGAAAGGTGTTTGTTCACATGCGCCTGCATGTATATATACAGCATAAAAAAATCTGACACCTAAAAAAATATATATACCAACTTCTGGCAATACTGAAAACCCTTCAGCATGCTTCTTCTTTGAAAGTGCAATGCTCATAAGAAGGCAACTGTGATACTGCTTTTAAGCTATTTTAGTAAGGGCCCTTGACAAGCTTCACATAAAATATTCAGCTTTGATGCTTTCAAGTCCACACAATTTAACTTAAAAAGCTCTCTGTTTTCAGCCCACATTATAAATAGGGTTATTATATAGGTGGTGTGTGGATTAGATGCTTTCCCTTATCCTTCCCATCTGCCTTTCTAAAGTGTGATAGTATTGGACTGCATCACAAGCACAATTTAAATTTTAAAAAATTTAAAATTGAAACAAATTTCTTTTTAGAATTAAAATTATTTAGTGAAACTTTTACTAGTTTTTAAGAAATTTGGAAGAATTTCACATATTGTTCAAATAGGTATGTTTACATTTCCAACAAGTAGCAGTACAGCTGAAAAGCAGTTGGAATTATAAGGGTCCTCTATTTGTTTAGTCCTCTAGTATGAAACTATACTGGCCATGCCTTCTATTGGGAAGGCTTCTGTATTCTGAACTAACTTTTAAAATTAAATCCTGGCTTTACAGAACCGAGGAGCCAACACTACTGATTTCAGAGGAAGCTGGCTTTCATCCCTAGTCTTTTATTTTTATCTGCATAATGAACCAATACCTGCTCAATGTAAGGAAGTTCTTAAAATAATACACTGAAATATTGGAAAACATCTACACTGTCGAAAACACATAATTTTTCAGACTACAGCTGCAATGAAGGACTCTCCAGGCACAAAGCAAAAGCCATTTTCAAATTCTTACAGGCCTGGAGACTTCAATAAGTTTTTCTAAGCTATTTAGATGTCAAAGCTGGCATCAAGATGGAGATATGGTTGAGTCTGTATGCTGTATGTCATAACGTAAATCCTTAATCAGGCAGAATTCCAAGTACAGTATTTAAATTTTCCTCATCTGTTGTCTAAGTACTTCAGGATCAAGCAAATAATTTAAAGCCTACTGAGATCAGTGGAAAAAATCCCATTGGCTTCAATAAGCTTTGGATCAGACTCAGAGAACCACAGTCAGAGGGCCTAAAATTGCATCTAGTGAGTTTTCCAAAGAACCAATTCAGCCTTTCTGCAGATGCTGAAGACCCTTTTATGACCGAGTGCTTTCCACGTGGATTTTGCAAACAGATTCTCAGTTGAACTATGCCAATTTTGCTAGCTCAGTATCAAAACTTCTAGTTATCTTAGTTTTCCTCTCAACTTTTCTACATTCCTATCCTGAACTATACTTATCAGACATTTTCTTTATTCTTTGTTTCTTTGGAAATCTGGTGACTCTTTTTCACTCTCTCTCCCCCCCCCCCCCCCCCCCCCCCCCCGGTTTGGTACACTTGGGAATTTTATCTTTTACAATAGAACTTAATGATAAAATAGAGACTAATAACATTTTTAACTTCTACTCGTGTTATGCAAAGATATTTTAACTTCTGTTGAACTCAAGCTATAGGAAATGGCGATTTCAAACTGGACTTGATACATTATATGGTCGTTGAGATATTTGCTATAAATATTTTAGATGATAATTCTATTCTTCCCAAAGAGAAAATGACTTAATTATCAGGGCCTTTTGCTCACACTATTCATGGAAACAGATATACTTTTTTAGCATATTTAAAGATATTAAATTATGAAAACCAGTTCACATAGGGTAACTATCACAGATAATTATTTGATAGTTCATTATGATGACTACAATAGATTTATTTATAGTAAGTGCCATGTTTTATAAAATGGTACCATAATCAGACACTACTTCATAGCCAAAAAAGCCTCCTTTGGCACTAGCAGATTGAAAATCACTGAAACCTGTTAGTCCAATACTGTTAAAAATCCAGACACTTCTCTTTGCTCTATCAATGTTGCACGGCTGCTGCAATCAATTTCCGTGTCCAAAGCCACCCAGGTCAGTCTGCTGTTTTACAAGAGCTATGTATGTACATAGGTAAATATGATTTGCCATTTTCTATGTTTTATAATCTACCATTTAACCTTTAAACTTATGTTTACCAAAGCCTCTATACAAGCACAATGTCCTATTTTAGCTGGAGAATATCAGACATACAATGCAAGGTTTATACAGTAACTTCTGCTTGACTGCAAAATATATTAATACAGAGTGAGTCCCTGTCTGTCTTGAGGGGGTACAATGGTTCTCTGTCTTCTCATCCCAGATTTGACAGTCATTTACAGGGAATGAAAGTTCATCTCCCACTGAAATGAGAAGTTTGCCCATTGATTTAAACTGTATCAGGATTTAATTCCAGGTGACTATTGGCAAGACATTTACTGCAGAGTTATTGTAAAACATATTTCATTAATGATACTGATACTAAAACATTGGAAATCCATGAAGGTGGAATCAGAAGGACCGGACCAAATGCTCACTGAAGTCCACGGAAAGATGAAGTGAGCTCTGGATCATACCTTGCTTACAAAGCACCATCCTCTTTAGAGCTAGCAAAATTTTACACAAAGGATTAGAGGCATGTTATTGACTGACTGTATAAAATCCCCACAGAATCAAAATGTAGAAGAGTAGATATGAATGGTGAAAACACAGTGAGGAAGCATGAAGAGAAGACCATGTTTCCACAGACATGCACAATTACTGACACGCATTCAGGGGAGCCGCTTATAGCAAATGAAATTTTTCACACCAAAATTTGCAGGATGGGCTCCTCTGCCTACTTTCAGCAGCGTCATCACATATTTGAGAAATCAAGCATAGAAGCCACAGTCTATAAGCTTCCTTGCTTCAAGTTTTATCAGCAACTTTCCAATGCTGAACAGTTACAAGTGCCATGTTTCTGACCGGGAGCCACAGAGCAGCAGCATGAGATGGATTTTCTGTTCAGAGCCTGGGGAGCGCCCTGTGCTGCTCAGCTACCTTAAGGGTGGCTGTTTTAAAGAATCACCACGCTAATGAAAAAATCTAGTTTCTGGAACATAATATAAGCACAAGTGGTTTCTATACCTTTACTGAGTTTGCCCTTTCTTGTCAGGTTTTGCTGAAGTAAAATGAATTCACCTGAAATATTACCATCAGAGTGGCATGAGAAGAAAGTCCAATATAATTAGAAGTATTACATGAAAGCTATGATATGAAAGTCACAACCCCCTCCACCTCCACTATTTATTCCAATTAGAATGACCTCTGCTCACACCAATATTTACCTCCTTGTCATTTAAAGGAAAAAAAAGTCAAACCAACTTTTAAATTAACTTTCATACCACGCCTCCAGGAACAATTAATATTTCTTGAACGGATAGTTAATGACAGCAACAAAAGAAAAACCTACGTTATTGTAACTGTGCCGAATTTCTTCTTGAACTACAGCTTATTCCTCAAACAGTAAGATTTAATTGCTCTTGTTCTAAGGTCAGCTGCTACAAAATTATGATTATGTAAGATTTTTAATGCACAATTCAGCATGACGCTTCTGTATGAAAGGGCAGTGCTTTCCAGAGGTAGGCTGAAAACCACAAGGAACTTCCTTTACAGAAACAAAAAAGGCAAACAAGGAAATCTGCACAAGACCCCTAGGGAAGACTTACCTGCAGTGCTTGCTTGCTATCAGCCCTGATGGATTGAATCCAGCAGGCTTTGTGAAGAGCAGCACTACAGTTTTCCAGAAGTTGCAGCTGGACCCAAGTTCACCAAGTTCACCTCAATTTGCGTTAGGCGTGTTCCAGAAAGCGTCACACAACTCCAGAAGTACAGAAATACTGAAGTTTAGCTTACTACTTATGCAGTTTTAGTTTGCAATGAGTGGGATTGCTTCTTATTATTTGTTGCTAGTTTTCACTATTCATGATTGAAGAATGCTGATGTCTTCACTCTTTTATTGCTTGCAAAAGGCATTCAGTCTCCAAAAATATTTCTGACTTTACCGATTGGTTCATTTCTTGTGCAATTTATTTAAAATAAGTTTCCATGAGAAAGGATATTTTGGAATACACAATTAGAATAATTAACAACTAAAATTAAAATAAAAACATGGTGGAATGCCATTCAAAATCTTCAGCACATTGTTAACGTAAACTTCGCATTTTGTGTAACTAAACATAAAACCAAGTGTCATAAGCAGCTGCAACCCCTAGCACAATAGGCGGGGAAAAAAAGACTCCACTAAGTGGAACAGTAGCTTGACGTGTGGCTTCTCTGTTCTCTTCAGGAAGTTTATCACAGACTTGCAGCAAAAATTATTAAGATTCACCACAACAAATGGTGGTGGTGAGACAAACTTGTATTTCTGATTTAATTAACACTGATTTTTATTTTGGGTTTTTACATAATGTATTCTAGTTTATATTAAGTACATTATTACTGTCTTGGAAAGCTAATTATTTTTAACATTTACCATCAATCTGTAACTACCCACATGAAGTCTACACTTAAAATAATGTATTAAAATCATTAATATCCTAAAAAGTAAGCAATGTTTTATTGCTCCTAAAGTTAAAAGTCAAGCCACTGAACTGGCAGAAGTCCCCATATAAGCTCTGAGAATCACAGTTTGGGGAAAAAGATTTTTTACAGGATTAGTCTCTGCTTTTGGAGAAGATAACACATTTTTATTTTAACTCATACAAGTAGTTCACATTAATGTTTAATTAAAATGAGAAAATAAAATGAAATAGACTTAGAATCGGAAAAGCAAAGGTGCCACCTGCAATATATGACTAAAAAACTAAGTATGAAAGACTAGGTCCATTATCTCTGCAATCTTGAAAGACTAGCTTGACCAGGAACAATAGCTCAGTCTAAAAACTGAGCCAAAGGTAATACTTGGTCTTAGAAGATAAAATTTGCTGTAATGAACTTACTTTTCCCTTCTTTAGAAGTTCTAAGGCAGTTTTATTCTGGTAGGAGAACAAATTTTAAACCATTCACTGTGTTCAATCATAAATCAATTCTAATATGCATCCAAAGACAGCCTGAATTAATGACAGAAGAGTTTAAAAAGCATAATTCATCACTTTATAACTGGAAAAATTTTAAATGTGTCTGCCAAAAATATGAAGTGTAAAAATGTAAAACAAAAATGTAATGACTCTAATGTATATTAAGATATGATGTTATTTAAATAAGAGTAAGTAGCATACTGTCCAAAGTTAACAAGAATGAAACACTGCCAATCAGCGACAATGAGCTTTCTTCAAATAAATAATCACTCATAAATTTTTAAGAAGTACAAAAGCAAAAACAAGAGTAAAGCTGATTATAAAAATCACTTAGACTTAAACTAGCCCACCCTGAAAAAAATTAAACACTTTCTTTTACAAACGGGTGACTTGGCAAACATGGTAACATTTATTTTCCATCTGCTCCTGAGGTCTTTCCATAAGTAATACTGTCTACCTAATCTTTCTGCAGCTCCTTTACAGTGCCATCCAATGCTCTGCTTCCCACAGCATGCCCTCGCTCTGCACCTTGCCCCTGTTTATCTACCTTATCAGCTCAGGAAGAAATTTCTGCAAAACTCTTCCTCTGGTCACTGATATCTCTGGGAACCAAACCCATTAAGATATTTCTGACCCCTACTCATGCTATTTTAACTGTCTGATGTACAGGAAGGAACTGATAAAAATAGGATTACAATGCCCTTACAGATGAACTAGCAGGAGGCTTGATTGTGATTGATGCCTGAATAAATATACAATAACAGGCCCTACATTTCAACACTGCTTTTGATAGAAGGTAAGAAGACGTGTCAGTTTTCACCGCCTGACTGCAGGACTCTCTTTTCAAATACCTGGGAAGTGCCTTTGATTGAAGATTGAGCCTTCCATTTTTAGTCTGATTTTAAATACAGAGGAAGTGGTTATTAGTCGGTAGAAATGAGTATTAGTATTATTTTGTGAGGTACAAAGGTGCATTTCTTCCCACAGGTGCTTATGTGTGGCCCACCCTCAAGTTCAAATGAAGGTCTACATTCCTTTGAAGTCTAAATATCTTCCCCATGGATACTCAGTGCCAAGGTGGGTCTATTGGAAAAACAAGCAACATACTAAGAGCCCCATGGAAAACAAACAGGCTGGACTCAGAGTTTGGGGTGGGGAGAGGAGGGCTGGGATTGCCCTGGTCTTTGACAACTCATCACTTCCTTGGGAGAAGTTCTCAACAGGCGTTCGGGTACAGACTAATCTGGGGAACGGCTGCTATAGTAATGGCACATTTGCCAGCCCACTGCTGGGTTCAGGTAGCAGCAAGAGAGCACAGCATTTTCAGCAAACAATTTCAGATGGTTTTCCCCAACTCCACTGTACCACATTACAGACTGAAGCCTGTCTGCATTCATCTTTCTTAATAAACTAATTATTAATGAGTGATGTATTTACCATCCCAAACAGAAATTTCAGGAAGTAAGCTCAGTGCACACTTTTTATTAACCTTCCTCCTTTTGGAAAAGAGGGCTTCAAGTGTCCTGAAATCACACATTATCAGCTCCCACTTCAAGTAACACAGCTATCTATTCCACTTAAACAGTATCTCAAATACGCCCCTTCTTATCCTGCAAAAAATAGACACCTACTTAAGCTTTCCAGTGCCATGATCCAGCCAAGTACTTAAGCAAGTACACAAACTTCAAGCAGGCAAACAGTCCCACTGGCTCCTTTGAAATCATTCATGAAAGTAAGTCTGCATCTGCTCAGTACCTTGCTGGATCAACTTGCTAAAAATAAGTTAACAGTAATACCTGGCACTTTCACAGTGCTTCACGTGCTGAAACTACTGTCCAAACAGCAAGCAGTGAGGAAAGCATATAAATATTACAAGCCTCATTTTGTAGATGAAGAAATTAAGGCAAAGAAACCAGTTGCTCGCTGTTCCTCGTACAGTGAGACAGTGTCAGAGCTGGGACTCCCCTTCCCTGTTCCCTCACCCATGTAGCTCAATCCTTTGGGCATCCACGTGGCTCTTTAACTGCAAGCACAGTCAGCATACGCAGCAGCTGCCTAGCAGTCTGCAGGTCTGCAAACAAACTTTAAGAATTCAGTTCCACCAATTACTACAGTCTGCAGCAATTAATATAGATGAAATACTGTAATTAAAAAGTCGTATCATTAAACTGTGATACGTACCAGCACAGTATCATTCAAGAAGCAGAAGGACTAGATCTCCTTGAAGATACGTGTTCTTCTACTTATGTAATAACTGTGCTAATTATTAATTTCAAAGGCATTTCTGCCATGCATATGTGACCAACTCTCACAAACTATGGACACCTTTCTAGAGCACTCTCTCTCCTCTACACCAAGAACCCATGACCCAACAATTTGCCTCCTGAAGAAACCAATGCATTTATCATATCTCTTACCCACTCATCTTTCTGAAATATGTCTGAATTAAAATTATTTCACAGCTGTCACCTATGTGAAATTGCCTTTCACGTACAAGCAAATCACATGGCTTTCTGATGGGGGGGGTACAGTAACTTAAATGCATTTCTCTTCAACACACTAAGAACACAACACCAGCTAAGTAACACTGTTTAAAAATGTATCACAGCCACTTTCCATTACCTGCTTTATACAGAAAGCACTTAAACTCAAATGGGATATCCCTATGTTTACAGAAGTACAAAGATACACACCAAACCTGTCACTCCACCTCTCACTATTCATTATTAGCAGATCTTACTGAAGTACCAATTCTCTTCTGAAGTCATCATTCAGCAAGAGAGTAAATCCCACTTTAGCGTACCACACACTAGATCAAAACTCGAAATCCCAAACCAAAGCACTGCAGCAACAAGATGCAAAGTATTTACTCTATAAACTTGACCAGTTCAAAATTTGGAGCACAGCTACAGCAGTAACTGTGTCCCCCTTGCAGTCAGCACACACTCCCTGTTTTTATGCTCTGGGGAATGAATCAGAAACCCATCTGACTTGGAGGCAGTCTGTATTAATGGGTAATACGGCAGAGCTCAGAGCCAGTATTACTGACTGTAGAACTGAGATTACATTGTCTCCCAGCCTCCTTTCCCTTCCCCAATTTCAGTGGGATTTAAATGCTTGCAGGGCAACATCAAAATCTCTGTTTCAAGTCATTTAATACAGCATCTCACTACTGCTTAGTGCCACTGGAGAAGTTGCAGGGAGAAGAAAGTCCCAGCTCAGAGCGGTCAGCGATGTACGAGCACCACGCATGCCATGCGTGACTTCGTTCAGACTGCAATACTCCCCAGCCCTAACCAACCAAAACGTAACAAGTGCTCTGGTTTTATGTTAGCTCTGGATTAGCACGGTCGTAAATCAGGGCTGTGATCCATATTTTAATACCTTTTCTTCTCCCAGTTATGATGATTCAGTTGTGATTTGAACAGCATGCCATTCCAACCAAGCTGTGACAAATAAGCTCTCCACACTACACCCTATAATGTAAAAATCGATTTTTGCACTGAGCTTGTAAAATCAAGGCAAAAATACGTAGAAGAAACAGAAAATTCCCAAGATTGTTTTTATTCAACTGCTGATGACACAACTTGTTATTCAAATTCATATAGATGCACATAATGTAAATGGAAAGAGTCACGAAGAAAAAGATTTTTTCCTATTGCAACTGAAAATATCTCTGAATTTGAATGAAATATAAATTCAGTGGGCTACTAACCAAATGATACCCCCCCATACACTGCACAGCAAGAAAGCACTTAAACCCGTGCTGAACTGAAGCACACAGATAAATCTTAAAAATTTCACAAGGATGAAAGTGTGCACTTAATTTTAAGGCAAGAGTTTACTGTTGCTTTTGCAAACAGGTGAATGAAATTTCAAATAGACATATACATATATATTAAAAATACATAAAATTACAAAATTACAAAGCTCTGCCCACGATGACTGCTGACAAATAAGCAATAGAGAATTCAAAGCTTGAAATATTAACAGCATATTTCTATCTGGAGTACTTTGTTTTTAAAATCAGATCCCAGAGAAGCAGTTAGAAATGTGGTGCTGATCTGTACACCATGAATTAAGGAGTGATACTGAGATTTATCTCCTAGTAAGTCTAAATTCAGCACAGAATAAAATTACGGTGTAATTGGGGTGGGGGTGGAGGAGGTGTAATTGCTGTAAGAAAGGAGAATTATAGCTACTCAGCTGCTAAGATTTTGAAGTGCTCCAAAATCATAGCTCCATTTCATCGTGTTTAATTTTTGTAAATACATTAAATTCAGTCAAGTCAGTAGATGAAAATAATATAGTAGATTGTATCATCTCAGACTTTGGCAAAATGTGATACAATCCCTTTTCAAAAACCTAAAATTGGCTTGCCTGTGAGGACTATCACACAGATGAACAGTGGCTAAAGGGCTATAAACAAATAGATTGCAGCAGCACAAGGGAGGTGCTAGTGGATTGCCACAGGGACTGGTATTAGGATCAGTTTTGTTTAACATCTTTATTAATGATCTGGAAGAATGGGTAAACAGTACATTAATTAAATTCACAGATTTCAATATAGTGAGAGGTGTTAAAAACATGACAGTGGGGAAAGAAATGATGCAAAAAGAGGTTAGAAACACTGAGAGAAGTAACAAAACAGGATTCCTTCTGAAAGAAATGCAGGCTAATACATCTGAGAAGAATTTAAAAACATAAATAATCAGTGAAAGCAAGAAACCCAAAAAGCCATTAAGCTAAAACAAAAGACCCAAGGGCAGCAGCTGACAGCAAATTATGTATAGCTTGCAACACGAACGGAGAAAAAGAATAAAATGATCTGGGATACACACATGGATGTATCACAAGACATCAAAAAGACACTGTGATGCAAGTCTGGACTTTCTGCAGAAGCAATGAAACATACGGTCACCATACTACATTAACTAGCCAAGTGTTTCTACTCAACCATACAGTACATTAGCGACATCCATGCAGAATACCAGGGTTTGGTTCTGAGCCTCTTCTGAAGATTTCATTTAAAAAAAAAAAAAACCCAACCAAAACAAAAAAAAAAAAAAAAAACAAAAACAAAAAAAAAAAAAAACCCACACACAAAAAAAAACCCCACATACCACCCCATAAACACACCACAACCAACCAAAAACCAACACCCAGGAATATAAATAAAAAACCTCACAAGAAATAAGAAAGAGCAAAATAGAAAAACCTGAAAGGATTACAAAGATTGAATATGTAATGTAATGGACACAGAGTCTGAAAGATACAAGAATATAAAGATCACAAAAGGTACAAGAAACCTTTAGGCTCATCTCATCAAGTATGATACAGTTTGGATTTTTTTTTTTTTTAAATGAAATGCACGTAGGAAGACTATAAGCAGAGCATTAGTTCCCATTAGTGACACCTATTACTCTAAGGAACAATCTCAAAAGGAGTTAACTAAAACTCCTTCATTCATTAAAACTGGGCAAAACATTCAAAAATATAGCATAGGAGATGATCCTGCGATGGCAGAATCTTAGGCCTTTTCCAACTCAAACTTCAATGATTCTGTAAGAGACAATAAGCAGAGAGACAACCCTCTGCAAAATTAAATCACTGGGAATCAACCGGAGAATGAAAATTAAATCACAGTAAAGTATTTTCTTCTTTGTAAGCATTAGCATTAATCACATGCAAAAGTAAAATATTAGTTAATTTGATTCTCTGTGCCTCCCAGACTCTGGTCGAAATGAATCAATGCAGGAAGTGATTTCTCTGATAACTGGGGAAATGACAAGGAAAGAGGAAAAAAGAATAAAGAAGAAAAAAATCCAGTAGGAATAGCTGGTGAAAATGAAATGACCAAAAGGGGACCAGAGAAAACCATGTTGGGGGCCTATTCTGAATTCCTAATAAGAACAAGATATGTAAAATTTCACAGTGGTGGCTTTGAAACAACATTATCCAAAGACGGCTAGAATTGGAAAGAAAATCACCTAGGACAGTAAAAACTATTACTAATTCGCTTAAGTGACTGTTATTACTAGTCTGCAAACCTCTGAAAAATGGCTTTACTATATGGGACCTTCAAACAGTTAGCCCTCTGTAGCACCTCAGGTTTGCTGCAGGGAGAAGGTGGTGGCAACCCAGAATCCCAGCTCCTCCTCAACCAACACAATAAAGAGCAGGCGTGATGAACTTGCACGGCACAATACATTGGGAACCCCTTCTCCTTAACTGCTGTGAAACAGGTTACTTGGTTGTGTGTAAGCCGCTCACTCGGCTATTCGTGTCAGGATCATGTCAGCGATAAGGCACCACGGAAGGCATTACCTCTGCACTGCGTCAGTCGAGGGAGGGAGGTGTCACGCTGGCATTTAACTCCGCTCTTTAGGCCATGAAAGGTCAAACTGGACAAACCACAGCCTAATGAAGCAGTCTGTAGCTGGGGGTGAGGCAGCACAAAGCCTTTCAAATTAGCAGTTAAACGATGGCACAAAGCAGTAAGAGACTAGTTCTCAGCCTAGCCAGCAAGAATTCCGGTGTGGACTTCACTGGAAGTCAACACCGGGCCAGTTTTGTGAAGGCTGGTAATTTAAGTTTGTGCACTAGAGAAACTGAGGCATGGACAGAAAAAAAGGGCATGAGCACAGTGAGGCGCAAGCACAGCAGCTGAGACAAACCCTGCTGCCTCAGGGCCAGGGTTTTTTTCAGACAGCAGCCTAAGTTCTTTACTTCGGTGACAGACTTTATTGAGCTGGCAAAGAGATACATAATCAACATACAAAAACTTAAAAAAAATAGAACCATAGGAGCAGTATAGAAAAAATGACTAGGGGTCTGGTTTGTTTCTTCTGATACATTTTAAAAATAGATACTGTCCTCCTACAGGGAGGAAATACTGTATTTAATTAGAAGCATAAATCATTATGCTTTTATAGTTAGTAATATCTTCTATAATAAAAGTAGATTAGTTTCTCACTACATATGCTGTTTATTGTTCAAATTTTACAATAAGTTCTAATAATGGAAGTGTTACAGAACAGTTCAGTTTGGGGTTTTTTGTTTGTATTCCACGAACTCTTAGATTATTTTTTGTTATATATACATCAGCAGAAATCTGTCTGGCTTTCTACCTACTGCAGAAAAATACACACTATCTTAAATGATCCTCTGAATGTTATGGGGATACATTTATCTTTAAAACTCTATTAAAAAGTTTAAAACTTAGGCCCCTACTTGTGATCAAAACCGGAATTTTAATCCTTGCATTTAAAGATGGGGCAAGTTCTTCTCATTCAAAACGCACCTAGGAAGCAGTTCTGTTGTGACAGGATCCGTCCTGCAGCTGCCAGTTAGCTCTCTATCAACGCGGAGCCACAAATGTCACTAACTTAAGCAATTTTCTGTAGGACTGCAATTTTCTTCCTCTTTCTATTTTCCCCATCCTACAGCAACACAATCAAGACGTAAACACAAAGAAAGCACAGCAGACACACCACTGATTTCATTGCCATTTAAACCAACCCAACAGCTCTATGCCTTGGACTGATGAGGAAAGCACATTAAGCACTTGCAACATAACATCCAAGTAGACCTGTTTTGCAGCCTGATTAATAGAAACAACCTCTAAGGACTAATCACAAGTCGAGCCCTGTTTTGTAGATTAATAGAACAAAGGCACAAGAGAATAGGGAAGGTTGCAGGACTGGAATATAAATAAGAAAAGGTGTACACTCTAGGTAGTTTGACTGCTAGTAATTATAAGCTAAAGGCACATCCTTATGGTGAGGTCTCGCTGTTCTGTGCTAAAGCGGCTCACTTCCAGATGGACAATCAGCCTCTGCATCTCTGAATATTTTATCTGTATTTTAACTCCAAAATTAATGAAACAACAAAATCTTTCTCTGAAACAAAACATTCTCATCTCACACTTTAAGTATCAACTAAATTTCTGTTGATACTAGATGATTATAAAATTTGCAGGAGCTACACTTTTCACTTATACATACATGGATCAGCAGACACAATATTAGCATATAATGAATGACTGTTACTCAAAACACTGCTGCCACTGCAATATGGTAGCAGGTGCTAAGACCCAGCAGAGATCCCACATACCCCATATGACCCTGCGAGGAGGTGTGTGGCTCCTGCCATGCCATCCTGGGCAGCAGATTTTCCTGGCCCTGAGCAGGATTCCACCTCATGAGGAAAAGGTACTCAGCCAGAGAAAAGTCCTACAAATAAATCCCTTTGAAACGAAATGCAAGATAACATACATTTTTTCATTACCTGGATTTTTGCTAATATTCCACAAGAATTAGAAGTTCTGCATGTACAATGTGGAGTGTCTACACAAATACCATATGGAAAATGATGGAACTTTTTCATGCCTCTGAGGAAAACTACTTCTCTGCTTTTGAAAGTATTCCATTTGATTGGCTGTAACAAAATGTAGTGAAGATAACGGCAATATGAAGTGCTGTGCCCGCGCCTGCTTCAGAGTTCAAGAACAATTGCAGGTACCACTCGCAGCCAGTGCTTCATTAAACATGTGGTATCTGCTGTCCAAAATCCCAAATGAACTAAAAAGGTCCACCTAACTTCAGGAAGGACAGGTTTCATTATTTATGTTTCAGAATCTCTCTTTATCTACAGAGAGACTAAACAATATACAGAACTCTAGCAGAATGATTTATACTTAACTTATTTCCACATTTTCTAAGCTTTCCCAAAAGCTCTACCTCTTCCAATGCTATACACACAAGAACATAAGCAATGTCATTGCTGAACCTCATAAATCTAGGAGTTTATAAAAAAGGATCTTCAGGTTAGGCAACGGAAGACATTCTTCCTTAAAATGGTATTTTCTAGGTTTCTCAACAAATGTAAAACCTGTGTTATATTCACAAACAGAAGTGGGAGACAAACTTAGTCAAAACTTAAAAAACAAATTCAAATATCCATAAACCTGGGGATTACATTGTACTGGGGCATCCCATATTAAAAAGGGAAACACTTTAGGACTATAGCTTTCAGATTAGCAGTCAGTTTGGCTTTCTCCTTCATTTTCCTTCAATACAGGACATGGAAGTGTCCCAAGCAGTCCAGATGGAACACTAAGAGAGGTGTTAAAGAGAACACCTTTCTTGCAGTTCCTTTTTATTACATTCCTGGTTTTGGAAACAAGATGCATTAAAATCTGTGCCAGGAAAAGGAGACTGAAAGATTCACCCTCCCTTCTTACATAAAGCTTTCTTTACATAAAGTTTGAGGTGATATACAATCCATAAGTCTATTCCCAGGGTACAAACTTGTAAACCTTACTCAAGAGGGCAATACAGCCAGCAGCTGCAAATAGCAGCTTTTGTTGGTAAGAATCACCAATTCATATGTGAACAGAAATAAACTGGCTTTTTGAAGAACCAGACCACACAACTTTCTTGTCAGTCCTACCCATCCGGCAAATGCTGCTGAAGCATCAAAACAGAAGGTGAGAGCTCTCCAGAAGCAGAGGACAGACAAGCTGGCAGATCTGCAGATAGAATACTCAAGTAGTCGCAACATTACTCACAAAATAAATACGATGACACGTGTCAGATTATTTCAAATCATCACGAGCTCATTTTCTAGAAAGCATTATTTCCTTTGTCAAACTAGCCATAGGCACAGGGTTTCCAAGCATGACATGCATGTCAGTACGTAAGGCAAACAGTGAAGCACATATATTAAAGGATACTGTGTTTAGCATTTATCTAAAATGCTAAAGAGGAGGAACACAGAATGGATTTACTAGGTGGTAACTCACATTACTTTCTCCCAGGTACACTGTGCACGGAGGCGCTAAAATGATATCCTTGACTGTGCAAAATTATCTGAGGAGGTAGGAAGGCATCGCAGCTTGTGAGGCCTTCTGTACTTACTCAAGGGTGTATGCAACTCAGCCACATCTATGAAGGCACGATGATAAGCTGTTGACACCTTGCTTGTAAACCACTGCTTAAGCCTTCTCTCTGTGTGCGCGTATACAAACATAGCTCTCAGCCATATTAAGATTTTGATCTTTAACTAGTAGAGTCAGAAATGTCAGCAAGTCTCATACTTCAGATGCACGCAAACCATAATATAGACTAGCACCTAAACATTTTAGAAGTGGTTATAAATACCCGGCAGTCTTCATTGATTTTCAACTGAATCCATGAATGTTGACCACTTCTGAGGTAAGGTGTCAGATCTATTCTACTGAACGGATTCTCATGAGAATCTGATGAATGTAGCTGTCACTCTTGACCTTTATGTCTATGCTCAGATTCACGATCGGTGTTCTCTTATTTGAAGTGCTTGTGCAATTTTTGCTTTATTTCATAGCCTCTGTGAATTACTTTAAGCATTTTATACACATGTCAGGGTAAAGTTAGCATTCTGATCAATATCTATTAGATAAATATGACCCAAATCATCTTAAAGACAGTCATGAGAAATCTTATCCTTCACTGGGAGCTAACAAAATTTAGTCACTTGCTACTTGACTTACTTCTTGTATTAAATCCAAATACAGTTTTTCAAACTTAATTTCTCTTCCATTTCTATTGTATTTTATCACCATCACATCATGTGAGCTTCATCATCAGCTCTACCTGAAGCAATGTCAATTCTTCCAAAGTTTTTCTTGTTTGTCCTGAATAAATGAACTACGAAGCAAACCACCTGTAGACTGCACCTGTTTCACACGCCTGACAGTACACAGGACAAGACCCACCTTCTCCCCCGTCGCCCCCCGCCCCAATCTCATTCATTTCACCGCATCTTGCGAAGACACTTGAAAGTATCCCTATTTTTCCAATTGCAACTTAATTCAGCAAAGCTCTTAATATGTGTATCTGTATTTAACTGATAATTATATATTTAATTAAAGCTTATTACTAATCTCACTGAGTCAGTGAAAATACCCCTGTCCCAAACTTGGCATATCTAGGTACCTCGCTGAAGTGGGGGTTTTTCGCTACATTTTTCCAGTGTGGATCAACACACTGTGAAGGTATCGGCCCATGTAGTCACTTCTCATTCAGGGTCACAGCTCCTGACTTAGAATTTATTCACGCATCCAGTGCTTTTAAACCAGCAACACTGCTGGTAACTCCCCACCAGGTGGGTGGGCAAGGATGGGTCTCGCCCTTCCAGTGATCCAGCCCTCACATAGTCTGCAAAGTCTTGGTCTCCCACTTAGTTCCTTGCTGGAGTCAGGGTTTTTCTGGCTCACAAGCTCCTCTAGAGGGCCTGGAACCCCCTCCTGCTCTGGGCTCCAGCAGCCAGGCCCTGGCTTGCACTCGCCCACTCGTCCTCCAACAGCCTCCTTGCCTGTGACTCAAAGCATTCAGCGGCTCCCTACTTCTTCCTGCTCAGGGTATACTACACAGGGGCAATGAAGGAAAGAAAGTAATGGGGGTTGGAGAGCACTATCCAATGCAAAATCCATTCTGATGTCAGCTCGTCAAAGCTCAAGACCCCCTCTTACTTCTCCAGTCTCCTCCTGTGAAGGTGGCTGTCCTCAAGTGAAATAGTTTTTCAGTTAACCGTAACAGCACGGTATTTTCAGTTTTGTATTTCTTCCCTTCTGTACTAGACCACCACAAAGATGTATGGCACACATACAGGTAGAAGAAAATGGAAAAGTAGGAGTCGTGAACTGCAGAAGCCGCATGGAAGAATTTATTCAAGAAAGCATCAATACACAAGGCTGAGTCCAATCCTGTAAGGAACAGGGTATCTCCACATTTAGGTTAATTCTCTCCTTCCCTCCTCCTTCTCCAGCTCCCATAAAGGGGGGTCCAGCCCTCCTCCCAAGATGAAGTCTGTAGCAACTAAGTTGAAGATTTCAGGATTTTTGCAGTATTCCCATTAATCCCTACTCTTCCTAACTCCTCGCTGGGTGGCAAATGCTTTCAGCCTGCTCAGTGCACACAAATGCCACATTAACCACTGTGTTACTCCAGTGTTGAGCAAAAGGAAAGCAAACTTCTTGTTCCTGGACAGCTGGCAACTGAAAAAAAAAACCCAAAACAAAGCAAAACTACAAGCACAACTAGTACATTTTGTAAGCACAACTTGTGTATCAAAATGACCTCGCTGTTGAGCAAACCACACTTCAACCTATGAACAGGAGACCACCATAAATAATTAGCCCCTCAACAGCACAGCCCACACTCATTCTGACTCTTTGCTTTTTTGCACCGCACCTACTGAACTTCAGGAAAATGGAGGAGGAATTAGAGACACAGAGCAGATTCCCACAATCGTGTTTGGTAGTGCTCTGAAGGAGTTCAAATACCTGTTTCCACACCAGGAAAGAGTCAAAAGAGTTAGGACAGCCACCTTTTTATGTCTTGTTTAACTGGCTAGACTTCCACCCACAAATAGACACAGTTTGTATGTTACACTAGCAATGAACACTCTGAAGTTCTTACTCCTGCGGAAGTCAAGCCTGAAGGTCAGGTTAAGACTTTATGATTTGCACCAGTGCTGGGATGCAGAGCTTTCCAAAGAATTAGCTAGGACAGGTTAGCATCATACTATTAGAAATTACTTACGAGATAACACAATTAAAATGACAAACATGGGGAAGGAAAGGGGAAGGAAAGGGGAAGGAAAGGGGAAGGAAAGGGGAAGGAAAGGGGAAGGAAAGGGGAAGGAAAGGGGAAGGAAAGGGGAAGGAAAGGGGAAGGAAAGGGGAAGGAAAGCTAGCTTTTAAAAGTAAACAATTTTTTACTTAGAAGTGAATCTGATATCAAAGAGACTGAGGAAAAATCAGCGACCCTTCCAAGAAGGCAGAAAATGTAAACAAACCACTGCAAATCTAGGCCAGGAGGGAATACATTCTTCGATCCTAAAATGAGAGACTTGAAGGACAAATGCCAAGAAAAATGAAACAGAAGCCTGCACCTTTAAACACAACCATGCTACAGTGGTGGTGTGTTTGTTTAACACACAGACAGAAGACTTCAGTCTCTGCCAATACTTTTCTCAGTTGCTGACTTCTACTGCATAAACGCCAGAATTCCTGAAAAACTGGTACAACACCACCAGTCTTGTCCAGTCTCCCCCTGGTTTCCTCACTGCTAAAGAGCAATGAAGAACTTTATTGCTGAGTAGTCCAATTTCTATTCCTCCCTTTTGTAGGCACAAGCTAATTGCCAACTAAGACTATGAAAATAAAAGAAATGAGATCCATTCCAACCCATCAGTATATCTGAATCCTATCATGTGAGTTGCCAATTGGTTTTCCAGTCCTCACGCTCAATATCTGCTGTTAATTTGCTTGCTATTTCAAGAACTTGAAGACTGTCAGCAAAATCCATGATGCATTACAAAACTTATAATTGAAAAGAAAAAAACATCATCTGATGCTTTTCTGACAGGATAAACACAAAGTCTGAAAACACTGATTGGAAGAAGGGAGATGTACTAACTTAAGAGCTATTTGTATTAAAATATGATTGCAAATGAAGCAGCAAAAGAAACAGTTACAGAAATAAGTTCAAACTTACGCAAAACCATTTGATGAAACACCCAAATCTTCCACTGGGCTAAGAAGAGAAGAAAAAAATTGCACAAAACATTATTTTTAAAGGAGATGACTGAACCTGTCCATACTTTCTTAAGGCTGCATTTTCTATGCCAATTAAAATTTTGCTTCTGAAAAAGAGGTAAGGCACTTCCTCTAGAGTTACTAAAAAGAAAGCCTTGGCTTTGCAGAGGTGAGCGATAGTGAGCCGTTTGTTCCTGACCTCTGGATCACCCTACAGATCAAATTCTTGGACATAAGAAAAACCCACTAGTATTCATTAAAAGCAACTGGGAGGCCAGCTTTGTGCTTCTGTTCTTGAGACCTGAACAAGCTACAACTTGACAAATGTGCAGGATATTGCTGAACAATGCTGCTGTTCCTGTCAGAAGGGAAGAGCTTTATTCGCAGCTTCATTCAGGATGAATTGATTTTCCTCACAATGATGCAAATCGCAGATTTCAGTCATTATTTAAATAATCAATTTTAATCTTTTATGTTTGTGCTTTTCAGTTATTTCCATAAAGCTGATTCTGTTAACCATTAAAATGCATTGGTTTAGATTGAATTAGCTTTTATGTTAAACATTTTCTTCCCTCAAAAAGGTTCATCTATCTATAGTTATCTAAACATATATGTTGACCATCTTGGATCTTCAGTTTTACTTTTCATTGTGCTAGATATGGGTGGAATTTGCCCATATATTTTAATAGCTAGAAATACTGTAAATGATTGTTTTATTAGATTATATTATACTTATGGCTTGTGACATCTTTTGTGGAACTTTTACGGATAACAGAATTTAAAATCCATAAATAAGCCCATTGCTTCATTGTTCATGAAATTAACTACCATAAATTTCTACGCACACAAAATAAAGTTTATTAGAATACTTTTTCATTTCAGCTATCTTTGTCTTTCTAACAAACCAAAAAAGCTACCTGTCCAGCTGAACAGCAGAACAAAATAAAACAACGAAAAATATTCTCCCAGAACAATTATTTCTGTCAAAACGTGGTTTAAACAAATTCTGGCTGCAGCTAACGGCAGTTCTCTGGTGATCTGAACACTTTTAAAGCTTCATTAGAAAACAGACATTGCTAAAATACTTGTATTCAAACATCTATAACATTATAGTAAATTCAGTCCTTAGCATGGATGAACAATTTCAAATATTATTTAAATCACACATGTATTTTAAAATAACAACATCTGAATTTAAATAAAACTTATACATATTCACTTATACATATTCAGCACCTGAAGCTGCAGTAAAAAGAGACTGTCTCTCTTTACACTTTTACAGATGCATCAGTATGAGTTATGGTTACATATACTTTACAAAGGGAATTTTAAGATTTGAAAATTCATATATTCATTACTGTTTGTATTTTTTGTCCCGTTCCGTAAGTAGCCTCAATCTCAAATTTCCAAAGGAGAAAATGTTTCCATTGGAATCTTTAAGAGTTTTGACTGCATAAACTATCAAATATTTTCCCACCAAACAAGCCAGGTTCATAGGGCAAAGTCAAAAGGAAGAGAAAGGAGCTAAATGTTTTTGTGTTATCTATAGACCAGATGGAAAATCTTCAGCTATTTTGGTCCTGCAAGGTACATCAAAGAATCCTATTTAAGGTGTGAAAATGTCAGTTACTTTCTCCACCTCTGAAAATGAGCAGAACTCAGAGTGTGATTCATGTCCCACCCTTGCTCTTTTCTCTTTTAGGGGCTGATACTCTGTTTTCAACTCCCCTCCAGCTAATGCCATTTAATACTCTCAGAACCATCAGGCTAAATTCAAATTTTCTGCTCCTTAGAGGCTGTTGATATGCACCACCGCACGTTCCAAATGCAAATACACATGAATGCTCCCGTGTATTTTAAGTTATTTTCTACATACAAATTCTACTAAATTGTAAGTTAGGAGGCACTACTTGAATTCTCTTAGGTCTTTAGAAAGCTTTCAGATGTACCCTGAGTAATAACATGTAATGAATATGGACTGTTATTTCTTTTCTGTAGTTACACTGAGTTGGCAATTTACATTTTCTAAATAGATAGATGACTTACAGCCAGTTTTCCCAGTCTTCTGGCAATTACTTCTTAGAAACCCCTGACAGGCTGAAACCTCCAGAATCACAGCTGTTATTCTTGGTTTGATCCCTCTTTTTAAATTAAAACCAATAGCTTTATCAGCAAATGAGAATTTTTTCCCTCTGGAAATACTTACAAAAATGCACATAAATTGAACATGCCAACTTATCTCATTTTAGGGTTGGAGCATCTACTGGGTTAATGACCAGTGTTCCACTTCTGTGACAGAACTAATTGGGGTAAGGAGGCCATAAATACATACAAAACTCTCAGAAATTCTCTTCCTTTGGGGTAATCTGAAGATTTATAGTAGTAGAGTGAGATGTGATTGGAGGGGAAGGAGAAAAAAAAAATTAAGAAGTGCTAACAGGCTTGTCTGATCATTCTGTCTCAGCTTCCAGGCATAGAACAGATTTGGAACAGATTTTTCCAGTATCTGATGTGACTTTTCCTTCTTCTCAAAGATCAACTACAATGCAGGAAACTAGCTGCACTGGGGGGGAAGGGGAAAGACTGTATCCTACAAACACAAACTAGCTGATCTAAAAAGCGGTACTCAAAATGATAGTCTCAACTCCACATCATCAGTTGCTCAAAACATGCTTTGACAACAGTTTTTCACAGCTGAACACAAATGAAACCTCCTTCAAGAGAGAGAGGAGAAGTCTGCACTTGGTTGGAGCTCAGCATGCCTTTCTAGTAATCTAGCTTTATTTCCCATTGATCACTAACTGGAAAAATCCAGTTACCAATGGATTATAGGGAGGAATGATTAACATTTGTCTTCTATGACTAGGTCAGAACACATATGCCATTCACTTGCTACGGTTAAAACAACTCAGTTCCTTGATGTGTCATCCCTTAATATTTCAGAACAAACGTTCTGAATCCATGTGTATATCTGCAAAATGAAAGAACTTCTAAATGCAGCCAGAGACAAAAGGGTGACAGATTGCCATTACGGATTCGGAAAGCAAAAGAAGGGAAAAGGGGGGAAAAAAAAAAAAAAAAAAAATCACTACATTTTGCCAGTACATATAAGTGTAAATGTAAAGGCATATCACACGGTTCTCCATTTCAGAATACCAAGCTCTCTCTCCCCCAAAGATACTTTTCCCCAGACTTGGATTCTTTGTTCTCCTCCAGATCTCTCCAGCACTTCTGTAGTAAGCAGAGTTCAAGTGAATCTGCCCCAAATAAATCTGAAAAGATGTCTATGCTTCATAATCATTGGATGCCTGCAGAACACAAGCCCTCTGAGTCTGAGACATACATATGAAAGACGTCGAACACAATCTTAACCTGAGCAGCTAACTGACCTTCCAGCTCACACAGCTTGCTCACCTTGCAGCAACTCTCAAATTCACCTCACACTACCCAAGGCCTTTATGTGCCCTGTTTTCTTCTGTCTTATATGCTGCTATACCAAAAATATTACATTGAAATATCTTTTAAGAGATTATTCCTAACCTAAATTAAGATCATCTTTCCCAGTTAACTGATACTGCAGGAGTATTTTTTTTAGCTAAGCAATGTCAGGCTGATTTTAACTACTAGCTAAAGGCTATAGCTTTTAAATTAAAAAATTAATACCTTAAGTCAAGAATGTGAGATACAGAGCTAAATCACTGTCATCTAGCCAGCATTAATATACACATATGACAAAAAAAAAAAAAAGAGCATTGTCCAAAGCATCAACATGTGTGTTGTTGTATGAATCACCAAGGCCTGCGGGCCAAGTGAACAGTCCATAGAGATGAGATGAAGGGGAAAATTTCTAATGTCTGTATAGGTTTGCCCCATTCTTTGGTTCAACCCCTGCCATTCCCCCTTTCTCTGTGGCTTTCACCTTTAAAGGAAGCCTGACAACAAACATATAACTTATAAGCTTACAATAAACCCTTCTTATAGGTGTGCATAAATTAACATCTAAGTACTTCAGCTGACAACTGAGAATGCCAGCTAGTGTAACAATTATCACCATCACTGAAGTTCAGGTTTCTGGTACAGCCTCAAAGGACTGTGGCTGTTGTTAGCATAAGGATTTAAAACAAGTGCTACCCAAGACTCCACAGAGAGATATCAGGCATCACAATTAAACAACATGTAGAAAAAAACAAGGAAGAGTCTCCTTAGTACAAAACTGGACAGCAAATTTTCCTGCATATGCTCAGCACAGGGGTGGAATGAGATCAAAATTGGCTTGAAATTTCGTTATCACAACATTACAAGCAAAACAAAACAATGCCTAGAACTGATCAGAAATAATGCTTAAAGCGCCTGCTGCCTTGAATCTTGTGCTGTGTGGGTGTTAAATACTACCATACTAATCTTTTAGCACAGCAGACATAAATACCTAAACAGCATACAATATAATGGAGCTTCCTTCCCTAATACATACTAAGATACCACTGCAGTTAATCCACAAGCATAGAATGGATATTGAGTCCACAATTTTTAAAGTGCGTTCAGCAGGCAGAACAGAAATAATTACAATTCGTTTTCTCTTATTTCACACACATGGCTAAATATAGCCTATTTATCCACAAAAAAATGTGGCAGTTGTTTCAGAGTGGTTTACAGCTAAGTTCGATACTGTTCTGCAGGGCAATGCAACAAAGCAGCTTTATGCATTTTCAGCAGGAATGACTCCTGCTGTGGTTCAAGTAACAAACAGCAAAGAAAGTTTAAATTGAGACTTACCATGGGGCACCGTATATTCGGAATCCTTTAACAGTTATCTCTGAATCTTGTAAGTAAATGCTATTTGTCAGGAGGGACTGAACATTGTCAAAGTCCTCTGGTTTCAATTTGGACACAGAGGGAAAGCGGTAGTAATCTTGTTTAACAAGGTCTGCCATGAATTCCTTATCAAATGTCAGTTCATGATTCCCAGCAATCACTATTTTATATTCATATGGTAGGTTTCCTGAAATAACAAAAAAGAGGACTTAATTAGCACGTTTTCCTCCCACACCAGCATTGTCGGCACAATAAGTAGACAGCTAGCAGTGACAGAATGAAATACCCAAGATCTGTGTGCATCTCCATGTTGAGCAGAAGTTATTAATGCTGCTTCTCTTCCACTGAATGAAACTGATACTGTTAAAATGTAAAGTAATACAAAAGTCACATAAAGCAATGTTATTATACAAAAGCATTAAACAAAACAAGCTGGTAGGCACCAAACCAACTCCAAAGGTGGCATAAACCACCACTGCTCCCTTGATGACACAGTGATTTAGATTAGCCTAAGATGTGACTCTGAGTCCTACCACTTAATTCATGGGACTGGGTCAGAGTCAGCAGTCCTGAGTCCTAATCCACAGGACTGACCTGCAGTGAGATACCTGAGGTGTCTGAGTGGGAGGTAGAGCAGAGACTGCAGTATGCCTCACAAGTATGTTGTGAGGGTACGGGGCATGCGGTACTGAATTAGGCTGCTGGTGCTGTTGGTTTTTATTTGGATGAATTTGTATGGAACCCAAAACATTTAAGAAGTGGCATTTACTCCCAGACCTACCTAGACTGTTCTCCAAAGCTCCAATTCCCTTGCAACGGACTTCTACTTTTTTATCAGTATTAGTAGTAGTAGTATAAGTATTCAGTTTATGGTAGTATCTCATTTCTGTAAGCAGTACACATATAGAAGGAACCATGAAACTCAAGCAAATAAGACATGAAGTAGGAAAAAGGAAACGTGGTTAATTAATTTACCGTGAGGGTCAGAGATAAAGAGTACAGGCTCCATCACCTCAAGTCAGGGCAACTATTTCCATTGTTTGGAAAGAAGCATGGATCAGGCCCATGGACCAGATTTATGGAGTTCAGAGACAGATTTCCAAGCACTTGATACCAACAACCAGTGACAGATCTTCCAAATAAACATACTGGGTGCTGAGCTCCCTTAGAAATGTGGTCCCATACTGTGGTGCCTTCACAGAGGTTAGGTTCTTTTACAAAATCTGTCCCACTCTGACTTGCCAAAAATCACACAGAAGTCTGCATCAGAGCTAAAACCAGACTCACATCTCCCTTCTACTGCCTTCCTACCATAAGCCTGATTTCCTAGTCTTATACCAAATAATTCATTTTGGTGTATTTTCTTAATAATAATTTAGAAAAGGTTGGTTTTGGTTTTGGTTTTTTTCCATAAAGGCAGCAAAATGTACGTGGACATCTACACATCCATCTTACAGCTCTGGTACTCCCAACATCTGCCTCGAGGAACAGAGAATCGGATACTATCTATTTCTCACTAATACAGTTCTGCTAAATAGATGTAGCTTTGCTAGTTTAAAACTTGTCTTTCAACTTTCAAAACTGTTTGGGTTTGTGGTTTTTTTAAAAAGTAACTTTCAAAGTAACACTGTAAGTATTTACAAGAAGATTAACTTTTCCCTAAATAAGACCTAAGGGGAACCAGTCAAAACCCTCTGCTTTTCAATATTTACAGCACGGAAACAGGAATTCCACAAGATATGTATGTAAACATCATCTTTGCAAAACTAGTTAATTCTGGATAGAAAAACAAAAGGCTATAAATCCCCTGAAAAAAACAGGCAGACATCTTCCTAGACACCTCACATCTGAACAAAATGCAGATCATACATATTCATAACTCTCTGCAGTGCTCCATTAGATTAAAAGCTGGGGGAGATGCAATAAATGCTCCTCTACAGTTTATGCTTCACTCTCTTCCCTCCCCTTCCCTGGCTCTGCTACATACTGCTCTGCAATTAATTTATATTTAAAAACTCGATGTGGCAGGTACCTACAATTCCTGCTTCCTGTGAGTCCTGGGCACAAGGTGAAACTGCCATTTTCTCCTCTCTCAGGAAACATACAAGATACCACTGGCATGAAATTTGATACACTTGCCATAACTATCAATCCCCCAAAACAAGCTAGATGTGATTAAATTCTCAGGAAGTAGGATGGTGAAGTTGAATTCATGTTTCTGCCAAGTTATCAACATGGGCCAGTTTTAGCAGAGAAAACTTCTCATCTTACTGGATAAATGTTCAGGTTTTACACTTTCTCACATGTATTTTGATTTGAAAATCAGCACATTTTGCTGATATTATGTCCAATTAAGTCTGGAACATTTTGCTTGAAGTCAATGGTTTTTTTATCTTGACACCTTGAAAGAAAGGGCTTCATTTAAGACACACAGGACACAAAAAGACAAACTAATGGTGACATCAGTGATTATTAAAACATATAAATGCAACATTACACATGTTATATAAGCACCTGAAATCAGTAGGGAAAACCAAACAGTATTTACTGCAACTAGTGTCAAGACAGATGTTGATTTCATTAAGACTAAGGAGAGGCTCTGCTTGGTCAGTTCTTGAGAGCCAGGAAGGCACCGGGGAGCCGGGGGCCCCTGGGAGAGAACAGCCTCTCCCAGGTGCCACCGGGGAGCTCAGGACATGACCCTGACAATGAAACCCAAGGACCAACTTTGGGGAAATGAACTGAAATGGGCCCTGGAGGAGAAACCCCACGGGGACCAAAGTTTTTCAACATCTACCTGTAAGCTCTAGCTCAGCAGTACTGTACACCCACAGCCTGCAAGCCAGAGAGTAACCAGTGTTGGCTGCAGCTGTAAGGGCTGCAGACCCAGGTCCCCCATCCAGCAATGAGATGAGATGTGCTTCACTCCATATTTGTACATACTTTAATATTTACCATAGGATGGGTACCAAGGTCCCCGACTTTGTAATCAGCCACATTTTACTTTCCTTTTCCGGAGCTGGCTTGGGAGCTAGCGAGGAACACCACCACTCATCAACATGCAAACACGTCAAAAGCCATGCCCAAGCAAAGGGGAGCACAGCATGAGGAGGTCTCATCCTTTTCTTTCCCCTCCCCTGAGGAAAGACTATATAGCACTAATCACAGTAATAAATTACCTGCAATCAGATTAGCTATTTATTCATTGCCTTCAGGTCTTCTCTTCCTGAATGGCCCTGCGGCAGTGCACAACATTAATTCTCTCTGGTACAATTTATGAAATATTTTGGTGTGTTTTCTTTTGCCAGTCCTGCCCTTTGTCCATAATCTGCTGACCTTCTGTGTTTAATATGGAAGCACAGTCACCCACAAAAATCTCCTACTCCATAGTATTTTAGTTTCATCTTGACCAGACTAATCTCTGCGTATCTACATCTGTGATGTCTATACAGAGACGCACAATACACAGGTTGAAAGGCATTTCCTCATTTTCCTTCACTAAGTTTTTGTTAGCTACATTTGGTCTTTATTAGCCTAATTTCCTAACTTAAATTTTCCATTATGCACCAGTAATATCATTCATTCTAGCTTATATTGTGAATCTGGAAAACAGACAGAAGAATTGCTTTACAAACAAGGAAGAGAGTTTGATCTGTTTGCTGGGATGCGCACTTCAGAAACCCCAATTATCAACTCCCAGGGTAATAACTGAGTTTAAATTAAAAATACTTAAATGTTTAACAGGTGAGATCAAAAGGTTAAAATTACAGCTACTAAAAATGATTAGGGCACAAAGTCTGTGAAGTAGAGTCACTTATACTGGAGTATTTGAAAACCTATATATTTATGTGTGTACACACACACAGGGTGTGCATGTGTGCATGCACGCATGTGAATTCATACGTATTTATATTATTTTGGCTAAGATGCTTTTCAACACCTGCTGTCAACAGTAGAAGCAAGGACACAATGTAATCATTGATCAAGAAAATATTGCAGTTAGACAAGTTGTTCTTTTCTGGAAGACAAAAGGTCAGTATCAGTCTTGCTCAAATAAAAGCAGAGATAGTTAACTGTGAATAACTTGTGAAAATTGAACTGTTTATAGTAAATACATTGATCTGTGAGTCTCAGAAGATTTCTGTGACTTCTTGTTTAACAAGTCAACTCTCAAGCTACAGTCCCACATACCTTTGTCCCCCAAGCGTTCATCCTCCCTCCTCTGCCACCATGCCTCTCTGCCGACACAAGGATTTGGTGGCTGCAGAGCACAGTGGATCAGGAAACTGATCGAGCTGAAAACTGATTTAGCAAAAAAGGAATGAGGCTCTGTGAATGCTGGTAAGGCAGGACTTCTTTTGGTGGCTGCAACCACTTATATCACTTTAAAGTATTAGCTGAGCAACTGACTGACTTTTAATACACCTATTACACAGGATGAGGGGGGAAGCTGGGAAGGGTGGGGGGTTGTTGGGTTTTTTTAACCTATGTAAGTAGGTGTTCCAGTGTTTTTTTAAGTTCACCTTAAGTACCTGATCCTAGGAGTCCTTAATCTGTTGAACAACCGTTCCCGTTTTAATGGCATGCTTCATACGAGTACAATTTAGTCACACAACCCAAGTTCTGTAGAGCTGCCAGACATGAAAAGGAGTCTGACTGGCAATGAATGTTGAACTGCTGAGTCCCTATAAAAATAGAAAATCACATTATTTTCTGACTACTGTTACCCACAAAACTCACAGGGAACTAGAAGAGTAAGAAATAACGTGATACTAGCTGTCTATATAGTGGTAGAAACCTGTATTTACACAAAAATGCTACTCAAGTGCTTTTGACGTGAAGCTCCGAGTATGCATACACATGCATTAACTATTCAAACCACACTACTCTTCCACGAAACGTGATGCATTTTCATGCCCATGTCATAGCCCCATAGACCCTTTGGCCGTATGTTGAGAAACTAGCTGAGAAACTTTGAAATACAAATTGTAGTCCCTTCAAAAAGAGGGAAAACCTGTACAAGTGAGGTGCCTGTGCAAGTGAATCATCTCCTATTTATGGTATATCATATATTCTTCAAAAATGCAAAACTGGTCATGGAACATTCACCTATAATCAACTACGTACACGTCCAGAGATAAACACTGAAGGTGTAGATTTTGTGTCGTTCCTATGGACCTCTAGCCCCCACAGCAGTACAGGTTGCTATCAATTGACTGGCCACTGCTGCCCAAGCTGCCCACCGACGGGCAGCACACAAGGGCAACCACCAGAACCTGCTACTGTTCAGCAGCTCTGTAACTCTTCATCGAGCTTTCTCATGGAAAGCCCACTCCATCTCAGGGCTGTGGTTACTCTCTCTTCCCAGCATTTACAGTACAATCGCAATGCACACAAGCCTTTTTCAGCTTTCTACAAGACAGACAAGAGTATCTCAAAGGCTCTGATTTCTCCTTCAGCAGCAACAAAAGAGTTAGACTGTGTAAGAACAGTTACATAGACTCAAGCTTTCAAATGATAAGCTGGATTTCTCACACCAACAATCAGCTGCGGGTACTGAGATCCAAAACTGGGTAGGAAAAACCAAACATCTTTTCTAGTATGAGATTGACCAACTGACTATGGAAATATTCTGGCTGTTTTAATCAAACAGCCTTCACCAAAAGTCCTCAATGGAATACCTAAAACTGATGTCAACTAACATACTGGCTGAAAACATAACCCATGTATTTCTATGCATTTTACCTCTCTGTGTCTGTAGAAATCTACAGAATGAAATAACTAAAAACAAAAAAAACCAGGCAAATAAAAGATGGAGCATGCACAAAACCAGAACATGCTTCTAAAGAAGAGCTGAAGTACAAGATCTCTCAAAATCTTCTTGTTGAAAAGTATTCCACCAGCTTGTTAAACTATCATTGGTTCAGGTGATTTTTTTCTTCTTCCCCCTCCAAAAGAAAATTTTGGAGAAAGAGGAATATAGCAAAACACACATGGGCAACACAGCAAGAAGAGTAGATGAATGAAAGTTTAACTGTTTTGCTTTTATGCAAAGAAAACATCAGACCACAGCACAGGGAGAAGCAAAGGCTGAGACCCTTGAATTCCTGTGATAAATCTAAAGCTTGTACATTAAAGCTCCCCTTTGTTGAAAACGCTGTTAGACACAACAAAACAGAAATGTTAGGTAAGTGCAAGCTCTGCCTCTGACCTTTCACTCTGTAACCGTCAGGCTTCATTAATTTTCACAAGGCCTGACAGCTCTAGCGTTAATACTCACACTTGCGGATCGAGCCACACAGCAGGTTCAGACTGCTACCTTCTCCTCTGAAACTCATGCATTAGGATTTCTTCCATGCTGGCAATGGAAAACCAAGTCTAAGAAACATTAAACACAAAAAACTACGTTACAATAATGCCAAGGTTGAGTCATAAACCCATGAAAGCAAGGAAGCATTGACTCTTGCCTCAGCACCTATAACTCAGCTATGTAGTGCCAAGGTACTGCAGCAAACACAGTCCTCTCCAAACAACCACAGATACAGGTGCTACTTAACCTATATGGGCACTTAGGAGAAGTCTGATACTGCAGAATCAGTGGTACCTAATACCAAGTGCATCCACTTGTTCTCTCTCCCATAGGTAAATAATGTGAATTTCACACAACACTGGGCCGCAACATTGCCAAGTGCAGTATGAACTGCATACAGCAGAACCTAGTTAACTTGGGGTCTGATTTAATGATGCTTTGACATTGGTAACAATTCCTTGCTTTTATGTATTTATGTCTCAACCATAACATTATTCTAATGTAACTGTTTGTGATTAATATCCTTCTCCTCTCTGGTAAAAGAAAAAAATGTAGCATAACATAAGCGACATCTTTCGTTTCACTTCAGCATTCCACGTCTTCCTTAGCATTACTCTGACAAGACATGTGTTGGGTTTTGATCTCCAAATTGTTTTGAATTTCACTGGGCTACTGTTATTGAAACATTTTTTCTCAAAACATGGAAAGCTTCACTGAAGTTTTATCAATTAATACGTGACATTTATTTGTTTTGAAACAGACAGAATGTGAAGTTTTTGTTTAGTCTAACCTCAAAATCAAAAAAGCCTCCAGATTTTGCAGCTCACAGCACTGCCAACTTTAGGTGTAAAATATCCTCCAAATTGACTTTAAAATTATGAAATTTGAAACAGAAGGAGCACAGATTTCTCTACTTGCTAGTCCCTGGAAAGGCCTTCTTTTCAGGCTTGTAATTATGTAACCTAAAAGATGAAGCTTTCAAGAAAAAAAAAAAATCACCCAACTTAAAATCAAAAAACCTGACAGCTATGAAGTTTCCCTTTAAATTTAGCAAATTCTGAAAACAACACCCTCTTTGGAAATCACAATAGCCTTATTTTTCCTTTCCATTTTTAAAAATGCTTCTTGCAGAAATGGTAGTTCCTGCTACTCTTCTCTTTCCCGTAGCAAAGTAATACATAAAGGACTACCACAACTGCTTTGGTGCTATGTGCTCACTTTCAAAGAGATCCTTTAAGTGAAATAGCGTTCCTTTGGGAAAATATATAAGGTTTTCAGGTAAGAACATCTTCTATCTGGCAGAGCTGAAGGGTGTTCCTCTGAACAGAATTACCGCGTAATTACACTTATAATGAGATTTCCATCTAAGCCCCTGTAGTTCAAGGTCTATAGTGCATGTAGACTGCAGATACATAGAAATACGTTATATTTTGTCCAACAGAATTTTACATTTTCTCTTGCAATCAAGATCTTAATGTACTAGGGCTGACAAGTTTTAGACCGACTTCAGCTTGGTGTGGTTTCGAATGGCTCAGATCTTGAACTCTGAATACTAAGGCTGAGAAGGGGAACATAAACTCTGCCTTCCCAGTGTCAGTGGCGCTAAGTAGAAATGTTCTCCTTGAACTTGATTAAGACTAAATGGAAAAGGAACATTTTTGGTTACCATTACATTAGGCTAAAATATAGAAATGAACCCTAATACTATCTAAATCTAATAAGAAAAAGGCATCTCTATTTCAAAATTTTCAAAGCATTCCCTATAAATGCATCACAGATCAATTTACATGGTACTTTTGCCAATAAGCAAAACGAAATCACAGGTTCCAATTGGCTTAACTCATATTGGAAAGTGCGAAAGCAAATGCTAGAAAATGCAATTACTGCAAACAAACTCCATTTTCTCCACTCAGGAGGGATTTTCAGGGAACATTTTATTGCCCTCAAATAATATTTCTAAAGGCATCAATACACAATTCTATTTTCTTTTTGGAGTCCCCCCACACTATATAACCTAATTCTCTATAAAGAAACTCACCAGATTTTGAAATAATATATTGGTTGTTGATATTACCTTGTGCACGCACATACTGTATCAATTTAAATTATTTTTCTCCATGAATCTCAAGAATATAAAAACCAACAGTCACTGTCTGACACAAACAGACCTGGACCTACTTCCCATAACATACCCTTTGTCTCTGTAATTTACAATTCCAATTAAGTCTTTTTTTCCTAAAATAAATGAATAAAAGCCATCAAAAAGGAGGTCATCTTGAGAAACAATTATACAGAAAGTAATTAAGCTAATCATAATTATCACAGACAATGTCTTGATATTTTCATGTACATATATTTTCACACTGCAAAAGGCCAGCAAACGCTAAGGACAAGATTTTCCAGATGAAGTAAAATCTTTATTTAAAAGAGAAACAAGTCTGGATATCAATTCTTCACTACTTACTGAAGCAAAACTTACTGAAAGAAATTAGAATTATGAATATGGGACGCAGATCTAGATTCTGCCCCAAATTTTTCTGCCTTATTGACAGGGACCTTTATGTGAGCAGCAAACTTCCTTTTCTGTCCACAGGATTGAAAAACACATCTCTGTCAGGATACTTCCAATATCTACCTACCTATCTTCAGATAAACAAGTAAGTAAATCAATCAGGAAATAGATAGAAACACAAAAAATTTCTCCTGTTTCTCTCCTCTCTGAGCTTGCTCCCATTGTTTGCTTTCTCACTTTTAAATGCAAGGTTTTGAGGCTTACACTGCACAAAGCAGTAGGCAGACACCTCCCTCTATCTCACAGCCTGGTAAAGCCTAGTCAATATTTCTGAAAAAATCCCTCCAAATGCCTCCTTTTTCCTGTATCCCAGGAAGATGATCAGAGTGCTTCTTATGAGAAGGAAAATCTCAACTATATAAACAAGAAACTTGTGATAACTATTTTAATCTTCTTACTAAAAATACAGCATATTTTACTTAACTTCTCAATTTCCATACATGGAACTGAAATCCTTCTTTTCAAAAACTGTAATTTTTAAGTACATTATTGGTAAACTACAAAACATACTGGGGCTCAGACTTAACTGACTACCAGTACTAATGTAATGTGGATAAATTCCCATAATGATAAGGGAAAAAATAATAAGCAAGGACAGCTAGAATAATCACAAGGAAAATAAAGTGAAAGGGAAAAGAAGAAACAAGATAAAATATTTTTTTAAATATCCCAAAGGTTTTAAAAGCATAGACTACTGTCTAAAAGCAGGACATCAGCTTTTTAATAACTCTGAGAATGTAACATTTGCCAGTGTGCTAAAGCAATTAGCTGCTTTTGAAATGTTACCCTGTAGTCATGTTTTGTGCTTTTACTTGTAAACACTTAAGTATAAGCAGCAAGTTTGATATTCAAAGGTGTTTTTAAACGTATTTTCACATGGCAATGCTGATGTTTGTTGGGAATTGTTTATTCCTTTTCTAAGTCAGAAGAGGAGAAATCTAAAACCTGAAACTCCATTTCTAGAAGCAGCCCAATATCCGTTTGACAGGACTATGTACTGTATTTCAGAACTCACTCCACAGTTCTTCCCCGAAATCTTTAAAGAGGAAGTACACAGAGAACGCAAACAGAAATTACAGTCAACTAAAACTATTCAGACAGGTCTTTATGAACCTCCAGTATTATTTTCTGAATCCCATGTTTAAATTTATTATTCTAAATAAACCTAAACATTCCATTTTAGTCTTTCAAGATGAACTCGGATACCAGGAATCTCCTGAGCCCTGTAAGGAAATTCCTTTTAATAACGCAGCCCACAGAGAGGTTTCTTAGCTACTACAGAAGACAACCAAATCTCTCCAGCTGTATCATGTTATTACAAGGAACCGAATTCCTCTTACACAGTTGTGGTTTTTTTTTCCTAGCCATCTAGAATTGCCTGGGCAGAATGGCACATAGCCTCACATACCTTCCTTCTAAGTTTAAGCATATATAGTAACGCCAAACACGGGGATGGGGGAGAGGGAAATTTTAAGCCTGGTAAAGGTCTAGAGCGATAACTATGGAAATTGGTACCAGTGATTTCTGAGTTCCAAATCTCACTTTCTTGCCACTTCCTCTCTTCTCCTGGCTTTGCAGAATTTCAATTACCAAATTATTTATCTTACAGCATCCCAGGACCTCATGACGGACAGTTCAGACTGAAGTTTTTTAAAAATCCAAGGTGCCGGTTCTTTGAATTTCAGTGGGCAAGCCTATGTGTTTAAACACCTACTAATTGTCCTTCCAAAGAAGGAAGGACAGACAAAACAGATGAATGAAAAAGAGTATATTTAATCTAAACTCCATTCTGCAATACAAAGAGTTTGAGTGCTTTATTTGTGACGGAATTCAGGTGAAACTCATCTTTCCCATCCTTGTTACTACGAGTACATAGGCCCTTTGCTGCAGCTGTCTCTGCTCCTTTATAAGGATAGTATTAAGCACCTAACCTACTAAGGTATTGAAATGTTAAATGGATAGGTGAGATTTATGGTACTTGTACCTGTGCATTTGAATTTACAGTAATATTTTCACAAGGTGCTGCAAAATCTGTATGATGCAGCATCTGTAGTTTCCTTTTGTGTACAGAAGTACACTGAGGATTCTAGTACATGAATAAACATTTCTCTGTAATTAAACGCTATCATTAACTGTTGGGGCATGCAGCATTTGCAACTTTTCATCTCGTGTGCTTTCTGCAGAGTAGGGTCTCTCTTGACTTACCCATTTTAGCTATCATTTCTAGACTTAAAAAAAGAAAAAAAGGATGAAAAAACTGCCATAAAAAGGCATGATATGCAGACCTTCAGTTTTACTGAATAAAGCAACAACTATAGTTAATCAGACCTGGTCATTAAGACAATGCACTAGGAGAACGGCTATTTCAGTCACTTACACTCAGGTAACAGTTTATGTCTTATTTATACTCCTTTCTGCTAAGGTTTTGCCCTTTCACCTCAAAGGCAAGCATCATTGTTTTTACAGCTGGCTTCACGGAAGCATTTGTTTATGAATGGCTATATTGCTTCCACTATAACCACACACACATCCTCTCTAGTAACTCACTCAAATGCCGGGACCCATTTTAACACAGATAGCCAGAGCTGTCAGTCACCACGTCAGCGGCTCTTCCTTCCCTCTGTCCGCAGGGGCAGCCCAGGTGACTGCCGCAGCAGGGCATCCCCTCAGCCGTCCTTGCTCAGGCAATCCCTCCCCACCTTCCACACTCCAGCTAATGGCACAGGATTATGATTTACAACCAGGAGACTGCAAAGGGCGAATGGCTTTCCCTACAGTCTGGGAGTCTGGGAATTACTTCACATGGGGTTTTACGAGGGGACGTTAGTTCGGGACCTTTACTCTCAGGACCACGAGTATGGCTACAGCTACATTATTTTATTCCCAGCGACCACCGAAGCTTGCAGCAGGGACAGAGGAGAGCAGAAGGAATGAACTCCTTCCCCACAATGCTCAGAAGACATCTGCTGCACAAAAATGCAGGAAACTTCATGGTTGCCTTGCAGCTTTTCTGCTTATCTCTCAGTAGTGAAGTCAAATGCCAAATGCTGCTCAGGGAGTGGGGAGCCTTAAGAGTAGTGTACGGGGGAGAGCAGCTCAGGTAAAAGTAAGGAAGTGCTTATCACTTGCAGCTCTGTTTTAAACTAACAGTCTCCATGCTGGGTGGTTACACCAAAAAATTTTAATGGCAGCATTCAGGAAAAAAGGAGCTATTGCACTCTGCCCAGCCTGTAATATTAAAGATTCTGATTGATTAGAAAAGATGTATATAATTCTGAGGTCTTTACGGTCCACTTATCAACAGTTACAGGAAATTGAAAGTACAGAGTGTTCCTGAGCTCCCCTTTCTTAATTTCATGAACTTGGGAAGAAATGAAGCTCCGGAAAAAGCACGTGAATCTCCCTCACTTTATACCCCTGTGCTCTCATTTGTCTCCCTCGTCTTTGTAGCTTCCGTAGCCTCCATATTCCCTCCCGCCCTCCCCCCCTCCTCCAGTTTGATGTTATTTTGTTCTCTTCTGTGTTGGCTTTGCATCTTCTTGCCTCTGCCCTTACGTTGCTGTCCCCTGTCGTGCTGCTTTGTTCCTTCTCTACTAAATGTACCATCAATAGTAAGTGAGGGTTTGGTAACCGTCACCTCACAGCTGGGGTGCAGGATGGGAAGAGAGAGACCAGAACAGCTCGGTGAAGTGAGGCACTGAAGTGACCTGAGACCCGACATGATCAAGCCCTGAGAAACTCCGTTCCCAAAGCTGTGAAAGGGCCCGCACGTGAGCCAAATGCTGGGACCAGCCCGGTGCCACGGGATGTGGCAGCAAAGGAGGTCCTCCCAGCCTCGCACCAGGGTCACCAAGAGAAGATGCTGCCTGTGGGTCTTGTAACCACCCTACGGAGCAAGGACTGCTATTCACTGTCATGCTCAGGATGACAAAGCAGGACAAAAAATGCAAATTCCTTTAGCTCTGGGAGAAGGGGTTCTCTTTTTCTCCCCACCAGTGGTACCAGAACGTCCATGAATGTAATACCCATCCTCTGAAATCAATATACTCCCTAAAGAGAGTCAATAAAGATTTCAAGCTCTTCTAACAGGCGCAACGGGGGTGGATGGGAGAGGTAGAGTTGCACAGGTCTTTCTTTCACAGCCCTTTTGTGCCAAGACACATCGTTCCCAATACCTAAAATGCATGCAGAATTTCTTCGAGCTCAAATACTCAGCTTCAGCCCACTGCAACAAGAGGGTTAATTAACAAGCTATGCAGGCTGGTTATAGCCAGCAAGAAGCAACAACCTATTTTTCTTTAACAAAAAAAGAAGTCAGTAATTCTTGGAACATTTATTAACCCCCTAGTATAGGCAATTACTGTAAGATAAAGGTCTGCCAGTCTTGCATTAACATAAAGTGCTGCATGTTGCTTTTCTACAGCATAGTAATGTCCACAACAGTGTGAATAAATGCTAACATTTGAGTTTTAAGCTTGATTCAACACACCACCCCCAACCCCCCCCCCAGTCTAACATTTTTAGCAGATCTTCACTCTCAGTGGCTGGCTGTGAAAAAAAAATATCATTTTATACAAGCTAAAAAAAATGCAGGATGGCATTTCTCTGAGATACTGTTCTGTAGCTCAGTTTAAGGTAATCTCATGCATTTCTTAACACGCAGAACTGAAAAGAGGAAGAACGGTGGGAAGCACAAAACCCAGAAGATCATTCCTGCTGTCTGCTAGGTTGTCTAGTTGTATACAACATTTAAAAAAAGAAACAAAAACACACCACCCAACAGTGGTGATAAAAAAAAAAAAAAAAAAAAGCTTTGTAATAGACAGGACACTGCCAACCAGCTTTAAATTGAATTACACAGCCTGCTAATCTTTATGATGAAATAAAATTTTCTTTGAACACTACACATTATACTAAAATCTGCACTGCTTTCTCACCCCAGCCCCAACCTCTCCCTGCTCAAAGCAACTCCTCCACCCCGAAACCATTGTTCTTTCTAAGCAGGAATGTGATGCTCTACTAACAGAAAGACTTTTTATTTTAATTAGGCATTGTTAATACGGTGTACGTGATGTGAAAATTTAGGAGAGAGGCACTTTTGCACTTTGTGTTTTTGATGCAAGATTTAATTTGTAAGTGACAAAATAAATTGATGGTGTACAAAGAATACATACTTTGACTGCTCTCCATTGAAATCATTCTCATGTTATTGTTATGATACACAGCTGCAGCAGCAATGCTGGAGGAAGAATCTGATGACAATATCTATAAAACTTTCTATTTGGGTGGCATTACTTATTTCATGTCTGGTCAATACAACAACCATAAATCTTTGTTCTGTTTTAAAGTGGATTTGCGGGAAAGAGGGAATTGAAAGGAAGAATTATTTTGGTTATTTTATAAATTTGCTTTGGTTATGGTTTGTTATTTGAAACCTGATCACCTCCCCCTTTTAAGACAACAGCAGTCCAGGGAAGCAGATCCAAGAAATGACTGAGCAATTATTGTGATTGAAAGTCCTGTCCAAGAATTGTGCAATACTTTCCAGTGCTTGCTGGCTCCTTTCTTTCATTGAAAACTACCAAATGAATACGTTAGGTTTAAACATATAAAGAGCCACTCAGTCCAGAACATTATTCTCTTTGAAAGCACATTTCACATGAGCCAAGTGTTGTAATGGCTGTCAAGTAACACCTTAATATTTGGTTTGACTGAACATAGCAGGTAGTACACAACTTGTGTAGAAAATTTTACACTGTATCTCTAGTAAATTAGTGACTACAGTTTAGAAAAAACCTCAGAGTTCCTCTGTATGCCATCAACAGAGAGTAAAAACAGTTTCTTGTGAAATTTCTTTATGAAAAGTTGGCAGGGATAACGAGCAAAACAAGAAACAACTGATCAGCTATGACTAAACTTACGCTGCTCCTCATGCACAAATTCCACTTTAGTCAGTGGAAATTTTACTACCTTGACACTCATTTCTATACAAATTTCTTCTATTTTACCTTTTAAGTTAAACTTCTAGGGTTCTCTTTTCCACAAAGCATCTAGTGTCTGACTCAGAGCAGAGGATAAATATGAAGAAGCAGCTATAATAACCATAGCACAAAAGCAGGATTTTGCACCTTTTTTTTCCCCACTTTTGTTTTCACATTTCACTGTAGATTGCTACACCAGGAAACCATTATTCAGCTTATACCAAAAATCCACATGGCTGTTATTTTCCCACTATTTTAAAAGTACAATAAAATGTAACATTCAAATTATTTTTGTATTCCTGAGAAGAAAAAAACATTAAAATTAGTATTAATAGATATAAAAAAGGTGTATGCAAATAAAAGCTGAGCAGTGATGATTCATTTAGTCAAGCCATATGGGAATTTAAAACTAAGTACAAATAAGAATTTAAGTTAAAGTTAGAACAAAAGCAAAGGAAATATTCTTAAGTAGCAATACTGTAATGAAATCTAAATAAACTTGGAAGAAGCCTTTAAAAACTTCACCATAAAGACAGAGTGAGATGCATAACCCAGAGAACTAAATAAGTAAAAAAAGCCACCAAACAAAAAAAAAACTTGAAGATTCTAGATTTTATCTTATAAATCTGGGTTGTTGGGGTTTTTTTAAAATGAAATTGCATCAACATGTTCTAAACTCGTAATATTCAGCCTCTATTAGCAACTTGAATTAATAAGCAAGTAGACACAATAAAACTGTCTGTGCGGGCTTGCCAGTGCACCTTCAGGTCTCCATTATTCTCCAGTTCTGACCATCTTTGAAATAGGCAGGCAATATGGTTGGGATCCTGCAAATCATATGAAACTCCTAACCATATCAGAGGGATAGCAGAATGCCAACACCAACAGAAGAGTCAACTGTCTTCAGCAGCCAGCTCAACCTCTTATTAAAATAAGTGTATCCCATTCCAGTGTCTGAAGACTAAAGAAGCTCCTCACCAGAGCCACTCGCAGAAGACATAGCTGTTTTCAAAATTAGACTAATAGATTTTCCAGGGAGTTGCTTCCCTCTCTCCCAGAACAGCTGTGCAAAACTCATACATACTTACAGGATTAAAGCTACCTCAGCATTTTCTTTCACTTGCAGTGAATGCAGTTTTTTTTCAAGTGCGAAGAGTTTTGTTCATCAAAATGGTATTTTATGTTTAGTCAATTATTCATTCTAGCTATAACAAGGAGAGCAATATAGGGTTCAAAATATGCTCCAGATGGTAAAACACAAATCAGAAATAAATCAATTTATAAAAATGGGAAGAGATTTGTTTTTATTGCCATAATTTTACTTTAAAATATTCATAAGCTTCCTTCTGGTTCTAAATTAGTTCAGAACACTTTGAGCTAATATCCCTCTGAATTTGGAGAAATTTAGAGCTTATTGGTTTGTTTTTATAAAAAACTGTCACGTCAGATGCTAAATAATTCACATCAGAAATATACTTCTACGGAGCAAAAGTTCTCAAGAACAAATACTTCGTCACAATGAAACTGTTTGCAGTGTACATTAGCAAAAGAACACACTCACATAAAACTCTAAATGAAATATGCCTGGAGATAAGATGAAGCCTAGATAAAATGAGGGAATAACTGAGCCAGACCAGAGAGACTGACAAAGGATACAAAAGGAATGTGACCCTGAATTTTTAAACAGTGATAAGAAAAGAGCTTGATCTTACTATTCCACTATTTTGTTACAGTTCACTTTTTTCAGATTAAATTATACTATCTTCAAGATCAAACACTATTTTGGCAGGTGTCTGGCTTACAGTTTTGAACATAATTTCAAGTTTCTACAGTACTAATGCAGAAATCTAAGTGTAGACTGGAACCACATGTCTGTCCATACCTCCGAGAGCACCACCACATTTCCAGTGCTCTTCCCATTTTGTCGTCTATTCCATCTAAAGCCAGCAATTCCAAGCTGAAGTTACTATTTTCAATAACTAAACATTCACACAATAATAAACTTTAAAAGAACTAACAATACGTTTCTGAGGACCACATCCACATATGCAGAGTGTAACCTCCACATTAAAACAGCATAATCATTCTTTTCTTTTCACTTTAAGTAACACGATGGAGGAACTACACCACAGGAAAAAGAGCTCAATTTTTATTTTAGCTTTATCAACAATGTTTACACTAAAGGCAAGAAAATATTACAAGTAAAGAAATATTTGTTCCAGTACAAACTCATACGTATTTGGCCACTAAACCATTCAAAGTTCCTTGAGTCATTATCCCGCAGAAATTAGAAGAGACACACATTCAAAACAAAAGCAAAGACATAACAGAAAAAACATTAACCAGCCAAGTTGCTAAATCCCAGAACAACTCAGAAAAAAACTAGCTAAATTCTACTCTCAGCTCCACAGACATTAACCAGCAGTAATTTCACCTACTGGATTTATTCGTATTTACCACTGCAGAATTTTACCTAGTTTGTCCAGTAATGTGCCTTATATTAGAAGTCCTGCATAGAAAAAAAAAACCCAAAACCAAAAATGAACACAGTAAGAGATAACTACTAGACAAAAAAGAACAAAACTGGCTATTTGAGAAAAATTACTCAACCAGATGCAAATTATTCACAGAAGTAAGGATATGCACAATCAGACCCATACTAATTGAGCACAATAAACATATCGTCACTCATTAAAGATCTATCTGCTTGAATTTATCTTTGCTTTCTTTTCAATTCTTATGAGTTATTCAATCAGTTCCCATCATGCAGAAAAGGAAATACTGCGCTATGAAGACAGAGCTATAATTAGATATTCCTGTATTTCATTTCCCATATATGACTGAATGAGAATGGATGGGAAAAATATGAACAGTGATAATAACAGTATGTTGAAACATTCAGTAATAAATATATTGGGCATAGAATAACGTCTCAATTCTTCCTCAGCATATAATGCTGTGTTTACTGCAAGGTCAGTTAAGTTACTGTAAGATATTTTTAATGAAAACAATTATAAATTTAAAATAACTGTGTTTAAAGCATTTAACAGTCACTAAGGTCAAGTGATTACAGCAGTTACAAGACCCAAGGGACATGTTCACACCAAAACAAAAGTGAATAAATTACCTCAGCCAGTGTACGTAGTCACTAAGTGACCACAGAGCTTATTCAATGCATGAGCCCAGATGACTTTCATGCAAAACCAATAATGAAAATTATCAGCCAAAGGGAAAAATGCATAAGAATTAGTAGAAGTTGCAGTAAGGGCTGAGAGCTAGAAAGAGCAGGAAAGAGGGTGTGGAAAGCATGTTCCATGATATGGCTGCAGAGATGAGGAAGAAGGATAAATGTTAATGAAATGGATGGACAAGATGCTGAACATTTTGCTCAGGTGAGATACCCAAAGAGTTGCAAAGGGATGCAAGACACACAAAACATGGAATTGCAGGGTTGACAGAAGTGCTTTCAGTCCTGTATAACTCCGGCATGTGTAACACCCAGTGAAATACAAGCGAGGCAGGGGTACAGAATAATCGTGTTTTAACTCTTCCCTTGGCTTTACTGCCAAGAAAATTATGGATAGCTATTGTTTTAGTTATCTCATTATATAAACCTAGTGGAGATGAGGTCCTGTTGTTTTACCACAGAGTAGGTAAAATAAGCTGTAGAATGAAGCCTAGCTTTGATCTCACTTCTCTCCCTCAAAGTATAAATGGTACAAATGTCTTGTCTTCATTACTGCTTTACAACACAATTGCCAGTGGAGAAAACCACGCACACAAAAGATATGAAAATCCCTTTCTACAAGGACAACGTTGTATTTGGTGGGATTTCTCAGCTCATTGCTTTGGAATAAAGTTCCTACCAACTACGATGAAAAAAGATGCCTCCCACTATATGGCAGAAGAAAAAGGAAGCCTGCTTGCTCCTGCCTGCCACTGGTATGCATTTTTTTAAACTATACAAGTCATCACTTCACAACCTTGAAGGTATTAATCTTCACAATATGCGTAGTAAATAGGACGCGATTACTCCCATTTTGCAGATAGGAGCCTGAAATAAAGCGGCAAAAGGGCACACCTGACTTCGTAGTGTTTTGATTCCAGATGACGAGAGCACTGGAGCAAGTATTCACCAACACAACAAGATTCCACAGGGGAATCAATCTGCTGCCTCACCTTATGCCAGAAACCTCACAACTGGTATTGTCATATGTATGAAAATGCAAGCGGACTCTGTGCATGTAAAAAAAAACAAAACCAAAACAAAATACCAAACAAAAAACTCAAACAAAAAAACCCCCACCCAAACGGTGTGTTTTCTGTACCTGAAATACAAAAGCCTGTGACCAAAGCCAGTAGGTCTTCACACAGTCAAGCTTCCAGTTTCAATGACACTGACTGCCAAAGAATGCAAAACCTGCTTTCTCAGATAAATACTATACTGACTTCTACAAGAACTATATATATGCTAAGAAAGCCCCATGGTAAATTATTGAGGCTGGAATAAAACCTATTCAGAGGGTTAGAATTCTTCAGTTGCAAATGTTAAATGAAGGATCTATGGGATAAAATATCGTGAAACACCTGTTAAATACAAGGATTGTGAAGTGGCTGCCAATACTGTAAGATTCCCCACGAAAGGGTGAAAACACACTAGCAGCTTACTTGTTTTGGCTTTCAGCAGTACTGAGTGAGTGTTTTCAAGTGCCAAGCACTGGGCATGGGCTCTGACTGTATCAAAACAATACTTGTGAAATGACCCAAAGTCCAAAGAAGAGCTTTGGTAACCAGACATTGCTCTTAGCAGTGCATTCAGGGGAGACGCTGGAGGTCTACAGTCTCCAGAAAGCAATTCCTTTTCTGGAAGTGCCTGGCATCTGTAACAACTGAACCTCGTTGAACAGCAGTGCTGCCCAGCTTCTCCAGCAGGACTTAGGCTTGGTGGGACCCACACCACCCTCTCCCAGTGAAGCTGTGCAGCCTCCCACTGCCCTTGCCTTGCTTGCTCCTCCCTCCTTCACAACACTAACATTTGCAGGTTATCACAAAGAACACTCAAAAGTTGAGGAAGATGATCCTACTGTGTCTCTTCCCTCAACCTATGTACATATCCACCTACTTCTCCTACCACTTCTTACTTCCCAGTCCTGCAATTACATTCCTAGAAAAAGGATAGTTTTGAGCCCATAAAATCTAATGCCTCCTTCTAGAAATAAGAATGATAAAACTAAATTACAGTAATATAGCAGTATCTGGAAGCCCCCATCCCACATGCACAGCAATAAAGAGAAGGAAAAACATTCTTTAAAATTGGGCTATGGGAATCAGAGAAGGTCAGAAGGAAGATGAAAAGAATAGTATGGAGAAAATATAAAGAAGGATGAAAAGACGGAGAATGTGGAAGCTCCTCTATTTAAAAAATCCTTTTGTAAATCCAAATGTTCTTTACTTATCTCTTGAAGGGTCAGCCAAGGAACTCCAATGGAATAAAATGATACTATTAAAGGCATGTAGAGATGTGGCCACCATACAGCAGGCAAGAGAGAGTGCAAGGATGGAGGTAAAGCATGATGACAAAGCTACACTTTCAAAAGTTTTTACATAATGCTGTAAATTCATTCTAACATTTCTTCAAGTCAGCTGCTCGAGTCACCTTCACCTCTGACTGTTTCTAATGCAAGTGGTGACATGGCAGTACACAGCCAGCCTACCAGTGGCATTTGTAACAGAAGCATCCTGCACAAGTTCCCTCCTTCATTTTGGTCTTCTGCCAGTGCAATTTAATTCCCTCATCTGTAGCAACACACTATCAAGGTGCTGCTATCAACTACAGCAGAATATGAAAGGCATTCTACCGAAGAGGCACTGAGTGCCTGCCTGCATTCAAATTTAAAACACCAGTACTCTAACACAAAGGGGGATCATGTGAATGCCACCCCCAAAAAATTCTCCTCCTCCAAACAGTATTATTGATTTTGCTCTCCTATATGGTGGGAAGTAGGACTTTCATCATTTCCAAATATGTTGTAACTTTCAGCACTGATTTCAGTTAAGGTAAACCCAAAATACAGCAAGCAATAGTTTTGGCTGCAGACTTAAAACCCCACCAGTGTCAACTAACAGGACACTGTATGCGTTCATATGAGGTGCCACCACCCCCTCAAGCGCACACAGAAGGCTATGTAGTCCTTGCTGTGGAATGACAGAACCTCTTCCCCCAAGATAATGCAGGAATACAGCAAAGTCTCTAAATTTGCCTTAATTAACAGAATCAAACTGAAGCTAGAAACAGCACATCACATGAGGACAAGTGAAGCAAGGGTAGGGGGGGATTTTCAAGTGCTCTAATTCAATTAGGAGGCAGTGACTGACACTTGGACAGGAGAGGTTAATTGGGGTCACCAAAACGCAGTAATTCCTTACCTAACCAGTCATTAAACTTCTTAACCTCTGAGGGCAGCCCCAGTTCGGTGAAATCGCCCGTGTGGAGAAGGATGTCCCCATAAGGCATCTGGATGCCATCTGTTCTGGAGTGTGTGTCTGAGACGCAGACAAATCGCGTGTGGCCCGCTGGTTTTGGAGTGTCATATGGGATAGGGTCGACCCTAAAGCAGACACATAAAGATCTCGTAACGGTTACAAGGTTAAAGCCCTCACATCTATTATTTCAGATATCAACACAGCTCTATTTCTACATAAGCGTGCATGCACACACATACACATCCATTTACACACACCATGCTGAAAGAAATGACTCTGTAATGCACCACCAAAAATCCAGAAGGGACCACAGTGCTTCTTAAATACTTACCTGGTAAGGAAGGAAGATTAGAAAATACACAAGATATGGCCAGTTTCTGATAGCAAAGTTAATTTAAACATTGGAAAAAATGGATTTGAGAGACACTGAATTCAGATATGTTTTTTCCATCATCTGCCTTATACACAAACAAGTGCACAGGCCATTAAATAACAGGTCTCGCAGGTGGGCCAGCAACAGGCTCTCACTTGAGCTGAGCAGCTCAGCATTTGATTTTGTTCAAGGGCACAGGCACTCCTACAGATTCCAGCAGGAATATTTGTTTACACACAATCAGGTACATTCAGGAGTGCTTTGATGAAGCTGGAAATTGCAGAACTGAGTCTAATGCCAGCTTCTTACCCTCAGACAAAATCCTGAACTCATCTTCCTAAAAATCTATAAAGTCAGGAACTGATGTGGTAGAGCACTAAGCAACCATAGATAAAACTTTTATTTCTATAGCCAATGATGTTAAAACTTTAGTTCAGTTGGTTATTTGCAAGCTACATTTGTTTATTTGATCTTATCAGCTATATATGACCCAGCATAGAAGTTTGGTTTTGAGGTGCTTCGGTTTTTGTTTTTTTAAATTAAAGCAGAACAGAGAAAAATAATAGAGAAGAGCTTTATGAATACTTAGTGGTTAGAAGTTCTAATTTGTAACAGAATAACTTAAAATACAAAAGGCAACCCATTGCCTACTTTGCAATAGCAATTATTTCCCTGCAGTTACCATAATTTGATTTTGCTCAATTTAACTCAATGTTTGAACAGCACAGCATCTTGATTAACACCACAGAAAACCCCATCTCAACTCCACAAAACTTCAACCCATTCCACTGATCTGCCACTTTGAACATGGTTAGAGCTTAGCTTCAGCTAGAAATTTTGAGGTATGTAGGAGTTATGTCAGAATAATAGTCCATTTAGGTCTCAAATCACCAGAGCAGTGAAAGCAAGCTCTTAGTATTTTAAAGCACCCAAAATAATGCTGTTCTAAGACTTATTGGGACAAACTGGCATTACAGACATTCAAAAATTGGTGCCTAAAAGTAAAAAGAAAATTAAACAGGTTTTATTAGTTTTGCTCTCCACACTGACAAGAAAAACAAGTAACTAGCACACATCATTGTGAATGTTTTTTGTAAATCCCCATAGTTGTAATGAGATGTATGATCAGTAATAGAACATAAAGCACAAATCCTAAGAAAATATAGAATTTTGAAGTATTCTGTTATTTATTGAACTGTATTTACTATCTTTAGTACTTACGAACTGTGTGAAAACTTCCACCAGTGTCTTTAACTTCAGCTCCCTTCATAGGTGGGAAAGACCAAAAGCATCCTCCACGGAGCAATTCAGCTCATTGGGGAGTTTATAGTGGTTCAAGAAATCAAACTACATATGGATATGTGGTCTCTGATGGAAAAATGTCCATGTGAATGCACTTACTAACAAGATTTTACTGAGTCTTTTAGATTTGGTAGAATGTTTGCCAACAGCTAAAATTTTAGCATAGGGGGCAGTGGTGGAAGAGATATTATTTGTTAGACTGCATTTTCCTAGGTACCATAATTAAGTATTTCCAATCAAACTGTATTTACCATAAACATACCACATTTGGTTGCCATGGTCCACTGAATTTATGTGCAATAGACAAGCTTTACAAGATCATGTTTACTTTAATTAGGTCTTTATTTTAAAAACAGATTTTACTGCAGGCTGGACAAGATGGAAGGGGGCAGTTTGGTAGATAATTTTTTTTTTTGTTTTGGTATTGCACCTCCTGTTCCACCCAAAGCACCAGATACGATTAGTTGAGCCATACAACTGGTTACCACTACAGAAACCCACTGCAAAAATTTGAACTCTGACAATCAATGGATTCTTCTTCTCTGCAAGGCTCGGAAATTAATAAGGTAACTGTTACAGAGGAAAAATTCATTTACCCATTAAATCACGCTGGCAAGCTGGGCAGAACTGTAATTATAGGCCATAGTGCTTTTGTATTTGGTGTCTTTCTCCCAATTACTGAAGGTAAGCCGAAACTTTTTTAATAATATATCACACACAGTAAACATGGGGGTCTCTGAATCAACATTTCCACACTTCTGTTTACTCCAGACAATACAAAAAATGAACACCAGCTTTCACCAGTACCCCATACCTTGGTTCAGATCATCTCTGCTTGAGCTATGACCAGCACGGCCTGCCTCTGGAGAGTCCAATTTTGTTTGTACGCAGCAGCTATACTTTTGCTATTCTCTGCAGTTTGTTTCCAAACAAACCCTGTTTTGCTTTAGGCAATCCCTATTTGACTATGACACCAAAATCTGGTTTAGGATTTTTCTATTCATGCAATGACTCACAGAAAATTCTATAATCAAAATCCATTAAGTTCCTGACCCTTCTTTCTCCTCTTTACAAACACTACAATGTTGCCAAGTAACCTTTTTTCTATATCTTAGCTTAATTTCTTCTCTTATTCAGTTGTGCTTGCCTACTAAGTATTTGAAAGTGAGATACTGAAGGTTATTGTGTTCAGCCCATCAATTTATCTTACTCAAAATAGTCTTCAATAGAAACTTAATAAAAGTGGTGTTATTGCCAGTCCTAAAGGCCCAAGTTTGCTTTTCATCCACAGCTACAGTATGGCAAAGAGTAATGCCAGATTTTTCTTTTTCACTACATCATGAGAGGATTGGCCTCTGAATTTGTGAGATCCGCTACCACAGTAGGCAAGGCATTAACCTTCCACAGCTTTTGGCGACACACTGCTCGCTAGCAGGCTTCCACCCAGGCTGTGAACGTCATCCCTTCTGCTCACCTCACGACCCAACATTGGGGATTATAGACGGGCATTTCTAAAAGCTCTGTAATAGTTATGCATCTGACCCTTACTGCAATTCAGCAGGAGATAAAATAGTTATTTCAGCTCTGCCCACCACCAGCTCTGCTGAATCAGAGCACATACCTAAGAAATCCAACGTACTCTTTACCATTTCCTCCAAACACCGTGCATCCAGCTAACTTTGACACTCTCCGTCACCACCAACACTTTATTTTTTCAGTCTTCTTGAGCTGGCAGACTAAAACACTTTACAGATTATTTGTTCACTGCATTTGGAAAAGCATGCTCACGGAAAGATGCAGTAAATGTTATTCCAGAAAAATTTAAATGGTCATACATTAGGATTAATACAGCAATCAGGAAATGGAAAACAACCTAACAAAATAGCCCAGTATCAAAACGAATGAGGATTTTTTTTGCCTTAGGTTAGTAAATGATTTTGGGCATCTAACTTCCTTTACAGACAGCTGTTAATAGGTACTTATCCAGAAAATCAGGCACTTAGGCGTTTTTTCAAAAGTTTACGTAAGACCCAGATTGAAATCCCGTACGGCAGTTGAGCAATGACTGCTTTCTAAGACCATGACAGTAATGTAAGATCTGTCACACTTAATGCATTTATGACGAGGGTTTAGGAATCAGAAGGGACAATGTAATCTTCATACACTTCTGTAAGGACCTTGTTTATCAGATAATTACTGCTTTACTAAACTGCCCTTACCACCAGTTGTTCTCATTTAGAGTAAGAGCCCCTTAGGTACAAACCTCAAATATACAGTTCCTCACACGTTGCTGCAGCTGAATCAAACAACAACATAAACCAGGCTCCGATTTGGCTTGCTCAGCTATCACTAATCAGTATTTTCCTCCAAAACCATGGTTACCATGGCACTTCCAAGACAGCGGGGCCGTGCAAGTAAGCAAGCAGAGCACAGCCCCTTGCCCTGCCGGCTGCGTGCATGGCAGCCCACGCGCGGTGTTGGCTGGGCTGCTGGCACCCGGTGCTGCTCCCAGGCACTGCACGGACTTGGAGTTGTACATGGTCCTCATCCATCAGACAGCAAATTCTGTCACGGCTTTACGTTTTAAAAGCTGAGATTAAATAGTTAACTTCTGCGTTGCTGATTGTTGTTTATCAAAGGGATTTTGAGAGTGAGGTAGGAGGGCTGAATTCAGAAACTCACAGAGGAGGAAAACACTAGGCTTTTCACATGCACAGAGGCAAAGGACTTGATTTAGTATGTCACACTATGGAACAGACACATTAGCTGTGTATTTCAGCCCAAGCTTATGCTAGTTATTCATAACGATGTCTTATAGATCAGCAGCATTAGAAAGTACCTCCAAGACAGAAAGGGCAGTGCGGCCCTCCAAGAGACATAGCTGCAGGCAGAACTACGCTGGGATCCTGTTTTTAAAGAAAATTTAGAAAGGACACAAGCACCATTTTTCTGAAAGAAATAAAGTTTTGATTCCAAAGGATAATTCTGCATGGGTGAGTTCAAATGCTGAAAATACAGGGACCTGGCTGGGTTAGCCAGTCCCTGGGAATGCCTGTGCTTAGAGAGCTGAATCCACAGCCTTTTCACTTCCCTGCTCTCTTGGGTTTTGAGATATGCAGACCCCCAAATCCCCTCTCAGAGAACAATTCCCAAGAAACCAATTCATCCATGAAAACTAAATAAAAATCTTAAACATTAAGCCAGGAAGAATTTCCAGTTCCTAAAGTGGAATAAATCACTCTGATGAATGCAGCACCTATGCTGGATAAAACATTTACAGATGCTGAAAATCACCCCCCCCCCCAAACCCTACAACTCAAACCGGCACTGTTGCTGCTTACAGTCCACTACTTTTTAAGCTGTTTCTCTCAGCTTTGCTACAGGTGAACAAGTCAGCGGTCAGCGCAGAAGACCACTTAATTTTACTCCTTCCCAGGCTCACCAGATGCATGAATAGCCCCTTGACATATGGGCCCATGTCCTTCTCAAACTTCGTGACGTTGTAGGCTGTCTTTTAATCTCTTAATAGTTTCTCCACTGGGTTTTATCTGTGACTGAGTTTGTGGGTTTTTTTTTTATGACATCTAAATTAGTATTCATGATAGATCCATTTAAGCACAGACTTCAAGTCTGTGTACCACATAAAAATCTCTATGTGTTGTTGCACTTACTCTACTGTTTTGGGACTCCATTGGAGACACACTATCTAGTAACTATTCTATATTAAAAGCATATATATATTACCAGCTTTTAAAAAACCACCTACTCATACTTGCTATGAATAGTCAGTTTTATTTATTTGCAGTTTAGATTCCTCTTGCAAAACCTTCATACTCTTCCTGCTACTCCTATTTTCAAAATTTGTAAACCAAATACTTTTTCAAAGAGCCAGTTAGCTTGGTATATTTATTTTAGGATTAAAATACAAACATTTTCTGCAAAAACACTTTAAAAAGCTTGTTTCTAAGTGCTCTTAGTTCCCCCTCCTCAGCTAAGGCAACAAAAGATAATTTGTTGAAACTGGAAAACAAAAGCAATATATTTTCTACAACTTCATCTTTTTCTTTCTTTGAATTCATACCTCTACCTCTACAAATGCTCCCTCTGGCACGGGAAGTTCAGGAGAAGAGAATAATGGGAATTTCTGTGAAAACTCCTTGCTACAGTACTTAAAGTATTTGTTACTGTAGCCAAATCTCACAACTTTGTTATATTTTGATATCTTATTTCTCTCAGAGCCAGTCACAAGTCCTGGAACTGGGTTATCACGTGAGACCTGTGGCTTCATTATTTTTGTCGAAACATATCAATAGATCTCTCAGTTGAAGAAAAATGCATGACATGCATCCGTATGCCCTGCAGATGTTCAAGAAATTGAATGAAAATAAAAGATGTGTAGTTGTTCTTATTTTTAAAAAAAATCCCAGGACTATTAGGCCAACTTCATAATTTTAGAGCCAGTTTTTCATGTCACAGACCAGAAGAACTATATCGAAATCAAACTGTAAATGTGTCTACATTTTGAAACAAAAATTTAACATATGAATTTAAAATCTTCAACTCATAAAGTTAATGTAAGTCTTAATATATAGTGTCATTTAGTTTAGTTGATCAGGCTGATATGAACATGGACACGTTACTGAAGACTTCACACACTATCAGATTAAAAACCAAAACTGTAGCATCAAGTAAGTGTGGAGCAGACACAGTGCCCCTGTTGCCCATTAGAACTTAAAATCTTTTGAGCTGCTTCACTCTCCCAAAGCTACAAGGGAGCAAGCTTTCCGTGCCTGTGTTGCTCTGCAACTGCATCTCCCACAGCTGCTCTGTATGCAGTTCCCCAAATTTGTAAGGCATCTTGGAAGATGTGTTGCATTTTCTTTTTTCCTCTACTGAAGTACTCTTATTTCTTACAATTATCACCATGACAGCACCCATCTCAACACCCAACATTTCAACTCAACATGCCCCAGCTGCAGGGTGCTGGCAGCCAGAGCCACAGCAGCGACGTGCTGCCCACCTGCAGCACCCAACGGCCAGCCAGGCAGCGCAAGCGCATCCCCTCGCCCACCACAATGAAACACCAGTGAAAGGGCCACCGCTGGGCACACACCAGAGCTAACAGCGCACCATGAAGACCAAGGCTCTTGGATGACAACAATCCAGAAAAAGGCATATTACACTAAGGGAGGGTATAGGACTGTTGGGATGGTGACTGAGACCTTGTTTTTTTTCCAAGGACTCAACAGGCCCCAGGGGTTTTATCCAGCCCTCTCTCTCCTTCACCACAGGCTCAGCCACCCATGCTCAGATCGATGTGGCCCTGGCATGCACAGCTGTGCCTCCCCAGCCGCTCCGACCAGCTGGCTTTGCTCCCTGAACTGGCTCAGCTCACTGAGTCGAACAGGCCCTGGCATCTTTATCACCTTCAGTCATCTCACCATGGTTGCTCTTGAACACAGGGTAGATGCTGGTTTCCTATGGACAGCTGTAGAACCCAGTCCTAAATGAGACTCTACAGGAAGATGGCCCAGTAATAGAAACTTATAAAAAGGAAAACAAAGTACATGCCTGGAAAAGGGGGAGGCAGTGAAGGAGAATACCACACCCAGCTGTCAATAACCATTGTCATTTTCTTGCTAAAGAAACCATAGTACCCATGAGTAAAGCCAGACACCACAGGTTACCAGGGCTTTCCTCAGCCAACAGGGTAGCAAACAAACTGGAGAAAGAAACAGGCGGGGTGGTGGGACTGGAAGGAAACCCAGCAGGGCGAACGCTCCGGTAACAGCATGCTGGAGATGGTTGCTTCAGCCTAACGCCTGCTGCCAGGGAGGAGAGGCAAAAGCCAGCACACCAGGTAAGAAAATGACTGCAGGTGAGCGACCTCCATGGGGTCACCTTGACTCCTCTGCCTCCCCTTCCAGAAGCTCCTTTCCCACACCCGCCTCGTATTAGAGAGCTCACTGGTGGTCCCTCCAGGGCTAGTGTAGGTGACATGGAAGCTCAGTACGTCTCTCACTCCTGGCTGTCCTGCAGGAGATGGACCTCCAGCCCCACTGTGCTAACACTCCCATGTAAGGAGCTGTGGGCCCGAAAATTCACCCTAGTCAGTCAAGAATTACTATCACTCCATAACTTGAATATAAAAATTCCAAACAAAACAGGCCTTTTATAAATATTTTCGAAGCTGTAGTTAGTGACTATTTTATAAAATGGTTTGGTAAAAGATTAATTCTCAGTATTTATAACTGATCTCCTGATTTTGAAAGTGAAACTACAAAAACTTTGATTAAGGGGACAGGCAGGTTATCTGATCATGTTGTACCCTCCACTGAAAGGTGGGCTGTCTGCAAATTCTTACAGCATAAATTCAGCACATCATATAAATATCCAGACATCTCCAGCCAGAAAAATATATATGTGCACAAACACAGAGCTGACTTTGCGATAACAACACATGCTGAATGACACAAAGCCAAATACTAATTTCCTCTCAATAAACACAATGAATGTCAAAATATAGCATTGCTTTAGTTGGCCGCTGTCAGCCATTAATTGTTTAAATCATACATATTAGTGCTTTTGTTAACTTGACTCCATCTTCCAGTATGGTTAAACACCAAGAAAACATCTGGTTTCTTCTCTGACTAAAAATAAAGGGATGCAAATACCTTTCAACACTTTTTCACTGGTAAATCTTATTTATACAAGCACATGTATCTAAGAACATACTGCCCCAAATTAGCTAGAAAGCCACACCTCTTCTGGAAACCTCCACGTACATGTGTCACCCATCAAAACCTTAAAGAGAGTTCTGGAAACTGTAAAACAGAGGTCTGATATTTATTTCAGAAATTGCATTAATTGTGTCTCAGTGCAATGTGGAAAAAAAAAATTACATTTACAAACCCACAGGAGGATTCAATGCACCACTCAGCAGCTTACTGCTAACGTTTCCAGCAATTATAGCTGCAGGGAAATGATGGATCTTTTTATTACAGGTTTTGGAGCTGTTTTACTTCCAGTGAGATTTATGAGATTAAACAGAAAAGACCTATATTATCCACTGTCATCATTTGGGCAAACTTAAGAAAACCCTCCTATATAAGGAATTTATAATAATACATCTTCTCAGCCCAACATAAACCTCAACTAATTAAGAGTCCAAACTTTGTTAATCCCAGATTCTGGTCAGTAATAAAACTAGAAATAGGTAAAATCCAGATTTTTCTATGGTGTTCTTTGGGGGCAAATAGTCGCCTGGTCTTTCTTCTGAAGTACCTAACCTCCTTTGATATTAATGGGAATTCAGAAACTGAATTGCTTGAGCACTTTTGAAAATCCTATTAATCATCCCTTTGCAAAGGAAATTTCTTTTTAGTCGATGAAATACCTTCTAAAATTTGGGTATAAGGGCTTTCCAAAGGTTAGAAGCAAAACAGAATGGAAAACAGTATCAACACCAGTATCAGCACCACTCTAAGGTCCAGGCAAAAGTTTCTCCTTTAAATAAAATAGTAAATTGCCATTTTTATGCTGGTATGGTTTCAATTAAAAGTCATTAAGAAGCACTTTTCCCACATTCTTTTGTTGTTATCGTTGGGGGGACTGCTATAAATTACGCCTTCTCCCCACCCCAAAAGATCTCATTTGCTGCACCTACTAGGAAGGTATGTCAATAAGCTCTCTACACCAAAGGCACATTTTTATTTCCCTACTATATGCTCTACAAACACCAACTCATTAGATATACCCAAAGTATAATCTGGCATCCCAAACCCCAAAGAGAAGAGAAATTGGGTCCAATTTTAATTTAAGGAAAATGAGATTTGAAAAAAATCACATTCTTCTATCTTAGCAAGAGTGAGACTAAATTAATGCGTGGTATCCCTCCAATTATTCCAATTGCATGAGTCATAACATGGGGCAGACTTATTTCTAGGGTGCAAGCGACAAAGAAGGCTTTAGCCCTTGCTTCAATAGTAAAACAGTTTTTCAAATTGTAATGCAAAAAGACCCCAAAAAACAAATAGAAGCAGATCTCCAGAGGAGATTAAATTTAACTGGTTTCACTCTAACCTGACACATCAAAAATGCCATCTTTCTCAGAAAGTAGGATGATTTTGGTCAGATGTAGAAAACTAATAAGAGGACTTACAATCACCAGGTTCTGCCAAAAAAAAAAAAAAATTGTATAAGAGAAATTACTGCAGTATATACTCAATTTCTTATGCCCATCTGTATTAAGAATGAAGTCTAGAGTGTCCTAAAAAGTACAGAATTCATAAGCATAACTCAGTATTCTTTTTCTTGGAGGTGATAAATTCAGCAGTAGACAATAGCTCTTATGTAATAAAGCAACTGGACAACTGGACTTGAAGGCATACAAAATTTTGAGAGGAACTGATTATATTGCAGAATTTGCTATGAAATCTAAAATCTATCTTCATGTTTCAGAAACAAATACTCGGTGTTTAGACACCCACAGGATTGAGCCTATGATGTTTGCTGAGAAACACCTGAGGTTGGTTCTGATTTTTTTTTTCCCCCTCAATATATATTTGGTCTAAAGTGTAGTAACTACTCGAAATTTCACTGACTTGCATCTCAGGAAATACAAGTGTTCTTCTTTAATCCACCAGTTAACTGTACAGTGCAAGTAAGAAACTCTGCACTTAGCCTTATCAATCATTTTACTTTCTGACCTGACGGTATCACTCTCTCCAGGGATGAGATGCGATCCAACCTCCATACAAGCAAAGTGTTAGCCCTCCCCTAAACAGAGTGCTAATTATGAGTGTCTCTGCTGCTCTGCCTTATGATTTGACTTCCAAAGGGGTGATGGAACCAAGTCCAAAAAACCTGTTCAAAGGAAGGACAATTCATGCTGGGCAAGTGCCACCAGTTCCCACTTTTAAGTTACGAAGGGCATAGAGTGCCATCAACATGCCTACGAAATTGTCACTGATGTTAGTAGGAGATCAGTGAACAGACAGAGTGGAACATATAACGCAAATCAGAAGAAATTTCCTAGTATTCATGCAGCATGAGATACTATTTTAAGGAAGTAAATTGGCAGGCACTGTATGTTATCTACAAAATCCATTTGTGGATCTGAACCAGTACAGAAATCTGTCTCCATTAGGATGTATATTCCCTACTGCATCTAAGGTCTAACAAACTTTTTGAAGATATGAGTAACAAAATGCTTCCCATTGAAATCCGAGCATCTACCACTATTATCCTACTAAATAAAACTCTTCATAATAGCTATGCTGTCTTAAAAGGCCTTTTGCCACTCAGTCTCACGTACGTGAATTATTTCAGCCCTTGTCAGAGGTTTCAGCCTCTAGCTCCTCTTAAGGTTTAAGAAGCTTTCTGCTGGAAAGATGATAAAATATAGACAGCAATTTAGCTGTCCTTCTAAAGTTAAGTCCTTGTGTCTAATAGGAGTAAAGAGAGGAGATTATTAGCTAGCTTCTACCAACACCAAAATACAGGTTCCTATTCAGCATCCAGGTAACCGAAAAGCTCAGCACATTAAAATGGTTGACTGAAATTATGTAAGCTTTCATGTTACATAGTCACGCAGCTGGCCTAGTATTTCTATACTCCTAGTAATACTCCGTTGCCACAAATTTTGACACCAGTCATCTTCAGCTCACCTTGAATTCTAGATTTAGACTGGTGAGAGATCTGAATCAGTCTCAGGATGGGTAGAAAATTATGTATTTACTTTTTATAATTTTCTTTGAAGTAGGGGAAAAAAAAATACCAGAACCAAGTTCTGCTCTTAGATATGCTCTCAACCCTTCACAGTAACTTTGCTGGAGACACAGAAACATAAACAACTTTGGGCATCTACTGGAGAGAATTTTGCACTTTTATCTTTCTATCCTTTATCTTTCTAGTACAATTGTCTTCATTACAGCTAACATCATCTCCCCGACATACATGTCTAACATGAAACCCAGTCACAGACAGAACTGGATTCAATCAACAAAATGCTGCAATTCCTTGGTGACTGAATTGGAGAGGGCTGTAGTGTGCTGTACCATAGATACTGAAAGCAGGTTCTTTTATTTGTAAAAGATTGTGCCAAATACATTCCCAGCTAAAAAGATTATACCAGATAGCTTTCTCCCTCTTTTCTCTCTCTCCAGTATTAAACAACTTATGACAAGGAAACCGCAGGTCAAATAGTATACATTCCACAATATTTCAAGATACAAACATTAGTTTGAGGGAGAAAAAGCTTGGTAGATAAAGCTACAGCGAAGGGAGAAATAAAATCTCATGTCTGCAGTAGCAGAACACTGCACGAACGTAGCTTCAGCTGGAGATATTCCTTAGAAATGCACAATTCATTCTGACTTACTTTCTTCCCCCCCTTTATTTTCTTTTTCAAATCTCACTCGTTATTTGGTGTTGTCATACACTTTCTCCTGAGCAATGAGTACTTACATGCTAGAGGCTGCTGAACTCAGCACCAATGCCTTCTTACAGAAAATTTAAAAAAAATCTTATGAATAAAAACCAGCACTGAATGTTTTTGTTGCACCATCACTATAACTTGTCTCTGGCATTTATTTGACACACATCATGTTTAGACATTATTATGAGCAGCACTGCTGCATATACGATCAGGAGGTTTTATCAATAATGCAGTTAATAGGCAGAGGGTTTGTGGGCAACCACAGTGTTATAGGTTATCTAAGAACATTTTTAGTTTGCTTCTAGTTCTATCATAAAAATTAATGACTTACAAGTCCTCAGTGGGAGTATCTGGGACATTCATATTTGAATCAGAATTGTTACCGACTTCTGCAGTTAGCAATTATTCTTACTGTGTTAAACCATTTACTTCCAAATATGTATCCCCCAAAATCAAATAAATCCAAAAATGAATTATAGTCAAGATAGAAATCTACCTCAGGGATACTTTTAGAAAACTCAATTTAAAAATGCATTTACTTTCGCTTCTATGACAGTAACAAAGGCAGAGGAAGAGAGGGAAGAACAACAGAATCATTTTGATTTCAGTATTATCTACAAGTCAATTCCAAAGCCGAATAAGCTGAAACCCCTCAATACACAGTTTCTACATGTGAATAGTAGTAAGGTATTATCACATATGACTCGGAGGTTGTCGCTAATTGTACAAACCTACTAAGTAATCAATTAATATGCAACAAAACACAAGACCTTGAAAGCTTTGAAAACTAGCTGCTTTCCAAATCCGTATGTTGCGCACTATCAAAATTTTAGTTCACGTGGCAGATGTAGAAATGTACTGCAGAAAGTGAATTCTATGCCAAGTACAAAAAGCAAATGTTTTCTAGCTTTGAAATTTAGAAGAAGAATATCACCCTGAAAAGCTCCAGGAAGGAGGTAAACAAGCGGCACCACATAACATTTTACGATACAAAATGAGACGTGGGCAATGTAATTTCATTTACGTGATTCAGTTACAAGCCATGCAAATGCAATCTCACCGATTACACTTCAAAATGAAAGAGGGAATTTCATTACTTCAACCAATGCATTAGACACGTAAAAATTATGAAACATCCTATCTGCAGCAGAACAAATAGAAACCATCATTTCGCATCTAGATGGGAATAACCAAGATGGGTTAAATTCATCCTATTGTGGTGGGTGCTGGTAAGGCATAAACTGAATAATGCAACATTTAAGCTCACGCAGTCAGTGGTACGCAAGGTCTCATGCACAGAGATTAATTCCACCACACTTGTCATTAATAAGCTAAAGACAGAGAAATCATACCTCAGATCCCCCAAACCATGAGTTAAAAAACCCAAACAACAACAAAACTAACAAAAGAACATCTAACAACTTTTTTTTACGCAAAAGAATATTTTTCATTGTTTTTATTTATCTTCTGGTTTCTTCAAGCTTGAGAATATGAGGAGGTTACTCAAAGTAAGACAGGCTGCGTGAATTAAAAGTACCATAGCTTTTCCTATATGACTCCCCAGGGAGTCTATTTATTAGGCACAGGCCTGTTTTCTGATTTAGCTTAAACACTTCTCCTATGAGTGTCCACACCAAGAGGAATTTCAGAGTACCAGCTGCAGACCAGCCTTTTCTGGAGGAACTATCTGAATCAGTTTCCCTTTATATATACACACACAGTCTTGGTTTTCATCTTCATACCACTCTTAGTACTTGAAGGAGAAGAAACTTAAATGTTTTTAATCTGTATTCTGGTAATAAAAACTTAAGGAAAGCTTCAGATACTTGAAAATTCACAGTAAAACTAACAAACTGGCAAAACCAAAATCCATAAATGTATGGAATATCAGGGTGCACTCATTGTCAGCTACACTAACTTCAGTAGGTTGTTGGGGTTTTCTTTTGTTTTGTTTTTAAACAATCAAAACCATTTTTGCTTTGACTAAGAATATGTGGAAAATTGCACCCACCTACCCATCCACAGTAATTTTTCTCAACGTGCACATGAAATGCCAGTTCTTTTCCCTTTTTTTCATTATGGTGCCAGGAGAGATACCTTCCAGGGACAGACTACGACAGAATTCCACAACAGCTCTGCAAGTCTATGGGGAATTGCAAATTCAAAAAAAAGAAGAGTTTCTATGAGTTTTCAGAAAAAAATCATTACTAAACATTCTGTAAAAGATAGTAACTAAAACTTTCCAGCATCTTTAACAGGCTTGTAACTCTTAGGGTATTTTCTAAGTAAGGAAACAGGCTAATTTCACTAAGTTGCTCAAGGAGACAAAAAAAAAAAAGAAAAGAAAAAAACAAAACAGCCCACAACTTTTAAAACCTGGGAACAGCTGTCTTAGCCATTTCTTCCTTTACATCTGGACCCATTTGTTTTTCAGTTTTCTTTACATTTCTGCATTCTGGCATTGCCACTGAAATTTCCAGTTGGACAGCACGAAGGGCTTGTGCTTGTGCTTATTGAAGTCAATAAAGTCAGAGTTCACAGTGACCGTAATGGTACAGGAATGCGAGCTAAGTGAAACTATTTTGTTCACATCAATATTTTAACAGTCATCTTTATTAAACAAAATTAGCAGTTAAGATTCTTAGTTCTTTGACTAAAGTGACTAATTTCCTGCAACCTTTCTCCTCCTTCCTCCCTCCAAACTTTTTGGCAATCAAGAACAGACTTACAGACTGTTTCATAACAAATACTGCCCTTAAGGGCAAAACTGGCAAGATACTTCAGTCTGTTCCAGAAATCCCGTCTGCAATTGATTATTCCATCTAGTTCTACTCTACTGGTTTACTTTGGCCTATAAAATCCTGAGCTCCTTCATCTTCTGCTGACTGTGAAGACTTGAGACTAACTATACCCCTAAAGGGCAAACCGGCTCTTTTCTGGACTGGAGAGGCTCTGGTCAATCTGCCTTCTGGAAAACTGATTGCTCTAAACTTTTCCTCAAGAACAGCTTTGTCTGCAGGCTGCTGTAGAAACCAAATGGTAACACACTCAGAGGCTTTCCAATAGCAACTACTTTTGCATAAGAAACCACCTCTAGCACTTGCTTTTTTTCCATTGGTATTACCTATAGTAACAAGAATCATGTCTGTTTCTCTCCCTGACAAGTAACGTGTTAGGTTTTTTAAAATAATGATCATCTTTAACTGATGAAGAGAATATCATGCAGTTTCAAAGAGCTATGCTCATCCCACCCACACAAATGACATTTTCTTGTCTGAAACATCACAACCTCGCCAAAGACCATTTCTCACCAAAGAAATACCTTGCTGTTACTATGATTTGATACCTGTATACCCTTTATAGTGTGTCACCATGATAGCAACAAATACAACTTAGTTTAACAAGCACAGGTGTATATTTTTTGTAAAGCAGCTAATTAAAGAGGCTGACAACCACTTCCATATAGATCAATGACATTCACTGTGTCACGATACCCTTCCTTATAAGCCACTCTCCCTCTGTGCAGACACACACCAAACATGATCCAGTAAGTCACTCTGCCCTTGACCTTTGCTAAATAACCATGCCCAGAGAATAGGCCGAATTACAGACTTGCCACTGAGCTATTTCGCAGTACGAGGCGACCTGCCAGGTGTGCGTACCATCAGGCCCAAGACCTCAGTAAGCAGGGGTATGCCTAGCTGCGCTCAGTTCAGACAAGCCAACTACCCAAAGGGAATCTAACCTCACAGGAATTTAACAAGGTCTCTGACTCGTGGCGTGTGCCACTCACTTTTCAGTTCCCAGCCTGATGGCAAAAATGCAATTCCAATCCAAGCATGATGGGTACATGCTTATATGTGGAGGGACAACTGCAGTATGGTACAAAGGGAATTCAGCCCTGGGACATTAAGTATGGCCTGCCACCAGTTTAACAAGATGTCAGAGCTGCATAGAGGACTATACAATGTTCAGCCACTTTTATATTGTAAGTGCAGGGAACTGCTGCTGACTGCATAAACTATGCTGTGATTTTTCACAGCACAAAGCAAAGCAGAGGAAACTTAACCATGAAGACCTGTTGCCTCCTGATGGCTCCCAGCCTGTGAGTCCCTCTCTCATGAGGGTCCCACCAAGTTCTGACTCATGGGAGATAACAGCTCCTACCAGAAAGCCTATCAAGATTATTGCCTTCACCATCCATCCTATTCACAGATCTGGTAAGGGCTGCTATTTGCAGGTTAACAGTGTAAAATACAGAAGCACAGACTTGGCCCTTCTTAAAAGTCACAATGTAGAAGGTGAGTCATGAGCTGTTTCATGGGCACTTGTCAGGAAAAAGGGATAAAAGGCCTTCTTCAACTCCCACTAACCCAGAACCTATACTGGGAGCCTACAGTCAGGTGGCTGGTCACATCCTCCCAACCACTCCTCGTTTGCAGGCATGTTTTCAGTCAAACCTTTTCCCAATCCCACTCACAGTGCAGCTGCACTAACAGCTGTCTTGAGCCAGTACTACAAGTCAAGACTTCAGGCATCGCAGCCTAGAAAGGAGTATTCACAGGACAGCTGAGCAGACCTAGACGTAGATCTACACCTAGCCGTTCTCCTGTGTCCACCTTGCCACTTCTCGTGGCGTGACTGCTGACTTGGACTAGCCCTGGAAGTTATGTGGCCCCTCCACAAGCCGATTCAGCTCACCAGATGGGCAGATGAGTATGAGCACAAGTGAAGCAACAGGAGCACGGGGGCACGGCAGGAACAAAGGCAGTGGGCTATGCCTTTCGGCAGAAGCTACATGTTGGATCAACATAGCAATTTTCCTAAATGTTAAGTGGGTTTCTTTCCTCCTATTAAAACAAAAATAACAAACTCCTTTGTCTGAGAGTTTTCTCTATTTCCAGACACAGTTTGATCTTGCATCCTATGTTCGACTTCTAGATGACTCCTTTTGTTAGAGACAGTATTAGGCTTGGATGGGAAACAGACTTCCTAAACAGACAAATTAAAAGCAAACAAACAAAATAAATGAAGAAAGAAAAAAAAAGCAAAGCAATTAACTTTAATATATTGAAATAACAAGAGCCCTGACTGGAGTTCCTTTATTGTGCTAAGGGGCTGTATTTCACAACTTTCTTCACACCTTGCTTTCCCAGCATCTCAGTCCTAACAATCTATGTTTTTTTGCTACTCCTTTTTTTTTTTTTTATATCTGCCTTGAACAAAATATTATCCTTACATGGTCTCATGCATTTATTTGAGCTTTAAAAGCAGCAAGTGACCATGCTGTATATAAAAAAGAGTTATGCTCTGCTCAGTTTTACAGACTTTGTTTTTTTCTTTTTTGTTTTCCCACAACCACTTCGTTTTTTCCTGAGGGACACGCTGACATGAATGCCACATTAACTGCCAACTCTATGAGAACATCATATCAATCACCCATTACATCTAAGAATCAGACCTCTGAAGTCCAATGGCCAGACGCTGTTTCATGCCCTTCCAGTAACCCTGCGGCATGGCTATCACTGCCACTTCTTATCTTATCACCGTTTCAGACATTGTCCGCTATGGTCAGACAAAGAGCCAGACCTAAACAATGATGTTAAATGAAGACTTCCTTCTCAACGCAGTCTTGAACTTCTAATGAAGCTGATCACTCCTTAGTGAGATAACAAACCATGTCAGGGTTTTACAGGCTTTAAAACTGAAGTCAAGAGAATGTCAAAAGGAAGCAAGCTTCCAGAGAATAGTAAAGCTATTACTGCATGTAAACATTCTCTCTGGGAAACAGGAAAACATCAACTATATGTATATGTACATACATACACACACATAGAAACAAATATACGCCATGTGGGTTTTTTGATTCCTTCATTTTTTAATCACAGAAAAAAAAAGATCAGTCAAATTCTCCTCTGTTACACCTGGTGAGCAGAAAAAAAAAAAAAAAAAAAAAAAAAACACACCAAAAACCAAACCATAAAGGAGGCCTTTTCGCTCATTAGATTTTAAAAGGCTCATGAAGTGGCTGGGAGTTTTCCAGAGTAAAGAACTCAATGTTTTTTAATTTCATTAAAATTCAGACAACTCTGCACTAGAAAGTGATGTCAGTTAGAGAAAATTATTTTTGCAATGTTTTTATAACAGTAAAAGATCTGATATATATGAAACAAAAAACCTAAACCCAGGAAGGAGCAAGACTTTTGCTCTGGCTGCTTGCTGTCAAGAGTATAAGCTTTTTTACCAGCATAATCTATGTCCTCATTAGGTGGATCTGTTAACATGATTAACATTAGAACTATACTAGCAAACTTCACTAAAATAGATTTGGCCTATGTTCAGACTAACTGCCCTTTCTTCCAGGGGAGCCACAGGTAGGAGCTCTAAATGCGGATTAAGGGTTTTCAAGGAGAGAACATCCTGTCCAAGGCTCCACGTGGCACAGACCATCCTTCATTCATCCCATCCCGTTAGCGCAGATTTCAGTGGGACCATGCTGACTGCCCACAGCTTCCCAGATGCCTCAGTACTGGGAAAGGTCCAGAAACACTATCCTACAGTTCACAGTGGGGTGGTACTTTTCAATCCTCGCACCAACCGGTGCCTTGCATCGTCACTCACTGTGGCAACACCAGCAGGACACTTGGCAGCTCAGCACTCTCCATGCTTTAAAGCACTACTCTGGCCCTGCAGAAAGTCAAATTCCCACTGATCTCCACAGGCACACTCAGGCCCTTCAGGATGTAGAAATTATCTCTGGTTTTTCTTGTAGCTTTGAACAACGGTGGGAAATTCTTTACGTCTTGTTTGGAAATTACACAAAAGTCTCATGTGGGTTCATTCTAGCTTTGCAATTCACCTACACACTGAACTCTAAACTATCCGACGCCACAAAACACATAAACCAACAACTTCATAGCTATGTCTCATAAAGTACTTCTGCAAATGAACTGCAAAGTCAGCCATACATCAAACGCAAGGCCATTACCAATCAGCGCAGGTATACAGTTTGATAACCTCGCCTTTCAGCAGCAGTGCTAGCCTCTGCAGCTCCCAGTCCCCTCTTGCTGTGGCTGGTTCCTGCTTCAGCAGCCTCCCCTGTTGTGCCAGTGCAACTGTCTGCAGGGACAGCTGGTGAACAGGACCAGAGAACTGAACGGGGCTACATGGAGTTTCTTTCCCTCTGACTCCAGGGGATTATTCTGAATTCCCAATTATGTTGCATGTACAACACAGACACATGTGGGAGAACAGAACAGTGGAGCAAAGCAGTGAGGGCTATTTAAGTTGGTGGTACCACCACCCCAAAAAAAACAGGGGGCAAAAAAGCCCTCATAAAACCATGGCTTCACGCACTCATTGTCACTATGAATTTAACAAGCAGTGGCTTAAACCAGCTCTCAAACCACAGTGGATGTTACAAGGGATGTTAGTTTCAGCAGCTTAAAGCAGCCCCAGGTTGCAGGTCTTTGTGAAACCACAGTGCAAATCAGTTTGCTGACCTGTTCAGGAGTTTAACATCACATCTGAAGGCAGAGGTGAACCTTGACTAGGCATGCAAGTGGATGCTTTCCTAGCTTGGCTTCATCAGTGATTAAGCCATATAAAAAAAGCCAGAAATACCACAAGGAAACAAATTAAAAAACAAAAATATTTTGCCCCTTTTCACAATATAGCTCAGTTTAGGAAAATATTGCACAGCATCTTACTGTTTCTGCAAGGGTAATGAAGACTTAAACTCAAAAATCTTGATCCCACTGAAACTTGTGACAAAACTTCTGTGCACGGGGGTTGCACTTCACTATTTCAAAACACTTCCCCGGCAACAATTACAAACTGGCCTTTCAAATATATATGACAGGGTATGTAGCTCAGTGAAAGCCCAAGTTACTGAAGTTTTACCCTCTTATTATTTTCATAAACATTTAGGTCAAGTGCTGCAGAGCAGCATCACAGAAAGCTCCTTCAAGATTCACTCCAAGAGTCAGGAGCAGCCACCTTCTTACTAAGTGCAGGGAGCAGAAGAAAAGAAAGCAAGTAAAGCTGTCAATACAGGGAGCTAGATGCTATTCCTCTGCAAAAACATAAGCACTGTAGCACCTTAAAAGTCCTTTTCAGACATTGTGTCACTACTAACAGCTAATATAACAGGAAACTTTAAGTCAAATAGTATATTAGCCAAAACAACACCAATAAATAGCAAAGTTGCCAGGCTTAGCATAAAAATGAAAAACACTAATGAAACATAGTGGAGTTTGTTCATACCATGTGCAGTCTAGAATCATGCATTATGTAACAGTGCAACCGTTAACAGCAGGCTCACAGAAGATAATTTACACTTGTTTTTATGGACATGAGGAACTGATCTTTGAAGTTGTCCCTAATGAGATTCTGCTTGGCCCTAACAGCACCCTGAGAGAACGTGCTGGTTTTCTCCCCTGCATCCGGTGCATATTTATAATGCAGAATCCAGACCTATTTAAATTGCACATGTGGACTGGTGCCCCCCCCCCCCCCCCCCATGCCACTGCAAAGTCAGATTCTCACAGTTGGGGAAATACCTACTAAAATGTCTCAATTTACCTTCAAGTCTTTTTGTAATTACCCATACCACCTTTACTAATTACCAAAAGATATACAGGGGTTAATGAATAAGGTTTCTTTTTCCTTTGTACAGTTGAACGCCTAACTTGATTAAGCTGCCAGGTCACTGGCAGCTGTATCGCACATTGCAGAAGACATGTCCAAAATACAGTCATAAGGCTCCTCAAAGAAAACAGAAGTGTAGCTGTGTAACGGATCAGACTTTATTTCAAAAACACAGGAAGCAGCATCAGTGAGACAAATAGAAAACATTTTTTGCTATGTGCTATGTAGTCATTGCTTTAATATTATACCCACCTGTTTTTAAAAGCCCTTTCAGTTATGAGATCTGCAGGAACCACTGAACCAACATCACTAAAATCTCAAGTTGTAACTAACGCAGTAGCCACAATGCCTCCTACAACTAGGATATACTGCGGTACAACTACTGCAAATTGGCAATGGGTGAAACACATAATGTTCATGGAGAACAGACCTCAACTCTGTCATGCTCCAACACACGAAGTCACATCTGTAGTCACATGTATAGTAACACAACCCTTCTACAGTACTGGACCAAAAATGACTGCAAGGTCAGGTAAACATTTAAAATTATTTGTTTAAATGCTGTCTAACGTAACTTTGGTACATCAGTACTCGGAGCACTGCTGCTATCAAAAGTGTCATTGCCCACTCTGAGCCAGGATACTGACCCATGTTTGGCAACAAATTAAATAAGGACAGCCTAGGTTTTACTCTCTTCCATACTTCTCCCAGATATAGCCACCTATATACCAGGGTTTTTGATTATCACTGTTTCAAGTCAAAGTATACCAATAAACTAGAGCTGATTTTCATTTAGAGTAATACACTGAAGTGCAAACTAAGGCGGTTCAGGAAACGTTTTCATGCACCATTCAACTGTTCCTTCTGCAGGGTAACAGCCTTCAGGAGGATGCTAAAATCCGGACACTGGGGATGGCAACTCTAGCAGCCATCCATCATAGCCAATACATAATATACTTAAGTTATACCATCAGCGAGCCAATATTTTAACTCTTAGTGCTCTGCCTTTTTCTGCTTGGAAAATAGAGGGGAAAAGCCATAAATTCTTTGAACATACTTGTCAGCACTGTTCATGCCCTACAAATGTACAGTATGTTGTTTAAGATTAGATGACTCAGGGGATAGATAGCAGGATACCCGATTTTTCATTTAGAACTCATTGTCTCATCTGACCCTAAACCAACAGAAATTCTACCCCCTGACAGCTGTTTAGCGCCTTAAAAAACCACAAAGGACTATGCTTTAGTTCCTATAAAGACGTCCATGTAACAAAGACCACCACGGCAACTGGTGTTCTCTGAAGAAGCTCTAGTCTGAATGGAGGCAGAGACTAATCTACCCTCCCGGTTCCACGTGAAGTCCCTACAGGTAAGAGAAGACAGTCGTTTGTGGGGAACTTATGAGGGAAGCTCTAACAGTAACTACAATAGCTCTGTGTGCATACATGGAGAAAGAGAATTTGTTCCCAGTGCACTTTCTGACACTGCTCACAAGCACACTAAGCCCAACAGAAGAAAAATTGTAAAGAACAAAAAAAGAAAAAAAAAAGCGTGCCTTTGAAGCTGCTAGGTTCTGGGCACAGCACTGAAAGGTTCAAATGACCTTGCCTCAGTATGTTAACGTACAACCTCTTGGTCAGCATTGCCAGATTCCCTTGTGAACAACTACAAGGCATAAGTCTGGAAGCTCAAAATCTAAAAAAGCTTTTGTTAGGAAAATAATAAAACACATACAAACCTGAAAGACAGGCTCCGATACTACTGCAGCAGCAATAATGTGCTATATATTACTGCTACGCTTCATGCTAGAGCAAGATTGCCTTTAAACACATATGCAGACAGTAAAACTGTAACAAATGAAATACAGCTGCAGGTGCAAGGTGTGCTAAGAATTATACATTAGGCCAACACCTTATCTCTGGTTATTTCTGGGTATTTGAGATAATTTATCCATTTCTCATCTTCCATTTATTCTGTATTAGTCACCTCCACTACATTCCCCCTGCATTTTATGGGACAAGCGTCTGGACCCTAAAGAAATTGCATTGCCTCTTTACAAATAGATATCCAGAAAGTTGCCACTTCTTGTACCAAATCTTCTATAGATCCCCATTTAATTTGAGCTAATTAATAAAAAAAAACTCTACCAACTTCCTGACTCTGTTTCAGTTTACACCTTTTAAGTCTGCACTGAATAAAATGATTCATAAAAGGTCTTTCTCATTATGTAGGATGATGTCTTAAAAACTAAGAGAAATACTGACTGAAAATAGTGACTCTTGCATATCACAGTATTAAATGATGGTATGAACAGACTATCAAGGAAGCCAGGTGATCCAAAGTTGATTTTCAACTTAAATATTCCTCTTGACAATCTAGATCTGAATGCAAGGGTTCTTTTCAGGAAAATATGCTCTGTATTAATGATATTCAAGACAAACGAGCCTGAAAACAAAACAAAACACAGACCATTCCTTGAAATCAATACCAGGATTTCCTTTCTCCTCTGGCTCAGAGAAAATGAAGGCTCTACTCTACTTACATGCATTTTAAAAACAACCTGTATTCCTGAAGGCATAAAATTTATGGTAATAGATAAGTAACAACAAACGATGAAAACTCCAAGAATTAGAGGTCTTCATTTTGTTACCAAGATGATGTATCAGGTTCTGAGAGGAACAGTATGCGTGATCCTTCCATTAACACAGCGGCACTCTCACAAAGCAGCAGTGCAAAGTAGCCGAGCAGAACACTGCCACAGGTCACTTGGGGGGGGAATCATGTACCACCCCTAGAGGATTGTCATCATCATTTTAATTATCATCATCATTTTAATTCTCAGAGGGTGTCTGAAACTCATATTACAATATTTGATCTGTGCAGCCTCGTTATACTGACATTTCTAGCTGAAAAACTCTTAAGAACTTTGTGCAAACAATTAAGATACCCTGCCAAAAAGATCTAAGAAGTTGCAATATGAGTCATAATCATCCCTCAGTAACCCACAGAGGGTGTCCTAAGTGGAAACTTTCAAGGTGTAGAATAATAATCATAGCACAACAAAATTTGTTCTTCTTCTAAGTGTGCCTTCCTTTCAAAGCTGCAAACATCACTGCCTAACAAAAGACGATGAAAAATCAAACTAATGTCAAGAGAGAGATAATCAAAATGAAAACAATTTATTCAAAAAACTTTCACGTAATTTCAAAGATTACACCTGAGTTGTACATAATTTTTTTATGTATAATTATGTATTTATTTAGTTTTAATTTATTCACTCCTTTCCACCAGAAGGAGAAGCAAATGCCTGGCTGACTTGAAATTTACAAAATAAACAAACCATAAAGATGAGATTTCCCTCTTCTTTAATATCTGTTAATTATCATAATCTAATCTTATAGGTACATTGTTAACAACCAGAGAAAAGAAGTCTCTGTAAGAATCACAGCTTAAAATGGAGGGAGCCACTTAATCTGGCGTCTCTAAGTGACTGGTCCTGTCCCACTGGAAGCAGTAAGTGTGTCACTAATCACTGCATTTAACAAGTATAGGACAAGGCTCCTATTTATTAAATATGCTGGACCACATGAAATTTTAATTCTGAACAATTATCTTCCCCAAAACTACTACTTCACCATTCACAAGGCAAGAAAACAACCCTTTGGTAATTCTCACTGCTGGCCAAAAGTGAATGTGCTTTAAGAAACAAAGAAGCCCAGAGTAATTAAAAAGTAATGACTTTTTTCTTTGTGCTCCCTGTATAAAAGGAGCATGAGGGAAGATATACTGGACTAGCACCTTTTCCTTCCCATAAACTGATACAATAGCTAAACATTTAGGAGTAATGTGCTGACCCTGATGCTCCCAGTCACTACACTCAATTCCTTATACCAGAGAAATTGTAAACGTGGTAAATAGCAAGTTTCCCGGCTTACAAATACATCAGATAAAGTCCCTCTATCATACTCCTTTCTCCTTCCCTCCCCCATTCTCCCTCCATCTGCTGCCCTCCTGGGAAAGGAGTGCTACACTTAATGGCTGTGTGCTTTTAAGTCTAATGTGCTGGATATAAGTTAATGCCCAGTACAGTAAGTGGGGACTCTGCTGCGAGGAAGCCTCCAGTACTGTTTTTTCCTCGTCAACATCCAGTGGAATCTCTGCAGCCCTAATGTCAAGCAGCATGCAAAGAAGAGAGGGTCTGGGAATATGAAACCTACAACCTGTGACAAAACCAAATCTTGCAAGACACCACACAGCACAGTCATTTAAAAAATCTTTTGGTAAAAGCAGGAGAGAGTCAGGATTTTCTTACCTGACTCTCCCCTCAACATAATGATTTAAATTTAGAAAATATGCCCATTTTAAAATAGGGCGTATAAAAATAGAGGCAAGCATTTCCCTGTCAGTGGAGAGTACACAGGTGAACTCTGTTGACAGCATTCTGATCTACAAGACAAGAGAAAGAAGTAACATGGGCTTGATCCACCAGAGGTATGAAGAGGATGACCATATTTGGGGATTACGGGTTGGCTGACCTGCTCTCTAGCCATCCTCTCTGTGCCTACCCTGAAAGCTTCAGCAGCAGGATGCAACACCAATGCTCATCCACCAGCATTTTGTTTCAGCCAACCTTCATGCAGCAGATCCTGCAGGATACATACAGCTATTATTCCAGGAGAAACCTCCAGGTTTATGGAGGTTAAGACCAAGCTTTATGGTCAACTCTTCAGGAGATAAATAAAATGACTGCAACTCCAGGTACCTAAAGTTTATTGTTTGGCATCCAGACTTGCGGTTTTCTGCTCTAACCACTTGGTACTGCTCCGGGCATGTTACCGGCTACTGTACATGTTACTGGGTACAAGACTATCACATGCTGTCTTTTTGTTTGAAAAAGGCATCAAAATAAAAATCACTAAATGAAGTCCAGCCACATTTACTACAGGATAGAATTGGTTTGACTTCAGTGTTTTAAACACATACATGTTTTGGCCACAGCTTCCTCATTTTATAATTAAAACCAGCCACACACAGTATCACAAAACTTGCCTTCTGCCACAGAAGACCTAAAAATGGCAATCTTAATGGCCCACATCAAAACTGCAGGTAAATGGGCAAGACCTGAATTTCCAAATCACACCAAACAAGCAGCTCTTTATATCTTCTGAAATACCTTCTATAAAATATATGCAGGTATATATGCAGACATGCTTATGTCCTTCCTCTATTTTGCACTGCTCTGCACGTACACATCACAGAAAAGACCCGAAAGCCAGTATCAGGCCTTCTGCAAGCAGAAACAATCACAATGAAGTCCATGAAACTACAACTACATGTGCAAAGTATGAATCAAACCACTGGAAACAAGAAACCATTGCTTCAGGAACCAAAACTCACAACTTGCTGGAATTCTCTCTAAGGACTTGGAAAAACTTGGCATGAATTAAGAGATGAATGATTTTACCATGCAAGACTGAAGGGACTCCCTACCCAACACTGGCACTCCACTCTCTCTGCTAGCAGTCATCACTCGGGGCAACGCAGGTAACCCCAATGCCAAACTTTACTGTATCTTCAAAGAAGTAACTTTACAAGCTCACTGTTGAGAGATGCATGTTTTAAAGAAATCTCCCTGCCTCACTGTATTTTTGCTATGCCTAAGCTTGTTGGTTTCCTCTAGTTATGCCATGACATTTTACAGAATGCAAAACCAAAACTCTTCAAATGTTCTTTTGGGAAGAAATGCTGGCTCTCCATTTCTGAATTTTTCCATAGATACCCCTGCTAGGCAACTGACTCTGAAATTAAGCCACCTCTGGTAACTCAAGATCAGAAATATATACTCAAAAAGTTACCATGCAACATTCAGTATAAAAATCAATGTTCATCACCAAAACTTGGTCACTTCTGAAATAGTCCTGCATCAAACATATGTTAAATTACTATATGCAGCTTACTTACAACATAGGCATCTAAATCCACATGGCATACAGGACTTCCCTTTTGCTTATTTGTCCAACGAGATAGTTAAACAAGGATTTGTAAAATAAAACAACAAGATGTGTGGTAGGTAGGTGCAGCACTTTCCTTGGGCTAGGAATGGCCATGTGTCACAGGGAACACGCTCTCTCATCACTGCTGGCAGGGAAGACCAGCTTCATTCTGCCACTAGGAGAAAACCATGAGCCAAAAACTGTCATGCAATGGGATTTGCAGTGTGGGGCCTGCAAATTTTGTAAAGTATTAACTCCCTATTTGGAAATCCATGCTCTAGAAGTTGTTTCAAAGGATAGATTACACTCTCACCCTTCAAGCATTAAACAAGAGTCTGCTTCTTCCACAACAATATCCCTACTGCCCTGATATTTAAAAAAAAAGAAACTACAAGCTTCCAGTGACAGTGTAACATCCTGATTATGATGTACATCCACCTTTTTTGTCTAACTACTTCATATCAAAGAACTGCCTTGGTGAGCAGTCTCCCTTCAGCACAAGGTACTGTGGTAGGGACCACTGCCACAAAAAGCATTCCTGGTCAGATCCCATCACACACCTCCCGTAAGATAAGAACACACTGTATATGGTAGAGAGACATGAAACCGTAAGTCAACTGTCCCTCAGTATGACTGACCACTAAATGAACTACATAGCTAACACTATAACGTAGAATCAGATCACATAATGAAAATTTCCATTTTTAGCGCTCAGCCACTGAAATGGGGCCTTACAATTGACGTACGTGTTACTGGAAGGCTTCTTTACGTGATTAATACAGCATAAACATACACGTGCATAAAACCCAAACAATTCTCTTTCTTTCTCCCTCTCCGGGTTTACCACAGGGGCGAGACTGACTCTACAAGGTGTTGTTCTAACAGCACGATTTCGTCAATGAAGAAGTAAGGTGAAGAAAGATCCACCTCCTCCCACCCTTGCCCACTGGCTGATCGTAAGCTCACTGCCCTCTCACCTGTGCTGGCCACCCCCGTAACACACTGCTGCTGAGGCTACACCAAGAAAGAGATCACTGAAAATAGCTCACTGTTAAAAAAACCCCAAATATCACTGAACGGACATTTTTAACCTAGACCATTTCAGTGGTACGATCTACAGAGCAGCCTCACAAAAGACTCTGCCAACATTAGAGGTGGCAAAGCGTGTGGCACAGGAGCAGGAACGAGCAGCTGGGGAGCGGCAGGTTCGGCGCTGAAGTCTGCGTATCAAGAGCCTCCCCCGCTTCCAGCCCTGCGCATAACCTACAGGCACAGCCCTTTCCATTCAGACAACCCGTGGTAACCACACAAGGCCGGTACCTCGCACCGAGGAACTGACTGATTGATTTTGATAGGTATGGAGACTGCTCTGGCAGCCTGTTCCCACTAGCACTAGAGCTAAACGGTTTTATCACCGATTTAAACCAGACCTGGCTTCCATCTTAGGGCAGGGCAATCTGGAAATACAGCAACTAATAGGGTGATGGTGACAAAAAATTATTTTAAACCTGTCCTACATTTATAATAATAATACTGGCACTTTTACAGCATCAGCCTTCCAGGGATATTAGAGCATTTTTTTACAGGCAGGTTGGTATTATTCCTTTTTACAAACGCAAAAATTGATTAAGTTTCTGACCTGTCTTTTTCAAGCAAGTTTAGGGTATTATGACTACACTGCACAGACACAATACAAGAGGCCTAAATCTGAGTTTTAATTACAAAACTGCAATCCCTGACCCTTATATCACCACAGTACGAACACTTCACTTTTCAGCATGCTCCATTCAAGCACCTCAAAAAAGGCTTTAAATATAAGTGTGTCCTCATGAAAAAGTTTTTATTCTCATTTTACATGTAAAATTTAAGTTTAGAACTTATTTTATGCTTAGATTTTACAAAATCAGAACTTAAAATCATTAAGATCAGTAGAAATCTTTCATTATTTAAACTCACAGAGACATATGCACACACTCCAGTAAAAGTTTTCTTAATGACAGTTAAAATTCGCATCTTTGCAACTTGGCTTCCATTGTTCTGTTGCAGGAGAATCAGAAAATGCAATCAGTTAATGGCCCTCTTCTTCAGTGGGTACTATTTATTTTGGGACAGCTGTAAGGATTCTCACCTACAGCTGTTGGCCTCCCCACGCCGCTGCAGGGAGAGCTCAGCTGCTTTCGGGGCAGCTGCTGAAGGGCTACTGCTGCTGGCTTAAGAAAAACAGGTTTGTTTTACTTAACTCACGGGGTTGTAAACTGCTGGGTTTCAGTAGCCACCCATGCCACCGAGGGACCAGCGAGGGAAAGGAGACTAAAACTGCACAGTTGTGAGCCATGACCCCAGCACAAATCCCTGTGTCCAAAAGTAAGGCTCAAGTTTTGACTACACTCTCCCAATGTACTCATGTTTTCACGACTAGACCGTAAATGTAACTTGCTTATTTCAGGGAGTACTGGGTTTTTTCCATTTATTTAGAAAACTAAGTAGTGAAAAGGAACTTAGGTGGTCTTGAGCTATGCATGTTTTTGTAAGAAGCGTTATTAATGGACTGAGCAACAATTTCCACCAAAACTATGATCCTCTATCACATCATTGTCAACCGAAAGAGCTCGCCCAGTCACGCTAGGTACAGCTAACCAGCTTAAGACTGCATCTCTGTATTCTCTCAACCAATATTACTACATGTACGAACTCCACTATTCTGTAAATGTCAAATGAGTCCATATTCTACTAATGCCAACTCTTTCCCCCTCCTCCTAAATATCACACTCCTTAAATGAAACAAGTTGAGAATATTACAAATCAAATGCATGATTTCCCACTAATCTCACTGGGAGTTTATAAAACCTATTAAATGCAGGATGGTTTCCCCAAGAAAAAAAACTATGCAAGATCCTATTTCTCAAGGTTAGTAGTCTAATAAGATCTTTGAGCTTTAACAGTTTAAGGCTTCGTCACAGTTGAAAGTTTTTTCTTCTATGATTAAACGGCTGTATTTTTATATTACTATTATTATTATTATATATACACACATTTACACACATTCATACATTTAAATACTTTATTCAACTATACATATATAGTTCTACTAATATAAAACTCTGTTTATACTCTTTGGTTTAAAATAAGAATATTCACATGGGGACAGAAAAGGCAGTAAAATTATATAGTTACAGATTTTTCAAGGTACCTCCAGGTATGCCTAAACTCATTTAGAAGACTTTTGCTCTGGCACAGAAACCTCTATCTTTCTTACTCCCCTACTACTGAATTTAAACCATACCAGAGTTCTAACGTGTACTCCAAGTACCCTAAAAACAAGCCACCAAGCCATCCTGGTGAAACCGGAGGAAAGCTAGTGAACTCCTCTAAAAGGCTCAGCCTGCAGTAGCTTGGGCTACAGCCGGTTCAGCTCCACAAAACTCCCTCATCCTCACCAGCTGGGCCTGTCGAAACGGGCATTCTCCATGACAGATACACAAAGATTATTTCACTCTCCCCCTTTTTTAACCCTGAAAGTAAATGAGGTGTTGTACCCAAAGAGAAAGACTTTTCCCTCTGATTAAAACCTAAGTAAATAATTTTCCATTTGAACTTGTCCCATTTTCTTCTCAGCTCCTTTTCATTGGTCTGAGGAAAAAAAACAGGTGAGACGGGAAGGTTCCACAAAACTGAGCCTTAGTAATTCCTGTTAAATTAAAATGGTTTAAAGACCCACTGTGGTGACTGCTGTAAAGCTGCAGAGTTAAAGGAAGAAAAAAGAAAAAAAAACACCTTACAAAAAAAGAGAGAACACCCTAAGCAAATGACAAATATACCTGATGAATTCAACTAAGTTTAGTAATTTTTACTTTTTTCCTAATGCTTGCTCATGATAGTAGACATTTTCTCTATTCTCTCTACTTTGAGGCTGTGGTTTCACAGGGTGAAGCAGCTTAAAGCATACCTGCCCCAGGCTGCCAGCTCTTCCCATGTGTGCCCCTCCTGTCCCCAGGCTGCGTCCTACTGCTGCTCACTGGTATCATTGGCACCACTGACCACAGCCTCACACAGAACATCTCAAGGGTCTAAAGAGGGTTACAAGCTTGTTTTCAAATAAAAACAACCCCAACTTAGAACACTTGGCAGCACTACACCAAAGGAGCAAGAAGCATTTCCCTCTTGAAGTCACAATTCCTGACAAAAAATGGGAAAGTACGAAGACTTTCAGAAGAATAATGATTATTAAGAAGCAAAGGCAGGTACATTATAATTGTTACTATTTTGCAGCTGCCCTTTAAAGCAGGGAACTAAGGTGATGCAGTTAATTAAAACTAACTGAAAGTAAACATGGCTTGTACAAAGCATTCAAATACAAACATTTTATAACATCCTCAGAAAATAAGTGTAACCTGTGGGTGGGTGCATTGCTTCAAGATGACAAATATTTAACAAGGCACCCCTTCATCCAAAATAATCATACAGTAAAAGTTGTCTTTAGAACACCTGTCCAAACATTAATTAGGAGAGAAATAAAATACAAAGACTGGACAAACTGATTCAAAAGTCATACTATACCAGAGCCTAAGTAACTGACAAAACGGCTGTCACAGCCAGCCTAAGCAAAGGGAGCCTTAATACACTGTTATTTACCCACTAGTACACTGAAACAGATTCACTAAGTAGTGCTGGTGTAAAAATACATCTAAAGATGATAAAAGAGACCTGTATCCCTGCTGATCGAAATACGCGACACTGTCATGTGAAAGGCACAAAATGAAAGCGGGAGGAGAAGCGCAGGACACGTGTCCCACGGAACAGGCGGCGTAACGCCAGTAGTGCCTCATCCACCAGGTTTACACTGGCAATATTCCACGGACTCTCCATTTACTCTGTGTGCGAGTCAAGCCCAAAGAATACTGGAACCAGAAATGGCTCAGTATACGCCAAGAATCCAGTTCTCACCTTTGCACGTGAAGATGCATATCCATAAAGAAATTACTCCTAAAAAAATTATTTCCTTTAGGAAAGAACATTGTCCTTAAGCTGCTCAGCTACTGATTTATGGTATGCAGCAGGACCCTGTAGCAATATATTGCCCTGCTTATTCACATACATGTCGTAATGCTCAGTTCCTGTCTTGCTTTACTCATTTTTCATCATCCCGTGATTTTTTAAAGAAATTTTTCACTAGAAGAATAAAACCTCCTCAAACTCCCTCTTAAAAAAAAAATGCATGCATTACTCTAGGACAGCAAAAAAGAAAAGCAGAGTGTAAAACCAAATCAAATCAAACAATCCTGGCAGCTGCAGCAAGGTGCCACTAGCAAAGATCCAACAGGGTAAAAAAAAGATCACGGTTTCTTTGTTAATACTGCTTTTACGAATTTTCTGCTCCGGTTTCTTGCTTGATGATACCCTCTTTCAGAAATATGCATGCTTCCATTACAAAACATTGCGAACACAAATAAGGACCTCCTCTGAAGCCACCACATGCTCTGGTCTCTGCTCCCCAGAAATAACTCTACGGTTCTTACCACACGCAAATCCACAGCCACAGTCATACCTTCACCTCCTTGCTCTCCTCTACCCACAACTCTAGACACCTGGTAGCATCCCGTCATTTCTGCCTCAGCAGGTTTTCTAAAACCCATCATTTGCTACCCAGACCTACACCTGAACTCACCTCTTGGACGGCAACATTGTTTTCTGTGCTTCCATTGTAAATCTGAGACTAATCCCCTTTCAATTTTTCTGAATTTTTATCTCCCTTTTACTACTATGCCACACCCTTTCTTGAAACCAAATCACTGATTTTAAGAAAGCTAGAGTATTTCAATTAAAAATCCCTTAAAATACTGTCACTATATTGTACTTCATAGTTTCAGTATTTATTTCAATTATACAATCTCTCCAAACAAGATATCTTTTCAGACATTTGTCAATATCATTTAAGAGATACACAAATTATTAGGGAAGTAGGTGTATAAATGTTTGTGAGGCTTTGAAACAAAGCATGAGTAATTTTTACCATGTCGAATGCCACACTTAGTTGGTCCTAAAAATCAGCCCCCACTGAAATCAATGTCAATAAGGAGGAGTTCTTTAAAACTGCCTTCTAAATTTCTTTTGTTTGTTCTGAATTCATTCTCTGCATAGAATTTGCACTTAAAGTCAGTCAGAAGTGCAGTCTGGAGTGCAAGACATGCAATGGCAATTTGCTGACAAAAGGTCTGCAAAGTGAATCAAGAAATGGAAATATTTCTAAAGGAAGAGTTACATCATCATTGCAGTAATTAAATCAAATGTAATTAATGAAAACTTCCTCCACCTTGAAAAGTCACATGCATGACAGACACTCTTCAGCATCCTTCCTCAAGCTGCATTTAGGAAGATTGTAACCACATGAAATCCTATTAGAAGGTGCTGAACTCCTACATTGTGACTCTTCCGGCAGGCTTCTACATAACAAAAATGCAATGAAGTACCATACAACTTTTCCCCCCTTATTATGCAAAAACCTTATCAAATTCAACAGTGTGACATCGTTCAAAATCCTGACTAACAATGGCACGCAGGAGGTCAAGAGATGTCGTCTTTGTTTTAGTTTCACGTTCTTTTCAGTCTATTAATGTTAAAAGAAAAAGAACCTTCACAGAAATAACCGATAAGGATCAAACCCAACTAAACAATGGGAAGGAAATTCAGAGTTAAAGCTGGTACTTAGCTCTTAAGGCAAGCCATTGTGCCTGGGTACCGGGCAGCGGAACAATCCTGCGGGTCATACGACACCCAGGAATAACAAGGTGAGGTAAGAAGCCTCCAGCTCCCCGCTTCCCCTGCTTGTGTCCGTTTAAGTTCGGGCCAGGGACGTGGTTTTAACGCCGTATTTGTATTTCTTGGGAGGAACTGCCGGGCAGCCCCCGACTCCTTTGTGCTGCGGGTTGCGAGTGGAATGCAGCATGCGGCACACGTTCCACTCGCAACCAGGAGGACAAAGGATTCAGTGATCAGGGGGGACAATTAGTCCCAATTAGGCCTATTTCACAGCTGAGTGTAAGGGCTGGGGGAAGGGAGCTCAGATTTTAAAGCATTGGGTCCCTCAGGCGAGTTAAAGTGAGATCAGTAAAGTGACAAGTTTCAGAAAATGTACCCAGTTAGTCATTGCTGGGGCAAGTTCCCTGAAGCGGGTGGCACTGCGCCTCAGGCAGAGAGTCACCTCCAGGAGATGATGGAGCAGTGTTTCTCAAACGCGCCACGTAAGAAATCTGAGCACCATTTTGCCCTTTAGCTGATGTGACAAACCGATTTTTCCAGTTTCCAACCCAGTCCTCCAGCAGCAGTTCTCAGTCGCAGCGCACACGCAGACACACACGCAGACGCATGCACAAAGGCAATGTCCGGAGTACTCACATGTGCACGTGTGGCGGCTGGAACCTGCTCTGGTTAATGTTGTAGTGTGTAAACGCCTGCGTTGGGTTGGAGCTGTATTCATCCACCGTTATGGTAACTTTGCCTTGTGAAGGAATTCCATGAGCCATCCTTCCTCCTTATGGACATGAGCAGCTCACAACTTCCCAAGGCCAGGAGCGGGGTAGGGCATTGTGTTCCAGGCGGCTCCCGACTCCAAGCAGCTCCTCATCAACTCCGCAGACCTCTGCCAGGACAGAAAGACAGCACGCGCTGCTATAAACTCCAAGGAGATGTAAACATACGCAGGCATACTGCTCTAGCCTCTCCCGATTTCCATTCAAAGACCTTTTTCTATATTTTGATGTACCCATCACCCAATTCTCTAAGCATTACTATTCACAATTTTTTTTTAATTACCTCATCATTTAACTCCATCATCATTACATACATCCAGAGGATGAATGCTTAAGGCTTTATCTTCGGGGTGGGGGGGGGGAATCTGTGTTGAAAGCTCCACTTAAATACTCCACATTTACCATTCTTTATTTTAAATAACATCTTGTGCTAATTGCGACCATGAAAATTAACCGGTGGACCCAGTTTCCTGAAGGACAAATGGCTTTCCACAAATACGCACACTTGTTTTCAAGGCCCTGTTTTAGCTTTACGGAATAAGTTACATCTGAGGGACTTATGAGAAGCTGATGCAAAGCAGAAAATGTTACAATTGCATAGCAAAAGGTACACCCAAATCCCTTTGAATCGAAGTATTTATTTGTCCAGAGAAAAGCCTGTGTCTAGATAACGGTAACAAAATATCCATGTTACAGTCCACCAGCAACGAAACTGGTTTGGATTCATCACCCGACAGTAATGATTTATCTGACAGATTTAAGTGCGATTTTATGCGTAAATATTTCTGCATAAGATGAAATACGCTCTTCCCTCTCTATGCAACCCTATCTTTCACTTCTTCAAAGTACTCTTAAACGTATTTTGCATGAAGACTGGAAGCATTCCGTAATACAAGCGTCGGCCCAACAGCCAGAAACTTCCCAAACCTGATCTCTGTTGAGTTCCCTGCACAGAATCTGAGCTTCAATTTCTTCACTCGATAAACTGAGGATGCCTCAGCCAGCTGCCTGCCTTTCAGAGGGATTTCGTGAAAACTGATCAGCTGATGTTTGAAGAATACTTTCAAGATGAGCAACTCTTTAAAAGCCCTGTTCATGAGGTAGATCCTCAGCTGGGACACACGATCCTAGGTGCAAGGACTTGCATGAAATCATGACGCTTTGCATCAGTTGAACCCCCACCCCCACCTTTAGTTGCCACACGCAGCAGTGGATTTGTCATATCTGGTGTGTAATTCGCAAAAGTAAATCAGTGCTTACTGGGAAGACAAAGAGCTAGGGAAGAGAAGAGAATGACTCGAGCCCTGAGCATCAAACTAGGCAATATTTCTTCAGTGTGATTTTCCTGGGCTTCTCTTAGCTCCCAGATAGAAATGTGTTTGCCATGTGTAACATTTAACATTTGGAATCTTTGATTTGTATTCAAAATATATTTTTAATACAAAGACTAATTTCCAGTTTGGCATGAAGCACGATAAAAATGCCCTGCGAATGGCAGATGGCCTGCTATAGGCCATTTATTTTACTATTTTACAACCTCAGGCCTATGTAGGCTTCCATATGTTAGTTGGGTTAAGACATTCTGCAACCTTCATTCCAGTAATTGGGTTCTATCCTTCATCTTCTTTGTTATTGGGGAAGGGGGGGGAAGACCAAGATGAAACTAAACCATAAAGTTCCCATTTAAAAACTGAGTCTACTGGTGAGACAGTACATCTCTATAACTAAGGTTACGGCCTGGTCTTTGCCCTAACCCCCCTTCTCGTAAGAATAAGCGCAATAGTTTCAGGAATAAAAATCGGCAAGGTGAGCTTGATTAAACCACATCTTTGCTGTGTTAGCCTTCACGTAAGAGGCATGCAACAACTGCTCACGAATCCTAATGTAGTGGTTACCATACCAAGTTTGCAGCTGTTTCCTTAATTTCCCTTACAATTATATTTTAGTGTTATTTTGCATAACAGTAAAACACAACACCTGCTTCAAATTGCAGTCCTGTTCCAAGTACTGTAATTCTTTTGAGATATGAACCACGAAGAGTGTGCAACACAGAGCAGCATAATTGCCCTGCACTGAAAAGTAAATACAAATGAAAACATCTTCCTGTTAGAGAAATGACTGTCATTAACAAGAATGCTAGCCATCAAAGCTCCCAGGAAAAAAAACCCAAGTTTTTCTTTTTCACAGCAAGAACTTTAGCTTCTGCATAAATTAAGTAGTGTGAAAATTACACGTCTAATGTTATTTTTTCGCAATTAAAAGCTACAATATAAAACAACACGTTAAACCAACAGCAAAAATATGCTTGGGCTTTCAGAAAATCACACTATTTTCAGTAATCTAGCATAAGAAAGGTCAGAACATTAGATTTCATATTATAGTTCACTCAGAAAAAAAAATCCAATTTGCTCATGAGAGTGAATTATACATAAAGATAATAAGCATTTTTACAAGGTTTATAACAATCCATGTTACAGAAAGAAATTACAACTAACTGGCATAAAACAAATGATAAGAGGATACTTGAATAGCTGTATTAAATACTTTGAAGTTGACTTTTAGTAAGATCATAAGTATATAAACTGCAATTGCTTCCCATTGTTCCAATCTTTAACCTTAAGAATAAATCTCTATACTTAAATTAAGACAAAGCCGAACAAAGCATCCTTTTAAAATGAAATTCAACAACAAATGCTGGACTGGAAAAAAAGTAAAATTTTAAGCTGGCTTCCGTGTCAATTCTCTAATTTCCATTTAGCGCTCCATAGAGTACTACAGCTCACCTACCAGAAGTCTCTAATTATTATTACCTTCTTTATTGTGAACTTCTCTGAAGGAAATATCAAAAAGGAGCTGAACGCTTCAAAACTTTAAACACATTTATTTTAGGCCCAAGATTAAAAAAAAAAAAAAAAAGGCTACTCTGAATCACTACTGCTCTCCTTTCTCCAACTGCAGTCCCTCTTTGAAGATTACATACAAGAGATGAGTACAAAAGAATAAAAGTTGCATTATTTTTCACATCTGTCAAGTAAAACAACGTGCAATATCTTCCACGCCTTCTGCGGCAGTTTTAAGTTAAGAACGACTATATTAAAAACCTAAATGAAAATTTTTTAGCATGTTGCGTTTTCCCCAATATAGCTGTTCTCCTGGGAGCAACGATCCTTCTCCAGCGTGGATTTGTTCCGACGGCGAGACAGGAGATGTGCTATTGTATGCATCGGCTCGGTTTCACAGGTATAAACCGGCACTTTTGCATAAAAGGGCTGGCACAAACTGGCGCGCAGCTGGTTTTAAATCAGTATACAACTCCAGCGTCCAGCAACTATCGCAGAATATGCCCAGATAAGTCGTTTTCAAACGTAACCTTACGTTTCACGGGGAGCTACACCACAAGCTCTACTTATGCACACGCACATGCAGGCACGCCAAAAACGCATTCCCCCCAAATAAAATATTTACGCCTTCCTCATCTGAATTCCAGAGATTTGCCTCCCGGCTGGTCTCGCCTCGCAAAAGAAAATTGTGAAAGGCGGGAGACGGAAAGGGTTAATCCCGTGTCAACACCTTCTGTTGATACATCCACTATCCCGACACCGTTACAGCAACAAGACACGTTACACCCACCCGCTGCGCCCTGCAGCCCCCCCCCCCCCCGCAGGACGGCGGCCCCCCGCACCCCCGCCCCGCACAGCGCATCGCCCCCCCCCCGCCCCGGGGACCATTTAGCAACAGCCCCCGCAGCCCCCGCGCTGCGGCGTGCGGCCACCTCCGGGCTCAGCCGACCCCCCGGCTCCGAGGCGGGGGGGGCCGGACCCCGACTCGCCCCCCACCCCCGTTCCCCCGCCGGTACCTGGGCCGCGGCCGCTGCCCACCTCCGCCCGCCGCCGCCTCCCGGGCCGCCCCGGCCGCGGCCCCGGCCCCGGCCCCGGCCCCGCGGGGCGCCGGGCTCGCCCCCCCGGTGATTGATGGCTCCGGGTGGCCAATGGCTCCGGCGCGGCCCCGTCCCGGCGTGTGCCGCAGCCCCCGCCCCGCGCCCCCTGCCCTGCCCTGCCCCCCCCGCCGCCGAGGGGGCATTGCTGTAATTTTTGTGCCATACGTGCCACGGCGCGCGAAGTTCGCATCCCCCCACCCCGCGACTGCCACAGAGCCGAAACGATGATTTTTTTTTTTTTATTATTATTATTATTATTTTTTTGGGGGTGGGGGGAGGATGCTCGGGGGAGGGATGCGATAAACTCCCCAGCGAGCCGCGGAGGAGGGGGGATGCCCGCGGCTTTTTATTCCGGCAGTGCCAACCCGCACCTCGCCCCCCCACCCCCGGAAGGTTTCCAACTGCTTGAGGCCTCCGGGATCAGGGTTTCAAAGCGGGTTCTCCCGCCGGCGAAACGGAGAGGGGAAACTCCGCCGGGGAACGGCCAAGCAGCCCGCTTTACCCGCCGTACTTTTGCGGCGTGCGTGTGTCCGTCCACCCCCCCCCCCCCGCACCCCCACCCCCCCCACCCCCCCGGGTCCCTCCGCGCCGGCTGCTCGGCGCTGCCGCCCGCCCGCTGGCCCCAGCCAGCACAAAGCTCCCCGGCCTACCCTCCCGGCCCCGCCGCGGCGCCCCCCGCCCCGACCCCGAGCCGGGAGCCGGCACGCCGCCTCCCGCCCCCGGGCCGCTTCCAGCGCTGCAAACCGCCCGCCACCGCGGCCAAGAAGCGAGGCGGCGGCGGAGGGCAGCGGGGGCACGGCCTGGGGGAGGAGGGCAGGGCAGGCTCGCTCAGCGCCGCCGAAAAACCCGCCTGGGCTGCGGGGAAGCGCCGCCGCACCGACCCGACCCGACCCGACCCAGCGGGCTCGGGGCGGTCACGCCGGGGGAGGCAGGGAGAGCGGGCGGCCAGTTTTATCCTTATTATTGTTTGCAGAGGGCTGGCCCCGGCGCCGCCGCCGGAGCTCCTGCCCGCCCGCCCCCCCCCCGCGCCGCTCTCGTCCATGACACGGCACCTCTAACCCGCCGCTTTGTGCGCCGCTGCCCCCCGCCGCCCCCCCCGGCGGGCAGGCACCGACCCGCGGCCGCTCACCTTCCCTCCGCCGCTGCCGCTGCGGGCGGGCCGGGGATGCCTTCAGCGGGGCCGCTCCATGGGGCTGCGGGGGCGCGGCCGGGGCAGAGCCTGCGCCCGACCCCGCGGCGGTGCCCGGCGGCGGCGGCGGCCTCGCTCCGGCTCCGACTCCGGCTCCGGCTCCGGGGCGGCGGCGAGGGCGGCGCGGTGCAGTGAGCGGGACTGCCACTGGGGTCAGGGAGCAGGCACCAGGAAACACGGCGGCCACGGAGCGCTGCTCGCACACACACACACACGCACAGCTCCTCCCGCTGCCTCGCACTTCACCCCCCCGGGCAGGGAGGGAGGGAGGAATCGCTGCTGCATTTCCCAAGTGCGGCACAGCCTCCCCCCGCCGAGCCGGCGGGAGCGGGGCGCCGGGGCCGGGGCCGGGGTCGGCGCCGGGGCCGGGGCCGGGGCCGGGGCCGGGGCCGGGGGGGGGGCGGCTGCCACAGCCCCGGCGGAGCGGGGAGGGCAGCGCCCGGGGGGCCGCGGCCGGCCCCGGCTCGCACCCCTCACCCGCGGCCGGCCCGCACCGCGCGTCGCTGCTCGGCTCGTCCTCTGCCTCGATAAATGATTAAATAAATAAATAACAACAATTTTAAAACCAAAATCCTGGACACACGTTTTCACGTCTCCCCGCACCTTCCCTCATTAGGTATTAACGCAGTGCTGTGAGCCTTCCGGAGATGAGCTAACCCCAGCAACCAGAAAAAACATAAAGGAACGCTGCCGTAGGGTTAGCCTTTGAGGCTCCACGTTATCTTGGGGTAATTGGGGCTTTCCTATGGAGAGGTAGAACCAGGGAGGTTGCTGTTGTCTTTTTTAGGTTTTGGGGGGTCTTTTTTTGTCTTTTTATCCTAAATCCAAAGCAATTGTGTCAACAGTCACAACAGTAACAAAGTAAAGACTAGAGGTGTTTGTTGTTTTATTTTTAAGAGAGCAAACAGAAGGGGGGACTTCCACAGTCATACACTTACAATGAGGAGAAAAAAGGAAAAAAAAAAAAAAAAGAAAGGAAAAGGAAAAAATTCCAAACAATTCAGAATAATCGAGCTGACAGAAAACAAAACCTCCTAACAGGCCCCTAACAGTAAGTTGTGTCCTACATATTTTAAGTAGTTTTGACTCTGGCCAACCTTCGGATATGCGTGGCAACTAGGCAGGTTTTCCTTTGTTGCTGAAAACAATGAGAAGGGTCCCCAGTATCGCCAGACAGAAATCCACTAGGATGGATTGTCCTGTTCAGAAGCATAGCAAATTAAGAAAAATCAATCCAAAAAAAGATCAAACGGTGGAAGTTTTTTCCAAATGTGATATTAGACTTTTCAGTCTGATTTTTTTACTATTGTTATTTTCCCTTTTAATAGAAGTAAGCAGTGTGAACCACCAAAGGGAAATTCCCGTTTCAGACAAAATGGCCCACAGATGAGTCGCCCTCCTCACCAAATCAAAGCAACCGTTCCCGGGAATCTTTGCCTGGAATGGAGTCTGAGGCCATAGTTTCACAAATATCGTTAGCTGACTTACTCTGACTCTGCTGCAAAATAAGCAATCCAGCATTCAGCCCGCTTACCCCACTTCTGTCCCTGCACTAGCCCTCGTGTGAGAACAGGGAACCCTACCCCAGGAAGCCAACCCAATTAGCACTAAGGAAAGCAGTCTGGTTTGACGTGGATCAGTCTCCCCATCCGATCCACTTCAAAACTGCACAAATGCTTCTGCTGGAACAAGGCAGGGAGCGAGATGAGCACCCGGGGACACAAAGAGGACAGGATAGCTTCATTGGTACCACTGCCAGCTTAAATATAAAAACATGGGATGAAGGGGTGAGGAGTGGGTTTGATCCCGAACCTGCTGCATCCCTTCTCTGCAGTAGCAGCAGCAGGACTTTTCACGTATTTGTGTCCTCATACCACATCTAGAGCCCCCAGCACTGCAAAAAAGAGCTTCTAGCACAGAGGAAGAAACAGGGTGGAAACCTAGGTAGGTGACCGGACTGGAAATTAGAAAGCTCAAAGACCTTCCCTCTGATACCGTGTATGGTGAGAGACAAATCAGACATTACCCCAGCGTCTCAGTGTCCTAGTACTGAAATAAGCATTTACCTAATTCACTAGTCCATATATAAAGCAAGATATGCGGCCTGAAAGTTAGCGGTACTTGGGGCTTGCTCATATGAATCCACAGTGGGACCTGATTCTAAGGTCACATCTTTTTCACAATATTAATGTTCAGCAACAACACCAAGCTGTAATACAGTCGTCAGGAGCACTGTTTTTAATATATGACTCGACAAACTCTGAAACATTGTCTGTCAGGAGCACATAACGATACTCTTCCTTTTTACAAACTGTTTGTTTTCTGTTTCCCTGAGAACAGTATGCTTTCCAAAGATGTACCCACTTTAGAAACGTGCTGGCCCTGGACTTGCTAAAAGAAGGAAAAAATATTTATCTTAAATTGATTAGAGGTTTTTCTGAGGAAAAGAGTTGCATTTTGTGGCCTTGCTTCTCTAATTCACAAGAGCAGCATCAAAATGCACAGCTGTAAGTACAGAAAACGAAAGCGTCTTTATTTTGGCTGGAACGTGTATTTATTAATACACACTTGACAAGAGGATCTCAGAGATAAATTTGAAAACTTAAAAACTAAACAAGCCATTTATTGTGAGTGTCACAGGACTGATTTTTCTAGTTGAGCAAAATTCAAAACAGTGAAGAAGCAGCTTTTGTTGACTTTAATACTTCCTATTCGTAAAGTTAAAAGTGTATGTTAGATGTGAAACCACAGTCATGTTCAGAGTTTGTGCTGGGTTTTGTTTTTTCACTTTTACAAATCCAGAGTGAGAATCATCAAATGAACAGATGCAGCAGACGCATGTTAAAAATTATAAAACACTAAAGTATCATGAAAAGCATACAGATTCTTCAAAATCCGTTATGTCACCTCTAATACACTTCATAGGTACTTGTGCTGGGTTTGGCTGGGATAGAGTTAAATTTCTTCATATCAGCTAGTATGGGGCTGTGTTTTGGGTTTGTGCTGAAAACAGTGTTGATAACACAGGGATGTTTTAGTTGTTGCTGAGCAGGGCTTACACAGAACCAAGGCCTTTTCTGCTCCTCACCCCACCCCACCAGCGAGCAGCTGGGGGTGCCCAAGTTGCTGGGAGGGGACACGGCTGGGACAGCTGACCCCAACAGACCCAAGGGATGTCCCACACCATATGGCGTCATGCTCAGCATATAAAGCTCAGGGAAGACGAAGGAAGGGGAGCACGTTCGGGGCAATGGTGTTTGTCTCCCCAAGTAACCATTACGTGTGATGGAGCCCTGCTTTCCTGGAGATGGCTGAACACCTGCCTACCCATGGGAAGGAGTGAGTGAATTCCTTGTTTTGCTTTCCTTGCGCACGCGGCTTTTGCTTTTCCTATTAAACTGCTTTTACCTCAACCCACCAATTTTCTCATTTTTACTCTTCCAATTCTCTCCCCCATCCCACCGGGTGGGAGTGAGCGAGCAACTGTGTGGTGCTTAGATGACAGCTGAGGTTAAACCACGACCGTACCACTGTCTCCAGTTTCTGCCAAGAACAAGACAGAGCTAACAACTTTTGAGACACACATAGTGTAGTCCAGAGTGAGCCATGGACACCCATCTCACTTTTCTCTTTACTTTGGGAAAAATCTTCCCTAAGTATCTGCAAAGCAATACAAGAAAGTATCATTTAAAGTCCACCTCTGAGAACTCATTCCTTTAATAATAAGATTTTTTGAGTGATCATTTACACAGAAAGGAATTTAAAAAAACCCTAAAAACCTTTCCAACAGTATAGCATGACATTGGTCTGTGGTTACAGTACTGTCCTGATACAGATCCTACCTGGTCAGGATGTACTACGTCATGCAGTGCATTACCGTGCTCCACAATTTGCTGCATGTTGCTTGTTGAGAGTACTCTCAGACTAAGCTCAAGAATATTCCATCGTCTGACCGAAGGAGGGAAGACCTGATTACAAGGCCACTTCTCACTGTATAAAACAATCAACAATACTACTTCAAGGGTGTTTCCACAACTGTCCCACTTCTCTGCCACTTACTTCTGTTCCCTTACTTCAGGGATACAAACCACACAAGAACAACAAATTCAGTTTTTAAAAAAGCCTCCTTCCAAAAAGGCAAAAAGGGTTTTGAGGCAGATCACTTCCCCAGCCTATTCCACAGCACAGTCTCTTGAATGCTTACGCTGGCGTAATAGAGAGTGCCACAGGCTGCAGTGCAGGACCAAGAGGGGCACAGGGTACGCTACAGTTTCAGAAAAAGTTAGGCCAGTGTTTCACACTATCTTTTAGTTTGGACACAGTATCAGAGAGGTTTTGTTTGTTTGTTTCAATACATGTATTTCCTGGGTTTAAGACCAGACCATCAAGCGTTCTCATTTGTATTGCAGACGGAATTCCGTTTCAGCCTACAGAGACTGGGGCATGCTGGTACAGTACTAGACAATGCATATTTTGATTTGTTAACATTTTAAGAAAGTAGAGTTTGATCCAGTGGACAACCACTGGTAGCAATCTGCACTGAAAGTCACTGGACTCACCATAGTCCAATATAGACCACTGCGATTCTGCCAAAAACTGTACCTTAGCAGGCTTGTTCCCCTCATTAAAGTAGACATTCTTCAGTAATTGTGGAACAGAAGACAACAGGGGAAAACTGCATTAGCTTAGGCTTTGTGCCCCACTGAGCAGATACTACATTCCAAATTTGCAGAATATAGTTGGATAGATTAAGAGTTCTCCATTGCTTCTTCCTCTATTTGTAGCCCAGAAGTCACAGAGCATTTGGTGTGCATGCTGGCCAACAACATGAAAACAACAGAAAAACATAGTATTAAAGAACAAACAGGGAAAAAAAAACAGGATTCCAACGTTGAAGCTACAAACTGGGTTTTTTAGCTCTTGGAGCTTCTTTCCCTTATGAAAATCACAGACTGGAACTAGCAGCTAATTAAATCCTAAAAGCTGAAGTTAAAAAAAAAAATGCCTCTTGGTTTTCAATTTTTGTAATCGCTACCGTTATGAATTTTTATCTGACTTTTTCTCTCACAGACATGGGCCCGTACACTAACCTGTTCAACACTCCAGCAAACACTACATCTTCAGGAAGAATCCATGGCCTCTCCACAGAAGTGCACCAGCTTTTGGAGAAAAAGGACAATTCACAAAAGGAAGTGAAACCTGAGCCTTTTGTCAGAATCTGCAGGCAGAGAGGAGCAAGTCATCATAATGCTGATAGTGCCTCAGGTAAGACTACTGAAGGGAATACCACTAGTCATCCTCTGGGCATTCTTTTATATTCAATTGACCAGAACATTGTCACAGGACAATGGTTGTCTGCTGCCTTGCCCAGTAAAATTAAATTAAATATTTGATTGGAACTTTCCTACTTGCCCTCTGTAGAAAAAAAAAAGTGATGCAAAAAAGCTGTAGGTGAATCATTTGCCCTTCTAAAAACTCCCAGTGTAACTGCAAGTCCAGGTACCTAGAGAAGAAACCATTCCCATTAATTTTTGTTATTGTTGTTTTGAACATTCCATCAAATATTCTGTTTTCAAAATTGAGAATGATGTATGGGTGATTTATTCCTTCATAACAGAGCAGGCAGTGACTTCAGTTTTGTATGTACATAAAGATGCAAGCATTGTTTGATGCACAGCCATGATTGCAAAGACATTAGTGCAGGAACACCCAGACACTGAAGGCTCAGGGCACACTACCAGGAAAGGTTTTTGGTGGTCACCTTCTAGTCAGTGAGCTGTGACAGGGAATACGCAACTGTGGGAGTAATGTGAGGTGCTCAAACATCCTATTTACTGCATATCAATTTACCTGTTTAGGAGAAGGTGGATGCCTTTTTCCTTAAGTGATCATTTTATCACTTAAGTGGTCTGCAGTGCTTTGAGTCAAAGCCAATGCATGAGAAAACCTTCAGTTTAATTCAGCTGCAGTTCAGTCACTCAAAGCTCATTGTATCGTATAATTCCAAAACTTGAAGGTCTGTCAGGAAACAGGCATTTAGTACTACAGTAAAGAGTATGACAAAACTCTCTTCTCCTTGACCTTTGACTTATTCTACAACTCCCTTCCCTCTTCATCACATAGATTATCTCATCCTGTGGCAGACTCTGTCCACACTACATTTCTGTTCCTGGATGTAAGATGAACTGTGTCCCCATGAGTTTTGAGAAGTCATAGTGATATCAGACAGCTTCCTGTCTACACTCTCCCTCTACCCATGCCCTTCTGGCTTTAGAGAGAAGATTCAGTGAAGTGGGTCTATATCACGTTGGGTGCATTCTGCAAGTGACAGACTCCACGAACTGAATTCCTGCAGACCGAGGAAAATTCTTCTCTTCCTGAGAGGAGGTCCCCATTGCACTGAAAGTTACGTATGAAATTCTCAACATCAGTCAAAATTCCACATGGAAAGCAAACTGCAAAACTGAAATAGATCTTAGCTCACAGTGCAAGTAAAGCAATTTACACAGTGGTGCAGAAAAGAGAATATTTCTTCTATGCTATCTTGAAGATTTTTTTTTAGAGGACTACAGATTTAATGGCAATTCATCTGATGATGATGACTGTTGTCAACAGTTACTCAGAGTTAACCTCTTTACATCTAAACAAATAGAGCTTCACATCATGCCTTGCATAATTAACTTCATGATTTTGACAGACAGTAGGAACCATGGTCTCCAGCACATCTACATCTAGTTCCAGTTTATGGACTCCAAATTAACTTTGGGTCAGGAATGTGGTCCCTGTGTAGAAAATTGTAGGAAACTGTAGGATGAACGTAATGGAAAGCCTTTAAAGGGGTCAGGCGTTCCAACATGGAGATCTTTCCAATTTGAGCATAAAGTTAAGAACAAGACTCCCTAAAGGAAGGAAAAGACTTTCACAGTCATTCTCAGGGGCCTTGTCACTTTGAATGTCCCCAGTAACACCGCTGATCTGAAGGTACATGTAAACCTAGCGCCTGAAGCCAAAATCTTTATTATGTGTTAACTACCGTAATTATCAAACTCTGGTGTACAGAAAATACAGTTCAGGATGCTTATGAATCCTCCCATTCTGTGGAGAAAGAGCGAAGCTTGAATTGACATGCAGTGCTCTCTGATGTAAGGCAGGCTTCTGGAAAGAAATGGATAAGGTCTTATGGTATAATCTCTGGTTAATGTTAATTTTTATCCCTTGATTGGACATTTTAAAATCAGTGTTCCATAGCATTTATTGTCTAGATTTTTAATGTATCCAGGCTGAAAACACTTGCTAAGAATTGAGGAATTCTACACTCTTTGTCTCAGACACCCTAGCAAAAAAAATCCTGTATTCCGGTTATTGTCTAGCATTTGAGTTCAGTGTTTGCAAACCGGTCGCTGCGTGTCTTTGAGGCATATGGAAATTGATGATGAAAGTGTCTAGTATAACTAGAAGTATAATTTGATGAAAACTGAAGCAGTGAACTGTGAGAAACTGCTAAATCAGTGTCATCAAACTCTGCTTGAAAAATAATGAAAGAGAAATACCACTAAGACACGAGAAATGCAGGGCGAGGACTGTAAAACCAGAAAGTAAACACAAAAATTAAGGAAACATACAAGATGTTATTTTAATTGTTATTTTTGAAACACATGCCCAAAATACAACGCAACATTCCTGTCCAAATTCACTTTACACAGACAGTGACATCATGTCTCCTCCAAATTGTTCAAGCCCAAATCTTGGCACAAGCTCTTCCAATAGAACACCATTTTGGCCCTGGCACTCTCTCCTGTCTACCCGTAACCATGTGCAGAATAAGAACAGCACCGTGGCCAATGCAAATCCTAGTTATAGCTCAATTCCCTTGGGGCAATAGAAAAAAAACAAAATAGAAAACATATTACAGTTTTAAAGCAATAATATTGCTAAGGAAAATAAAACAAATGTAACCTCAGAAGTAAGATGACATTTATTGCCTAAAAGTTAACAATTCCTGAAGCTGTGAGAGTACTCTATAAATAAGACCTGAAGATGGCAGTGAAAAGATCCTGATATTGCTTTATTCCTACATTTTGAATGAAAACAAAACAAACTCGCATAGAAATCTGAGAGCAAGAGGACAAAGGAGGAAGATATTTTATGTTTTGAGGGTTTGCCGACATCAGTAAAGACACTCAAATTACTGAGAAAACCATTAATGATTCTACTGAGTTGTACCCATGTTCTGAGATAGCAACATGTGTATGTATGCTCAAGAAAGGGATATAAGCTTGCATTTTCAAAGACTTGCCAGAAAATTTGTATAAAAAGATCACAGGGAGACAGAGACAGCTGGAAAAATTGGAGCAGGGGCTCCAATTTTCATGCCAGTGTTATACCTAATGCAAAGGGAATGCAGATGATGGACTGCAAGCTATATGTTATTCCTCCTGCCACTTAGCAGAGTGCTTGTAGAGCAGAACAAGAGCTGGGAAGTAACAAAAAAAGCCCCAAACAAACAACAAACCAAACCAAAACAAAAGAACCCAGAAATGATAGAAAGTGTGCTATTGTAAATTAAAATATTTATGGCTGGACATTTATTACAGTCACATCAACATTTGTGTGTACAAAAGGCAATCATCAAGATCAAGCAGTTGATACCAAGCACTAATTTCTCTACACTAATCAGTGTAGTCTGATTTGGAAATTTAACTAAACTATACCCACAATCTCAACACAATATGCACATAGCAGAAACCATGAAATGGGAAATACCTATAAACAAACATCTCTTGGAAGGTCCTACATCATGCTTTAAAAGAATGATAATGAGAAGCTTCTGCACATGGATTTATCCAGATTAATTATCAATAAGCCTAATTAGAAAGTTGTGCTAACAAATATCTAGAAGAATTCCTTCTATTAAGGAATATACAGATAGGAGGCTTAGTAGGAAAAGGGTAAGTGGAATCTTGAGAGGATTTTCTGGTAATACATTCAAGTTTCTAAACTAATCTAGGCATGATTTCCATGGATTTTGATAACATCTTTTCCCGTGAGGTGATCTCAAAACCTGTGTATTAAGAAGTCATTTTCTCTGTCAGTTACTGTTAACCCAAACTATGCACTTGAGGAGCCTTCTGTCAACGTTTTTTCTCCCCCTTAGACCTACTGACCACAAATCTGTCTTTTGTGATGTTATCATAGTAAATTCAAAACTGTGATCTTATTGTTAAAAACCCCTTCTAAAAGAAAACCAGTTTATAAAATCAGTTTAAAAATCTCAGTTAGAATTTAACCAGGGTACCTTTTTGTCCACCTAGGGTTTCCATGGATTCCTGTTGTGTGTTCAGATTTGCACACAGCATAGCCTTTGATGTAGCTGAGAGAAGCAGAGTCTCAGTGTCTGTTTGTAGCACCCCCATTGTCACAGTGACCCGTCCATTGAGATGTCTCACCTCTGGAAAGGAGTCGTGAAAAGGGAAAAAAAATCAAAATAACAAAAATGGCAACGCAAAAGACAAAAGAAAAAGTAGGGGTTCAGATCCCAACTTTCCACAAGCCCAGTGCCATATCGAGTATGGGGCTAAACCTACAAAACTCTATAGCTTCTGAAACAAATCCAGACACAAAACTTCCCCAGATTAGCTGATGTCTCTACCCAGATGCAAGATAAACTAATAGCCTGACAATGACTCTTTCCCATTTAGAACAAGCTGTTAACCTTAAGAAGGTCAAAATCCAGAGTAAACCTGGACAAATGTATATTTAAGCTTCTGCCCAAGCTTCAGACTAAAGGCTATGCTTTATGTTGTTGGGTCAGAGAGCAGAAGCTACAGAATTACCTTCATCCCCCTGAAACCCTTGGCTTCACTTCTAGCTAAACTGATGAAATTGAAAGGAGGAGATGTTCTGCCCTGCCTTGAGATCAGACCCTTATATTTGAGATGAGACATTGGCTGTTGATATAAAAACTTTTCTTTTTTAAGGATACGTGATTTTAGCCAGCTATTTCATATGCAAAAATTATTAAACCATACTATTTCATCAACGATTGTTTGTTTCTTTCTATTCTTTCAAGTTTAGCATATCATAAAGCACTCTGTAAGCTTAAAAAGAAAATTTACCACATATGGAAGATCTACAATGGGTAAATTACTTTTTCATATCTGGGGGTCCTATTAAAATAAATAGTGTGAGCCAATGAACAGTAAAGGAAGAGATCACCACTGTCAGTCCACACTTTAGTACTTTCAGTTCAGAATCTGTCTAACTAGGCACACTCATGTTACTTTGAAACATTCACTTATCTTCTGATGGATTTTCATCAGTGTGCTCTTTTCCACATATTTGTCGGATCAGAATGCTACAGTTGCCTACATTCAATACTGCCAAATTAGCAAAGCAAAAAATCAATTATTAAAGCCCACAAGCCACAAGATTGCCATAGTCTGCAAACTGCTTAATTTCCTTTTTTTTTGTTCTTTGTTCTTGTTACATCGTTGTAAGAGTCCCTATGCCTTGTATTAGAATGTGTGTACGTACAGCATGTGTACTTACAGAAAATTTCCGTGGCATTGCTGCTGAATGAGCTCTGGTCTCCCAGAGATCAGTGTGACCCAAATGCTGCACCGACAGGGAGCTCCACCAACTTTGGTATATATATATCTTTTGATAGATTGTGAACTCCAAGGTTTTGGACTCTGGGTTCTGCACATGTTGTAATCAAAAATTTATTTCTTTGTGTGACTCATAGGAAAAAGAGTCAGGCTCTCAGGATTTTGGAAGTCTGGGTTTAAAAATGGAAACAACAAGAAAATATGCTCCTATACTATCCAAGAACTGATCCAATAGCTACTGTCTTAAAATACCTCTGGTTGTACCGATATTGATTTATTACTATTGTTTTTTACTTCCCTAAGAGGAATGACAGGGTGAGAGTCATCAGATGAGATATTCTATCTGACTTATCAAATGACAATGTTTTGTAAAGACAAATTGTAGTTAGACAAGAGGAGTTGGAAGGGCTCAAAAGATACTATAAGCTAGGTACACACTCTATAGACTAAAATTTCTCTTTTAAACACAGGGCTGAAGCACAGGCTTCTTGAAGAGCCAAAGACTCCCTTCAGGCCTAGCACAAGCACACTTTTCAGTTGTCCTCAGTAGGACTGGAGCAAGGTTTTGAGAAAGATGAATTTGATTCATTTCTAGTGCCTAAAAAGCATCCCTCCCAGCACCAGCATTATCCCATCACAAACCAGAGCTCAATCTTAGGTTTCTTTCCTCCTACCAGATCCCACTATTTTCAGAGACAATTTGGGATTTACAAGGAACACAGTATCAGTTTTCTTTCAGATACTAACTAAATATTTAAAAGTCAATCTTGCTCCTACAGAAAGAGGTATGAGCTTTACTGTTAGTCTAAACCGACGTGAGATCAAGTTGCAGACTTACAAACCTGCACCTATTAGACTTTTTATTTTTTAGCTTGGAATTTTATGTACAAGAAGGTCACTTCAAAAGCAAACCCAAGTGTAATGTACTTGCAATTTAAGACTTCCTAACACTGCCAGAGCAGAGTAAAGATGTCCCTCTGTAACAGAGGATGTTGATAATGGTGTCATCTAGGCTGCAGAAATCTATACAGATTCTCTTTTGAACAGCAGCTGGTGCTAAATTCGAAACTCTTATTTGTGAGTTAAAGGCAGACTCCACCAGCACTCAATGATTTATGCTGCCCGCTCCAGAAGCCACGCAGCTTCAGGAATTTTTTTTTTTGTTAAACTCCTCTTCATACACCAGTTTGAAAGTCTCATCCAACAGATATCAAGGGAATCCCAGCCAGCAGTTCATCGGTACACAGCCTCCTTCACTGAAGCCAGGATTTGCATTTTCTGTTTTGAGAACAAGTCAACTGTGAAGTAGTGGACCTAGATATATTTTATTAACAAAAGTATCCATGTCCAATAACCCACTTGTCGCTATCCTTAATTATGTCTCTCATAGTACTTATTTGGTACAGAAGGATGATACATGCTACATTTTAAATATCTACACTAAAAATTAATATTAGAAAATCCTATACTGTATTTTACCTGTCAGAGGTCATCAGAAGCTGTATTTCAAGAAAACTGAAGGCATTAGATGTAGTTTGCCCAGTAGATTAATACTAAGCTGTGAACTTTCATCCTCTGCAGCAAGATTTCCATCCAACTGACATAGAACTGACATGCAGTAACACTTACAACCAGGGGGATCCAATTTAGACGGAGTTCAAATGGTTTCAAGCTACTCATAGGTCACAGAGGTAAAGTATGCATGAGAGAGCTGGCTTTAATCAGAAGATTTTCAGTAATGTCACACCAGAAGTGATAGGCCACATTGAAAATGAACTGGATGTTAGGCTTGAGAATTAAATTACCAAATATATTTAAATATTCTGAATATATTCTTTAAGACATTTTCACAAGCCCAAAACGGTTTGGGTGTTTTTTTCAGAACAATAGAAAAAGAGACAGAATTTTACACGAGCATAAAAAACCTTCTTTCCCATGTGGCATCATATCTGTGATGTCTATCTTTGGAAGCTTTTGGGGAAGAAACATGATCCAAAACAAAAATAAAACAGCTCTATTGTGGGTGACAGTTTGGAAACAATCTGAAAACAGACTCAACATTTTCTCCATAATGGAGCATTAGAACACAGGAAAATTGAGAGGGACAGGAAGGATTACAGTGAGAGAGAGGATTTAGGAAAGGCCAATTTTAATGCAGTTATCAAATGCTGACCTACTTGTGGAACAGGCAGGTGGAATCTCCATTTAACATTTCATACTAAAGAACAATGTGAAAATGAGAGGACTCATTGAAAGACATGTCATTGAAAGACAACGTGTTACTCTCTTGAGACTTTTAAAGGCTATATTCCACCCAGAAACCCCTGAATCTGTCAGATGTTCTTATTTCAAGTTTCCCTGATTGGTTTAGCTGTATCCAAACCAGCCCTGTGCTCTCCTTTCATGTAGATAGGCTGTGAGCTTTGTCTCCGTGCCATTAGAGATGCCAGGAAATAAACTGGGAAACAGCTCAGTAATACAATGGAAAACATCCCACCTTTTGTACAGTCATTCCTACTGGTTTGCACTCTGCTTAAGAACTGCTTCTCAGCAGAAATAAAAAAGCAACCACTGCACAAAGCCTAGCAGACGAGGTATGTTGAGTTTCTGAAGATTTTTATTGAGTTTTGTTATGAAAAGGATTAAAAATCCTCACTGCTGTGCCTGTCTATAATATCTTCTCTGCAAAAATTCAAGTCAATGCCACAAAGAGAAGGGGAAACTTGAAGTCTGTCACTAGAAATACAGTGCTGGATCTCATGTCATATTACAGCAAGCGTGTCTCAGCTCAGATCAGCAAAGCAGCAGCAAGGAACCTGGCAGAGTGGGATCCAGGGTTTTCTTACTGAATACTCACCCAGAAGCAGCATTACAACCAAGAAAATTACACCTTTGTAACCCATTAATTTCACTGCATCCTGCACTGATGATTTAAAATGTATGAGCAAGAAAGAAAAACCAAGGAATTCAAAACCAGTGTTTTCTTAAACAGGATAAATCAGGGCTTGTTGAGTTCCTTACTATTAGAAACCGGATTGTTTCCAGTACCTGGCTTGCTCATTTACCTTTGCTTCAGGCAGCTCTTTACAGAACTCTAAGACATGTAATACAGGCACACCTTTAAACACTGGAGTAGCTAAAGTGTCCCCATCTAGGTTAGTAAAATAAATATTTACATTTTTTCCCAAAACTAGCAGGCTTTTAAAGACCAATCCATCACTGGTCTCCAAGTTCATATCCATTGTTCTTCCTTGTACTGAATGAACAAGTGGTTTATCACAGTCAGAAAATAATTCATCTTATGAAGTTGTGTCTTTCATTTGTTGCTCTCACTCACCGGCCAGACTAGTATCACAAAATTAGATGTGCTGTTCCTCAATTCTAATTATACTGCACAGCTCAATTTCCTACACATTCTCAACTTTGTAGGAAAAATAGCTGTACTGCATGAATAGTCCACAGAAGCCAAATATTAAGAGACTCTTTCTTTTCTTCCAGCCTAACAGGTCATATAATTCTTGAATTATGAAAAAGTCATTTTTCTTACTTGTCATTGGCACCTTGTCTTAACAAAACAAGATTCTAAAATAACAAGAACTAGCACATGTCTGATCACTCCAAATCCTCCACATAACCCGTTCAGCCCTTCCTATATTCACCCTGTGTAACTCTGAAGCCTTTGATTATCTGTGTTTCCATTTCCACATGTAATTGCACAATTCTAAGCTGATGGACTTAAGAGCACAGGGACTGCACCTAAGCAAAAGTGCAGCACACTCCTGTAATTAAAACATTTGACAGTAAAGTGAGATGCAGCTTTCCCTCTTCATTTTTGCTGAAAAACCACACTATGCTGCTTTTTGCCTTTTAGCACATCCTAATGACTCACGGCATTTAAAATGGAGTTAAATATTTTTCTTAACACAGCTGTATATGTTTTATTTCATACTTTTGCCAAGATTCCTCATATACTCTTCCAACTGTTACAGTCTTCCTTTCATGTTTTTAATTTTTAGTTTCCATGGTTCCATAAAATACAAGTTGCTGAATGATCTCTAAGCTCAGGGCTGGAAGCATACCTTTATTCCACCCCACAGCTACACAGAATCTTGGACAGACTTTTAACACCTATCTTTTTGGGCTTCTTTTCAGAAACTGTCCATTAAACTCTAGTCCCAAGTCTCCTTGCTTCCCCGAAGCACTTCATCATTAAAGCACTATCCAAGGTTCTCTTATCTTTTCTCACTAACCATGAGTTTTATTAGCTCTCTCCTTAGAAATGCAAAAATCCCACAGCAACTGGAGAATTTAGCAGATGAGCATGTCTTCCTACCAGAGAACAGCTGATGCATCTGAGATTTTCATCCTTCTTGAAGGATTGTATTTATTCTTACATAGTGAAACAGAGAAAACTAATATATTGTTAGGATGCATCTCAGATTAACTGGATGTGAAATGGAAAACATGTTTAGTTGTACTCTTGAATTCCTTGCTAGCAGAATGCCCTTATGTGGCAATGACTGGGGCTTCCTTCTTTCTGCCGCTAAGTGACTCCATCCTATCCTGCTTGTTAATGATATGGCTTCAGTTATTCATCTCTCTTACCAGTGCAACACATCTGGCACAAAGGCTTTCGTGCTAAAGAAAATCCAATTAGTGCAGAATGCTTCAGTACATCCCTTCAACAATGCATACTATCATGCTTTCGCCATCATATCCTCTACTCACTACACTGGAAAGCCTGTGAATCCTAAAGCTTTGCAGCGAACTACTCAATCCTCCAGCAAAACAGATTCCTGAGCAAGAAGGTAGGGCTCATCTGGAAGGGAGCAAGCACTTCCATGAAGGCTGATGTAAAACTGTGGTATGAACTGCCTTAGAAAGAAAGGGGTCATCTCAAATCTTCCCCACCATCTGCTCCAACTTCAAGGCACATTTTAGGAACTTGTTTTAAATTTAAGATTAAAAAGGAGTCCACACACATATTTAAAAAAAACAAAAACAAAAACAAAAACAAAACAAACATAAAAAGAAAATAAAACCAAACCCTACCAAAACAAACAGCCTACAGAGCAGATTACTCCATTGGGGATCTTCAAAAATAAAACACTCCCCCAACTGCTACTGAAGAGGTGCTAGCACATGGACATAAGATAAAGAGTTTCTAGCCCTTCTGAAGGGCTGCTTTGAGTGCCATTTAAGGAGTCACGCACAGTACAGTGCAGAGCAGTAATTTTTTCTGTAGAAATAAAGATGACAGAATGGAAACAATTATGCCTTAACATCAACATTTTATCCACACCAAGCATTGCTCACAGATTTCTCCTCACGCTGCTTTTCATTCATTGCCTTCCCAGGCTCTACTCAGAGCTTACACTTCTCTCCAATGAATTGCCCAACTTATTTTATGTCAGCTGAAAAAACCTCATACCAATTAAGAATAATGTTTTCCTCATTGAATTAAAAAAAAATACACAATACCCATTACCATTAAACTGACAATGGATAGTGATGCTACATAGGACCTGAGATGTTTCATGTTTTTCAAATGATTAGTGTCAAAATCTCTCTATAAAAATAAAGTAGTGACAATTATAACAGTTAAGCTATCTCCTCTGTGTGGCTGCACACCACCTCTAAAAAAATCAGCAGAGGATGTTTATTTTAGTCCTAAATATGATTTATCTGTTGATTCTTCAGCATTCATATTTCAACAGCCTCCAAACCGTTAAGCTATCCCACAAGACACATATCCAAAACCATCCTTAACTGTTTCCATTTCCAGAATAACAGAATATGTGGATCTGAACATTCTGGTTAGCTGGCTTATAGTGACCAAAGAGTCGATTGCCTGGGAAATGACAGAAACTATAAAGGTTAACTTGCGGGCTATGTCAAAACACAGTCATGTTCTTTTGCAATAAAACACCAAATTTAATGACCATCAAATGACAGTTGCATGGTCTGAGATTTGGAAAATGTAGACGCATTCAATTGCTTTCTCTGATTAGGTCTGTACTTATTTGGCATTACCAGAGATATCTCAATCCCTAAATAATTAACCTACAACCAATATGTATGAAATTGCCTCACTAAGCTCACTATCCAGGACTGTTTGCTGTTAAATTAGTAGAATAAATAATTTACACCAAAAAAGTGTGCACAAGGTAGTGCCAATAAACCTGGGGAACTTGTTCATTATTTGCAAGAAAATTGGATGAAACACAATTCCCCAAGTACAAGCCATTCTGTAGAGTAAAAGGTGTATTAGTATTAGTGCAGCATGTAGGGAACAAATAAAGTCTCATGACTGTTCTCTTCGGAGTATGCTCTCTTCATTAGCCTTTTCTCCAGAGCTATAAATACATGTAATATACTGTACATATGAGAACATAGGAGACTGAATGTTTGCGTATGAAGCACATTTCTTATAGGAAAAAAAAATCACAAAAGTGTTGTAGATTTATCATCATTCATTGCTGAATAAGCAAGGAGCTAAAAGAATAATATTTAACACCAAAATGGCAGCTGTATATCATTTGGAAAATCCACAAATCATCTCTTCCAGTGGCAAAGGTTACTATTGCTAACTCTAAATGCTCAAGAAAATTGCTTTGTAAATTTGTAGTTCATAGGATTTTTAGCATTTTAAGATAATTTCAAAATAAACTGTTCGTAGAACTTATCTTTGCAAAGTTCTGCACAGTTACTGATATACCACTTGCTCTAGCACACAATGAATCGGTGAGTGTCTTTGCACTAATGTCACTGGGAGCTGAAAAGGGCCCTGCTGGCAAAGAAAAACTATAGTGACTCTTGTTAAAACTTCAGAAATAGTTTAAAAATAGTTATTCTAAAGAAACATTCAGAATTCCCAACTAAACATTGACATTTAGAAATAAATAAAATTCACGGAGAACAATTTGGCACAGAAACTAGTGCTGAGGCCAAAACAGAGTTCATGACTTTCGTGTAGGCCCATCTCCCATTAGGTTCCTGAAAACTACAAGTTCCTGTACTCAAATTGTTTGTAGCACTCGAAGATACGGCTTTCCTTGCACAGCAAAGTACAAGGAAGAGACTCTGTCCACTGTGGCTTGAACTTTTGTTACAGAAGCACCGCTTCCCTGCCCTCCCTGGACTACACAACTCCCTGAAGAGATGCCCAGGCAGGGAACACCCTAACCTAAAGAACCAGATCCAAGCACCGTCTGCTTTTTAAGCTATGTTTTTCCTATAAAGAGAGATGGTCACCAGTCTTGTGTTCTTGCTCCAGCCCCGGGACAGAGCCACAGACACATTTACCACATCCAAGAAAGGTGCAGTAGAGTCCCTGGCTGGATCCAGCCTCTTGTTTAAGTTTGAATTAAATGCTAGGTCTCAGACTGATTTGTGGCGGTTTGTTGGTTTTTATTATTTGATAGCAAGTATCCTGGGACATATTTCCTGACCTTGCTCTGTTTTCATGCTGAAAACACAACAATCTTTTTTATAAAAAAATAAACATTTCTCCCTAGATTATGAATCATGTAGTAGCATGACCTGGCTCCCCATGCTACCTGCAATCTATCTTATTTAATACTGAAAGAAATCATAGATATGAATGCCAGCTTACCTGTTCTTCTAGAAAACAATACTGGGGATACAATTTCATTCATTTCACTCATCTTTATCCCAAAAGAACAACCAAAAAAAAAAGGTTAGCCCTGTGGAGTAAAAGGTGTCCCAATGTCATTGTTGCATGCAAGGATCAGATAAGCACCTGGTTTGTTCTGTCTGTGAAGACAGCTTTATCCAAATAAAGCATAGTGCATTTTATCATTCTGTAATGGAAAAGACCTGTCACTCTTTGAATATCATCATATGGTCGGTGGCCGGCAGATAATGGACTGTTAAGTGTCAAGGTGACTGGCTTTGAATGTGCACAAAACTAAAAATTATAGACCTGTCATTCCATAGGCAGGCCACAATTAGCTGTCTATGCAACTTGAAATTTCCATTTTGCCAGCTGAATAATCAATTGGCTACAGTTTCTCAATATAGATGCATTTTTAGGCTCTTTACACTCAGGATTTTATCTTTTTTATCAGGTTTTTCAAATAACTGTGCAGTGCACTTAAGCAGATGGGGTTAGGAGTGAACTGCAGTTATCTCCTCCCCAAACACATACACAAGTACATTTACCATTATTTTATAATCAACACTTTTTATGTTCATTTCCTCTAGCCATGCTCTACCCTATAATGTTTCTGCTAGGGATGTGGTGCAAAGGAACACAAGCTACACAAAATTCACAGCTTCAGACTTCACAGCTGTTTGTTTCTATTAACAAAGTAATACTCTTTTTCTACATTTTGCTATCTGTCCACCCTGGTATGAGTTAATAATACAACATGACTTAGAAATAAAATGTTTTCAGTGGTCCACTTCAGAAAGGGAATGTATTTTCTTTTGGAGAATTTTTTTCTGTTTTCCTTACTAACAAATTTTTAAGGTGTTTGGGGCAGAGACCTTATTTTATGCCATTAAAACAGCAGAGACAAATACAGTGATATATCAATAATGACTCTTACACTCCGCTCTGAAACTAAACAAGCAATGCAATCAAAAAAAGTTCAGAATCCCATGACATATACTGATGTATATACTGTAGCCCTTTTCGTTCTGGACAAATAGCAATCATTTGCTGTCTTACGGGCTGTCTTCATTTGAGAAAGAAATTGCTTAACATTGTGTCTGAATGTGAGAACAGGTTTATAAAATAGGGAGCTTGGTAAGTTCTGGGTTTATAAACAACACAATATCAGGACAAATGCTGCCTCAATGTCTTTTTGATATGAAGAAGTCCTTTAAAGTCCTTTAAAGATATGTTACTGCAAACCTCTCCTTTTTTTTTTTTTTTTTTTTTTTTAGCTCAGCCTGATTTGTAGCACTTCATAGGCAGAATTCCTCCCATCTGATGTGGAAATGCTACGCACAGGTTCTCTCCAAAGCCACTTGGAATAATGCAGAGACATCTGGGATCATCACTGGACTTTGAATCAGGCTGCAATATGAGGGCTTCCATTTTTATAGTACTTCATATATTGATAACACCTTCACACACAGTCCTGGGAGGTACACAGCAATATTTCGGTAATATAAAGAGGGCTACTGATCATCAAAGTCTATGACTGAGTCTGTAATTATATGGCATATGGGCTTTAGTGATGACTGGCTCAAGTGATAATGGCTTGAGGAGCTCCTGGTTTTCCCTCATAGACTCGTGTTCATTTCCTTTGCCATAGCACAATTTACTCTTCCCTTATTTGTCCTATTTAAGAGTTCTCCCCATCCTTTTTTGATGATGACTTTTAACAGCAGTTATTTGAACAGTATAATTTACAGCAAGTCATAGAAGTAGCTGTATGTACAAAGCTGAGGACGTGGCAGATTACAGCAAGAGAGCAGGAGCAAGATGCTGGAGGGAGCAGAGGGGAAAGTTCTTAAATTCACATTGCAGAACTACACTGCTAGCCTGAATTTCCTCCTGGCTTTTTCTCCTCTCTCCCTCTAGAAATAGAAGGTTAGGCCATTAGAGAATTCAATTGGTTCCAGATGGACCCTTAACCCAGCTCTTCTAATAAAAACATTTTCCTGTTAAACAACCTGTGTCACATGGAATAGATGAAATTCATCTTTAGTATACCACCAATGAAGCCTGGAAAGACAAACCTGAGGTATGAGTATCTGTATCTCAAATATAAAAGGGTAATGCAACCATGATTTATCTCACAATTAGGCAGTGGTAATTAAAAAGTAATACTGTAGCAGACATACAGAACAAGCTTCTAAGAAAAGTTATAAAAAATTATAGCTGTCTTTTTAAAGGCAGCATTCCACTTATATGTTTTCTATTAAATTAATCAGAAAAATCAAAATATAACATTTGACAGTATGACTCCTAAATCATCTCTTTCATGGGCTACCGCAATTGCTTAACAAATTTTGTTTTATTTTACTTCTATTTTTTAATATATAAATGAGAGCCAGTTTTGCTTGTACAGAAATCAGTGACAAAAATCTCCAAGTTTTCTCATCAGATCATGGTCAATCCTTTTTGCACATTGGAACAAAACATTGACTGTTCTAGATTAACATTTAAGATACTTGGAAAATAAGAATAGACTGTGATTTCGCATTTGGCGGCAGGTTGCTTAAGTAGCTCCCATCCTCCTTCCTCCCCATGTGCCAACCAGTGTTTTGGCTGGCACAGACGTGTTTGTTGCCATGTAGTCAGCATATAGTTTATCTTTTACCAGCTGGATCTATTCCTTGATCAAGTTCACTGTGCCGCTGTGCAAACAGTTGTGGCAACAAACGCAAGGTCCAGGAACAACCCGACAGGAGGGGGATAGATGCCCGAGCTGCTTAAGTTATGACTTCTGGTGAATAAATCCTCTCAGTAGCACAGCCTATGTAGCCTCTCTGTCTATCCTAGGTCCTTAGAGAGCTTCTATTTTGCTCTAATTTCCTTCAGATATATTTATTCACATATCACCTTTGCAAGAAGTGCTGCAATTCCGAATTTACAGATATGGAACTGAACTGTAGCAACCTTTTCAAAAATATCATTCAGAGAGACTTAAATTCTGAGTACCTACAATGCTTTCAAAATAAGCTTTTAATTGTCCTAGATGCTTTTGAAATTATTTACTTACAAAAGCAACAAAGAAATGGGTTCTAGGCTAGCATCCTAACCAGCAAGCTGTGCTAGCACTCTTGCTTTGTGCAGTTCCTTCCATTTTTCCACCAGAGATGGCTGTGATATAATTTATTACAATCATGAAACTGATTATGCATTCTGAAGTCAGCAGATTTACCTTAAAATAACACTGCCTCAGTGAAAACCATTACATGTTCACAGTGGAATCTGTCTGGGCAAATGAAAAAAAAATAAAATGCTACTTGCCTCAGATTCCACCCACCCTCCCCCAACACACACAGACAGACAAACAGACACACACACTCTGTTTTATTCTGTTACTATTTGAAATAAGAAAAAATTGAGTGGCTTTGTCCATTCTAGAAATGAAAACTTTTACAGAGTCAGGGTGAGTGGATTTTCCCTCCATGTTTCTGGTGGGACCTGCACTCAGAATGGTTTGTTGTCTATTTGATATTTCAGTACTTTGCTTTGGGAAAAGGGAAGAGCTTTTGCATTGCAGTTAAGAGAATTTGTGCAGTGGCTCAGTCTATATAAGCAGTCTGTATACTTTGGTCTATGCTAGCAGAGGTTTGAAAGAAAAAGGAAAAAATCGCACCTCCACCTTTTTCTTTCTAACATCTCTTCATCTCAGAAGGCAGCTGTGTTGCCAGACTATCCACAGAAGGGTGAAATAACTCCCAACTAAATTGACCTTTGGTGAGACCAGAGTCACACATACGTGGTTATCTGCTGCCTTGTAGAAACACAACTTATTTTCACCAAACAATGCATTCATACGGAAGTTTCTCAGCCTTGAGTTAGGAGAGCCCTACATCCCTGTAATTCCTGTTCAGAGCATGTGAAAACATCTTGGATCCTCAGTTATACAAAAGCTTAGGAAAAGGAAAAAACAGGGTAATTGGCAAAATGAAGACAGGGCATTTGCACAAAGGGCTAGATTATCTAATGCAGAACTGAACATGCTCCCCCGCCCCTTCTGTGCTTTTGCTTCTTTCGGTAACGCTGCTTCTGCAGCACTGTTTGTGACAATCCTTTTTCCTGTTCGTACTGGTAGGCCTTTCAAATTGGAAGGGGCAATACCAGGATGCAAGGCATTCACCAAGGTAACTGCTGCTCTTCTCAGTGGAACCACAAGGAAAAGAATCGCATCAGCATCACGCTGCTGCTGTCTGAGGTGCTATGAGATGCATTGCCTCTAGCAGCACTGGATTTTATGTACAGCTGTGCAGATAGTTGGAGAAGTTACCATGACATCAAATTGCCCCCTCCCTCTGTTTCACTACATGGCATTTACATCACCCTTTGAGGTGAAGCAACAAATACAGCATGAAATAAGCCTGGACCTACCCCTGCTCTGCCTGGAGTTCGGCCATTGGCTTCGCTGGAGCAGGGATAAGCCCTTTACCTGCACCAAGATCAATATAACTTTGAACAAAAACAAAAGAATATCCGTTGACTCTTGGCTGCTACGCACACCTTACAGTTGAAGTCTGGCCAATTAAACTCTCAAAGCAGTAATGCTGTCAAGACATCCAGCTGCTAAATGAGGTGCGGGCAAAAGATTTTGCTTAATTTCTGAGAACGAGAAAATATTTGCTAAAAACTACCACACTCTAAATTCTGCTGCTATTTCACCTCGAAAGCATTAAGTCTCCAAAAGCTGACTGCTGAAGGCACGCAGTTTTCTTTCTTAAAGCCAAGGGTACATTTAGCCTCTACATTAAAATGACCATAAATAATATAGTGACTGCACGTGTCAAGTTAATATTAAGAACAGGGGCTGCGTGATGCATACCAAGTAGCGACGTTCTCCATCTACGTTAACAGAACACCGGTGGGTTTCACCCCGGGGAAAATCACCCCACTTGTTTCGGGAGGGGGGCACAGGAAGGCTCTCTCCTGGACACGACTGTGTCGCGCTGAGCGCACGCGGCCGGCCGGCTGCCGGGGCTGCCGCTGCAGGGCAACCGGCCCACCGAGACGGCCGCGGGTCTGGGGGCCTGGGGCTCCACAGCCCTTGTGCCTGCCCACGCCACCGTGCTCCAACGGCAACCCGGGGCCCGGCATGCTGACAGACTCCATTAGCATTACTGCTGCTCTCTTATCTCCCGGTGGCTGGCCGGTGACGGCTGCCTGCCACCGCCGACAAGGCCGACACCGCCAATCGGCTCCGGCTCGGCAAGGTCACCGCGCCGGCCGGGCTCGGGATTGGCTCCGGCACCGCGGCGTGTTATTACTGTCTGATTTGATCGGAGGCAGGGGGTGGTCTCCAATCAAACAGAGAAAAGGTCCTGGAGAAGGTAATTAAATCCTGTCAGAGGCAATTATCGGTTCCAGGGCCATGACTCTGGCACTGAATGCAGATGATCTGAAGCTCTATTCTTGTAGAAATTCAAGAGGGCTTCTGGCACGGATCAGTTAGACATAAAGGAAACAGCAGGCTTTTTGCAAACAATGCGGCGCTGTATTTTGAAGCTTTTTGCACATCTTTTTTCCTCCCTGTTCTCAGAGTTTGGTTACCGCTGATCAAAAAATATTTCCTTCTCCCCACATTCTCATTAATTTAATAGATAAGATTTACTTACGTATTACACACATAATGACAAGCTACATAAGAGAAATTTTGTTCTGAAACACTGCCCACTTAAAACGTCTTTCATCAAGACAAAACTGCTTTAGACAATAGAAACATATCAAATTATTGTTGTTTTACTGGAAAAGCATCAGAATTGGATTATGTATCCAGGAGGGTAATATCTCATCTCTAAATCCTATGGATGCCAAAAGGGAATAAATAAATTACTTCCTCCTACCACAGTATAATGATGCCAACACAAGTGTATCAGAAGTGCCCTGACATGTTGAAAAAGGCATGTATTTCACTGATACAAAAAATACACTGTTTACATTTAGTTCCACAAAGCCCAAAACATTATTTACTGTATATTCTTTTTATTTTACTCTGATGTGACAAACCAATCTGAGAAAAAACTGACATTTTTACCAGAGATTAAAAAAACCAAAACAAAACAGAATAAAAAATAAAAAAATCTCACAATCCTTTAACAAAAGCATTTTCCTGATTTTACCTAAGACCACCTTTCCCTCAAGTGTGCATCAATTTATTATTTCAGAGCCAGATTACAAGCTCAGTTGTGCCGCAGTAAATCAGGATTGACACCATTAAAGTACATGGAACTCCTTTAGCTTTTGCAGAGAGCAGAAGTGGGGCCTCTGCCTGCCTCAGCCTGGGCTGCAATCACTTCTTGCATCCAGGCAGAGGGAGTGGAAGGGAAAAAAGAGCTGGGGTGTGTGAAAGACCTTGTTGGGAAGCATACCCAGAGACTAAATGCAACTGTAGGTCTTCCTGTTGAAACAGGCTTCATTCACTGGTAACGCATTCTGTCCTGAATTAGCTTTAATTGTCTCAAAATATCACGCATTCAATAAAAAATAGATTTTTACTAAACCCTTCCTTTCACTGAGTTCTGATTTGCTGAACTGACTTTGTAAATTGCTGTTGAAATATAAATATTGCTGCTGCAGAAACATTTCACACAGTATTAGTGTAAGTTCACTGTTATTTCTGTGAGGGCACTGGCTTTTTTGTCTGGTTGGTTCCTCGCATTTCCCCCACAGCCCCGCAGAGGCCACGCACTTGCATAGCATCATTTCATTTCATATGAAAGCACACCTGGAGAGAGGGGATTATAGCTACAGTTTCACATTTCCTTATGCAGATAAGGCAGAGGGCTGGTTGAAAGAAATGAATTTAAGCTTTTCTTCAACATTTCAGTCACCTCATAGTATAGGAAGAAGGTGGGTGGGTGTGGTGGGGCCTATAATTACTAAGGAGGCAGCAGATTATTTCCCCTCATGAGCAAGCACAGCAGAGGGAAAGACCTTTCTCCCTCGGATGATGCCTGGAGGCAGGGCCTTCTGTCAGCCTGACCCACAGCTCACTTGGGGTCCTGCTTCTGCAACCACATGGAGTCTCATGAAGCATCTCCTTTTGGCCAGTAAGCCCACGTTAAAAAAAACACAAGAAAGAAAATTGCACAGAGAGGCATAAAGGAAGAGACTCTACAATAAGCCTAACAGAGCTAAGGTTCAAATCCCATGAGTCTTTATAAATCCATATGGATGCTTTCAGATGTAGAGAGGAGGGCCGCTAGCAAAGGCACATCTAAGTCTCTATAATTCATTCATTCTTGAATTTCAGTGCAAAATTACCGAGAAAGGTATCACAGTTGGCAATAACCACCACAGTAGTTTCTGAAATTCAGGGCATTTGTCAGCGAAGAGTTGAACGAAGCATGAACTTGGTTTACACAACTATCAAACAGCTGTCAGAGAATGACTACTTCAGTCACTACCAGCTTCCAGCAGTTTCTAACCAGTGACACATTGCCTATTACCAACTAGTCACGCGTACCCCCTCCCCAAATATTGATCAGTTGGTATTAGCAAATTTTTCCTATGAACCCTTTTGGAAAAGGAAAATTTTACTTCAGACAAGTGTCTGTAAAGGAAAGTACAGCTATTCCTAGTTTTCAAGGCTAATTTTTGAGCATAAAATGGCAAAAATCCAAGCATCAGATAATGTTGTCTTCGGCTTTACAGTGCCATCTCTGTCACTGTGCTGTGATAACACAGACCCTCATCGACCTCACTTTAGATTCTTAGCCTTGTCAACATAAACATATTATATGCATATTCCTGGGCCATTTTATAAAGGCTTTAGAGAATTCAAAAGAAACTTAAAAAAATTACTGATGGTTTATACAGAATTGAATGATATTACTGAGAGAACAAGTTGTCTTACAGAAGCTCATTTGCACTATCATTATCACATACTCTAGTATTCTCTGTAAAGGCACATCAAAACCAAAAGATTGAGGTAGCTCCCTGTGCTATAGCTGTCAAAGCTGACTTCAGGATTACCTACATTTCTTGTGAAGTTGATACAATCCTGATTATGCAAATGTTTGGCTATTAGAAGATAAGCACAATGCCTTAAATTCGTACCTGTGTTTTAAAACATGCTCATTCATCATTTGACTCTCCTCATATATAAACGTGCATGTGTGAGAGACAGAAGATGTTTCTGTATGTTCCTGTATACTTGAACATTACATACTTTAGCCTTGTAAAGGTTACTGAGCCGTAAAACAAAGAGAAATAACATTAGTTGTTCTTACAGCAAAATATTTGGGTTTTGATTTGCAGGCAGGGCATGTGACTAGTTCTTATTTGCATAAAAGTGAATCTTAATCATCTAAGTAAACCCAATATTCTGTTTATGATGCAAAAAGTGTTTTGTTTCGTGGACACTCTACAACATTCAGTTCAAATCTACTATTTCACTTACTAGGAAATTTGAGCAAGCATGATAATAAAACTTGAAAAAAGTAGAGACAGTGAAAATCAAATAAATACTTCTTGAGCTTTTTTTGCAATATTTGTTTAGGTGTCATTAATATTAATAGTCTTTAAAACATAAAAACAGAAAGTTCAATAAAATAGTTGATTCTACCAACCATGAAGGGCTAGATTCTTTAGACATTCCACAGTCATGACATTACATACGTAAATTTCAAGGAGCCAATATCCAATTTTCTGTGGTTTCTTTCTTCCCACACATCACACTTCAAATTCGTTTTGACAACTAAACAATGTTTCCTTTATTTCATTATAATTCCCTTATCTAGAGTCAAAGCTTCATGACAATTTTGTAGAAAGAAACATGAAAAGACTTTCTGGTAGATAGGTTCCTTATTTTAAAGATTTCTTCCAAAGATACGTTGGTAAACAATCCAGCTGCATGGGCTTTTACAGGCAATATCTCACTCTTACCCTACCTCACAAATCCCACTGTAGATCCAATTGTCATGATTAATATTCTACCTCCTAAAAAAAAAACCAAACCAAACCACCAGATTATTCTTCATTACCTCATTTCTGCATTTTTTTTCCAAGGCTGAAGCATCTGTGTTAATACCCCACCATCAGCATATATATTTTTAATTTACTAAATGCAATAAAAAAACCCAGTTGTCATTTGTGTAAGATATATTCACTCATACTTTTTTCAGTTTATGTATAAATGTAATTTCATTCATTAAAGCATATATATTTCCGAACAGGGATGCAATCACTGCTTACTAATGCACAACAACAAAACGAATTAATGCTTTGCCAGGTTCCTATCACTCATCAGTTGCAGAAAAACTGAAGGCTTACCAGAAGAAAACTGCGAAAAGGAATCGGCAACACAACAGCTTTTTGATTCTAGGACCAGTTTTCATGCCAGACTTGAGTCTTAGCATGTCTTAGAAGGAGCCACAGAACTGCCTGACTGTGGTTCCCAAAAGGGATGCCCCACCTTGTATTGACCAGCGAAGCTTGAGAGCACTTTAGTCATTGCCCTCTGACTCCCACATCCATTTCTGCAGTGCTAGAGGTGTCAGGAGGGTTGTAGGATGCGACCCCATAACCTGAACAGAGTCAGGGAATTCAGACCTACTCCTCAGCTGAGGAAGTCTGGTTTCTGCCTTGCCCTTCAGTGCTCTCTAGGAAAGGCTAGAACTGGGCAAATATTCTGACCTATATTAGCACAGCAAAAATGCCAGAGACAGAAGGTAGGTATAAAACCAGCAAACCAGCGAGGTCATAAGTAGTAAAAAAGAACTCAAGAAACAGTCATAGGATTGTAAACAATCTCAACTGGTATATCCCCTGATTTTCTGACACAGTTGAAAATGACATTGTTGGTGTTCCCTCAGTGCCATGCCATCACGTTCAACATGCACTCTGAGGCAGGTGGGAAGATCATTTAATGAATCCCAAACACAGGGCAGGAAGGAACCTCCTAAATCAAAATTAATTGCCTGCTATCACAAGTCACATCATCATACAATCTGGTTTATAAATTAATCATACTTCATCTTAACGGTACCTTGGCATCTTTCACCCATTTCTACTGTCAGACAGCATTTCTAGCATCTCCCTTCTCCAATCCTTAGAGGTCTCATTTCCAGCCCAAATGTAGGCATATAAGACCAGGTGATACACAATTTGTTCTTGTGCCAATATTTTCCGTTCTCTTAAGTAGCTGGTTTGTCTGGCGTTCACTTCTTTAATATACTTGTAAAGAGCAAGCAAGCTCTTACAGTTTCACTTTGCTAGGCTAAACAACCCAAGCTATTTGAGTCTCCTCTCAGCAGAGAGGTTCTCCATCCCATTGAGAATCCTTGCAGCCTTTTCCTACACCTCTTCCAATTGGAGCTACATTACTGAAACAGGGGCAAGAACAGCATGCAGTAATTTAAATGACATGTGGCACTGTTGCATGTATGACCTTAGCAGTTTGCTGTCCTTTTTGTGAATACTTCTCCAGGGGCATCAGACTATTGCTTTTTTCAACAACCCACATCACAGCGGTAGCTCACCCTCATCCTGTAATCTGCTAATATATTCAAGTTCTTCTTTTTGTTGTCATTTCCAATTGATTAGCTCTGATCTTGCAAAAGAAATCCTTATGACTAGTTTTTAAAAGCATAGCACCATCCTTTGTAGTATTAAATGCCTTCCCATTTCCATTATCTTCAGTCACCAAATTCTTCCTTTATGAAGTTAACTTCTTAATAACAATAAGTTCATAATTTGGGGCTTTGCAATAATTTAATTATGCTGTACCTGCTTTTTATTCCAATGTTATTATATAACAATGATTCAAAGGTGGCCTTTTAAAAAAACTCCAATCTACTTCTAATCAAAATTTTCTACTTTTAGAACAGATTTTTGTAGAATTCTTCAGCTATCTTACAGTTCTTCTCTTATTTCCCTTTACCTCATTGTTCATGTTTTTTTCCGCGACACATACAGAATGGTTTACTGAAGTCAGTATTAAACAAAAAAATACTTTACATGAAGAATTTAATTTATCAGAGAGAGATGTGGTATAATTTATCTTTGGTAAATTCAGTGTGTGTTATCCCATTTTAAATCAATCTCCAGAACTTTTTGTTTGTTTATTCTTAGTATCTTCTTTTAACTTCTCTAAAGTTCTGATTACTATCAAAGCTAGAACAGACAGTTCTCTAGGACCATCCTCACCAGTTTTGTTTTTCTTAAACAAAACTTTTATTCTCCTGTTTTTTTGGCACCATATACAATTTTACTGATCTTTCAAAAATAAAAAGGAACTATGGGAACCATAGTTTCACACACCATTTTTTTTAAGAGTTATTCAGGTTTGGGTTTTTTTTCCTACTTTCTCCCTGCCAAATTTGTATATTATGCTTTCCAAGTTTTCATTTTATTTTGGCTTTACTAAGATTATATTTTCATACTTTCTATTCTCATTAAGAACTGTGTTGCTTCCTTGACAACCCCTCCACCACCACCCAACTCCAACTGGTTTGGCCAAAACTAGATTATCCTCAGTCTACACCTCATTTACACTAAGTGCAAGTCCTACTTTCTCTCACCACCTTCTTTTTTAAAAAAAATATAGATAAGGAACTATTTACCATTTATTTACATTCAGTTTCTTTCCCAAGACTAAGACATCTTGACTTTGGCACTTGTCATGTCATACTTACTAGACAGTTTTCCTACCCAGGACAGATCTCTTCCTCTGTTCATCAGCTTCTTTCCTAATTTCTAGAGGGATTTTTACTCTTAATAATCTTTTAGTTACATCACAAAACTGGACCTCAAAACCTTTCTTACACATTTATTCCCTCTTGCTTAAGATGCAAATTTCAAACACTTTTTTAAACCAAAAGTAAAGAGCAATTCCAGGTCCTGAGTTCTACAGTCCAAGTGACTCCACTGACTAGCTCTTTGCTTTGATTTCTTTAAGTCATTTCTTCAAAAACAGCCTGAAATATATTCCTCTTTATTTTGAAATTAATCAAAGGATCAACCAAGCCAAGGCTTTTCTCTGTGAGCAGCTTCTTATTATGTACTCACTGCTTACCATAGCATAGCATCACCTTTTATTTCTTCGGTAACAACTCGATAAAGAAACTCATCATCCTCACACTGAATTAAAATTGGGTCCTACCACCAATTTTTCAGTTTTTCACCCATTTTTATGTGGGACATTAAACCTTTTCATCACAACACAACTCTCACAGTGCTCTGGCAAACCATGTAACAAAGTTCTTTACTCACAACCAAAACTTAGCCTGGTAGTATATAGCTCACTGCTGATACTTTTCCACTAGGTCATTGTTCAACCAACACTGAACCATTTTTGTTCCAAACCCCTTGTTGTAGCCATTCTATTCTTTTGTATTACTTTACCAACTCATTAGCACAGAAAGTCACCTATCACTTAAATTTCAATCTTTCCTAAATGAAGCATGCCCTTCGACAGTCATGTTTCAGACACCACCACTTACCCACCTTGCTTTTAGACTCTCTATAGTGTCTGGTGTCCGGTCCACGCTAAGTACATCTATTCATCTTACTGTCGAGGTCCTTGGCATTGCTTAGCCTATAAACATTTCAAATGTTCCACATGGCATCTGCCAGTTTTCTAATCAGATTAGACAGTTCTCTCAATTATCTTGCCACATACCTGACTATTGTTATCACCACCATTACGCCTTTCCTGATTAATGTTTGTAAAAAGTGCCACAAGGCTACAGTGAGCTAAGGGAATTGTCATAAATTCTTCTGAAGTTTCACTTCCTTTTAATGATAGATTAGTATACTTTTAATCTCCATAGTTTCCATTTAAGGGGTAAGATTATTTTACACAATTATCAATAGTTCTTTATATCTATATTAACACACTCAGGTAAGCTGCCATAGTTGTCATAGAGACTTTCTTTATATCATCTCCCTTCTTTTATAAAAGAACTTCTATAATTGTCACTCTCATGCTTGAAAAGCAAGCAGACAATATGGCTAATAATGATTAGCTTGGAGTCTGAGCATTGACAGCAACGCAGCCAATCCCTACTCCTGGCAATGTGATCAAGATTTCATTCCTACTGGTGGTACAGTTAAGCATTAAAGCTACTGCAAGGTTTGAGGTTTGAGATCAAACAAATTATTATTAGTTTAGTTGGCATCTGGTGGATCCTAATAATTGTACTATTAATTCCACCTTTGCGAATTCTCTTGGTATTATAGGTATTACTTAAACAGCAGTCCCAAGCAGTATCTCATAAAATTGATTTGGGAAGAAGAGACTGGACCAAAGAATAGGGTACAAAAAAATAAATTAAATTATTTTTGTTATGGACCTTATACTAATCATCTTTCCCAATGCAGACTTTAAAAAACAACAGAATTGATGAGCAATTTTATATCTGTTCCCTATTCGACACCAGTTTATTACTATATGGTAGAAATATTTCATTTTGAAGCACAGTGTTCTTGAGAAGTACAAGAAGTATAGTTATAGCAAAGGCTAAGGTCTGGGGTTTTTGAAGAAGTCTCCTTTTTCTGTGATGTTTCATGACCCTTTTACCTTGAAGGACCCCATCAAATGATTCAGGCTGTCAAGAGTATGTTAGAAACTTTGATTCTTCCACAAAAAAATAGAAGTAAAGAAGAAAAGTTAATTGCAGGCTGCATGCCTTTCAGGAAGCTGTTATATCTCTGGATTTTAAAAAAAAAAGTCTGCTACTGTGGGACTAGTATTTCTGGAGATGAGTAAAGGTGTTAAAAGGAAGTCTCATTAGAAAGACATAGTCCTCCTTCCATTGAACTTCTCAAACAAAATAATATATTTGAAACCATCCAGGTTTAACAGAGAAAATTCTGCAATATTTACAGTTCTGCCATGTGACAGGTGTTCATCCTCATGTACAAAACCTACACACAAGAAAAGGAGGGGAAGAGACATAGCCAGCTTCCTGCTTTGTTTTGTTCTGACACCTCTGTATTTCTGCCTGACCCAAATCTATACCAAAAAGGCTATCTGACAAAAATTAAAGTAACATTTGACAGGTAATTAAAATAAGAGAATTAAATTAAGAGTAATTAAAAAATCTGCAGTATTTCAAAGGTTGATTTTAAATACTAACTTCAATTTTTATAAAGAGCCTTCTGTCTCTATTGATTACTGTATAAACTTTCATGAAGCATACAGATATAATTTCACCCATTGATCATATTTCTTGCAGCTTAGAGGAGGAATTGTTTTATAAACAACTCTTCAAACTGCAGAGAGAAATGAAAAAGAATTTAGTTGCCCAGAAATGAAATTAAGTAATACAGAAAAAATATAGCTCTGTACTTAAAGCTCTGGTCAGCTTTAAGCCTTATTCATAAGGCAATACCCTGAGTGTAAAATCATTCCCTTTGCACTACAGTGAAAAATATGCTCAAACCTGACCATCAATAGAGGCTGCCTGGTAGGTCATACAAGAACACAGTACATGTAAATGCAATTAGGGAGCAGAAACCACCTGGCAATAGGGAAAAAAAATCAAAACACCAAAGGGTCTGAAATGCTAGCCAAAGCCCTGGTAATACTGACTTAGTGTGATTATACATGGAGATATATCCCATTTGCAAGCAGTTGCAAGTCTTTCTATCTATTTTGCATTTAATGTCACGTCTCACATTAGCTGTATAGCACCAAGATGCCATAGAGTGAAACCGCCACTGCGAGTCTGTAGCAAATAAAATATGCTGAAGAAATAAGGTTGCTGCCTCCCCAAAATATTCTGCTAAAATGCTTTGCTGCCCTCTTCCTTCCCGGGCAGCATAAGGGATTATTTTTCCATCAGGTAGAGTTAGTTTCCAGAATGCATTCCTAAAATTCATTGTGTTGTGCTAAATGGCCAGAAGATTGCTTACGCTACCATGTTTAGCACGTATTGCTGGTTTTGTTATATCTCAGAAAAGTTTTCCTGTAGCCTGATCGTCAGTGCCTACCACTGTCATTTTTAGGGTACTGACAGATTTTCTGACAATATAATTCCAGCACAACAGCATCATACTGCAGATACCAAAGTTTGACTGGTAAAGCAGAGATGTCTTACTTGCTTATAAGAGAAGGTCACAGATGTGAAGGAATCAGGTGTCTCAGACTTTCCTCTGTGTGAATCCCAAACCTTTGAGAACAAACTGCATTCCAGAGGAATACCATGTCAAACATATCTTTGGGTTTTATACTCTGTGACCCTTTTACTTAAGGATATTAAACTTTTTTCCTCTTCAACAGAAAAACTATGAATTTCTGAGAAAATATTTAGTGTACATATAAAATAAACTAAAATTCACTCTTGAAATAAAAGCTTTTTCAAGTTATTTCAATCAAATAATATTAAAATGTTTATTTCAAGTATAATATGCTCCCTCTCTTATGGCCATATTTACAAATATAAAAATTGAGTACAAAGAAACCCAAACTGACCGAGGACAGTCAACTTTTTTATTGCGCATCCACTAATGTTGGCTTATTTTCTATTATTCTTCATCTGAGAATTGTTTGAAAGTTAAAGAAGCTTGACCCCAAGAGAGTTACTGCAATTTATACAAGGATAATATTGGCGTAGTTTTTTAGTAACAAATTTTTAAGGAAAATAGGAGGAAATTTTTATTTGTCTGTTGATAGTAATTTTCTGAAAGTTAACATCTTGTCAGAATGCAAGAGAAGCACTGAGAAGAGGGTTTTGCAACAATCTGCAGTTCTACTTTTCATTTAGAAGAATACCTGTACTGGGCAAACAAATGCAATGCAAACATTCCACTCCTGGAAGCTGGGAGGACACCCTCACAAAAATTCTGGGCAGAGAAAAGAGGAAATTCTCTTCAAAACATGCATGAAAGCTCCCAGAGTGTGTTCTCCAAATGAAATAATGCTTTAACTCTACAACATTATATCAAGTGTCACTAGTTATGCAGCTACTTCCTGCAAGTAACCAAAATATGAAAGAATTTGAGGTTAATACCTAAATCCGGATCATACTGACGACTTAGGTTGTCAGATATTCATACAATCCAGAATAGCATTGCCATCCACCTATATGTACTGATCTGTATAGGTGTAAAGTGCTAACACAGCTTTGACCAAAACTTTAGATAAGATGAAACACGTATTTAGTGAAAAGAAGTCAACACCGTTTGTGTGATTTTAGGTGCTTTCTCTGTCAGTACAGTTTTGTTCTTGGCAAAATGCAGTTAAACATGCACTGTAAACAAAAGCATTAATCAGAAAGTTGCATTAGAATCCTAATTAGTACTGTTGCAGACTGCTGTTGCAACAAGGTGTTATAACATAAAATAAACCAAAGTTTCTTTTACATAGGTTTTTTTCATACTCATGGTATTACAAAGCCATTAAATGCTTGTAATAGCAGTGGTACCCATGTGGACGATAGCTCACACACAGCTCAGGCAATTAGAATCTGTTTTATTTGGAAAGAACACATTAATATTGGCCAGGACAGCATAAGGATAAGTCATGGTGTTACTTGTGTGAGACTGACCGTGATAAGGAGATTATATGAGCTTGGCAATGTGATAAGCCTCTGTGGATTGAATAATTTCAGAAGCTTGGGAAGCCTGAAAGCGTTTATGCTGTACTGAGTAGCACAGAATGCAAAGATCCCTGAGCCAGAGCTGAGCATGCTACCTGCAGAACGAGGAGCAGAATAGACACATCAGTGTAATGCTGGACCACAGTTAATAACCTGTTTTTGCAGTTCACTGTAATCATTCAGAAGGGGGTGGAGGTGTGTGTGGAATAACAAATGTAATCAACAAGCAATGGAAAATAAACAATAAGAACAAAATGTGCTGGAAAAAAAACCCCAGAACACCCACGTGATCATTCAGTAACAATTTATCTGAAAATTCCTCCTGCACACTTGTAACTTTACCTGATTTATTCAACTTTGTGAACAGAATAAAAGACTGGTAAGGCAGACACACCAGGATATTATTTTAGAAAGCCACGTACAAATGGCAGAATCAGCATCAGTGATTTGTGACTACTATTGAAGAAATTAGAAATAATTGCAACCTTTCATTACAAAACCTGTCATTTGGTATCTGCAAGCAATTTGGTGTAAAACTAATGTTGATGACTGAGTCATTGTCAAACCTAATAAGTTGCTGCATAAACTTTAAACCACATAACTGCTCAAGTTGAATGCGAGAATCTGTAACATTAAATGTTATTATATCAAGACCCAATCATACAGTTCTCAATTCAAAGAAACTGGGACTGTAGGATCAGTCTCTTAAATAGTTTTTCTCTTTGAACATAACATGGGTTAATATGAACTTAAATTTCATGAAAAAAATCTATCAGTGAAAGACATAACAACATTTCCATTTAGCAAGTGTATTTTGGATTACTCACATGAACTGCTGAATTCACAAACATTGCTTGACTGGGTTTCAGGATTTTGCAAACTTATACATAAACTGCTTCAGTAAAAACAACAACAAACTTAACTGCACAAAGTGAAAAATCCATTAGTATTTATCACAAATCAGATTAAACCCAACAGATTTTTTTCAACATGCAGACTGTGGATTAAGCATCCTCACCATGCCGTTCCTACTTTCGTTTCTAAACAGTTGGCTAGCCCAACATCTCTCTTCGCTCTACAAAATCCTACCTCTTATTTGAATATAATTTTCCCCTAGAAAAGTTCCAGTTTACCATTTAAAAAAAAAAACATTTTTTATCATTTTGAAAACATTATTTTATACCACCAAATATTATTGGTCTGCCCCTGCAACACCTGAATTTTCACCAGTTTCTTGTAAACCTGATGTAAAACCAGCATTTGCTATTAGTATCTGTCATGGACATGATGACAGAAAGCTCCATTTGCAGCCTATCTTGTTTGGCTACCTACCATTGTTATAAAATAATTACCATATACATGTATTTGTAGCATACCTATATGTACACACCGTTTTTCTGTTAATTTTGTTTCAAGGATTTGGAGAGAAAGGTGGATTGGCAAGGGATTTCAGATGCTCCCACAACATGTGAGAATAAAGTTCAAGTCACAGCATAGTGCAAGGCATTATTGGAAGAGAAAAAGAAAGAATTCTGTCCTACAGTGTGTTGAAAGCTTCCCAAATGGTGAGAGTTATTTCAGAAAGTTTATTTTAGGTAAAAGAAAGCTTTTTCAAGGAAGTAGTAACATAGGATTACACATTACAAAAGGTTGTTTTCCAAAGTAAAGTGGAATTATTTTACTTCTACTTCTCTTTTCAACATATCTTACTCCTCTAGTAAAAAGACACTAGAAAATGTCACCTGGTGGACAGCGCCTATGTATGCATGTGTGTAAACTTTATTTTTTAGCAAAACCCAAAGCTAGAAACTTGTTCCTTTAAAACTTAAAGTTATTAAATGATGTTAAGTACTGAGTAAAAAATATACTAGGTTTGCATACAAGAAGTATAAAGATTCCTTAGAATAATATTTTTTTCCACATTTGAAGGAGCCTTGAAAATGAAATGCTAAAAACTCATTCCACCAATTCTACCTTGAATCACGTAGCTGCATCCTGAGAACCAAATACATCCTGTGAATTTAAGCTTTAATCTTGCAAGATCTCAGAAGTCAAACACAGTTCCTCCCCCTCCTCTCCTACACCTCTGCTTCAGCACAGCTCCCAGTTCTGAAACCAACATTCACCAGAGGCATGGCTGAAACCTAAGGATAGGCACGCATGCCTGTGGTGGAGAGAGAAGTTTTAGATGCAGCCTTCTCTTTGACATTTCTTAGCACGTGCCTTTGCAGCATCCCAAAGCTCAGTACAGTGTCTGCTATCAGTCCCAAATGAGACATCTAATTCTCCACCACAAGTTCAACAACGACGCAAGATTTCCAGGCCATGCAGTGCCTTCCACTTCCACAGCTCAGCCCCAGCCTTTTGGCACTGTATTGTATAATGTGCACATCCTTTTGCCTTTACACAGTTCAGTCCGAAAGAAACTGCCCTCTGAAAGGGTACAAAGTCATTCATACATATAGGGTGCATAATCAGTTTAACATTTTCAGGGATGAAACAAACCATTCCACAGTGAAAAGCAGTCAGAGTCATATGTCATTAAAGACATATGTATATCATGAAGATTGTTTCCCCAGCTTACCCGACATAGTATTGTCTATATATACTTGAACTTATATCTGCTTGATAGGTAATCATCAATGCTGCTGCATCTTTCACTAAAGATGGGGAGAACAAGGGAAGAGAAGAAAGAGGAGACAGAAAGACCCTGTCTTTAACAGATGCCAATTCAACTTGGAAGCTCACCAGCAGGTAAAGTCAGCTAACAAGGACAATGAACTCCCCTGAGCAAAACCGTGAGATCTTTTACAATGAGCCTGCACTATGTTACTGTAGAAAATTTGTGCCTATGCAGCAATGAAGCCACTGGTTAGTCCAAGAGATAGATTTTACAAAGTGTTTCTGAATGAATAATTGGGAAATGAATTTGACTGTGATGTTGTGAAGCAAAACTTACAAGACAAATAGACTGATTTTTTGCAGTGAGCTTAAAAATAAAATTAAATCTAGGATTTTTTTTTTTTATTATTACTCCTACAAACCTCACAGAGACTATAAATAACATAGCTCTAGTAGCTACAATTAAGAACTAAGTCCCTGGAGGGAAAAGAAGTAATTTTTTACATATTGAAGTTGTCCCTAGATTCAACGAAAGCAGGTAAAAGATTTGATTTCTCTCATGCATTTCCAGTGCAAGTGACCTCTGTATACAGCCAGGCACCTACATCAAGTGCAAAGTTAGCCCTGTTAATGCAAACAAGTTCTTTATTGATCTACTGAAGCGAAGACTTGAGCCTGCACAGTAAAATAACAAGGGGAAAAATCCACGGACAATTAAGAAAAAGGAGGTTTTGGTTTGTTTTACTGTTTGTTAGAGCTCACTACCATCAAAAGCTACTTCAATAAATCTCACATAAAAGTGGAAATCTTCAACCATTTTTCCCTTTATCATGATAGTCCAAGTATTCCAAGGTACAAATGACTGAAACAACAAAGAAAACAGACCGAAGTTTTATCTCATTAAAGCTATTCAAGGAAATTATTTCCCCCCTTGAACACAGTGGTGTGAGTGTAACAAACAGGCACAGTGTGGAAGGTCTGGGTCATATGGGTAAGTAATAAGCCACTGCTTCTTTATAAGACAACAAGAAAATATATACAAAGCTAAAAAGGGAATCTTTACAGGGAAAATCAGTAAATGTGAGATCGATTTTGCCCATTTATTCCCCTAATCTTGCCACGCTGTAATCAAGTTTCAAGTTTAGTCAGATTTTCCTTGCCCCCTCATCTAGAATTTAAGCAAGCAGTGTGTTAAATCAGTGCAAATGGACTCTGGCTTTCTAGACCCCAAGAGAGTGTGGCTGTTCACTAATGTATATATAAAAATAGTTTCATTTTGGGCAAAGCTCCTCTTTGCGCTCCTAAAGATTAAATGGTGAATAGATTTTGGACAGTCAGTCAGTGGCAGTGAGATGAATTTTACTTCAGTCAGAACTGGCATGTGTCCACACTGCAATTCAATGTAAGATATCCAAGTTTTCTTTCTTTCACTCTAAACAATGTCATTACCCCACTAATTCATTTTGTTGTATAAAGCATGAAAACCTATGAGATATCACATCAAATATTTTCTTCAGTTCAAAAACTTGAGAAGGCTTCTGCATAAGTATGAAGAAAGAGAAATACTTGCAAAGAGGAAGGTGGTCTTCACTCAAAATAGCTGCTATGGTTCCTTCTGCAAAGGTTCTCTTTCACTGACAAACACTGCGCTACAGCTGCCAATGCCAGTATACACAGAAATAGGCTTCAAAGTTTGTATGGAGCTTCAGAACCTGGAGAGAGAGAGAGAGAGGGAGGGAGGGAGAACCCATGTTTTTGCAAGATTATATTTGCATAGATTAAGATTCTGTTGATAAAGCATAAAGAAAGCAGAAGTCCAGTTAGTAAAAGGAGCCTCAAAATATCTATTATAAAAATATTAGTTATTCAACCTAAACTCCTGGAAGTCCACTGAAATTGCTTCTTTTATATCTGGCATTGCACTTCAACTGCTGAATTCCTTAGCTTCCAAGACCAGACTTATGGAGATGTTGTACTGATTTGGCACAATTCACAAGCCTTGGCAGATGATCAAATAGAGGGCACAGAAGAGCAGGAAAAGCCTTAAGAAACTGTCTGGGCTGCTGTCATTACTGTCTCCATAGAAAGGTAACTTACCAGTAAGCACAAAGTGGCTGTATGTATTACTCTTGTTTAATTTTATACTTTTTTATATAACTTGACAAAATAAACATCAGAATTTCATCAATAGATACCAATTTGCACTCAGCTTAACTTACATCTTTTCACTCTCCAACAGGTAGAAATTTTGTTTTTTCCTCTTTGCAATATTTTGGAATAGATGAGTCACTAAGGTTGTACACAAACTTAAAGCTCAGGACAAAACTGTTACAAAAGGCAACAGGAAGGAAACAGGACAATTTAAAAGGTACTTTTAAAAAACCCACAAATTATAATATGATTAAAACTGGAAGATTTAAAACATTATGTCTATAAATATCCAAGGGACATAAAACTGCATTTCTGCAGCAGGGTTTAGATTCAGAGCAGTGTTTTGAACTTCAAGAGGACCCAATAATAAGCTGGGGAGTCCTGAAAATCTGCCAAGAAAATTCTGTTCATGTAAAATACCAGGGGGAGAGCAGGGGGAGGACGTCCAAGTCACCCAGAGGCAGCAGAAAGTAATCCTGAGATCCTTACACATGACTGGAAATTCACGGAAATGCCTTCCATGTAAACAGGAATCACCAAATATCAATACAATCACAAAAGCTTTTACATGCTGTGTTTAACTCCTCATAAGATCATGCCATGTCAAGTGACAGGGCCCAGGGAAGAGAGAAGAGCCACTTGCCAACATCTCGGTCCTCCTGTTTGTTACAGCAGGCAGCCGATACTCAAGATAAACCACACTGTGTAGTGACATCTTCCCCACCTCTGCTGACAGCATGAACCCTCCAAAACCTGCATGGGCATAGGATACTTCCAATTCTGCTGAGCATTGCTCCAGCGGGAGCACGGAGGAGAAAGAGAAGGCTCGCGACTAGAAGGGGAATTAATGCTTTGAGCAGTTTAACTCCTATTCAGATTTTGACTTGGAGAGCTGCCAGGTTACCAGGGAAGCAAGTCATACAGAGCAGCTGTTGCCGAGTTATGATCTTCACTCCCCCCAGACTTCCTCCCCATACATGCAGCAGATCCTTGTCCGAAAGCTGGGGCTTCTTAAGGCCCCCACAGCAGAGAGAAAAAGCCAGGGCTCTTTGCTTGGCTACAGTTTTGGCTGTATTTCCTCCCCAACTCTGCATTGTAAGCAGAGAAAAGCACATTACGTGCTGTGCTGTATGGCAATGCTGGGTGATGCCCTTAGGAGAATGGGCAGTAGGGATGAAACCCAGAATAAACTTTTCCAGTTTGTGCAAGAAATACACAGCTTCTTCTAGCTCAACAGTTATGAGAGTCAGATGACTCTCAACCTATGGTCAAGCCACCAGCAGACATAGAGCCACCCTTTGTAAATGCGGCGTCATGCTCTGCTGCAAAGCTCAATATGACTTTTATGCACACGAAATTAATCGTCACAGAGGATTACATAAAAGACATCCCACAATCTTCCTCCTTTTCCAAGATTTTGAGATAACTTCCCCCTTCCTCCTCATCTGCCACCCCTTCACACACCATGTCTGGGAGAGACGTTGTATCTTAGGCAGCATGAATGCAGAAAAAGTGTCTCCTCCTGAATGACACTTTCACCTCCTTAATCCAAGACTTTAAATTCTTTTATGGTCAACTATGCTCAGATTTGCCACATTACAGAAACTGAAGCGAAGCTTCCTAAAATCAGATGGTTTGTCTCATGTCCCCTTTGAAAGCAAGCCTGAAGGCTCTACTGCTAAATACTCTACTTGCATACGTACCTGTACAAGTGCATTAAACCGAAGGTCTCAGTAGCTATAAAGTGTGCGTTTTTTAAATGTTTGACTGTACTACTTTGACAGGTATTCTTGTGACAGTTCAAAAAAAAAAAAAAGAATGCATTCCCTACAGACAAACACTTTTTACTGATTTCCTTCAAATTTTCTTGTGGAGTGATTGAGTATGATTGCTGGGTTTACTGTTCTAAAGCAGAACTACCCAAGTGAGCAGCATCAAAGAGCAATGCATGTCTGTACAGTTGCTTTAGACAAAAAAATTCATCTAGTGGCCAAATTCCAGTTGCAGTTATGGTCCCTTAATGAAATTACATCTTAATGGAATTGACCTACTTATACATTAAGACTACTGTACCTAAAATATAACATAGATGAAAACATATTCTTTGTCATTTTAGCTGCAATTTACGATATTGATTTTAACCCCAGATCAGACCTTGATCTAACTAAGTGCACTGTGAATCCAAAAATCCTGACCTCCAGACCAAACATTTGTTCTTTATTATAAGTGCAAGCAGACCGCCTCACATTTGGGTGACGGATGTGACCCCAATCTCTCAGTTAACACTCTGGTTCAAAGAGTAATCCTGCCGCACACAACCTTATTGTTATGAAAGCTATACAAGAGTGCTCACCGACACAAAGTAATGACTCCTAGTTCTCAGTGACACCAAAAACCACCAGGGTATTTTCTTGTGAAATAGGAAGAAAAGCAAACCAAAAGTTAGGGTACTAGTTTTTGAATGGAAAAAGAAATCTTTGATTCCTTTATACCAGTGAAAGTTAGGGAGCAAAGAGTGCTTTAATTTTCTTTGAAAACATACTGAAGCAGACAACCTCCCATCACAAGGCCTTCCTGTCCTGAATGAGACATTCTTGAAAGATTTATTCATTGCAAGTAGAAGCATAGGAAACCTCCAGAGATTGATAATACCTATGTGTTGATCCTCCCTATAGTAAGTGAAGCCTTAATCTTCCACAGGTATTTAGGTGCCCATTTCCTATTGGTTTAACTGGGCACCTAAATGCCTTTAAACCTATTTGTGCTTCACCACCCCTCTTCCTCCCAGTAAATGAAGGTAATACTGTCTCCCTGTTTCAAAGAACATTGATGAGAATGAACTACTAACTTCACTGAGTCATTTCAAATTATATTTAGTTGCCTAAATAACTTTAAGGACTTGGGCCTCAGGGACTCTAGAAACACAGGCATAGAGCAGCCCCATACAGTGCTATAGGCTTACTACCTGGGGTGAATGAAATTTTCAAAAGTAACTTAATCACAACAACAGGATTTAAAAAAAAAAAAAAAAAGGAAATTGTGATTCTAATTCTCCTACAAGTACAGGAAACAGGTTCTCTAATTCTCCTCTGTGCCTTTCAAAGCATCTCTCTAAGGAATTATAAGACTTTTTATGACTGAACTACCCCCTCTTTACAAAGTTGACTCCACATTTAAACCACAGAGCAAATCAAATGTAGTGGACCCTTTTAATCCAAGACAGCCTCTCTACGTGACTAGAAAGAAAGAGTCTCTTTAAACTGATCTATTTCATTTCATAGGCAGTTATAAATGTTCATCTCTCTTTCCTTCTTGCAGACATGAAGAAGGGAACAGTACTGTCTCAGGACTTATACATTGTACATCATTTTACATTAAATCATTAGAAAGAAATAGCACATAGAAAGAACAATAGGAAGCAGAGGCAAGTGTTCCACAGCACTATAATTACTATAATCTTCATTTTTAAAGAAGGAAATCCATAGGAAAAAAAAACCCCAACCCAAAATATAATCAAACTCACATTTACCAGTGGTTCAACTGATTTACTTGAATGGAAGCAGCATGGTCTGTAAGGAACTGGAATTAAGACTATATTTGCTGAACTGCCAATACTTCCAAACTGTAAACTAAAATACAAAACAACATGACTGCCGAAAACTTAAGAGCATTATCCAAGTTGTTAACAACTGTAGAGGACACCTTTATGTGGGAGACATTAAATTAATTCATTGGATGTCCCTAGACCCTACTGAACACCAGTAAACTTAACAGAAACTTTCAAAATGCCAAACATGAAAGACTACAATAATTTCTGACTTAGCATATGACCTTCAATCAGCCATTTTCCCCTTGGCCCATCTTTTCTGGCTTGTGTTTACTTACACATTACCGTTGCATGGACTTAACATGGGTTAAGTGAGTTCAGTGCTGGAAGTAGCTCAATGCTCATTATGGATGAGAATGCTTTGGGTGTCTGATCTCAGGAGATGGTGCTAGAAAAGGAAACAACTTTATCTTCACCACTGGAAAAGAAATTAATAGTGCAAAATCCTAAACACTTCAACTATTTTTGCATGCCTCAGTAAGTCTTCAGGATAAGATTCTGGCACAAAGACTTAACATTTTTATTTAGTAAGTAATTTCAAAATGCTAAAGAAAGACAAAGAGAATGCTACAAAAGACAAAAGGGAGGGAAGAAAGAAAAGATTACCATCTCAGAGAAAAAAAAGTGTGCCCTTCATACAGTAATTGTCCCTACTCTGTAACAGTTTATTGTATGCCTACATAATGCCTTTAGTTTTGAACAGGATGACACGGCAGTTCTTGGGAAGGTACCCCTTCATGCCTATGACATAAATTTTTCAATGGTGCAGGTAAGATTACAGAATTCTGAACTTTAATAGCACAAAACATAACTTTCTGACCAGATGACAATCAAGAAGATTTGAAAAGATCTAAAACATCATCAACCACACGAGCAATCATAAATAACCCACCAAATATTTTTTCCAAAAAGCAGTCAGTAAAAGCAAGATTGTATCCCTACCAGGGAACAGAAGTAAAAGAACTTTCTCTTCGGTTTTCATGGAAATATTTACAAATGACAAAGCTCAAACAAGAAAGCCCGCATTTTGATAGATGCCCCAGATGCCAAGAAAAACCATTATTTTTTGCACAGTAGCTATGTCACTGTGACTGTGCTTCAGAAAGTGTCCTGTACATAGCTCCAGGACACATTCAGTTACCACCTTCTCCCAGTAGCTTCTCTGGAAACCCCAAATCTGCAGGGAAGACAACATTCTATGATTTAAATATTAAAGGAAGTCTGTGAGAGGAAGCAGCAAAAAAATACACCACAGTGTACTTTAGCTATTTCAGAAGCATATATTACTTTTGCCCTTCAGATCAGCGCAGTGGTAGCCTTACATGCAACATGCAATTCTTGAGTGATATATTGAAGTCCTCCTTTTCCTCAAAACTTCCTTATGGAAGAAAAGAGTTACTGTATGCAGCAAAGTAGAGGTATGTGTGCCTCAATGTCATCTCATATTCTAAGCAAGTATTGCTTTAAATTATTTTACTAACACGATAGATCATTTCTTCTTACATCTGTTTATCTGCCCGTAGACTGAGGGTCCTGTAAGGTAGAGAGGAACTTTTTGGAAAGCATCCAACTGCCCCCACCAAAATAATTACTTTTGCTTAATGAGAATTAATTCAATTACAATAAAGCACAGCAAAAACCAGAGATACTCTGGCTTGATTTCGCAGAGACGAGTTGCAGTGAAACTCTGAAATAAATGATAATGCCAAAGGAAAAATTCTTCACTGTTGTCAAACTGTTCAGAAAGCGTTAACATGGTTCATTCATTTTCAGCTGCAATACCATGTTGAAAACATACTTTTGCTGGTGTGCAGTTGATTGATGTACATTACTCATATCAGGCTAATGGCACTTTATTTTCCAACAGTAGCAAGTAATGAGTGACCTTGAGTGCATATTGTTTTGCTGAAAGGTTTTGTTGCTCCATGTACTCTATGAGCACCCCCAAGGAAATGAGGGTCCTGTATTGGTGTTTTTCAGCAAACCTCATTTCTTTCATGGCTTTCTGTAAAAGAATTTGATACAGGGATAGAAGCTAACCTCAGTGAGTAAATGAAATATTGATCCACACTACTCTGGCCTTGCCTTCACCTTGTCCCAGGGCTGTGAGTTACTGACTTTTCCGTTTTGGCTGTAATAGGAATTATTACAACAGGCCTGTGCGAGTAATTACTTGGCATGGCAAAAAGGAGGCTCCATCATATATTTCTGTAGAGACGTTAGTTTCCATCAGCCCAGCAGTCTGCTTTTTTGGCCCTGTCTTTCCTACTCTTGATTCAATTCTTTTAACCATCATTAATCAAGTTCCTTGTCAGCAGAAGTTTATCAAAAGTATTAAGTGAGCAAGGTTGCATGGCCTGCCAAAAAAAAAAAAAAAAAAAGCCCAGAAAAAGAAGCACCAATGCAGGGCAGTAAATTTCAAAATATGGAAGGCTGGTTCCATGATATATACGAGTGTCTCTTCAGCTGGAATGAGCAGTTTGTTTTAGTGATAGATATTGTAGTTTGAGCTGTGATAGAATCCTTCTCAAGTTTATATGTCATAGACTATCGTTTATGAGAGACCATGTGTTCCTAAATGGTGAAGGTCATGGCTGATGGCAAAAGTAAAAGCAGTGGTGATTCATTAAAAATAGTTAATAGGGCCTGCTGTTGACAGGGATAAATAGCAACACACTGCTGTTTCAACCCACAAGCAACTACTTTAGGCAATGTTTCTTCTGTGCTTTCCACCACTCCTGATTGCCAGACAGCTGTGAACATACATAGAGACGTAAGCAAGATTGCTTCCACCCTGTTAATAATAGATGCAGGATGGGTTTCCAGTGTGAATGACTTCTCTAGATACAGATTTTCCAACCAGCAGCTTTGGCAGACTGACTAAACATTCAGCTCGCAGTGATTTGTTAGCTAATAATCAAGTTTACATTGTACACTGAATTCTTAGGGACCAAACACATTTGCTAACTATACTGCCGGCATCCCATCCTTCAGTCTGAACACCAGCTAACATCCTGGTAGAGCCCATGCAAGATCAATGGAAGCTTTGCTTGCATAAAGAACATCAAGATGGGATCTCATGGCATTGGAATGGCTAAAATCCTAATGATCTTTATTGTATCCTCGATCAGAAAAATATAATTTCCTTAAGCTATTTTTGTGCTATTCAGAAAATGATCTCTTAAAATCCAGTTAGAAATAAAAAATTTTAACTGGTTGTTGTAGTGCTGTTCCTTTTTTTGTCTTGTTTTTACTTTATTTTTTAAATGCAAACAAACAACAATCATCATTAAAACAGAGGTTTATTTCACTTAGAAAAGCTTACAAATATATTTTTGCCAAACAGATATGGGGCTGCATTTGAAAAAAGAGTTTGGTGAATGTTCTGTCGTGGACACAATTCTACAGTACATACAAACGATAGCCCATGGATTGCCTATGGTTTTGTTTGGTTGGTTTGTTTTTAAATACACAGGGCTATACAACTAATATGCAGTCATTGATTAAAAAATAAAGCAGAACAATGATTCATAGCTTCCAGAGATAACATCAAATCCATCTAATTTTATCACACCTGAGTGTTCTGGGTCAGTGGAAAAACTGGACAGAACTCGACAATCTGTTTTACCAGACAAAGGACCCAGATTATCTTTAGTGTAAACTGGTGCAATTGCACTGAACCAATGAACAGAAACTGTTTGTGAAAATGAAAGGACAGTTTCCTGGTCCTTTAGGTCATCAAACACACAAGCTTTAGCCCTGACAGATTCTCATCCTGAATAGAGCAGAGGCAGACCAAATATCTCTAATCAACTTCATTGCAACAATTAGATATTGCAATAAGGTTTGTTGTATTCATCTTTAGTGACTGATCAGACAGGCTAGAAAACTGGAGAAAGAGGTGGCTCAAATTTAATTTCTGATCCTCCTTTGCTAACGGAACGTTTTGTTCTGTCTCTCCTGGCGTTTCCCTACCTTTCTACCCAGCTAACACACTAGTTAACAGGAGCACAGCGGGAAGTCTCATTCATTTTAGGAGAAAATGATGTTTCCTCCACGATCTTTGTCTCAACTATTTAGACAGTTCCATTTCTTAGTTGATTTTGAAGCACTATCAAAATTAATATGATTAACAACTTCCCTAGGAGTTGATCATGCTCTGTTTGAGTGGACACTGGAACAATAGCAGCAGCAAATAAAGAAAGAAAAAAGAAAGGGAAAAAAAGGAAATCTACTGGTTAATTAAAAATAGTAACAAAGAGAGCAAATGAAAGAGTGAATCCATTAAGGCTTGGTTAATTCTACCATCTCCAGTCCCTTGTTCTTCATAGGATACATATGCTTTGCAGCTGCCCAGATCAGAGCTGAAATCCTGTAATTACACATTGCTGCCTCACTTTCCTTCCTCTTGCTTCACTGTGAAAAAAGATGTTTGATTTTTCCTTATTGCTAGCCTAATACAAATGCTTTTTTAGGCAAGCTGGGAAATAGGTCTATGTTCTCTAGCTGATAACCCTTCCTCAACGTAGCTTTGTCTAAAATGTTTTTACTTTTTTTAGGCATTGATTTTGATTAAATGCTACTTCCCTTGGCTAATCACCTGCAGAAACAACACCAGCCTCTAAAAATTAGAGAGGCAGACAGTGAAAAATATTTGATTACTAAGTAGAAAGGTAAATGAGACACCTGTTGTGATTATTTTAATGCTTATATTTTGATACTTCTATAAAAGGATCAGTTGCCCTAATATAGTCATCTTCAGAAAGACAGTCTGCAGTGGTTACAAATTGACTTTTTATGGAGAAAATAAGACTGTTCCTAACCTATTGCACTGATATTATATTTTGTTAATATTTTATGAAATAAAAGTCCTCCCATTAAGGGTGGCAAATTGCTTTATAATTATAGCACTTCGCACACTAGAATGATTCCTTCATTTTATGGAAAAAAGCTCAAAATACAATTTTATGATCATCCAGTGTCTTTTCATCCTTCTAAAGGTTTCAGCAGAAAGCACTATTACATGTATCTTAAATTTCTCCTTTCCAAATATTAGTTAAATTAAAAAAAAGAAAATTATTACTCCCATTCCGTGCTGCTTGCTGCTCATGAAATAGCTGTGTACAGTGAATATTTGTACATAGATGAATCAAATGAACAAAGTGAACAACTATAAAATATGGACTTTTTAACTTCTACATCTAAAGGCTGATTTATACACAGTATGAGCACTGAGTTAACTCAAGTGGTTTAGAAACAGATTTAGTTAAATCTATGCAACGCCCTGGTGCAGTCTCTCTTAAATCCATTTAGGAGAACCTTAAATTGATTTAGCCTGATGTGGTTTATAGATCTGAATTGGTTTCTAAACCAGTTCAGTTAAAATTGGTATCCAGATTGCAATCAGACTGTCTCCAAGTCAATCACACTGATCTTAGTCCGAATCAGTACACTTTTGCACTTCTCAGATGACAGCAAAGTTGCAGCACCAAGGATTTTTTTTCATCTTTCCTTTTTGAACATTTTGATAGAACCATTAAATTATTCTGCTGCAAAGCATCAACAGTCTGACTTATGTGCAACCATCTCTCCTACCTGAACGCACCAGTGACAGTTTTGGTGCCTAGGACTGCAGACCCAAAGGTTATTTGATTTCCAGTGGACTGCTTTGTTTGTCTGCTAGAAGACCATCACTGCAACACTATCAATATCACGCTACCCATATTGCAAATGAAAACTCAGCTGATTCGTAATACTGGGAAACGTTGTCACTAAAATATTCTGATTCTAGAGGCACTAATTTTAAAATACCTTAATCAGATAAGATGCAGAAATGGCTATCGTTCATAAAAAAAAAACAAACAAAAAACCCCAAACAAGCCCTGCTCCCTCAACTGCAAGAACTTTGTGGAATGATCTCTAGAGACAATATTGACTCCACACCCACAAACAAAGCAGAGGTGCTTTTAACTGGCCTCCTGAACAGCAAATAAGTCTGAAATGGAGCCTTTGAATGCTGAAGCTTTGAGCCAAGTTAAATGCCAAAGTTGGAATGAACTAATTGTCCTTACATAAGCCCAAGACCTAAGGACAGGAAAAGGATCAAGAAACTCCAGTTATTCGGTACTGTGAACCCTTTCTAAACATTGTATAAGATACAAAACCTTCTTAATACATAAACCTTTATATATATTTAGCTTCCCTCCCCCGCTCCGTAAGCAGAGAAAACAAACCTTTTACTTTTATTTTTTCTTTCTTTTCTCCTTTTGATCATTGCCATGGAATCTTATCCTACAGTTTCTTGTTTTCATGTTTAATTGCTAACCAGTGAAGTTCAGTGCCTGGGGAAGGTGCAGGACGTATCTTCTGCATCTGCAGGATAAATGCCATTTCCTCCATATGTGGAGCATTGCCCCTGCACCACATATATTTAATAAAATCTGGTATTTATTTGCCAAGAAGATGAAGAAATAAGTTGCCTTTAACTCTTCCACTACAATTATGTGTTATGAATTTCAGCCTTTCGGAGCTAGTTCATTGCACAGAAATACTTCGTTTGTTTAAAAAGGTAAAATCTCCCTGTGGTAAAACTTGTAAGGTCAGAGACTGAAGAAAACATGTCATTATTTCTGCTATGAAAATTGGTCTACCTAATGGATTTTCATTTAAATATATTTCTGAGTTAAAAAAATATTAGAAACCAACAGAATTCTAAACACTGGACTAAGGACATTAAAAACTAGGCACATCTTTCTATTCCCTCTGTCCCCTGCTGTAGATAAAAAGTAGCCAGGGTTTTCTTTTAAAATAAGCAAACGATATATTACTCAGTCAGGATTTTTTAAGGTTATTCTTCTGTGATAATAATTTTATTATCATATATTCACCCAAAGGCACAACTAAAAAATGTTCTGGGGTGAAATTATTAATGTCCTAATTTTGGCCTAACGTAGTTTGGCATGATGCTGTCAGTCTCCGTTTTAAAGGACCTTACAGCAGAAGTATAAGGAATGTTGAAAGGGCAACCAAGACACTGAGTTGGCAGATGAAGCTGAGCTGGCATACAGACATTTGTATGAAACTTGCCTTTGTGTGTGCTTGAAGTGAGTTATGCAAGTCTCGTGTATTCTAAATGGTTTGTTCCTATCAGGGACAGATTCCAGTGGTTTTTTAATACTTACTAGAACTTCAGGATCCCTGTTTACCGAGCGTCGAAGAGATATTAATGAAGGAAGACATCCTTACCCATTCAAATTATTAGAATCCAAACCAAAGATCAGTTACTATTTTGGTCTAAATACCCCTCTACACAAGACACTTCCACATCTCATTCTTTGTTGCATTTAAAGACCGGAACAAGAATGGCCTCAGATTTCGGTTACAACGTGGAAGAAGAGAAGGGTTTGAGCCATCATGGTAATAGCTGAAAAGAGGAAGAAGGGGAAGGGATTTTTCCCTGCCTTATTCTAGCTTGCAGCCCCTCTCTAACATGGTATCTGAGCTCCGGGATGACATCACTGCAACATGAACCCAGACTTTTCCCTCATTCCCAAATTCTATTATATATTACAATTTTTACACATAAGGACCCTTCAATTATTTCTGCACTGGCTCTGTACCAATATAAGCACTGGCAAAAATTCAAAACATTTTTCAAGGGAATGATTAATTGTATAAGTGTTCTGAGATATACAAAAAATATTCACTTGTTTGAATTACCCTCTCAGGCTCTTGCTGGCTGAGATGACATTGCAAAAGTTTATAGAACATCTTGACTGATTTCGAACAAAAAATTCAGGCACATGCAGACTAACCAACAGTCAGAAGCCCATTAAACAGACATTTTCCCCTTTGCCTTCCCTTATACGATTTAGAACATTTATTTTTCTGTAATTAAAATAGTTTTGCAGGCTGTTGTAAGGCCTTATCAACGTCAACATAATGTAGTGCAACAAGTTTCACAGCATGTATGCTTTCTGCTCCTGCCCAAAGCGGGTACCAGAACTGCTGGGTGGTACATGAGGCACTGCCCCAGCCAGACACAAGGGTGCCTGCCCACTACTGCACTGGCCAGTCTTCGTTCTTTTCCACTTATGTGGCCTTCTGTGAGTAACTTATGCAGACTCAAGATTTAATCTGACACCAAGGATTTGGTGGTTCATTCATTAGTATATACTCAACACAAAAGGTAGGAATGAGCCTTTATTTTCAGCGGTTTTGGGACGATAATCATTCTGCCACATATAACCCGTATGCTTTTACAGTATTGATGTCTTAGATTAAAACACACCTCACAAAAATGGTTGATGCATTAGAGGGAAAGCATGGACTTCTTATCCAAACACAAGTCTTTTTTTAATTTAGTCTTATTACATATCTAGCTTATACTCCTCCACACTTTAAATCTGAATTGCTTTGGTAGTGGTCAAATAAACCAAAGTATGGATAACCAAAATTGATAGATACTGCTGTAGTTTTATAAGTGGATCCACCTGGGAGAGATCAGCTGATGTTGTCTGTTTCTTTCTGGCTTTTTTATTTTCTATTTTTATTCTAATGACATAGCTTTTGCTGCTATAAACAAAAAGGTGATACAAATGCATATTGAAATGCAGCACATTACATTTCCCAGTTCCTCTCAATGGCATAGTATTTCAACAAACTGTCAGAATGGTTAAAAACAGCTACCGTTGAGAGTCTCCTGCTTCCAGCACTACAAAGAACAGGAGCAGATCATGTCACTTAACTCAAAGTCTTACTTTAGCCTTATGTTCTGTGTTATTTATATCCTTACATCCCATTACAAAAAATTTAGGCACCTCTTTAAAGATTAGTTCGTGGAAAGAAAAAAAAAGATATATATACATGCATACCACCACACTCCAAAGTAAATATTTGTACTTTTTGGTAGCTAACAGTGCATCAGAGCCTACAGGGTTTTTCTCCCCCTTCTGTTTCCTGTTCTCATTAAAATATTTTTTAATGAAAATGTCATTGGCATGTCACATCATTTCACCCACAGTCAACTCTCAGATGCTCATTATGCTTATTCTTGAGACAAATGTTGGACTAAGAACAAAAAATATTTTTTCCCTTAGCAGAAGTAGGATAGTATAAAAAAAAAGATATAAACCAACTCATCAGCAAACCCCATTCATTTCAGGACATTGTTCTAGTATTCATTAAATACCCTAAAATTGCAACATTCACTTCATTCTAAGTGTTGTCTTAATTTTCTTCAGTATACATTTTTATTTAGAAAGGAACCTTTATTTAATAAACAGGACAAGACCACAGAATTCTAAAAGCAAAGGGGTAGAAATGGGAGAAAATTTGATTAAAGATTAGCGTTAGATGCAAAAAAAAAATAGATTCACATAACAAAAGTACATGTAAGAAATCAAAGGCCTGGAAATCTAATGCTGCTAGCCAATGCTCTCAACCCATCATTCCTAAATGAATCTCCACAGCAATTATTAATCCCTAGATAAAATTATTAGCACGCATACATACATACTCTTTCTAATCAAGAGAATCACACAACCGAGAATGGAAAGCATGAGAGGATATACACCAGAAGCAGGTTGAATTTGTGTAACTTGCTTCTGCCACCCGCAAGTAAGGATGCTTTACTGTAAAACTTATTTACAACGTGTTTGAGGTGTTTTAGGGTGGCCCCACTGGATAAGAAGACTTAATCATACCAATGAGTTGTAGGCTTTGTGGGTGATCTGAATCATTTTTTCAGACAGTGAAAAGACTGCTAGTACCATCAGCCGACAAATTTATTAGAGCAAGAAACTTGCACAATTTGAGACAAAAGTTTCATTATCTTAGTTTTAAATTACCCACATTTATAAAGACCTTTGACTTCAAAAAAGCACAGTAGAGTACAGCTTTTTCTCTGAGTTCGCTCTTCCAGATCACAAACCTGGGTCCTGACCTAACAATGCACACTTTTGGGGAGACAGTCTTTTTTTTATTTTTGTCAGGAGCTCATTTCTGACATGTGCATGTTGGGAAATAAGGGCAAGGGAAAAACCTCTTGTCTGCTAGTAATATTCACGGCAAGAAAAACACTCAAATGCTACCTTAAAATTGGCAGGTTATTTAAATTATTGACTCATGTAAGTTTATCAATGGGAAAAGAGAAAGCCAGATACAGCTTTTGAAGTCTGTAAATTGAAACCTTTATTTTCAGAGGTTTTTGGGTCATGGCATGGGCCAAACCAAAATAAAGGTGTAGGTAGTTATGAAACAAACTTCAATTCAGATTCCATTTTTCTGATCCACAAAGCCCATTTTTTCCCTAGTGCTTTCCTTTAAGCCAAGTAATTAGTGCTTTATGAGAGGTCCTAATAGTAAAACTGAAGCTCCATCTGTGACTGTTTATACAAATTAAGTATCTCATCATGTACTGCTAGTGGTGCAAAAGAGAAAGTTGTACTGTATATATTGCATATTCTTATATTTCTTGGTATGATGCTTTTATGAGCTGTGTTTTGTTTACAGACAAAGGAAGTAAAGTATTGCCAAAATAGTGATTCCAGAAGTAGTTGTAAATTACCACCAAAATTAAAGTAACCTTCCAAGATTATTTTGTTCCAATACAATTTAAATACCAATTTCTCAGGCTCTCCCTTACAGCCTTCTTAAGACAGGTAAATAATATTTTTATACTATGAAAGAGGCAGAGTGCCTACAGAAACAAATACAGAAAGAAAGAAAACCTTCCTTTTCCCTCCCTAACAGTTTTCTGAAGCTTGATTTTGAAACACTGGGGAAAAATAAAAAGAAACTCTTAGGTGAAATACTGCTGTACTGTAACAAATAAAACATTTTTATAAGCCTTGAATTCAATGGCAGACATGCGAGCCAGGGCAGAAGCTGAGGAGGAGGATGAAGTTTCCCAAGCCTCAGGCTGTGCTGGCAGGGCTGGCACAAGCAGTCTTCCCCCTCCCCACCCCACAGAGCAAGGTCTTTGTCTTCTCAGCTGCCTGCGAGGCTGTTAAACCAGTGCAAGTGCTCCCTCGAAGAGGAGCACCAAAGAAAGCTGTGTGAGCATGAGGGGATGCGAAGGATCAGCCCGGCCTGGAAGCCACTCAAGCCAGCCCAACTACCAACAGCAATGAATTGTAAAACTGCATCCCTAAGATTTTCAGATTTTAGTTACAGAAGTTATAATAAACAGCTTGAATGGTGCTATCGCACTTTTCAAATTATACAAGTAAACTAACTTTTAAAAGTTGTGATATATCCAAACAGACACGTTTCATACATCTTGATAATACAGAAGTACAGTCAGAGCTTCTTAAAACAGAGAGCTTAGCTGATCATTTAAAGTTTGGATGTTTAAATGCTAAAGTGCTGTTAATTCACACTATTCTACCCTTAACTATACTTTAATTAATGCCAGTGTGGCAGATATCTTCATACACCAAAAGCTTGCTTTGTATCCACATGAGTGTATCCACCGGCATCTTACCACCGAGTCTTGTAGCTTCAGAAGCAAACCAGTCCTCCTCCCACAAACACACTCTCACACCACTGACACTTTTCATTAGCTATACTTCCTCCTACATAGGGGGTATTTTTACTTGGTACCTAAACAAGCAACACAGTTTCGTTTTAAATCTGGATCATGCTTGTCACAGCTAAGTAAATAATGTATAGTTTCTAAAATAATATATATCTAGCCATATTCTCCAGAGGGTTTTAAATGAGTAAACAGAAATTCAGTTTTAACATGCAAACAGATACTGTAAGTACTTCCCCATGGCTCCCATCTCCATTCTGGTCCCCACAGGGCTTTCGCCATTCCCAGAACATTCCCTGTCCAGAAGCAGGATAACGACTTTATCACACAGCAATATAGAAATTACACCATTTTTGACTGAGATCATACTCGAAGATCAAATCATTTTCAACAAAAGGTAGCAAGAAAAAACACAGTGTTCCCAAAGCACTGCCTCGTGCCTCCCCAGGCGCACTAAGCCAGTGAGGGGTGATGGGGACGTGGGGGCTGCCTGGCACCCTGCCGGTGGGTTGGGACCAGTGCCCTGGCCCTGAATAAGGTGAGCTCCCTTGATTTCCACGGAGCTGTAGAGAGTTATGGTGCCACCCATACATGCAAAAACATATGCTGACTGAAAAGCAGAGATGGGGCACAGTCAGCCTCCCTGTGCAACGCGACAGGGAGGTGGAAGATGCAGCTATGCTCTCCACCGGCCTTCTTCCTTGCCCACTTATGCTCATCCCTCCACAGGCAACGGGGACCTGCACCTCTTCCCCACAAGAGTCGTTAGAAAGCATAAGCTCTGCTTCAGTTACAGATCTTGCTCAGTCGCTGGTGATTTACTGTTATCATTTGGTTTTTAGTCACTGCAGCATCCCCGTCCCTGGGATGTTTCACCTCTTCCATGACAGGATCCAATTTCCACCCTTATAACTGTGCCCGCCAGGGGAGCAGCTTCAGGCCTGTGCACAACAAGCAGCTGAGATCAGGACCATGGCTATGGGGCATTTTCTCTACTTTACCTCATTTCTACGGACCGCGCGCGCTGCAGTTCATACAACACCCTCCCCTGCCACAGTTTGGGTGTCTCTTAGAGAGGGAGAAGTCTCAATGGCATCTACAAGGCAGCTGCTGCGCAGGAACTTCCCTGTCCCCCAGGGAAGCTCCCCAGGTACACACTGCAGCTTCAGGGCTGTAAGAAACCTGGTAATGTTGCAACACACACCAACTTTGCTGTCTTTTTTGATGTGCCTAACCTTAAATATTAAATGGATCGTATGAACAGTTATTTTTCAGCATCGTATTCCAGACTTCTAGATCTCAAAGGCTGCTTATACATCATGCAGTCTAAAAGTTAATGCAGTTTCAGAGGGTGTAGTACATGGCGAAGGTCAGGAACATTTTCCCTCTACTGGCACTTTCTAAGCACTTAACAAAAGTTTGTCTTAAACAATAGGTTTGTTATGATAAAGACAAAAGAGACTATGTACCTGACGAGGAATGATATTGTATTTATTGTTTTAATGGTTTCAGACAATGATATTTAAGAATTGAGAAATCCAAGGTAACACACAATTAATGGTCTAACTGGCATGATCATTTATCACTAGTTTTCACACACAACAAGTGCTACTTACGAATGGCCTGCTAAATAGCCATTTGTAAATATAGACACAGGATTTGTACATGGCAGATACTGTGCCTAGTTTGAGTGCATAGCTGCAGTCCCAAAACATTAGGAAATAATGAACGTGTGGAAACTGGAATAAATAATTCAGAACTACAGTATTCAAACCTAAAGTTCTGCTTTATTTATTCTTAAAAAATACACCCAAGACAAAGGTATTCTATTAATATGAAGCTCTAGAAAGAAAAACCTTGTAATTACAAATCTTCTATTCCCAAACAATACTATTTTTTCTGAGTAAATATTTGCAAATCAAGGAAAATGTTACTTTACTATCGGTAATGACTATTAGCAATACATTTACAAATGCTACTTGAGAAAGAGTGGAACATAATTAGATGCAATATTACCAAATAAAAACAACTGGATGTTGTCCAGGCATCTGAATGTTAGTCTTCCACGTGAAATAAATTTAAAAAAAATAAATAAAACATACAGTACTTTGCCCACACTGTAATTTGTCAACTGTTGAGGAAATTGGCATGTCTTTTCTGCTGATTTATTGGTTAATCCCAACAATTCATTGCAGAAAAGGCCAACAATGAATTACAATGTGAGGAAAAATTAAGCAGTGCGTTTAAACAGTGTTTAACTATACAACCCTTAAAGCAAATTTCAAAGTTCTCATAGACCTAGCTAAAATATTTTGGGTAATACTATAGACAATAATTTAATAGTTTCAAATGTTCTCTCTTTTCTAAGTGTTACATCCTGTATAGTGGCTTTCCTAATATTGTTTCTTAGATTTGATTTCAAATATGTTTGAAAAATATATAACCCCTGGGTTCCCAAAATATAAAATGTGAAGGAAGCACTGGATGTATCATGCTGATTTCTTAAGTACTGGGACTCTGGATATTTCTACGCATCAACTAAGCAAATTACTTAATTTAAGCCGATGACTAATCCTGCTTATTGTAATGGGACTACTTCTTGCTTAGAAATAGACAGGCTTTTGAAATTTAAAAAAAAATATATGTATGACTACACACTTCTAGACTTACCTTATTTTCACATAAAATAACCTACACACCTTTAAAATACCATTTCTTTAAAGTGAGTTTTCAGATAAGTGTTACAAAAGTCAGAGATACAGTTTCTTGAACGCTGAAGAGGAAGCAAGTAAGGTGACAGGGAAGACAGGACCTCAGGTCCCCCTTTCCCTGTTTACTCCCACACACATAGACAGCCTTCACTAGGAGTGAACTGTCAGAGTCAAGTCTGATACTGGTTTTCACATTATGTTTCTATGCCTGTTTTCTTCCCCTCTTTTTAAAAATATCAGCTGCAGGTGATATGTGTAAAATATTGGTAATCAGAATTTTCTTTCTTTTAGGCTCTACTGAGCAAGAAATGGAAAATAAGGAATACCCTCAGCTGAGGTACTAGGAGCTATGCAAATTAAACCCTGCTTGCTGCTTTGGGACATAATTTAAAGCCTATTTATAGTCAATGGGAGTCTTAAAAAAGTACAGCAGGTTTGTAACAAACACATTCTGAGGGTAAACCTACACCATGCAATACAGTATGCTACAGAAAAATACCAGAGCCAGCTGAAAGTTCACATCAGGTTTACACCCTCAGTTTACACCCTCTTTTTAGGTAACACATTTAAACAGTATATTGGGCTCCACCTTAACGTCATTTAGGGCTTCTGTCTTCTGATGCTTCTTTTGGAGAGCTGTGTCAGATCTCAATAGCTAGTTTTCAACCTGAATTTATTCAAAACAAAATTATGCACATTTGTTCTCCCACCAGATCTGCGTTAGTGGGGTACGCAATGAACAAGGTTGTTCATGGGTTGCGTCCCTTAATTTTGGCCCTAAATTACCTCCATAGTAACTGTACTCAATGCTCTGTAATTAGGTCCTTGGTTGCAAATTTCACACTGCACCTTGGAATTTCTTTAAATTGAAGTTCCAGAACACTTTTCAATTCCCTAAATTCTTCAGTCCAGTTCATTTAATTGATCCTTAACTGATACGTTTCTCAAATTCTTCCCTTCTGAAATTACTTTGGTGTTTATATACATCCTTTCATGTAATTTAAACCAAATCATTCATGATCACTTCTTTCAAAGTTATCATCTCCACATTCCTCATAACTTACTAAAATTAAATCTAAAGTATCATCGTCATATGGTTGGCTCCATACAGTACAAGCAAAACTGAATTTTGACACCTTAAGAAGAAGCATAAAAAGCTTTCCAAGACAGAATTCACTGCTTCTGTCTCTTCTCAGGCACAAGGCATCACCTTTATCCCCCCTACCAAAAGCAAGCAAGCAAATCTTGTCTTTGCCATGACCACCCACCCTTCAAGGCAGTGAACTCACCAAGAATTTAGTCAAGAGCAGTAGCCTGCTTAGCTGTGAATGTGAGCTCCAGGTGACCTTGCTCAGCGACGCTGTCTTGTCATCCCATTTTGTACTCCCACACTCTGCTCAGCAGTAGTAAGAAGAACAAATAGCAATGTGGAGGCATGCACAGGCTGAGTTCATAGATTACAGTAGTGCTATGTTACTGCCTAGAGAAGAGCCATCCCTGCATGTTTATCTGGGCACTGCATATAAAACTGAACAATGCACGGCAGAGAGTAGTACAACATGGGACAGATTTGGGCTTTCAGGAGAATGGCAGTTCCATTGACTAACTAGCACTTTATATTTAACATTTAGCCAAATGATTCTTTTAATTGGGTAATAATTCTATACTATGTATTCATTTCAGAGAACAGACAGGCTTATTTTAAAAATACCAATAATAAAAATAAATCAACAAAACTCAAAACAAATCCAGACAATAAATTCTGCAGATTGTAGAAATTATTTGTCATTATTCTAGTTATTATTTCAGTAGATTTCCAAGTATTTGCCTTGTAACCAGCCAGCCAGGCTAAAACTGAACCAGAGAACCTGGCAAAGAACAAATTTCTAAAATAACAAGACATTATTTAGAATAAATGTTCTAAAAAAAAAAAAAACAAAACCAAATAGCTGTTCATAGAATCATAGAATTGTTTACATTGGAAAAGACCTTTATGATCATCGAGTCCAACTGTTAACCAAACACTGCCAAGGCCGCCACTAAACCATGTCCCTAAGCACCACATCTACACACCTTTCAAATACCTCCAGGGATGGTGACTCAACCACTTCCCTGGGCAGCCTATTCCAATCTCTGACAACCCTTTCAGTGAAGAAATTTTTCCCAATATCCAATCTAAACCTCCCTTGGCACATCTTGAGGCCATTTCCTCTTGTCCTATTCCTTGTTACTTGGGAGAAGAGACCAACACCCACCTCACTACAACCTACTTTTAGGTAGTTGTAGAGAACAACAAGGTCTCCCCTCAGCCTCCTCTTCTCCAGACTAAACAACCCCAGTTCCCGCAGCCGCTCCTCATAAGACTTGTTCTTTAGACCCTTCACCAGCTTCATTGCCCTTCTCTGGACACACTCCAGCACCTCAATGTCCTTCTTGTAGTGAGGGGCCCAAAACTGAACACAGTATTTGAGGTGCGGCCTCACCAGTGCCCAGTACAGGGGCACAATCACTTCCCCAGTCCTGCTGGCCACACTACTCCTGATACAAGCCAGGATGCTGTTGGCCTTCTTGGCCACCTGGGCACACTGCTGGCTCATGTTCAGCCAGCTGTCAACCAACACACCCAGGTCCTTCTCCGCTGGGCAGCTTTCCAGCCACTCTTCCCCAAACCTGTAGCGTTGCATGGGGTTGTTGTGACCCAAGTGCAGGACCCAGCACTGAGCCTTGTTGAACCTCATACAGATGGCCTTGGCCCATCGATCCAGCCTGTCCAGAACCCTCTGCAGAGCCTTCCTTCCCTCAAGCAGATCAACACCCCCACCCAACTTGGTGTCATCTGCAAACTTACTGAGGGTGCACTCTATCAATGATCTGGATGAGGGGATCAAGATATTAAACAGAACTGGCCCCAATACTGAGTCCTGGGGAACACCACTTGTGACTGGCTGCCAACTGGATTTAACTCCCCTCATCACAATGTTCAGTTAGCTCTAAAAATTATACCCCCTTTTCACCCTTACAAGACAGGTTAATGTGCTAAATCTAGAAGTATCTGAGCACTGAGAATACAGAACATAAACCCTTAAAAAAAAGAGCTACTTTCAAAAAATTAGGAAATCTAGGGTTTGGGTTGGGGTTTTTGGTATGTTTTTTGGGGGGTTGGGGTTTTGGTTTTTTCTCTTTTTTTTTTTTTTTGCTTTCTTCACAAACTCAGGTACCAGTTTTGGGTCCCACCTAGCCCAGAGTACTTGACATGAACCAGTATAACACACCACCTTTCAGGAAGGAAGGAACAGGCTTGTGTCCATTGTGCCATGAGGGTAGACTCTACTTGGTGCACTAGGAAGCACTGACAGGAAAAGCTGGTAAGAAGCTTTCAATGTTGCTACTCCCAAACTCTGTTTTTCAATAGGATATATAATATTCACTGACCCATCCTCCATCATTGTCAGATCATATCTGCCACTTGGATGGCATAAGATTTTAAAAGGAAGAGGCACTTTGCCACAAACTACTTCAGTCAAAGGACTCCTACTATTTTTGTGACAGGAGTGCAGACCTGAAGGCACTGAACTTCCTGCATCAGAGCAGATCTTGAACATCCCAAGTCATCAGAAACCACTGATGAAGTCTCAGAACTTTATCCAAACTGAGCCACTCAGTCTTCCTGTCAGGGTACTGGTTATTGGTTACGGACCCATGACACGTAGCTACCTGGAGGGGTTGGTGGTATCCATGGTATATAGAGGTATATGTGTAATGGGGGCAGGCTGAAGGCAAAAAGCAAATACGAGGAGCAGCTCTGGTGAAAATACTGCCCATCTAGAAGACTGCAACCTGCCTCATTTGTGCAAAACTCTTCCTGCGTCCTAGAAGGAGTCTTTCCTATGCAAAGAAAGGAAGAACGGGCTCAATTATAGTTATATCTGACTACTGGCAAGTACTTAAATGGACAAAAACTGATTCTTAGTAGAATTGTACTAGTCCAACATCTTTTACTCTCACCTGAGATCAATAGGCTTGCAAAGGGCTTTGCTGTGTTACAAATACTAGTTAAAGCAAGCAGATCTCTTGTTTGATTTGCTATAGATACAGCGGTTAGGTTGCAAAAATAAAAACTCACACAGTTTGGTGAGCCTGTGTGCAAAAACATACAACAGTCATACACTGGAGCAGCTTTTCTATGAAGTCTTAGAGGCTTTTTAGGTGCTTTAGCAGTTCAATCATGAGACCAGTACACTTTGATCAGCCCAGGAAAACACTCTATGGAAATATTAGCAGATTAGGCTTCTTCTTATACTGCACAAAGCACATTCACCAGTACCAGTGACTGTTGCAATTCTGAAAGTAAATAGCTCCTGTACAATTAAAAATATTTTTGTCTGTTGAGCCTTTAATATGCTCGCAAACTGCAAAATTTGGCAAAACATCAGTTTAACAATATATTTTTGCCTGCTGCTGAAGAGGACTGGCATGCAAACGATGCCCTTAAAAAAAAACAAACAGTATAACAACAAAAACCAAGCAAGTACACACATGCAAAATAGAACATATTATCCAAGTCATTTACTGGAAGGTTTAATTTGGGCCACCCCAAGACTACATGGGCCAAAACTAATAGGAAATTTGTGAGAAACCCATTGAAACAGGCTTGGAGAGTGAAAAAACATTTTTGAAGATCAGTTTTCTAACTTGGCAGTGAAGTTGTCAGCAGCATTGTCCAGTAACAGCAACACAAGGCCAGATTCAATATATTTCTATGTGTAAGAAAATCTGAACCTTCATTTCTCACTCCACAAGCCAAAACCATACACAGCCTCTGTCTATGTGCTCTCAGCTTCTGCTGTTGATACTCCTTCAGTTAGTAAAAAATATGTAAATATTTACTGAGACCAAACCAAACCAAACCAAACAAAACCCCCAGCACATGAAAGAAGGCAACTCTATTGCCTGGTCTTACAGTCAATTTTCCTAGAAATGCAAGTTCAAGTTCTTGTGGGAAAAGTAGTGAAGCAGCAGTCTTTTTGTGCTCATGTAAGTTTGAATGATATGCTTTGTTCAATTTTTCCCTCTTTTATTGAGATGAGAAAATAAATAGCTAAGATTTGCTCCAAATCAAAGTAAGTTTTCTGCCAGATTTTTTTCCCTCAGCAGCTGACCGAAAGACAAAATATCAATTATTTCCAGATACTTAATTGTGATTACGATGTGGAACCAACAGGATTACCAAGAAGAAGAGGTAGGAGTATGAGGACCATCTGTTGGCTGATATAGTCTAGAAACTAGATGGGACCTATTACACCCCACCAACAAATTACATGCCAAGAAATCCCACCAGAGCACATAGCATCTGACAGGTTATTATTGGGGAAACCTATTGACAGCTTATCAGCAGGCAATACCAATACTGCCTCAGGGGAACTATTCTGTACTAATTCAGGAAACCCAAAGAGATAGCTCTGAAACAAAGAGATGACACAGCAGATGACAAATACTGAGCACAGCAAGAGTTGGTAGCATGATAACCTACCTCACAAGGGTATGAATCTCACCAGAGGATGAACTGGAGATGCACCTGAGAACTATACAAAGGGACCAAGTAGCATTCTCAAAGGGGTATTTGGCTGCACCAGCACCACCTCACAGCAAAACTATCACTGAGCAATTTAAAAAATAAATTTTGTGATGGATCATACGACATCACAGCGTATGCTGCAAAGCTTTTGTGTGTGTGACAAAATGATCTAATTTCACTTGGCAAACTATATTTGCAAAGTCCAGTGCCTCTGTCTTGTACACATGCACAGACTCAGCTTTTAAACAAAGTGATGTCATTTATGCTACACTTATATGCTCTATGTAATGCTGTCATTTCACAGAAATCCCATATTTGTGTGACATTATTAATTCAGATAACTACAAATGTATTTATTCAGTACGAACAAAAGCTATCTTATCTCCTTTCCACATTACTTGAACACCTTAGCTGCTTTTTATTTCTTACATTGAAAATTTTATCATCTTTCCAAACTTGAGATCAATGATCACTGTGCATTGCAATAGGTAATTTCCTTGGTCCTTCTTCTGCTGTTCCAAAGGAGTTTATGGGACCTAATGCTCAGCTATAGGGGCAGCTGGGAGATCCTCAACCATAGGGACAGTGCTTCACGGGCCAAGTCAGCCAACTCTGTGCTACGCTTCAGACTTCTGCAAGAATACTGGTGCTCAACAGCATGAGAAAGGCCCTGGATGCAGGGAGGGGGAGAATGGTAAGGCCAGCACAAACCATGACATGCAGCTCCCAGCTGGGAAACACCCCTTTGGCAATAATTGGGAGCTGGCTGAGGACAGTGCAGAAACATTGCTCAAATATCGAGAGCCTCCCCAGAGAGGCCACAGGATCAAGGATGGCAGAAAAGGTGTTTTGTAGCCACACAGTTGAAGAATAATCCCACAGAATGTATGAGGTGCCCAAATTCATTCTGATTTTGATGCTTATTGATTTTATTATACTGCTCTTACATGTTGTCTGGTAGCACTTCATAAATGTTTTATGTAAAATAAATAATTCAAGAAAGACACCACTTCTTCAGTAAAGTTTATGACATCATGAGAGCTATTTTTTGTTGCTATGCTGACTGCAATGATGAAAGAAAAAGTAAAACTGGGATCTAGACATTTCAAACGTGATCATTTTCTAAATCACAGCTGCTTTTTGTGTTGCAGCAACACTACGTTCAGGACTATATTAGATATACAATATAACATAGTTCTGTCCCTTGCTGGTGCTGTTTTTTACATTTTTCCTCCCCTCTGACCCTTGATTACAAAACCATGCCCTTAAATAAAACAGATGGCTGTTTGTTGTATTTTCATGTTATTTTATCTTTATTTTCCCATTATTTATTCTCCTTTTGTTCTGTCTTCAGTAGCACTTGCATTATATCAAAGAGAGAAACTGCAAACTGAAAAAGCCACTTTCAACTTAACTGAATAAATTGGCATCTACTTTTTTAACACCTTTTTTCATCTACTGATATGACAACAGCCATCATAACGGTTAAAATCTGTTTGGCAAACTGTTCTAATCAGTCCATACCCTTCCTTACTCTCCCTGAAACACCTTTAGGTCAATTCTTGTGGACCACACTATAAGATCAAGAATTTACCTGTATGATACCTTTTGCAGTGGTGTTTCAGTGTCAATGGATTTTATGTCAGCACACTAACATTTACACTTATCACTGAAATGGCATTAATAGATTATAAAACATAGTTACATATCTGTATTTCTTACAGCTGTAAACCCAGCTCTTAATCCTTCTGCATAGAATGTTTCCTGACTTTACAGAATCATTGCAGCATATTGTAAGTTACATTAAATGAATAAATCCTGCCTGGGGCGCGCGCGCGCGCACACACACACACAGATAGTGTTGTGCGTATCTTGCTGCAAGTCATCATAAAGTCAGAATACTGCTCACCTCCCAGGAGTCTGTTCTGGAAGGCAGATGGGGCAAAACAGGGAAAGGGACTGGGAGTCAGAGGCATTCTACTTTGTTAATTTTGTCCAGAAGGTTTTTTTAATGCATTTTTCCAGTAGTCTCAAAATCTATTCAAGACAGAGTAGAAATCCAAGGATAACTCTTCTTTCTTAAAACGTAGTAAGCATATGGTCAAACCTTCCCCTTACCTACAATCCCCTTACCTTCACTCCAAGGAATCATCACAGCAGTTTATAACAGAAGCTAGCTAGACTACGGATAAGCTCAAAGCTCACAAACATCAAGTAAATAAAATGAGAGCTTCTATTCACTTTTCAGTGAAAATATTGAGCCATTGTCAAATGCCATTCACCATCTTTCACTATCCTACTCACTTGATCCTACTGCTTCAGCGTGTTTCTTAGCTCTGACTGAGACAACACTGTTTTAGAAATGTTAAAAGTGCTAACAACGCTAGGTAAATGAAAAATGTGAGCTCAAAAAAAAAAAAAAGCATTGTTTCACAGAATAATGAAAGTCATTAGCATCTTTTTCACCATTATTGTTTAACAACCCAACAATTTTGGTCTTGCACATCCATACATTATATCTTTGTCATGTTGTTAAGAAATGACACAGTCTGAAGGCAGCTAAAAAACAAGCCCTGACAAAGGCTGAAGTGGGATTAACAGACAGTTGGAAAGCATGATGGATCTTTACTGCAGCTGATAGAGTCACACACATCAGTGCTGAAACAGAGATATTTCCAAACTACAGTGCAGCTAGATAAGAATCTTCTCATCTCAGGTACGACCGAAGAGATTACAGCTGGCAGCAGTAGGAAAGAGATCCTGTCAGCGACCAAGGCATCTTTCTGAAGGCTAATGCCTGCAGAGATTACAGGACCAGAAGGCATAGTTATGATCATTGTTGAATCTTCTGAATACACACAAGCCTTTCTCTCTTGTATCTTGCTTTTGGCAAATGGTACCAGCCAATACTGGTGAAGTGGCACAAATACAGTTCCATTCAGCACCAAACCTACAAAATATATCTCTAGTAGTGTATCAAAGTTGCTATTATTTCTACCAGAATTCAAATGAAATTTAAAAAAAAACACACCACATTATTTTTCAGCCTTAATTCATAGCCTTCTTGTGCTTTACTGAAGGTTCACATCTGGGGTCTCTGATCTGTCTGATCTGCCTCTAGACAAGATGGGCTTTTTTTTTTTTTAGACTGCAAATATCATTCCAAGCTGTCATTAACACTTAGAAATCAAGTAATTGAAGACTAGAAACATCTATAAACATTAAGAAATTGCTGGTATGAAAGGCTTCATCTTTACTGACTCCGAATGTGTGTGGCCCATGAGAAATAAAAAAGTTGGTATGCAAGTGAACGAGAGCCTTGTAGAGCACAGCCTCTTCCTGACTCATTTGAGAGGAATTCAATGCCCACAGGTAGCTTAGTTCACCAGACCATGTTGCCTTCTCATGCCCATGAGCAGTGGTCCCACAGTGGGCTGTATCCTTCTGCAGATGGTCACCTGCAAACAGCCAGGTAACTGCTGAGTACACTGTGTAGCAAGCTAACTCTGTTTTACCTTCTACACTCAGTCTTGATCGATGGTCAAGATTTTCAACAAACAAAACACCAATACCATCATCATGACACTCTGTAACAACTGCAAAGCATTCTATGTAGCTTGTAAATGAAAATAAGCTTACATCTCCATAAGTTTACATCTAAAACAAATTTGCAAAAGGTTTTTTTTTTAATTTTTTATTTTCCCAAGTCTCAGATGACCAACTAACTTAAAAATGAAACTTGATACTATTTGCTTCATCTGAATTGTTTGTCCTGAATTTCTCAAGGACCACAAAGGCAGTGCAGGTAGCTACAAGAACGAACAAACCAGGGGCTTTGTTTGTTTGTTGAAAGAGAACTTCCAGCATTAATGTTTTATGTAGGAATCAATAAAACTTGTCTTACAGGTTCAAGATTTCTTGCTCAAACCCCACTGAAAATATTTAATACATTTAAAATCAAAAATTATATATATGCATTTTTACTTATCTCAACAGCAGAGTTAAGTCCTACTGAAAGAAGGTCTTTGCTATTAGTAATAATACATAGCACACTAAGGCCTCTGCTGAGAGAGGGACACTTTGTGACAGTCTTTGTGCAGCCAGAGAGATGAATCTATGAAGGGTTTCTAATCTAAACACATACAGTACAGAAAGAGTTAAAAAGGTCTGTTGATTTATTAATGCAAAGTTTTGAGTACACATGGCACTGTATGAACAAGCAGTCTCCACACTTTTTACAACCATTTTTTTAATATCTAGATACACATATATATAAACAAATAAATAAATCAGATAGGTAATACACATTTAGAACAGCAATGCTTTAAGATATTTCTGTATTGGTATAAAAAACTATTATGAGGAACAGTGCAGAATCAGGTCCTCTGTATTGCAAACTGTGTGATATAATTATACGTTAAGATTGACAGAGTTTCACCTTGCATGTTTGCGTTTTCATTTTTCTTATGTCTTAAATGGCAACATTTCTACACAACTTGCATTCAGACACAATTTGGCATGTTCAGTGAACTCATAGATCCTGTCTTCTTTCTCTGGATACTGAGGCAGTTTTGATGTGCCCTTGTGCTAGCAAAGGGTTAAAAACTTTTCTTATGTTCCTACTGGGCTGTAAAAGAAACTGCTGAAGCTGATCAATGACCACTGTTAAGACCTGGAAACCAATTATAAACCTGAAATTTGTGATGAACAAAGCTCTGAAACACTAGGATGAAAACTACTGAATTAGTCCAGTTCATTAAAATCATTAATAGTCATGAAATGAAAACCACCAGAGTCCAAAAAGGCTTAATGCCCTATCCATATTAATTAGATGGGAGCAAATCTGAAGTGAAAAGCAGCACATGCTTTGTAGAATTAGCAATTGCTCTCCACAGACTACACAGATCTCTATTAAAATTCAGTTTAATTAAAATTGATCACGTTAAGAAACTGATGTGGTTAATTAACTGAATTCCTGGACTTCTTTTCACACATTTCACAAATGCATTGTACACTGCTTTCCTGGGTGACAGCTTATGTTGCAGTGAAAATCTTGATTTCACAGGTTAATGCTGCGTGTTCCATGAGGCCTAAAGTTCCCCTGTCCCCCCCAGGAAACCCTGGCAGCACAGGGAAAACAACAGGCCTTAGAAACTACCAAAATCTACCATCAGAAAGCCTGGCTAGAGTCTAAACAGTTTCTCTTGCAGATCAGTGTGAAACTCTGGGCACTTAAAAGGAAACATTGCAAGAGCTGTGGTCTCATAAGGTCTGTCGTTAGAACTAAACAAAATATACAGGAAAGGTATAAATAGACACGTACGCTGTATCAGCACAGGCTGACATAAACAGCCAAAGGATCTGGTCCATGCAGTTAATGAATATGAACATGCAGACTGCAACCATTTCAGTTGCTGAAACACATTGTCCCCATGTATCACACCAGGATGCATGAAATAACTGGGCTTGGCTAAGGGCTTAATCTGAGAGCTGCCCAGGAACACAGAGTTGGCACAAGCTTCAGTGGTCTATATGGTGATTCCCAGAGGCCCAGCAACCCAGTACCTCCAAGAGTTTGCAGTACCATTCTCTAAACAACAAGGTAACCATTTCCAGAATTTTAAAGTGGACTTGGCAGTGTTAGGTTAACAGTTGGACTTCATGATCGTAAGGGTTTTTTCCAACCTAAATGATAATATGATTCTATGATAGACCACTAGTGCCCTACCAGCTTCAGGAGAAAGGCTGAATTGCATTTAATGAAGATTCATTTTTTTTCATATCATTGTTTGAAATGATAAGGCATTGTGAATTGTGCCATTCTATTTTTGGTAGGAAGATTTTGGGATTTTCTTTTCCACGCCCTGTTCATTGGCGTGGTTTAGTCTATGGAAGCAACTTGGTTATGAAATACTGCTGCAAACAATTCTCATCTTTCAGAACATCACTGCTTACAAAATATCAGCAAATGGTCCAGTGCTTGCCCCTTACATCATGCTGTCCAAGAGGATATCAATGCAGCTACTGTTTGAAAGAAAGTGGATGGACGAACATCAGTACTGATACAGCATAGAGGATCTTGCTACAACATCTAGATTATCATCTGAACTGCCATCTGAGCAGCTTCCCAACCTTTCAGGGAGCAGAGTGACATGTGGAATCTCAAAAACTCATAAGCAATGATAGTTCTGGGTACAGCTCAGGGGAGACTTCAAGATAAAAACAAAAATTTTTAGAAGAAGGAAGACTGGCGAGACAACTCCTGAAGGACACTGATCTAAGGTCTGAAAATGGCACAGTCTAGATGGAGGCTAAAATAATTACCAAGGAATTATAATACAATAAATATATAACAAAGAACACAGTTTTACATATGAATTTTACATACCTTTGATTTATATTCAAATCTATGTAGATAATGGCACTGAACTTGGTATAATCACAACTTATTCTTCATTACTTGTGACTACTATATAAGTGCTGAAGTGGTATTTTCTTCTCCCAATACACTTTGCTAGTTGAGGATCACCATTAGCATTCAGTAATAATGCTGTACTTCATGTACTGATGTTGCATACAGGCCTCCTGTGCATGTGGATGGACACACATATGCTCTTATCTATAAGTTTATATAGACCCAACCGCATTCAACTCCAGCACTACTTTTTTTTTTTCTAAAAAGAAAAGCAAAGCAACATCTGACTAGGGTATAAGATACACGACTGACTCTTAATTCCCTCATGGCCAAACCCTTGTTAATGTCTTGGCCTGTTTCAGTAAAATGATCATGGTTCAAGTAATGTAAAACACACGCATTCAATCATTTTCCTTTTCCCTAAAGGCAAACACTTTCTTATCATGGTGAAACAGGAGTTGTGTGCTGATGCATTGGAGAGCCAAAGTTCTTTTAAGCCTCATCAGAAAATTGAATACTTACTGCAACCTATCATTTGGAACTGCAGAGTAAAACAAAAGCATAATGCAAACAAACACAGGGGGTTCAGTCAGCATTATCTAGTATTGCATAAGCCTAAACAGCTGCCTTACAAAATGAGAATACACAAGGAAAGACCCAAAATCAAATTTAACTCCAGGGGAAAAAAAAATTACATCTATTCATATTTAAATCAGGATTTCATAGTCAATAGTTGAAATACAATCAATTGAAAGGAGATGCTGTTGATATGCTTGCCTTGGAAAAAGGGTTATTTTAGGACAGCATTCTCCCAAGTAACCACAAAGAGGGAAAGGCCTTAACACAGCAGGTGTGCACTCTCTACTTGAGCAGCATCTTTTTATAATCCTCTTTTTATAATAAAATGGGAATATTCATATTTTGAAAAATTGAATGACAATACCAGTACAACTGGATAAAATATTACAGAATAAAATAAACCACATGGTAATTAAAGCAGGTTCTGCACTGGTAAAAAATACTCTTAAAAAATGGTACCCTAAGTCACCTTATTCATGCTTCTTAGGGACTTCTATGTTAGATTTTCTGTTTCTCAGAGGGGCTCTTCAAAATTTCCTGGGCTACCAGGTCAAACAGCATCTCTTCCCTGCACAACAGAGGAATAAACAGGAGTTGTCCCTCTCAAAGTAAAAGTCAAGGGTTGCTGAAAGGATTCATGAGAGGTAACAGAAAGGGAACGAGAAGTGGAGGAGGATCAAATCCAACTTTTACAGAACGGGCCAGATGCCAAGCTCTGAGCGACTTCCTGGGTGCTCACTGCCTGAGGTTCAGTGTTTTCTGGAGCCACTGTCGCCCCAATCTCTCTCATACCCTGCTCCCTGGAGCTGCAACTCCAACAGCTCCCAGTGTACCATGGCTCCCCAGGCAGACACAGGTAACATATGCTGATTTCCAAAAGGGCGATAGGAAGACCTTCCCCATCCATCTATGCATCCATCCTTTCCCTATCATCTCTTTCCTAAGAAAGGTAAACTCCAAAAAAGAAGTTCCAGTTTTATAAAGGGTCATCTCTCCACTGCTCTCCTACCAACACCCTTTTCTTGCTGCTAACATGGTTTAAATACAAGTGTTAGATCTATTTCAGCAGTGGTTGACACAACCTCCTGTCAGTGCTTTAGAATGAACGGTGGTATTAAACAATGACCGGGAGCAATCTTCCCTAGTAATTAAAAAAAAGTTCAAATACAGATTACACTTTCCAGTACCTTCAGCCCCATAAATGAAGAATTACAGTTTATTCAGCCCTTTTTAGCACAACCTTAGCCTTCAAGTATTTTTCCAGTAGAGCAATCATTGGCACAGTACATGTTTTATATAAGTTTCAGGGGAAAGAGGAACAGGGCTCATGAAACAATTTCATGCCATGAACAGGCACACCACTTCCAGCAAGTCAGACTTCATTATAAATACTTATGAAGGAAATTACACCCAACAAAACTGTATGATACTTAACACAGAGATCAAATCTTCATCTATTTCATAGCCATACAAAGCTACTATAACACTATTAAGTTAGTGGCTTAGTCCTGACTTACATGAAACCAACAAAAGGAAACAGAAAAGCCTTGATCTACCACTATAAAGACAGCATATGCAGCAGTCCAGTTTAAACAAATTAGGAAGACAAAAAAAACAAAAAATGACACCAATTTCTTTCACACTTAAGAGCTGGAAACATCAGAACCACAGACATGTTTACCAAAAGGCTAGTTTAAAATCAATAATTGAAAAGTATTATACTCCTTTATGTTGTCGACATCAGTCAGACTATTTTATATGACTTTCATATGCCTCACACACAAAGTATGTAAATTCAATAACCCCTCATCTGGGCTTCTAAATACATCTTGGGCCCATTACCTGCAACAGTAGGTACAGAATGCAGACTTTGGCTGGGGACAGGGTAGAAGATGATGTAAATCATTTAAATGAACATGTGGAAAATGGAGGCACTGCCAGAAAAAGTTACTGCTGGACCTCATTTCCAAAGTCTGCCTGAGTGCATTAAAGGGAAACGGTGCGCTACAGAAATTCTCACAGCTGACTTTGGAAAAAACCAGGCAATATTAATTCTCCGTAAAGCAGTACTAAAGCTACACTAGGATACAGTTTAGCCCGATATCTTGTCAACCTGTTAGCATGAAATCAATGAATATATAAAAATTGTGTGTCTCATGCCTTCCTATGCACAGATTTAAAGATTGCATGGAATATTAGGAATTGTTTCATTATTTCTTGATGAATTCCTAAGTAGGTAAGGTGAAGTAACAGCTGCAGTCAAGATGCAGAGCTGATATGTACTTCACCCCAGTTTCTATTTCATAACTTCATTTTATTTCCATAATGATTATATAATTTCCGTAATGATTATAATTTTCATAATGATTATAATTTCCATAATGATTATTTTTATTCTTGGGTACCTAAAATAGTTTCCAAAATTATTATTTGTATTCTTGAGTACCTAAAAGAAGCGCTGTGTTCATACACATAACTACTTTCTGAAAGTTCAGGCTTTTCAGGATATTTCACAGGAATGCTTATCTTGGCTGTCGTCTTCTAACTTGAGGAAATTCTCTAGCAGTGTCTGACAGAGTGTCCTGTGTTTTGTCATTTTCCTTAGTATGATCCTTCATCCTACAAAAATTGTCAAAATTTAAAATGCTTGAAGTGGAAATGGCCAACTAAAATTTCAGGAAAAAGAATTAGTAATTGGATTTTATATGTGAAAGTCTCCCACACTATATAATTACATTTGAATGAAAACCCCCTATTCTTCTTGCAGTTTAGGAAGGTAAGGCTTACTTTGGATGTACAAAGGACACAGATGCTTCATGCGAATTATGTACCTTGTCAGGCTATTCTAAAAGTAGAATTACTATATTTAGCCAAACCCACAAAAGATTGCTATTGGTAAAACATATTAATTATTCCTACAGTCAGATTAAAACCTACATCTTGCTGCTGAATGGAAAAAAATTGTTTAAAAAATTACAAGTTAAATCACGTAGAATGACATGGAGAATGATGGACAGGAAGGAAGATGATACATACAAAGTTCCCATCCTCAGTAAGTTCAGTTACAGTTCATCATATCATACCAGAGCCACTGCTTCAATAATCTATTCTTGTGCTATGCATGGAACAAGGAGCTTTGAAGCAATTTCTTGCGTTAATTTTGCATGAAAACACTCTCTGGCCCTAAACAACTGTCTAGGCTATGGATCTGTTATAGCCTAGATATGGTCAACATGATATTGAAAGGTCAAAGAAGGGTCTAATTATATGCCTTAGTACTTAGAGGCCATGGTCACTGGAGCATGAACATAATCACTCAGGCCAAACAAGACTCATTTATAATTTTAATTATCAGTGAATCAGACATCTCTGAAAGAGTTGTTCCATGTAAAAGAATTATATGACTGTTGCTCAAAATAACTGTCTTGTCTTGTTCATCTCTAAAATAAGCCCTTGAGATACCCTCAGTTAATTCCCTGTTGATATATTTAGAATCTATCAATCTTCTCAACCACTGCATATTAACGTATTTGGAGTATTCTATAATTGCACACAAAAAACCCCCTTGTGTTAACCCCTCTGTTACAACAGAGTTTTCAAAAATCCACAGTTCCAAACCTGAGAAATATCATACTAGGGCTGACCACATAATTCTATTCACTTCCTTGTGTGTAATGACGCAACATGTACAAATCAGACTGTAATGACTTTTTAACAAGTCTCTTGCCTCATTCATTGCACATGATAGAGTTTTTTGGGAGAAGGAACTGAGCTGTAAGTAAAGGAGCCCCCACTTTGACTGCTGGGGGGAAAAAAAGTTATGTTTTTCCCACTGGACTTTCTTTGTGCTCCCCACCTCACCTCTACCATCAACACTTGACCAGCTGGAAAGATCACAGCTCACTGAGGCTTGGGAGCATAAACGGTACTATTACTGCAGCCAAAGAGGACTACTGGAGCCATAGTCACTCCTGAAGGCATGGCTATGTTGGATAACGCAGCTGTAATCATCAATAAAAAGCTTATGAGAAAGTTGTTAACTCAGGGTCAGATAAAAGCAGTAGGCACTAAGATAAACACTTCACACTGGAAAATAAAGCACTAATTACAAATATATTTATACAAGCTGTAAGGGACATGAGTTTATAGTGTTAAAAATGGTGTACTGTGATTCCTAAACAACAACAAAAATCCACTACTACTCCTCCAGAAAAAAAATCACCCTCAGTTTCTGCCTCTTTTGAATACAGTCATCACTCGGATCACTGTTAAAAGACTTGAGTCTGTTTTGGTCCTCAGGTAACACTGATGTCACTATACCTGTCAATTTGTTTTATGTAATTACGAGTCCAGGAAGTGCTTATCTACACTTTCTTTACATATTTTATGTACTACTGCCTAATTTACACAATGAGCATAAAAATAGTCATCCACTTGCCTGCTGGACATTTGAAGATATGTGAAGAGGCACCTCTCTCAGCCTCTGTCACAGGGATGGCTGGACTCTCATCCCTCCAAATAATCTCAGCTGGGTCACGATGGCGAATGAAGCCTTGCCAGGGCAGCTTCCTGGGGAGCATCCAGCTGTACTATCAGCACAGCTTCCCTCTCTAAGCCCAGCTGCCCTCATCACCTCCCCTCTGCCAGGTTTCTGATGGAGCATGGTTGCGCTTCAGACAGCATGTCATGCACAGGGTGCACCTTCTGCTGCTTGATGCCTTGGTCACTGACTGCTTACAGGGCTTCCTTTCCCCAAAGGGTCTCAAAGGCCCCCTTACAGCTTTAACCAGAAAAAGAAAATAGTCTACAGCTCAGCCAGTTACATATGCTCACATTTAACTGACATGAACTTCAAGGGGACCATTCACACACTTAAAAGTTAGGAAAGTACCTAGTATTTTGCTGAACCTGGGCACTAACAGGGACAACACCCTCTACTACACAGCTAAAATGGCTTAATTTTCCACTACCTTATACCCATTAAACACTCTGCCACCACTGAACCCAGCAGTTACACCACCACCACCAAACTGGAGTAACCTACACCGTGTATACACTGTGGATTAGAGTATGCTCAGACATGCAGAAGACTCTCCAGTCCTGGTCACCCCATCACCAGATTTGTTGACCTACTGTACATCGGCTCCCTTCTCGCTCAAACACCCCATCTCCTTCCAGAGGAAAGCAACAGCAATGGGAGGTGATGGGTGCTCCGATCAGGTCTGATTAACTGTCAACAGAAGCCTCAGTATCCACAGCCTGCATGCACAGCCAACACCAGTGCCACAAAGCGCTACTGAATATACTCGCCTCGCAGTGTAGACACAATCACAGTGACTGCTATTCTAAGCACTATGCATACATAGTCTGTTTGCAAAATAGGCTTTTGATAGTAATAAATGCTTAGCATTACAATTTAAGTCTCAGGGAAAAAATCTCACACACACACAGTTTCAGTACCGTATAGAATTTGCAAATCAAAAAAGGAACGCTTAACACATTTGACTGAGTTTAATACTATGTCGTATACTGTCGTTGTTACCAGCCATTTTACACATGCATAGGTTAACGCAGATTTCTCCCATGCTTATAAATGGCTAGACAGAAAATGAACAGATAGTTGTATAGTCAAAGCAGCTGGAGTAAAACATAGAACTAGAATCAAAAGACAAAGATACTTATTAAACAGAAAAAGGTAATAAATTGGATCATTTGCTTCCATATTTATGCTTTCAATCGTTAATCAAATCCATTTCCATTTCTAATTTTACAATTTTTCTTTTCTTTTGACCTTTAATAAAATGTTTCAATTGATCAGGGTAATAAAAATGTGAATTATATGAGCTGGCACAGACAAAGAAAGACCATTGAGTAATCTGTGTTCCAGATATAACATGGAAAATGCCTGTGATTAAGTATGGGCTAAAAGATACCTTAAAAAAAATCCAAGCATCATACTTTGCATTTAAGAATTCAATAAAAAACAAACTTCAAAAAACCAAAACCAAAACAAAAAAAACCCTGAACAACCAAAATAAAATTTTTTTAGCACAAATAAGAACATATTGTCATCTATATGTTTATAGGTTTCTTTCAACGATATCCCAAACACTAAATTGATTAAATTGTTTCATAGCATAAGCACTTAAAATTGTTTTTTTGGTTTTCTAAACACCAGTGCAGTACTATGCCAGCAAGAATGTAATCAAAGCAAACAGCCTGCTGAGCCTGCCAACCAGTAATATTATTTGGTTCAATAGCTTTCCTTTGAATAGCAAGTATTGATTTTCTACATCAGAACTCTTATACAAAGAGCATTAAAAGAGAAATTATACTTCCTATTTTTCCTCCGTCTTATTAAGGACCATTGCTGAAGACTAACAATACAGTCACCGAAGATTTAAAAGTTTGAGATTAATAGATCAACATTTAGGAATTCTAGGAAATTTTTCTTCTTTTTTAAGAGCTCTTACTATGGGTCAATGCCACTTCTGCCAGAAAGGATGGAGTTTTTCCCTTCGATAGAGGCAATTAGCTAAAATGCATTATTCCATTACTATCTGGCCTCAGCTACCTGTGTTCCTCGAAATATTCCTCACATAAAGTTCAGGAAAGCAAAGGCATCATGAAGGAATGAATGAACAAAAGCATAGAGTGAAGGGTACCAGGGGACTGGTGGAAGGAAGGGGCTGAACTCAGAAAAAGAGATCAAGGTCAGAGGTGTGTTTCAGAGGCAGAGGAAGGAGCATTGTATGTCTAGGAAGACTGGGGAAGCAACAGAAAGGCTGCAAGAGAGGTGACAAAGGGAACTATGGCTACCAGGAAACAAAATTTACATAGATTCAGCACTTCAGAAGACTTCACAGTTCAGAAAAATATCTACATGCAAGGAGAAATTCAAAATGACAGGTGGTTCAACAGGTTTTCTTACTCCTTCAGCAACATCCACAGCCTGCCATACTTATCAACAGTCGTAACAGTCTATTAGGGGCCTCAGTTAGCAATGCTCTTTAGCATCTCTCTTTCAAGTAATAGCAGCAACTTTTTTACTTCCAAACTTTGTAATATCTCTTCTTAAAAAATGCCAAGGAGCTAGAGAGCTACTACTGAGCCAAATTTAGTAGTATTAGTCATGGACATTGGAGAAAAAGGAGTGGGCTCAATTTTAAATTTTTTACTTAGAAAGTACCGACATTTATTAAGATGTTTGTTATCATCAGCTGAAGATCAATTTTCAGTGGTTACATCTCCATCATACTACGATAATTTTGGTGCACTGTTATTGTTACATCAGCATATTTTAATTAGAGTTAACAGAGCTACAAAGCAAAGATTTGGCCCCACTGTAGTTACGGTATTGTTGCCAACATTTAACTGAACAAGGGTGACCCTGGAGTACCCCTAGTGACAATTACTGCAACAGGATCACTAAAGAGACATGAGTAACATATCGTCCTTGCACTCTGCTTACACACTTGGGATTAGATATGTCCAATAAAAGACACAGGGCTCCATAAAGAACGAGCAATGACATTTAACTTCTAGGTTTCTGATCCCAAGGAGGGAATTCAGATTTCAGGGTCTGATGTCTGCAATGCATGGAGTAACTTGGCATTTCAGAGTGGGATTCAAAACAACCAGTGCATTGAAGTCCAGAGAAAAATCTGAGCACACAGAGCATCTTAAATGCCAGAGTGAATACATTTATTCAGAGATGTAGACAAGTGCTAGTACACCCAGTACTGGAGCTTCTTCTGAGGATAGGCTTTTGCACCTATTCTTTATGAGGTCTGATCAGGGTTTCCTGTTTTATTTTGGGGGTTTTCTAAATGTGACTGGTAACAAGGTGGTGATAGCACTATTCACCCTCACATACTATCACAACACTCATACCTTTGCTTAGGGTGTAAGAGGTCAGGCTCAATGCTTTCCTTACCTAACAAGGTTCAAGTCTATGCTTTCCAGCTCCAAGGAAAGTGCCTTTCCCCCAGGGTGTATATTAAGATACAAAGTGATTCCTGTGATCCCTCCTGCTAACCCTGTGCTATTATCCAGAAAGAAATACCAACCCAAGGTGGGGGCCGGGGGGGACATGGACGATGACGGGGACACACAACCACCAAAACCAAACATGAGAAAGAATGAGCATAGCTGGTTTTATAGGTAGGGTACTTTGCCTCTAGGTTCCTGGATTATGATCTCAGTTCCTGAGCCTATTTTGGGATAGCTTCTACCCTAGTGGCAGTTTTCTATAAATGTATGAGTTGTCCTGAGAAGAGAGAATTGAGGCTCTTTTCTAACACCGTCCAGCACATGCACTACTCCACCACCTCAATCATTCAGCTATTCCACCAGCTGCACTGTACCATCACTCACACCCTGCAAATTTCTGGCTTTCCTTTATAATTACTCTAATTTATTTTTCCATATTATAATCCACTCTTTTAAGTACTAACACATTTTAAGTTATCATTAATTCAGTCGGGCACCATCTCCCCACAGAAAAACTCCCACCTTTGCACTTGAGGAGCAAACAACTGACTAGAAACACCATCTAACAATACAACATTGGGACTAGAAGTCCAGAAAAAGAGAAATGGGGTGGGGGAATCTAATTAAAGGAGAACAACTAAGATGAAAACTTCACCCCCAGCTTAAGCAAAATCTAAGAGGAAGTTTTAATTACTACAGTGTGTTGGAGTATCAGCACCAGTTCTGGACTAATGAAAGAATATTCAAACAAAAAGCATATTAATTCAAAGTGCACATTTTTATTTAATTAAAGGTAAAACAGAAAGAACAGTAATAGGTCAATAATAATGACTTATTACTTCCTTTATGTGGCACATTTACAATAAATGGTAATTTACCATTAGAGAGACATATTAAATTTTTTTCTGCTAAAGAAATTAACATTAGTCATGTGGAGAAAGAGAAGGCTCTCCATTTCCAGCTTGAGGATTTGCATTCAACAAGGCAGTCTGAGGATATTACAGACCCCATTCCCCCTTTAGCAACGCAGGAAGAATTAAAGCATAACCATGTATGACATCATTCCAGCTGTACGCTGATGGGCTACAGATCGTTTCATCCATGCTATTTGAAAAACATTCCACTTTCCAGTCATTAGACTTGCTAAATGGATTCACCTGCCATACCCTTGGAATCATTAAAAAAAAGAAAAAAAAAATCTTTGGCACACAAGAGCCTTGCCTTAGTTTTATTCTTATAGCTGATGTACTATTACTTCTTAAAAATAACTAAAAAATATTTTTCACTCACTGCATTGGAAAAAAAAAATCTATATCTATGTTTCCTGCTTTTATTCTTGCTCTAGGCTTATTTCAAAGTTTCTGATTAACTGTCTTCACAAAACAGATACACCATGACTTCCTAGACAAAACTTGTCATTACCAGGGCTGTACCGTGCCTTAGGATTTTTAAATCACTGCCTGCTATCCTGTTCCAAAGAAAAGAGGATCAGTTTACTGATCTGAAGTCTACTTCTGGTAACTCCCTTAATTATTTGACATGAAGATAGAGAGCTGCTATGTAAGACTCCTTCCAATCACAGGAAAATATCACACCATTTGTGCACTCATTATGGTTGCACTCTTAACTTCAGACTCATTTAAAAGCTTCAACTCTACAGGTGGGATTTTCAAAGCTGCCTCTAGGTCATTAATTTCTAATTGGACACCCCAACCCTCTAGGCAAGCTTTGAAAATTTCATCCTAAATAATCAATATTCTACTTCCTAATAACGTGGTCTGCAAAAGAGCCGACAGGACAAAACATTTAGCAACTGGGAGGGAGACTGCTGTGAACGTGGCAGGAAAAAAAAAAATAGATCGTATATCCTCATCTTAATAGTAGGATTATTCCCTACTCCCCACAAGGAGTAAAAGGGTCCAGACTGACAAAGGAGGGAGGAAGAGAGGGAATCTTCACAAAAAACCCAAACAAACAAAAAATCAGGAATCAAAACTTCATAATTTCTCATGAAATCAGAACAGATTCAACAGCGCTGTGCATGGTTTGGGTATATGTTCAGAGTAATTTAAAACAATATGGTCCAGATAGCACACACCCCCCCAAAAAAAAACAAACAACCAAACCCCAAAACCAACCAAAACCAGTTTAAGAGAACATTAAAATATGTATAATGCAACAAAGCAACATATTTGATAAAAATCAAAACAAATAATTAAGATATCTTTACAAATTTAACCCCACATTTTTGAAATGCAGAAGATAGGGATTTAGAACAGCAAGATAAATATCAGATCCTATTGGGCTAAGTATGTTATAACTACTAGTTAAATATAAAATAAGAGGATTTCATTCAGGATATACATCAGCCTGAGTGACCTAATGAAAAGAAGAGAACTAATTACATTAAATCTAAGGCAACAGCAGAGAAAAAAATCAGTGAAACATTTGGGAATATCTGACCAGTTCAAGACTGTAAATAATTTGAAACATACCTCTCCAAATACACCAGAAAGGGGGAGGAGAGAAGGTAATCTAATATAGACCATCCCTACTCTAATTAGCAGGCATTTGAACAATTGAATTTTCTAGGAGGGAAGAAGAAAAATAACCTAGCCCCAAAACCACACTCATTTAAGATTTTAATTATTAGTTTCCCTGAGTTTTTTGCATTCTGTAATAGTTATAGAACTGGGTAATAATTACTTTGTGGAGTCCTTCCAAAGCAAAATATCCTTAACCACCCTGAAGCAGAAAAAGGATTCCATCTGTTTTAACATACTGGTTTTAAAAAAAAACACAAACCTTCAGGTTTTGAAAACCAGGTAATTCAGTGTAATCAGAAGGATACAGCTCCTTCCCTTACAGTTCAGCCTATTTGTTCTACCTACCACTCTGAGACCTGACACAGCTTAGGGCACTGTAGTTCTTATCACAAAAGACTTGATCCTTAAAACACTAATTACACATTGGCATTTACAGGCTAGATAGCACACTATGTTTGATGTTACACTGGGCAACAGAGCATGATGAACAGCAATACGGGCGAAGAAAAATCTGGCAATGAGCATGGTCACAAAATCCATTTGAGAATGCAAACCAAACAGCTGCATATATGGCAAATACATGTGTGGATATATGTATATCTATATGCACAATCACTTAAGGTTTACAGCTGAAGGATACTCAGTGCAGTAGTCACAATTCTTATGTTTTCATACATATACCCTGCAGATTATTTTAAGTGACAATAAAATGCTTCCCTACAATAGCTCATAATAAGTGTAGTGCAGGTTATACAAAGTTTAACCAAGAGTCATACTTCTCCAGCGGTTCCCAGGTTCAAATTTTCTAATATCTCCTTTGCTTCTGCCTTGATTTTTGCACAAGTTACCTGATGATATGGATTATGCATGCAAAAACACAGTAATAATTATACATCTTCAACTAAATTTTTTTTTTTTTACTCAGCCTTTTATGGTAATAGGTCTATCAAACATAATCAAGATTTTAGTACAATATCTGTCCAGCAAATTCAAGTTCCCTACTTTCATAACTTCACAGCTGACTCCTGGTATTTCTTGTACATTACATATTTTACATTTAGTCTGACTGAAATTGGTAATCTGAAATATTTAAAAATATTCTGCTGCTAATACTACTCAGTAGCTGATCTGTAAGTCAGCAGATGATGTCTGGAATGATTTAGTGTTATACATTTCAAATATTTCAAAATACTTTAAATAGATTTTTGTATTTTGAGCATAGCTAGGAGATGCATTTCCCACTGTTTTATTTTATAAGCTCACTCTGTATGCATTTGTCATGGTTTTAGCTGGGATAGTTAATTTTCTTCACTGTAGCCGGTACAGTGCTGTGTTTTAGACTTAGTATGAAAATAATGTTGATAACACACTGATGTTTTTAGTTGTTGCTAGGTAGTGCTTACACTAGTCAAGGACTTTTCCAGCTTCCCATGCTCTGCCAGGTGCACAAGAAGCCGGGAGGGGAGGGGGCACAGCCAGGAGAGCTGATCCGAAATGGCCAAAGGGTATTCCATATCATGTGACGTCATGCCCAGTATATTAACTGGGGGGAGTTGGCCAGGGGAGGCAGCGATCGCGGCTCGGGGACTGGCAGCGTCGGTTGGCGGGTGGTGAGTGGTTGCAGCACTTGTTGTTTAGTTTTGTTTGGTTTTTTTTTCCTTCTTCCAAGGTTTCATCTCTCTCTCGCTCATTATTTTTCTTTTCATTACATTATTATTATTATTATTGCTGTTTTATTTTAATTATTAAATTGTTCTTATCTCAACCCACGAGTTTTCTTACTTTGGCCCTTCCGATTCTCTCCCGCAAGGGTGGGGGAGTGAGTGAGCGGCTGTGTGGTGCTTAGTTGCTGACCGGGGCTAAACCACAACAGCATTAAAGGAAATTTTGCATAATGAAGGAGTTCAGGTTATACAGTGAAGAGGCAGCATGGACTGAGCAGGTGGAGTTCCTGAGTAAGGTCAGCATCAGGATCTAATGTGCACAATTCTTTTTGTGACTTTGTCCAAAGACTTAGTTCAGACTCAATTAATTCTACATTCTCCACATTTCAAGCTGTGGCAACGCAATAACATTAAGATTGATCATATCGGGACATTCTTTGAATTCCTCCCACTCATAAAATACATTAATGAAGCTTTTCTTTCTGGTATATCTATAGCTGGTGACTTTCTTGCCTTTCTTTAAAGAGGTATTGCTGCCATAATGCATATAAAACTCTAGAGCTGCATCCAGGCCAGTAATTGCTTTTTAATAATCCCTGGTGTTGATTTCAAACCACCGGAAATCAATTTTGCAGACTAGTTGCACACGTTGTTGGGATAACAAATTTCATCAAAGGGACAGAGCAAGTGTTTGTGCTAGACTAACACCAGGGCTTTCAAAAGGTGAGCAATGCTGGATACCATCTGACCAGCAATTTATCTTTCCTATTTTGATACTACAGTTTTGACTTGTGAACAAAAGGGACATGGGCTGTGCAGTGACCCTGACCGGAAGACCACCGTACATCAAGGAGTTAGTGATCCACCTAACAGTTAACCTGAGCAGTCCCGGGCTTGCACCCTGCTGTCTGTACAGCCTGGCCTTGGCCACACGATAAACTTAGGATAAACTTAGCACTAATCGTGAATGAGAAGCCTGTGGGCAGCTCCAACCTGGTATTGGCGATTATGCCACTTGCCTGGTCTTGCCTTTACCTAACAAGTTCTCATGTGAACATCCTTTCTGTTTGACAGTAGAAATGATGAGTAGAGTTGTTTTCTTGTTTGAAAGTGCTGTAACAACTTGAATGACCAAAATGGGGTAACACTTTCCACGGACAGGTCTGCATGGTGTTCTGTACATGGATCAGAGGCCCATTTTGATGCTGCACAGCTCAGGGATCCTAGCATCTAAAGGGATGTGAGATTCTACTATTCTCTTTCTCTTTTTAGTGTTAGCTTTAATAAGTACCATTTTAAATTACACTTTACAGAGTCTGAAGGCCTTTCCTACTGGGTTCAAAATGGATCAGCACCTCCTGGTGCAAAACAGTCTCAAAATATATATTTCTTCCAGCAAATAGAGGCCTATTCTGCACTCCTCGTGGCCACTGAATTGTACTTGACCTTTGTATGACCAAATAAATGTTCTTTACATGGATGGTGTACAAGTATCAAGAGAATAGTTTAAATGCACCCAATTCATCAGGAACTTCTCAGCATCTGCCATTCTTCACTTTTCACTCACAACACAGTTTTGCATACAGCTGTACAGATTCAAGTTTCTCATCACTATTTCTAACACTAATACTAGGACCCAGTTCTTAATATTAGGTTAGCCTTTCAAAGTTTTAATGAAAATTTGAAGGAATAGAGTGAGATAGAAGAGGAGGAATAAAACGTTTGTGTTCAAAAAACACGTAGACGTGGCACCTGGAGACATGGTTTAGGAGGCATGGTGCTGTTGGGTTGACAGTTGGACTTGGTGATCTTAGAGGTCTTTTCCAACCTTAATGATTCTATGATTCTATGAAAATTAAGCAACCAGTTAAAACCTGAGAACTAGACTGAGAAATTACATTATTACTTGCCCTGAATGACCAAATACGCTCACATAATATGGAATTAAATTATTATTTTTTTTAATTAAGATACTGCCATGGTTTTAGCTGGGATAGAGTTAATTTTCTTCACTGTAGCTGGTACAGTGCTGTGTTTTGGACTTAGTATGAAAATAATGTTGATAACACACTGATGTTTTTAGTTGTTGCTAAGCAGTGCTTACACTAGTCAAGGACTTTTCCAGCCTCCCATGCTCTGCGAGGTGCACAAGAAGCCGGGAGGGGAGGGGGCACAGCCAAGAGAGCTGATCCGAAACTGGCCAAAGGGATATTCCATACCATGTGACATCATGCCCAGTGTATTAACTGGCAGAGCTGACCAGGGGAAGCAGCGATCACAGCTCAGGGAACAGTGGTGTTGGTTGGCAGGTGGTGAATGGTTGCATCACTTCATGTTTGGTTTTTTCCCTCCTCCCAAGGTTTCACCTCTCTATCTTCTCACTCTCTCCGTTCTTTTCCTTTTCATTATATTATTATTGTTATTATTATTACTATTACTGTTTTATTTTAATTATTAAACTGTTCTTATCTCAACCCACGAGTTTTCTTACTTTGGCCCTTCCGATTCTCTCCTCCATCCCACTGGGGTGGGGGGAGTGAGCGAGTGGCTGTGAGGTGCTTAGTTGCTGGCTGGGGTTATACCACGACAAGTAGATACCCTGCTGCAGCCAGACAGACAGAACACTTTAAAGAAAGTGAGGCAGGCACTTTACAGAAGAACAGCAATGGGAATTTAAGTTAATTCACCACAGTGTAAAATATTATACTACCCAGGAAGGAGCCATACTTAACTCATCCATAAACTGAGCAGCCAAACAGACTAGATTACAACTATAAGATGAAGTGGACCACGGTCTATTGCAAATTATGCATATGTACATTACTCGTACCACTGCCAATCCACACGCAAGACACCCCGCATCCTGGGCATTCCCAGGTTGCCCAGGAAACTGCTTTACCCAGTCATTCATAAAACACAGTATGTTAGAGGTAACTTTAACCCAACACTTGATTCCTTCCATGAAAGTGGGTGTAACCACTGGAAAGATAATGGCACTTTCCCTACCTAGAACAGTAAAAATGCTTCACAACTGCAGATATGGCATTTTGGATGAAGAAATCCTTTGTGTCTTACACATCGTCCTTAATGGCTAGGTGGGGAGAGGAAGGAATGAGGAGACACCACATTGTGCATCAGTGATAACACAGACAAAGCCTTGACACCTTTTCTGCTGCCACTGATGTTCACGTACCAAGGCACAGGGGGCCTCTGAAGATCAAAGTCCCCAGAAGAACATGTATCATCTTCTTTGTCCCAACTTGTTTTCCCCCACATTGTTCTGAACCATCCCGAGCAGTTCCTCTGTGAATATATACAATTTTCCACAGAGATAAATAGGCAATTGAAATCTAAAGGCCCATGACCACACACTTTTTATACACAAAATGCTCTAATCTTGTAATCAATACGCTATTTAATACAAAGCCAGTGCAGCCCCTGGGGGAGGGGGGTTGTGCTGAGAATATTTAGTTTAGGTGATAAGGTTTGCTGCTGTCTTTCTGCTTCATGGAAATAAACAGGACCTTAACATTGCTGCTTATCAATGCTACCTGATGGTCACAGCATCTTCGATTCATCAAAAACAACTACAGAAAAGAGCAGGTAAGGCAGGTCTTGAAAATAGAGCATAAGCATACCTTTATTCAGGTTCAGGTGTCCACATCCTAGGGCTCGGAGGGAATTCACTGCCACACTTACCATAGCACTGACAAGGATTTTTGAAAACTCGTAGCCAGCTGGGAGAGACTGAGAAACTAGAAAAACAGAAAACACAGCATTGTTTGGCAGAACTAGAAAGACAGGCACGCTGCTAATAATTTCTGTTATGAAAGTGTCATTATGTAGGAACAACGTTTATGGACTTCCAAGCTTTAAAAGAACTCAGGATAGCATCTACTGAATACCATTGGTTTACGGAGACTATTTCAAATCTAATTAAATCACTAATCCATTCTTTTCCTCTGATAATGTTCTATTAGGTGAATGTAACTTTTTTTCTTTCAAGTGAAGCATCTAATACTAGCATCTCTTTTACATTTAATTAGACAATAAGGAATTAAAAGCCAGCTAGATAAAACTAGAAACAGTAAAAATAACTTGAAGTCATTACACAATTTCTAGATGTGTGTTTAAGCAAGCTGCTGCCTTGTCCCTTCTACTGATGACCACTGGTGGAGACAGAACACTGAATTACACAGATAATAGCTCTAGCACTGTGCAACAACTGACTTGAAGCAGAGGGTTAAATACAGAAGTTGCCTCATGTGGAATAGGAGGATTGTTATTTTGATTTTAGTTAGGATTTTCATTTGTAACTAGGAAAACTGAAAAAAACGTACTCATGATATTTACAGCTGGTAGCAATTTGAGATAAATGGCAAAAATGCATGAGGTTACAAAATTTGAAGAAACTAGGTAAATTAGAAACACAACTAAACTTAACACATGGCAAATATAATCCGAAGCACAGAGGGAAGAAGTAAACAAGCAACGCAGAAAGCAAACTAACTATCAAAGAACAACATTTCCTTGTGAGCTCTTCCAAGTCCTATTAAGCAAAGTTTAAGTACTTTCTTGGTGTTGGCCACCTTAGCTTCTGCTGAAGAGGCAAAAACAGGTGATGTGTCCATTCTTCAGTTTCCAGTTCAGAGCCAGGCACATTATAATGTAAACCACTATTGATTTCAGTTCACTTTAATACCCTGGACTGTGAAGTGTGGTGGTGGAGGGCTCCAATTCATAATCCCTGTCAGATTTAGCTGCCACAGCTAAATCCACAGAGGTTGTGAATAAGAGACCTTAGAAATAATTTCCAAGTGAAATATGATCCAAATGGGCAAGTACAATTTGAGGATATATACAGTGAATCACAAGGTAAATTATCAACTAGCTCTTCTAAGATGGACAGAGACAGTGTAATTGAATGGATACCACGATGAACCAGAAGCTCAGATACACTGTGTTATGAAACCACTGCCTCAGTGGCAGGGGTGCAACGAAACCGTGGCAGTCAGCAGCAACATAAGCACCTTCCATGTTTTGGACGCTGTCCTGACCTCTGCATTGCAACACAGCAGCCCTTCAGGGAACTAATTGTCCCCATGTCTCTTCCCTCACCCCAAAAAATAATTCCCACAGAAGTGAGCCCAACCACTTCACTATGTCAGTCCACAGTACAGCCCCCAGCAGAGGTGCTGCACACCCTGGCTGGGCAAGATTACCAAAAGTAGTACTACTAAAAACTCTGTGACATCCAAACATTGCACAAACTAGTTGTGGGTCCCTTGACATTTTGCCTTTTCATGCTTTTGCTTCCTAAGCCTACAGCTGTTCTCACCCTCCAAACTATGATGGTTCAGTTCCTTGGCTGAGGCAGAGGATTTAAAGCCTTCTTATGGATGAAACAAATCATGGTATAGATTTATTCTGTCTCTCCACAGACAGAAGTCCACAGTCAAGATACCTAGCCCAGTGGCAGCTATTTATCTAACTACTGATACCTTCAATATGAGATTAACTCTACCTCAAGTAACCAGAAGAATAACTAGGAATAAAGGAAAAAATAATAAGAACATCAGATTAAAAAAAAAAAGTTCCTTCTGTACACAAAATAAAGGTGCCATATCTTGGAATTTTTTTTTTTTTTAAGGATTAGGCAGAAGCCTCTAACAGATGTCCCATAAGTAAAGTTCTGCTAGACAGGAAAAGTTGATTATTTAACAGACTTTCTCCATCAGCAAGTCTTACTGTCGTTACTACCTCAAACACTAACAGCAGTCAGTCTCTGCTGCCTCTTGGCATCCAGAAATACTTCTCCAGCATTATATGACTAACCAGAAACAGACTAAAATTCACCCCCATGCCTAGACTATTTCTGTGATTTACGGTACGGAATCGAGACTAACACAATGTGATTCAATCAAAAGGAGGTAACAGGCAGTCATAAGCCCATTTTGTTTGCATTTACTTTTGCAACATTTTACGGTCTAAACTTTGGCACACAAGCACTGCTGTCACATATACACAGAAATACTTGTAAGAAATATGTCCAGGCACTTTCTGCATGCCATTATGATGCATATAAGTTTTGAAGATGCAAGCTGCAGCTCACATATACATAGAGGAACCCCAGGGACCCGCCCAATTCATAGCCCTGGGGAACTTTGCAGTTCACAGGGGCAATATCAGAAGATGAGATATTTACAGTGACAAACTGGCACCACTGAGGCAAATACTAATGAAGCAGTGTCAGAACAGTGCCCACAGGGCTCAGGATCTTCTACAGGTATTTTAAGAGAAACCTATGATCTCTGGTATCAAAAGCCACAGGAAGATCAGTAGGAATTAAAATTGACAATGTGCCAGAATCCACCTACTATAAAACAGAAGGTCACTACAAATCCTCATTAAAGCTGTCGCACTGCTTTGGCCTGATTGAAATTTTTCAAACAGTTTATTATTACCATGAAGGTAAGGGCTGCAGTTGCCCTGCCACAACCTTTTTCCAGGACCTTTGCTAGAATGGTACATTTGAAACAAGGTGGAAACCTGAGAAATTGCCTCTGGACAGCAAAAGGCTGCTTAATCAACTGCTCCAATCTCCAGCAAAGAAGAAACTCTTACAGATGCCAAAGAGGTGTTAATGATAGATATTATAAAAGGGAACTGCTACAGTATATCTAAGGACTGCTACAAAAGCCTTGCTGGCAAAAGATCAAGAAAACAGCTTGCAAGTGCAGGACCATATCTATAATAAAAGTACAATGTGACAGGTTTAAAATCCATAAACTATGCTGAAGTACATAGTTCAGAATCCCAATGACCCAGCTGGAACTGAAGTTGTTGAAAGCTTTGGTATTTAACCACCACAGGAAAAGACCTCAAAGCCTTCTCTCATCTTCTCACATCTCCTCTCCACTAGACCTTATGCCAGGAACCACAGCAGCCCAGATTGCTTCTCCATAATCAGTTGCTTTCCACCACCACACTTGGAAAACTTCAGCAGATGTTAACCGTGAAGAATATTCAACCATAACAGAACAGTAATATCAAACCACACAAAACAAAACCACCAAGCCCACCACAGATGCTTGAAACAATGGGACATGTGTCAGCTGGGTGTGTGAAGATGGCAATGATGATCTCACATCAGCTCCCCTGTACTTTTAGGCAATGTTTTAGCAGGCAATGCATCATCCATTCACAGAAGTACAGCGAGTTCTTCCCAACTCAGTTCCTCTGTGCCCTCACTTACTGTGCTTCGGTTCCTTTTGCTCACCACATCCGTTGCAGTCCTCCCTGTCCCCTGCACAGCCAGAAAGACTTTCAATTTAACATTGTTTATAGTTCTGACTTAAGGGAAAAACTTCACAGAAGTTAAACTCTATTAGAAGACAGACAATCAAACCAAGACATTTAAAGGCAAGCAGTTAGAAAAAGGAAAACACGTTGTATCCAGAGCTTTGTTTTGCTTGATTTTTGAACTTAAAACTTGCCCTAATTTAGCTAGGGCTGAACCAGAACACACCTTAAAACAGATCAGCAGAGATAAAATAAAAGAAAACCCAGAATCAAGCCTCATCTTTAAGTCTGAAGAAAACTAATATCTCAAAGTAGCCATCTTGCCAGGTCAGAAACCAGAAAGAAAATCTGGCAATGTTATCAGATGGTTGCTCTTTCAGTTCCAGTAGAGTGCCACTGTGACCCCAAACCTCAGCCAAACAACAAAAAAATCTCCCAAAAATCCAAACCTTCCCCCCTCCCCAACCCCCCAAGGACAACAAAAGAGCAGCATTTCAGCACTACCCTTTAGGTTAAGTTTGAGAAGGATTAGCATTTGTTCACATCTTTGGCAATCTTACTTCTTTGGAATGTTATTTTTATGAGTATTTTGTGCTCTAGAAGTTAACACAGTGAGTTATTATTTTCTCCCTTTTAACCTAGAAGAAACTTAAACTATATTTGGCTCAGATGAAAACTCTTTGTCAGGCTCATGCAAGCTTGCTGAGAAACTGGATGACAGACAAACCTTTCTGTACCATGTACTGTACAATTATTTTTTCTAAAGTGTTGCGTTTTAGGCTGGATGACAGTTATCCCACTTTAGTTTTGCTTTCCTATTATCTAATGTTGTTTTTTTCCAACAACAACTTTGCTGGTTCCAGGCGGAGCGAGCAACCTGCTTCCTAGTGGCCTTTCAGTTGAGCCAAGTTTAGATCAAATTTGATCCTACTAAACATTTTCTTTCAGAAATGCTAAACTTACCATTGCCAAACATTTGTAATAACAGAAAGCGGCTGTATGTAAACACAATCCTGTAGGGAACTTATTGGGAAAGGAGCATGTGCTCACACTCAAGTCCCGAGGAATGGACTGGTGAGAGTATTCTGAACTCTCTAAGGGAGAAAGAGTGGTGGCTGGAAAAGGTGGTGTGACAATGTCATCAGAGGAACAAGCAGATGGCAGAAGAGATGAAGTGAGGGAAGGAGATGCACTGGTACTTCATATATAGACAAATTTTAGCAATCACGGAATTCACTAAGAAAAATGGTTGAGTTCTTCATAAAACCTCTTGTGAGATTATTAGTGTATGGACAACAAGGGAATCAACAGTGGAACAGGTCGTCAGTGACACATGAAGAGGAAATGTGGAAAAGCAAATAACAGCTGAAACAACAGCCCACATTTCAGTTCTTGGCTATCTCCAATATTAACAGAAAAGAAATAGATAAATTCTGGGTGAAATCTGTGACCTAACATACCATCCTCTCCATAACAGCAACTGGTGCCAAAGCTCCAGACAAGATCTTAAAAAAAAAAAAAAAAATCCCATAACAGAAAGCTATGATTTCTGGAGACACTTTTCTTTTTGTCTTCAGCTTATGCCCTCCTGTAACTTTGTATGCACGTACACCATGCCTGTCATAACCCCAGATAATGACATTACTTATACAAAACATCCACTTCTTTCTCTCCCTGCTGAAACCTCACCCAAGATCTGATTTACCCTTATAGCAATGAGAGGAAGCAGCTGTTTCAATGCTACATTAAAAAGTATTTTTCTGTCTAGGGAAGGTGGAAAACTTAAAACATCCAGCACCTACCTAACTTGTATCAACACCATAGCCATTTCACCTGAAGAAAGAGAGGATAAAGAGTATAAGGTTATGTCACTGTGAATAAGTAGTGTAGTCAGATCTGCATATTTTACACCAATCCTGTCTTTGCTTTATACAGATGTAAAGAAATATGGGCTTCATTATTTTGTCCACAACAAAACAAAGGTCAGTGGCATTTCTTACCATATCATCTGTTTGCCTTCTAACAGCTGCTTATTTATTTCATATTTACTATAAACAATGATCCGGATTCTCCACCTGAGCTCCTTCACGTCTTGTTGTGAAATCAGTGCTGTACTAGTTGGATGTCACAAAACTGTTTTCATGTTTAGGCTCCCACAGGACTAGTAGGAACAGTTAGGTGACATTCCAATACCACACTATAAGAAATTTAGAAAATCTTTGTAACACTTTCTTATAACCTGGCTTCCCTCAGACTTGAGCCAAGCAAAATATAGAAGCGCATTGCATGTGTGCTGAACACAGCTATGATAGGTGGGATTGGTACACAAATCACACAGTAGGCATGCTGTGAGCTCCTTTTTCTGAAATGGAGATGTAGGTCCCTGGTCTGGCATCTAGAGATATGAAACTTTGCAACAGAGTTATAAAATCCATCACAGCTCTCACAGGGAGCCAGGTCCATATTTCAGTTCTACTGCTTTGGACATGACGAATATATGGATACTACAAATCTAGCTAAGGGAAAAAAAACCCAAACAAACCAAAAAATCAAGCAGATGGGTATCTTCAAATTCTCACCATGAGAAGAATATAAAGTATGTAAAATGCAGTTTCTCTCCCTGTGTTTTTCAGTTCAACTACTCTATACTTGACTACAGGTTATCATGATAAATTATATGTTGTTTTGAATTCATTCATTCATTAGGAGTTTTTGGCAAAAGGAGTAGTCTTAAGTCTTTGTATGATATTGCTCGAAGTTCCTTAAAGTTTCATCTACTCACAGAAGCTCAGCACTTCTATCATGAGAAACACAGAAGGACACAGAATTACTGAATTCCACAGCTTTGTCCCAAGGAGTAAATCTGCTGCAACCCTGCAGTGTTCCAATACATGGTCCTCTTAAAGCATGATCTATTGCTTAGATGTCCACATACAAATCAACTGATATTGCCTGATACTGTTTCACCTAAGAATTATGTCCGAAACTTTTCTAGGAATAGGGTTCACATAATTACCCTTCTGCATGCAAGCAGGAATTCTCACAAACATCAGTCAATTAGCAATACCTGTGGAACTACACGTATTTCACATCTCGACATTTTCAAACAGTGAGAAAAGCTTAGGGTTTCCACCTGTTTTCATAGCAGCAGGAGCCTGGGCACTGGTCATCTGAAACATCACATGGGGCTCCAGATGCAAACCATCATCTGCTTACTCGACAGACAGGCATTCCACCACCCGCAATTTCAATTAATCCTCCAGTGCCTGGCTGTGCCTTCATGGTAAGGTTTAAACACTGATTAGCAATTTGGGGACAGATTTTTGTCCAGGTCAGCTTGCAATGACAGACTAAGAAAAAACCAACATGGGGGAATTTCTGCTTCCCATAATCATTGGTGAATTTCATTTGTCAGAAACCCAGGTACTTCAGAGGCCAGGACCTCAATACCAGTCAAGAAACCAAAGATGCTATGTTATGTAGCAAAATGCTAAATGTTGCACATACATCTCGAGCCTGTTACAGAGCACTAGAAACAGTTGTGTAGCTGGGCTGCAGATGTTCTGCAGACCTTTTGGGATTCAACATTTGCCACGTGGCTTCCTGACGCTGAGAGAGACTGTACTTGGGCCAATAGCGCCATGCTCCCAACCTTGTGCCACAAGCTTCTCTTTGTTGCACAGACCAACAAGAAACTGAAACAAATAGAGAAAAGCAGGAGCTAAGAATCACCATAAACCTCCTCGCTTCCGACCCCAATAGAAAGCAAACTATAACCTTGTCCTTGCCAACAACATGTATTTACAAGTTGGTCCACAGAAAAGAAAACATTTCACCTTCCTCTTCAAAAAACATATACTCCTTGTTTGGGAGATAAGGAGCAGACCAGATATTAACATACCATTGATACTCAAAGAGCAGGTGTTCAGATGCCAGGATTAAGAGACAATACAAGAAAGCATTTTCATAAAACAAAATAGGTAACAATGAAGAAAAATCCATTCTGGTAGAAGTTCAATAATTCTTGCATGAATATATGTATGTTTTGATAAGCAAGATAAAGAAGATCTAGTTACATTGTCCACAGGCAGAATATATTTTCATTTGTCCATAAACTGCAAGCCAAACTAGAGCAAAGATGTTGCTTGCCAGGAAGGTTACAAAATAAATTCTTCCTGAAGTAGCAAAGTACATTAATAATATTCCTCCAAGTCTTTTATTTCTCACTTGGTAGTAATTACTTTACTTACTCCGCATCACCATTTCATCTTTGTAAATACACATGCAGACCCAAAATAAGCTCCTAACTTCAGCACAGCATTTAAGCACATGTTGAACTTCAGTACCAGTAAGTTCAGATGGGCTGTTGATAAGCCCAAATATAACCACCCTTCTGGTCTCTGATTTCAGACATAAACAGCAGTATCACTGGGAACAAGATATCATTGAGCACATACCTCACCTGTTCACTGCAACTGAGAGCAATGGTTTGGTCTGACCCTGTCAGCTCCTGACTGCTTTTTGAACTAGCTAAGCACCCTCATTCATGCAGAAGCACAGGGCAAATACCAAAACACTCTCATTGAGGAGGGAAAAGACACTCCTCCTCCAACAGAAAATACTACAGCACTGATGCTATACAACAAACAGCAGGAACATTTTGTTTTAACATTTAAAAATGCTATCAGAAGTGCCCCAGGCTGTGTGAAAGAAATGCTTAAGTGTAAATGCTTAAAATTAATAAAGGAACAAAGGAACTGCCATAACGGACAAGACCAGTTCCATATTTTCCCTCCAACATACAATATTAGATACCACAAATGAATATGTAAAACACCCTGGCCTGGGCAATTAAATCGCAGCCTCACTATAGTGAAAATCGCACTGTAACCTCAACATTTAAAGGCTGGCTTCTGTTTAAAGCACAAGAGTTTCTCTTTTACATTTGAAACTCTGAGACATGCCTGGCCAAGTTCTTCTGTGCTCCAGAAATGAAGAAGGAGGCCTATATTAGTTCAAAAAGGCTCAGCGAGAAAACTAGTACATATATTAGAATAAAAAAGCTGATAAAGAATGTTCTGCCTCAAAGTTCATGCCAAGCAGCAGCAAGAACCGCATGACGTTGATAACAGGTATTTTCAACCTCAGGTCAAGGATACTTGCTATATGCTCTGTCAATACACTGTTAACCATGATTGATTTGGTCCAGTGACAGATAATCTATTATGCACTCGTACTTCAACCTCACTAAATCAAAGATAGTTTGTCTAGCAGAACAAAATGACACAAAATAGGAGAAAGCACAAAGACAAAGTAGTAGCTTTCTTTTCACCCAACTTATCCTTCTTCGAGAGAAGGAAGCCAACATATAGCAAAAGGTTTAGCAAAAGGCAAATTCAAATCTTTCTGGAGGATGTAGGGGAGGAAAAGGATAATACTGTAAATAAAAATATATACTGATGAAAGAGAAGCAATAGAAGTCCTAGTGAAATGTCAGAAAGAGTTGCAAATAGGCTAAGTATAAAGAACAGCAGGGGGGAAGTAAACTTGCCCTGGGAGTCAAGCTGTGTAGATATATTTATACAAACCCTTGGGGTGGGGGAATAGAACCAGGCTCACTGTTTGTCATCACCTATGGTAAAAGTGGGGGGGGAAATAGTTTCGTTTCTCTCAGAGCATCAATTAGCATAGCTCACATGCTTTTCTATTATTGCCTGGGATAGACTTGCAGCTTCCACTTTATTCTCCCTCCTACTCTTTCCTCATTTGATGCAGATACCTACCTATAGACAAGATGTCTCGAGACATCATCTTCTTGCTACGTGTATTCCAACACTGATATCCTAAAGCTAAAAACTGCTGAGTGCCTAATGCTAATCCACCAGTCTATATGAAAATCAAGCGCATTCATCTTCTCTCATTATTCACCCAATATCCTGATGTTCACAGTATCAGTAGCCTGTGTTAGTAACAGGCAACACATTTCCGTGAAGCAAATGATCTCCATTACTCTGTCACCCAGACACTCTTTGTTAGTCACAGTGACCGAAGAGAAATGGACTGATCAAATATAAAGAAATAGCAGAGAACATAAGTCAACAAAGAAGTAGAAGACAGGTTCGCTGTGTACATATAGAGCATTAAGTTGAACACGAAACATTCTGCTGAGTAGCATCCCTTCTCTACAACCATCCATTTTTGTACAGATTATGGAATAGCAGCTAGTTGCCCTGAGATGGAGAAAAGCATGACAGGCAAAAAACCCAAAGGACTGTAAAGACACCTGCAGCATGTGATTATAGCACAGCCCCAGACCAGAAGCACTGTATAGACTCTCCATCCAGTTCTGCCAGTCCAGGACTAGAGGGATGTGCCGCTGTTTAGCCCACCTTTGAGCTGGACTGTCCTTTGCACACCAACCAACACCTTTCACAGTGGCACAAATCCATTTCTGGTTGTACTGAAGCACTTGATTGCTATGCAGGGGTGTAGAGAGTTGTTAAATAAAATCTCTCCCTCAGGCCTTTTCTTTTAAAGGTCTACATGGCATGGACCAAAACTAATTTTCTCATCCAACCACATCTAGTGAGAAAAGTTCAGCCACATACAGAAGCTGTGGAATATTTGACAAAGACAAAAATCCTTGGAGAACAGTGAAATATTCACCTGGAGATAGTGTTCATCCCCTTTGCCGTTTAATACGGGACAGAAATAAGTGGGTCACCCAGCATCACAGAGTAAATAAATGCTATTTTACATTATATTGTAATGTATTATATTACAGTATATATTAATTCAATGCAACGACATTTTACCAAAGCCAAGTAGGCTGCAGATACTTTGGGGTTTCCTCAGCTTTATTATTCCCTTCCTTTAGAGTATACACACATACTTAGTTGTTTGGTATTTTTTGTTTTGTTTTGTTTTTTTAATAAAGTGAGTATACTGGAGCTTTGTATAATTTTTCTCCTCAAGCTTTGCAAAGTGTCATCAAAGCAAAGGAGAAAAGCCCACTAGAGTAGTAGCGATGGTGACCTATTTCACTTATGTGCAGCCAGCAGAATCAAATTTACTTCAGCTTTAAATGCATTACCAATTTGAAAAATTTAACACAAGCTTTTTCCTTCTATTAATAGAGACCATTAATAAGTAACAGTTACAGATTCCTTCCTGCCTTCACAGCATCTCCAATATGCAAAACCCGATATTCTTGTATAGGCTGAACTACAGAAGACCTCTCAAGAAATACATACGGAGCAGACCTTCAGCTTGTATGAACCTACATACCTTCAGGGGTTTAAGGAAACCATTTCTACTTAACCCGGCTGAGGAAATGGCCCGCAGCTTTAAAATGTATTTATTTTCATAGTCGGACTGACACTCTGCACACCAACTTTAATCTAAGTATTTATTCCATTTTATGCATCACTGAATTAAACTTATACCCATGTGAGAGGGGAAAGAATTGTTCTCAATTTATAGACAAAGCATAAGGGAATTATGTGCTTGCTCCAGGTTACACAAGAACTCAGGACCAGGGCAGAAATAAAACTTGTATTTCCTGACAATGAATCCTGTATCTGACCAAGAAGCCATCCTGCTCTCTACTTAGAAATAAGCCACATGTAGGTTTTGACCATACAGGGATATACATTCAGCACAGCTCTTTTGATGTCAGTACAGTTATGCTCCACTTCAGTAGCTGATCTGATCCGGAGTTTATTTACACAAAAAATGACTAAACACATGAGAAATAAAAAGCTTGAACAAATGCAAGGTATATTTATATGGTCAATCTAAAATTTATCTCGTTATGAATTAAGCTCCCAAAAAAAGAAAAAAGCTTAAATGCAAACTATTTAACGCCACAAGCCAGTTAAAATAGTTGTTTTTAAATCTGCCCCTGCCTCCCTCAAGCAGTTAAATTAGGCTTATGAGAAGAACATCAGGGGATGTACTTGTCTCTTATTACCATAAGAAGAGTGACCTCCTTGGCTGGATGATTTTTAAAGAAATCACAAGGTGGTGATATCATTTACGCATGGTTAATAACTTTGGTGTGCCTGACAGGCAAAGAAAGAGAAGAAAGGTCTCCTCATACCGAGTAAAGAGCGATTTGAGAATGATACCTACTGTCAACTTTAGCAATGCAAAACAATTTAGCCATATATATTCACATATGTTCACTTCACTAGAAATTGTAAATAGAAGACCAGATCATGCTTGACTCAGTGGAGAGTACTCATAGGACACAAATTGCAGGCTATTTCCTATAACAGGCAGAGAAAAGAGAAAACACATTAAGAAAATGGAGTGCCTGAGAATCGTAAAAATGGAGAATGCCCACCTGAGCTCCCTGCCTCCTGATCAGTCCTTCAGCCCAAAAATACATAAACTTGTTCTGCGTGTGTTGACTGTGGTGGAGCCATATCCTACCCGAAATGTACTGTTTTAAGGAAAGGCTTCCATCACAACCAGAGGTTTCTTTTTCCCAAGGGAAAAAAAAAAAAAAAAAAGCATCACAACAAAAGGCATAGCCACTTAGAAGTAGGCCACTTCTTCTGAAAAGTAATATTTCAATAACATTTGATGTACGAATATGTCAACCCACAACCAATGCCCGAGCCCATCTGTGCCCTCCAGCTTTACTGCTCCAAAAGCAACACCTGAGGAATAAAAACAATTGCTGTATCTTTCGCTGTACGCAAAGGGGCTAATGAACTCACATTTGAAATACGTCTAAGTCATTGAAGCTTTAGTGCAACCATATATTAAGGTACAAGTATATTGTCCCCTGGCCAAGAAGGCTTCAACAGCAGAGACATTAAACCATAAAACCTTTATTAACCGGCCAGCGGAGTTGCTGCGTTCCTGCCCGCGTACGCGGCGCTCTCTGCCCTCTGCACTGTCACAGCCCATTGAAGCCCCGTTAAATTCCCAAGGGGATCACACGGCTCATCGGACTGGGCTCGTGCCAAAGCATATATATACTTTAAGTGCGCGCCCACCTAAGAGAGGAGCTATATTTATGCATTTGGGAACAATTAGGGTAAATCTGGTGGAGACTTCAAAAACACAAGTCAGAAAAAGTCCCCTGAAATCTGTGAACTGGAGGCTCGTGCACTTTAAGGACTAAATCTGAGCAAGTACGGAGGGGTGTTGGCGAGCACCTGAAAGCAAAGTCTTTCCTCCGGCAAACGCAATAAATCTCTGTTCCACTGCTCAACTTTCTTCTACCACGACTCACCGTAAGCAACCCAAGACTTGAAGGAGTTTGCAGAAAAAAACCCCTGAGCAGCTGAGATCATAAACCGGATACTCATGAACTCGGCCAGAAAACCCGAAAGATTTTTTTCCTTTCCCCTCCTAAGGCAGCAACCGCACGCTTGCCTTTGGCCGGCGCTTCGGCAGCTGCTTGAAAAGATGCAGAAACCTGTTACGAGCTGGGAGGGCAGCCCCCGCCCGAGCCCCCCCTCACGATATACCGCGCTGCCCCGCGTCCCGGGGCGGGGCGGAGCCCCCGCAGCAGCGCAGGGGCTTCGCCCAGGGGGCGTCCGTCCCCCGCCCCCGATCAGGGGCCGGACCCCCCGCCCCGGGCCGCCCCGCCCCGGCTCGCCGGAGCCCCCCCCGGGTCGTCCCCTCCCGGCCGACCGGAGCCCCCCCGGGCCGCCCCCTCCCGGCCGACCGGAGCCCCCCCCGGGCCGCCCCCTCCCCGGCTCGCCGGAGCCCCCCCCCGGGTCGTCCCCTCCCGGCCGACCGGAGCCCCCGCGGGCCGCCCCCTCCCCGGCCGACCGGAGCCCCCCCGGGCCGCCCCCTCTAGGCCGACCGGAGCCCCCCCCGGGCCGCCCCCTCCCGGCCGACCGGAGCCCCCCCGGGCCGCCCCCTCTAGGCCGACCGGAGCCCCCCCGGGCCGCCCCCTCCCCGGCCGACCGGAGCCCCCCCGGGCCGCCCCCTCTAGGCCGACCGGAGCCCCCCCGGGCCGCCCCCTCCCGGCCGACCGGAGCCCCCCCGGGCCGCCCCCTCTAGGCCGACCGGAGCCCCCCCGGGCCGCCCCCTCCCCGGCCGACCGGAGCCCCCCCGGGCCGCCCCCTCTAGGCCGACCGGAGCCCCCCCGGGCCGCCCCCTCCCCGGCCGACCGGAGCCCCCGCGGGCCGCCCCCTCTAGGCCGACCGGAGCCCCCCCGGGCCGCCCCCTCCCCGGCCGACCGGAGCCCCCCCGGGTCGTCCCCTCTAGGCCGACCGGAGCCCCCCCGGGCCGCCCCCTCCCCGGCCGACCGGAGCCCCCCCCGGGCCGCCCCCTCCCCGGCCGACCGGAGCCCCTGCGGGAGGGAGGCCCGGGCGGGGGCGGCGGTTGCCGGCGCTGAGGCGCCACCTGGCGGCGGCGGCGGGGCGGGCCTCGCTGGTGCGACTCGTCCCGAATTAGGGGGAACCCCTTCCCTGGAATTTAAAAGAAAAATAAAATCTTTAGGGCGGACTAAGCTCCAGGCAAACGAAAGGCGTTTCCTCACCTCCTTAAAGGGAGGGGAAGAGGCCAGCGGGGCCTTCCCTGGCCTCTGCGGCACCGGGCAGCGGCGTGCAAATGGCAGGTTCCTGCCGGCTGTCAAGGCCTGGCATTGCTACAGCTCAGAAAAGCAGGGGTTTTTTTTACACTTCTCTGAAATTATTGGGTCTTCCCATCAGTCGAACGGCCCAACAAAATTTTGGGTGGGAACAGAAGATTTTGGGGAATGAGGGAGTGTCATTTTGCTACCGGTTCCCCCGCTCCCTGGCCCACATCAACCCAATTGCCCTGGCTGTTTATAAATCAACAACAAAAGCAAGAGGTATTACAATAAAAACATTATTTAAAGAGAAGAAAGTGGTGAGCTGCCCAACAGTCCCGGCGTGGAAGGCCTGGGGAGCTGCGTGCACGGGGCACGGAGGCGATCCGGCTGTGGAAGGAAGGGAAGGTCTGAGGCGTAAGGAGTAGAGAGAATAACAACATGGTGGAGAGCCACAATAATCTGATCAACTACTTCAGTAGAGTTATAGCACGTACCTAATTTCTGGACTCCAAAGAGACGAAGAGACGCTCTCCAGAGTTGTATGTTTTACGTCCTCTAGCACTTAGCATGCTTGGGCCTTGCTATCAGTTGGTACATGTTCCTATTACAATAATAAAAATGACTAAATCTGAAGGATTGTTTAAATGCTGCATCAGTCCTGTGCAGGATGGAGGCATAGCATGGCACAGCCTCCCTATCCACCACATGGCAATTAAGAAAAAGGGAAAAAGAAGATTTGTGTCGGCTCCTAACAGTACTTTCTTTTCAGTTTTAAAAGTCTCCTTTCTCTGTGCTATCATCATAGGCCACTCTGGTGTGTTTTCCATGTGAGTTTTAGATGCCAGCATAAGGCAAAAATTTATAATGATCATTATTCTGTACCTTAAGGACTGTGAACAAAAAGACTGCTGTCACATTATTGAGCTTAGGGGCTCTAAGCATTCTTGGCATTTTGTGTGTGCTGTTACAGAAACTAAATATTACAGTAGCAAACACTATTTCTTGACACTTACATTTTAAAATATTTACATGTAATATACTTGTGTTCTGTTGTACTTTCTCTTGCTGTGATAGATGTGTTTCAGAAATGCACTAGTGCATTTCCTATCTTAATAACCATCTTAATAAGAGTAGTAGCTTTTAATAGAGAATCTTACAAGTACTATGATCAATATAAAACCAGCTTGGATCCCAAACAGTCCTTTTTTTTAAGAAAAACCCCATTTTTTTAACCTTTCATATCTTGGGGTCTTCCTCCTGAGACCACTCCTGCAAGTTGCTCAATGTCAGAACCTCTGAAGATAGAAATGGAAAGGAGTTAAATGAACTAATCTCTCTCTATTCAGGCATCATTACCATAAAAGTAACAAAAATATCAGAAGGAATTGGTACAATTTACCGACTTCTACCTAGGACCAAGAGCATGCTCTTCTTCCAACAGAAAAAGCTACATTTATTATCAGAAACAAGTTTTAATAGCACCTTTAAAGCAATAGCTTTAATTTAATAAAATAGCTTTAATTCAGTAAAAGCTACTGTACGAATCAAATAACATTAAGGACCTCTATTACATATAGATATATTATACATGCCAATATGTTAAGGTTTCATATTTCTTTAAAGAGGTACGGAATCAGACACTAAATCAGAGTAGCTGAAACTCAGAAGAAAGGTTCAATTTCTGCTTGACCCTGATAAATGCATAATTTTTATGATTTAAATAAGAGAAAAAAGAAGCACAAGAAGCCATGGCCTCCTATGGAATGGGACTTTTCTTTGCACTTAAGATTTTGCATGAATTTAGTGTATCCAAAATAGTCAAGTACTGTAAATAAAAATCCACCAGAGGTTCTGCCAAACACCTTGCTTCTTGGCTACACTGCCTCCTTTGTTTTAACATTGCTCCTGTATTACTCACTGTACGTAAATGATTTTGAGATGTACACTGATATCTTTTAGAAAGTTCAGTAACTATCTCAGATTTTTTAAACTCATAATTTGGGCTTCAAGCTCAGATCCCGACTGTATAAGGACACATGCACGTGCTTTACACAATATGAACTGATTTCAGCGGAACTGTTTCTGGAGCAAGTTCTAAACCAAATGAACCATTGAAACCCCCTGCAATTTATTTGACTGGGCTTTAAATTACACCTATTCTGCTCAGTATTAACCAGATATGCAAGTCTTTTCAGACAGAGGCCCTGATCCTGTGTTTGAACCTGCATTTGATTTTGAGACACTTAAAAGTTGAGGTCTAGGTAGGTATAAGCTTAACAGCAAACCTGTGATCTTACTGTTCTCACTGGTTCATTGTATATAAACAAGTCCAATATTTTCTTATGTAAAAATACTTTCCTATGCAAGGCCATTAAAGTAACAGATGGTACAAAAGATTGCTTGGGCATGACTCAGGCTGATGTTATCAGTGTGATGCAACTATTACTTGGCTGTTAGGTCCATGACAACATTGCTTTCCATCACTCTAATCACATCTTTCTAGTTTTACTTTGCAAATATTGTATGCTTTGTATCTGGAGCCAGAGTTGACTTTGTAAAGCATTTCTAATGCTTTATAAGCTAAGCTTTACAAAGCTCCATCTCAAAAGGAAAAAAAAGTTTAAAGAGTAAAGAACATATTTATATATAGCAACAATAGCACAGAAATACATGTTACATCCATGCCAAATTTAGTTATCATTGGAATTAATAATCACGTAATCAAGACATAACAAATAAGGAATTCAATTTTGTGGCCAAGAAACCAACAACATTTAGTCTGTCTTGTATAATGTTTTTAAAAAGCTAGAGATGACTATCTATAGATCATGGAATAACTCTAGGTGGTATATGACAAACATACATAAATGACACATGCTAAGATATTAAAATTATTCCCCAATATAAAAAGCATGCATTTATTGATAATTTTCTATTTATCCTTGAAAGCCTTGCTCACAGGAGAAAGCGCACTACTGCTTCTCTTGATTTAAATACAGTTGCTTCTATAAATAAAAGTTAATTATGTGAAAAAAATTTCAAAGGATAAATTTCACTCTCCTTTGTTCATTAAACAGCACATATTATATACAGTTATTTGAAAAAAAATCACTAAACAATGATATTATTCAATTAATATACCACAGGAAAATGAAAGTTATAAGATTAAGATTCAGTAAAGCTTTTAAGCAGCTTCCTAATTTAACTCCATTGACAACAAATCATATACTGACATTCTTTTTCTGGTGGGAGTCATTCTCTTAACCACTTTTAGTTAACTGATGTAAATAAAATACCTGGAGAATACCCTTGAATGTGCATATGAGTGTGCCAAGGTCTTCACTGCCCACACCTCACGGTAGACAGCAACTGACTGTAAAAATTTACCCATACTTTCACTTGGAGATTATTTGATATGTGTTGGTGGCTCCTATTTTCTGTAGAGAAATCTGCAGCATGCCATTGTGTCAGCCTGGTATAAATGTTTATGTCCAATAAAACTATGCTCTAATGAGTACAAGTCTCTGTATCATCATTGCCTTGGAATCAAGTGTTTTAAAAAGACTGCAAGACTACAATTTTTCCAAAATGAAAAGCCACGCTTCCTCCTGTCATGTCTATACAATGTTTCCAGTTTTATGCCTGGGAAATTTCAGGAAATCTCTTGCCTGTCAGGGGGCCCAGCCTTCTGGAATAATCAAAATTATGTTTCATTACAGAAACTCCTCTTATTAAAACTACTCTCATTCATGATTTTTAAATAGACAATTCAAAAGAGTGGGCCTCACTCTCCTCTCAGTAACATTAGAATAACCCCATCAACTTCAATTATCTGATAACAGTACGAAGATCAGAGACTTATCATTGTCCACTTGCTGCTATCTACGTAATAGAACACTGTGGGCATCAAGTTTAGCTTTTTTCTGTAGAAAACGATTTCTCTTTAATACTTTTAATAATGAGATCTAACATACTAAGAATCAAAGTGACTTTTAAAAACTTCTTATTTGTTCCCTTTTGATTAATTTTTTTCCTAATATACCCTCAAAACTTTAACCAAAATCTAAAATAATGAGCTCAAAACTGTTTAAATTAAAACACAACATGTCTAGACTATTGAGTTATGTCTGCTTAAATCATACTACATAATACAAGCTGAAGAACCGTAGCTTCCAGCCAAGTCTTTTGTGTATTTGGAAAAGCTTTATCAAGCCTATGTTAAAAATGGCATTAAACTGCATGAAAATTTTATTTTTAATGATAGAGATAATAAAACCAATTGTGCCATTCCCTTAGCACATTTCAGTTGTGTTTTGCAAATCTATGTATGTTATCCACAGTAGTGAAATTTGCCATATTAGTAAGTCCTAGTTCTTCAGTCTTTAGTGTAAGGAGATATGATGTCACATGTTGAAAACTGTTTTCTCATGATAATAGTTGATTCTGAGAAAATTCATAATCAAAGAAGGAAATACAGGAGTAGCCAATTCTGCTAAAATAAATGAATAAATCAAGACTATTGAACTGCAGCTGGACAACAGGCTGTGATCTGAAACCAATTATAGGCCCATGTATCCAAACATCCGCAACTGTAAGAAACACATACCTTGGTTTTTCAAGTTCTAGTGTTTAGTCTTATCTTTGGATATGATATCCTTCAGTATATAATTTCAGACAGTAGGGAAAAGGGTTAGAAAATTTTCTCCTTGATCCCTTATTAGTCCTTTTTTTAATTCTTCTTCCTTTTAAATTTATTTTTTGATCCGAATAATCCCTATCCAGAATCTTGGGCTGTTTCTCTGTATTGCTTGAATAAACTAGTAATGGAGGAGGCTGGCATAGCCATGGCTCTGAATTTTAACCTTCTGGTTCAGCAGTCCTATTCAGAGAACAAATTATTTCAGGTATGGATTCTGGAAATAAATACCTGTATATTCCCATCTGGAAAACCAGTTTTGTGCAGCCTTACTTAACAGAATTCTAAGGATCGCAGAAAACTTTTAATTACGTAAGAGAGAAGAACATTAATTTTGTAAAGTCACAGTTATTTCCAAGATTGCATCTGTTTCTAGGACTCTATGGTAACATAAATACATAGATAGCTTCAGTGTAGAAATTATGCTATCTATGATAATAATTAAAAATTTATATGGAATATTTTAAAAAAAGCAACCCATGAGTAGTCAGAACAATGGGAATTTGGCTATAGACTGTCCTCTCAAACACTAGTGGATTTCCAGTATTTTCAACAGAAAAAAACCCCACTTTAATCCATTTAGTATAACCTTAGAATTTTACTGCTTTTGGAAATAAGACTTTATCATGGAAATGCAACAAATGGGAATTCTAGGGGGGAAAAACCCCAAAATGTGAACAGCAGGAAGTTGAAAAGAACAAATTACCTGATGAGTCATCAGCTGAGCTGAGTTTGAGAGAGAGCCTTTGAACTCAGACATGACCTGAAGAGAAGGGAATTTTCAGAATAATGTGGTAAATGGATCCTAGGATCTGTATAGTACAGAAACCTCATTCCAGAAAACCAGCCTGAAAAAGAAACAAACTTGTTTTCAACTACAAGGTTTAAAGTCATAGTGTAGTTGACTTAATTGGAACAATTCTAATTTACCTCTGGTGAGGATCTTGCCTAGTATCTCTAATTTAGAAATACTTTTGGAGATGCTGCTGCTGATTTCGTAACATTTCTTAACTTTTCAAGGAAGTCTATGGTTACATTTTTTTTGTCACTGAATCTTTGTCTATTTAGCTTTCTCTAGCTAGCTCAAGGAAGACACTAATCTATTCAACAGGAGTAAAAATGGTACTGCTCATCATAAGGCTATCTCTGTGAATGTTAGCCCAGTATGTAGTTCTAAAGGAGGTTCAAAAGATTTTAAACCAAGTTTAATGAGTAAATTTTTTTATTAGCAGGTAAATTACATCATTCATCCTAATTTACTTGCACTTTTTAAATCTAGAGCTAGAATACATCTTCTGTTCTTCAGAAGACATGTCCTTTAGAATCTACAATTTAAATGCTTATACTAAACTTCAAAACACGTGAGACAGGATTCGCAAGAAGACTTCGAAAATTCATCGTAAGGAGATACTCGTAGCACCTAGACTGAGGTACCTACTTGAAAAATCTAACTTGTACGGCTGATGTCCTTCAGCTGTATGTGCAGTAAATAGAGACAGGATCCCCCAGGGGCTAGTTTGGAGAATCTAGACTGGGCTCCAAACTCTGAATATTCCTCTGAAGGAACCTCTGTTAGCTGTACCTCAGGCAGATGCGTATCCTTCGGTACTGGGAATACGTCCTTTCTAATGTACCAGTTGCTTACTACTATTTAATTTTGACATGTCTAGAATTAATTTAGTATACATCATTTAGAACATATACAATTCACAACTATTTATTGAGACAGAATGTACAAATACTTGTTCATAGTTACTCTGTATACATTTACAAGAACAGCAGCTTATCTTCCTAAAACATGCTCATTGCATAGGGGGGTTCAGGTGACATCAACTATACAACTATTTAGCTTAATTTTTAAGTCCCTCAAAAGAATATGCCTGTAAATTCCAACTGATTTATAACATCAACTAATTATAATTATTGGATTTTTTTTAAATAAAATAACTTTCTAAATGATTGCCAAAGACAATCTTACCTGTCGAAGGAAAGAAAAAATATGGTTAAAATTTTCAGAGAAATGAGAAGAAACACACATTTTATCAGAATAGATGTGTTAAGTTTAATAATGATTTTAAAGCATATAGGTGTGGGTCCTCAAGACCTCATGTGAGTTATGAAATCTAATTTTATTCTCATAACTCTGTAATAAAGTTTTATAAACGTTATAAAAAAGGTTTTTACTAAGAGTGAACAGAAACCTGAACTATCTGGCCAAGTAATAAAAATGCATTCCTTTGTTGCTAAGTGTCAGACAAAAAGGTTTACCTGAAAATTGATCGGTAAGTCTTCCTTTTCCACTTGAGTGCATTCATTTTTTCTTCATAGGATAATAGGTTTTTTAATGGTTTTTCCATTAACATCTAACTTAACTGCTAGCAAAAAGAAGGCAAACATAAAAAAGGAGAGAAATAGTCAAGAAAAAGCTTAGCAATCTTTGATGATATTGTGTTCCAATTTTGCAATGTGTTTTGTTGCTCTCATTTCTTACTCATTACAACAGACAACGTAACTCCAGGCTTCCTCCAGCATTGCAAAAGGGGTTGTAAAAGCAGTTTGGCCATCCTTATGCTGGAATAATCCTGACTGTCAGATCCAATATCACCTGAGATATAACCTTGGAAATGGTACTATGACTGTAAGAAACTAAACTCGCATGCAGTATTCTAGGCGTGTGCACTCAGAATCGCTTCTGGGTACCTCCCCTGAACACCTCTGTCCTGAAAAGATTACAACCCATTGCTGGAAGATGGATCATTAGTCATGCTTTCAACTGCTGATTATTCTGGACAGAAAAATCTGATTTTTAAATGTTTTTCATAAAGAACGTGCACACTTTAGAGAATGATTTTTGCTACATTTGTTAGCTTTTGTTGCTGAATGTCTCACAAATTCTTTTTTCACTCTGGATATTGCTTTTGCAACTGAAGATCAATAATTACTTTCTCACCATCATTGAAAAATAATGACATGTCCACGTATTTGATCAGCTGCAAATTAGGCCTCTAGCTAAATGGCACCCCTTGGACAAGTGAGCAAGGGTATAATGGGCAGATTACTTTGCTGTCAGACATGCCAGCACAACGGCGCAGACAGGAAGCAAAACATACGTTTTTGGTCACCTCCTCTTTTCTTTATGAATATAATAAACATAACTGAGGAGACTGGTGCACTCAAAGTAATGGTTGTGCTTACCTGTTTTGCTGGATAGGGGAAGACTGATTTCTTAACACTAACAGCTTAACGACATCACATAAAGTTGTGGCCAGTTTCGTATTGTTCCAATCATACCTTGTGAATTTAAAAAAAAACTGTAATAGTTAAACGGTACCCTTATACTACCGCTTTAATTAAGAATTTTGTTTCATTAGTACTTATAACTTCATTCATATGATGAGATTTAAAGAAAGCATTGCTTCTATTTTCGCTTCTCCCTCCCCAAGATTATCTTACACTTCTATTTATACGTGGCCAATGTGTTTATTATAGTGGAATGACTCCGTACCTTTAAAGATTGCCATGCTAGTCTTGGAGAGGACTTGTTTTAAAAATATGTTTTAGTTAGTGAATATCTTGAAAAATACAGTCTTTCCTTGTTCCTTCTTTTGTTGCAAGGAAGCTGGAAAAACTCCAGTGATCTCTGGTGTTACAGTCTTATAAATTAGTGCAATATATTTCTCTAAATTTCACACAGTGCTGAATGGTTTTGGCAGAACAAAATGGATAATGTGAATTAAATTTAGTCTTTAAACTACTTTTCCATATGTATGGAAACTCTGAAGAACCAGATTTTCAACCAGAGAACTCTTCTCATGTCTTATTCCTTACTTATTATTATTCTGAAAGGAACAACATGATGACAAAAATGAAAAATAGAGGCGACAAATAGGAAATAGAAAAAAAGCAGGATACTCTAAAGAAAAGAATTACATTTTGTAGCACTTTGGTGAATAAAATACACATTTCAACTAAATCAATTAGATCCAACTCCATGTAATTATCCTGAGTGCAAACCCAACTTGAATTTAACTTGCTACGGGAACTATGCAGTTTGCCTGTTTAAAAAGACAGATTTTATCACCAGCTAAAGGCAGTTCAATTAAAATTGGAGGCTTAACCACCCAGAAGCCTGCTGGCACTGTCTTGATGAGCTGTAATTCTAATTGGAAACTCTTTGCAGTCAGCACACAGCAAAGAACCGTAGCTGTTTTTTCAGTGATGCCCGTGTTTGCAGATGTTACCTATGTAGCACATCCAGAAGGGGGTTACATGAAGAGCTCCATAGATGAGGGGGGAATGAAGAAGTCTGGATCCACCTGAACTACAAAGGTTGTTCATTCTTCTTTCGTGAGAGGTCTTGATTTTCATCTTTCTGTATCCTCCAAAATATTTTTCCTTCAGATGCTTTTACTTAATTATTTTGCTGACAGGGTTAAAAACTATCCTGTACATCCAAGCAAAGGCCAGAGGGGATTGATTATATGCTAGAAAGCTTTTACAAGGAGGTGACTAGCTTGAAGCATGTTAAGATGAAAGCTGTAGTAATGGTAACTCAAGCCATTATATTTGAATCTATTTGTATATTTTAGAACTTATGATAACTGATTCAATGCAGTTGTAACTCACAGAGTCTTTATAAGATATATCATCAACACCGTTATTGGTATTTGATTATTGTTAAACAATCTCTTTGTTAATCTTTGATTCCCTCACTAAATGTTCCTAAGTTCAGTAGTAATGTAGACGAGAGTACTTTATTGCCTCTCTATGCTCTATTTCCTTCTCATCTTCCAGCCACTGAATTCAGTGTAAAAAGCTCTTATGCCTTATGTAGTGTAAATTTCACAAGGCAGGACCTTTTTTCTTTTTTTAAAAGAACCCTGAAAATAGATAATAACTAACAGCAGAGATTTCCAATTTTAGCTGAAACATTATCACAAGACAGTATTCTCAGTTCATTAACTGTGATACTTCAATAATTAGAATGGAAACATATGACAGTTATTTCCCTCTACATTATTTATTTCAAGGTATGAGCAGATTTTTATGATACTATTTTTAATTGTGATATAGCCTAAATATGTTTACTACTGTTATGCAAATGTAAGGTATTTAATAGAGCGGCTTATTTTTTTTCAAATGTCAAATTCTTAATTAAAAATCACTTCCAAAAATCTTCAAAGAATTTCTTAATATTGCATTTTTGCCCAATTTCAGTCTTTAATATGCATATCAGTAGCCACAACTGGCATAAACCCAGCCCATTTTTGTGGATGGTGTTGACAGTGTTTCGCTTTCATCTTTTTCCTCTTTTTTTCATAATTTCTAAGATTCTAGTAGCAGGCTCACCCTTTGCTGACACAGCATTTCTGCAAGCAGAATTGCCTTGTTCATTGTTGGGAATTGCAGCTGAGAAAGGATTGACTTAGCTCGGAAGGAAACAAGTAATCTAGAAGTGCCATCAGGAATCTCAACATTGAAAGGTGGGAAGGATGGGGGCAATGACTGAGTTTAGGAGAAAGAATTGAATGTCATAGAAAGAAAAAGGAGAAATATGGAAATGGAAGGAGAAAGCTTTTCAAGTAAAAGGGCTATTTCAACTCATGCAGATGAGATGTTAGTGCTTTGAACTCATTTCACACATTTTCAGTAGGTTTTGGGACATTGGGCAGAAGTCAAAAGGTTAAGTCTTCCACTCTATTTCTTAAGTAATGTCACTGTTTTTAAGTCTACATTCATCTCTCAAAAGATTTTTTTACATCAAAGGAAGAAAGACAAGTGAAAATTCTAACTGGTAACTCTTTAGTGTTATACCATTTTTTCTTGTAGGTATAATCATGGTAACTTTTTCAATCTCATCTTTGAAGAAGAAACTACTGATGTATTTTAGTTCCTTTAAAGTCACCTAATGTAGTATCTTTACTTTTTTCAGGTTCTAATAATAATGAATAAGAGCAAGATTAATCATTAAAGGGGATAATGTCAAGTTTTCTTTTTTCTGTCTTTTGAAAATAGAAGGTACCTTGGAATCAATGTTTCCTTTACAAGAGAATACATTGGGGGGGTTTGGAATTTTAATTAAATGTGACCCACAAACTAATTGTGCTCTAGTACTACTACTGTTTCAATGAGAATACATAGGATTTTTGTTGATTTTCTACAGCAATGTCCCTCAGAAAGGGAGGTTACTTAAAAATAACAAGAATTCTTAAAGATACATTGTCTACCTATTCATTCCCACAGTTGGTGCATATGTTGTAGTTTTTTCTCCAATTCACAGTATATCACCTTGACATATTCAAACCACACCCTTCTTAGAATACACCCTGTGTCATCTCAGGTCTGTTACACAAGGATTTGGAGGCTCCAAGAAGGAGGGGAAGGAGGGAGAGGACATGACCTGAAGAACTCCTGTCATTGCAGAACTGCTCTATCAAGTGCAACATCTGTCCTAGATTCTTCTGCAGTAGTGTTGCAGCTGGTGAAAATGTGGATTGATCTTTGTCTGGCTTAACTTGTGCTCTAGATACATGGGCCACAGTGCCTGAAAGACTCTGCCTTAGCAACCTTCTAGCACACCTACTGTCCTCTCTAATGATCTGTGCACGGGGATAACCATTTCTTTAGATCACTGTGTCAGGAACAGCTGTGTAGAATGACTACAGACAGACTCCTAACTTCAGGTGAAACTCAAGCACTGCTTGGGCAAGTTTACCACAATGTAGTTTCTCCCCCAAAAGCACAGTATATGATGAGTCATTCATACTAATATGTATCTCTCTTTAGGTAGTATGTCTAGGTATATCTAGGTATCTCTCTCTCTAGGTAGTAGCTACTGGCAAGCTACTCTCACAAAATGATGCAACAATGAGGGGGATGCTGATCCTTCAAAATGTAGCTTTCCAAGAGCCCTGAAATAGGCTAATGTCTGAGTGGGGACTGCGTTCTTAACAAAAATGGTCTACCAATGACAGGCAGAATCTCATTGTGATAAGGTGGGTTTCTAACTGAATTATCAAGCCTCATGTAGTCAGTAATCTGTCTTGGGACAAGACTGCTTACATTAACAACTATGAAGTGCTTAACCATTATGGTACTGAAAAATCACATAAGCAGCTAAGATTAGTTTTTGATTCTCCAAGACTTAAAAATTTCCTTAATTTTAAGCAGGAAAGAGTTCCAGTGAAGACAACTGGCGTTTCAAGTTGACTGAAGATACAGCTGTTCTTAAAGGGTTGCATCATGTATTGACCCTGAGCATGACAATTTGTTTTAGCTAGAAAAGAGAGAATATTTCCTCAGAAATTTAAGAGGTTCTGCATTTGTGTTGTATTCATGTTGCATATGGGTTTTGCTTGCACTATAACAATTTTTTCACCTTGTGGTAGTGTACAGGCACCCTCTCATCAACACTGAAAGAAACAGTTAAAGACTCACGTGTCCCTCAATGCAAAATATTTTCTTAGGAAATCCTGTAGCATCATGTGCAGTTCTGAGATACGTTATTCTGAGGGCAGCAAAGTAATTTTCCTAACATCTGTTCTGTAAACTATATATGAACCCCTGTTTTTCTACAGGTACTTTACAGTACTGATTTTTGTATTTTCCTTTTTCCTGGGTGTAAAAAAGTATGTTATAGATGCCATTCTTTCTGCCATGCTTTTTTGCTTGCTCAGGTGCTGGTAACAGGCTTAGGCTTCAATTTAGCAAAGTATGTGAGCTTAATTTCATTGTGGCGCACAATGGATACCTAACTTTGCTAGATAAGGCCCTTAGCACTGAGCAAATCCTTTCTTCTGCAGTTTGAACCTGCTTGATAGTTACAGAGAAAGTCCTCCTCTTTAACAATTTTATGGAAACCAAGTCCTTGAGAATATAGTAGTTTTGATGTTGCTATCACTTACGTGCTGTGGACTGTGTCATAGCTGTTAAATATGTGATAATCATGCCACCAACTCTATTTCTGCTTCTGTCCAAACTTTTCTCACAAATATTGTTTCCAACCTGATAGTAAGCTTGGTAAAATTACTGAAGACTTTATGCACACACTCTGAAAGCTATTGGTTTCTTGGCTAATCACATATTGAGCAATCTGTCACAAAGCAGCAGCCACATCTGCTGCTTACCTAGTTCTTCAAGCAGAGACGGGCACTGCTAGTAAGTGCTAGGAGTAAACTGGGATTTTTGGCATTAATAGAAAATTGCAATAATCATAACTGTGTCATAACATTAATAACTATTTTTTGTGTTCTTAAATTAGCATTATTTAAAATAAAATTAAAAATCAGTAGTTTGGAACAACATTGTTTTCTTAACTTCTTTCAGCATGCATGTAGATTATAACAATTTATTCTTAGAAAACCATCCCAAAACACTCTTGATTTATTAAGGAAACCAAACAGCTTTTGCCCCTGTGTAAGTAATCACTTATTCTTTGTAAAACAATCCAAAGAAAGAAGGCCATGGCATAAGGCTACCCATAATGTCCCTTTAAAATTATTAATAATTTTAATTCTTATTTATATGTATACATATGGAGTTATTCTATCAGTAGAAATAAAAGCATATAAAAATCTATAGAGATAAGAGAAACAACAAACTCCTGAGCTATATTTGCATATTTTGCAATATTGCAATGCATATCGTGGCTTCTTCTATAATAGATTTCAATGTATTTTGTTTTGAAGCTGCTACAGCAACATTAAAGTGTCAGAGACTTCAATTTATATACCACTCTGCCCAAACTGGTAGTCCAGTCATAGAAAGGGAGGCAGTCACAGCATGAGCTATTTTTTATTTTGTTTGAAAACACCTTGCAAATAAACGCTTTATGGTTATGAAATCCTCACGTTAATTATGGATAAGAAAACTCTTTAGACAAGAAAAGCATGAGATATGCAGACAAACACAGTTCTCTTGAGGATGCTGAGTGTGCAATATGGTCACTGATCTGTCACTGCTGATTTACCTTTGGATCACCTTAATGTTTCTGTAGCAGCAGGAAATACATCTTCCATGGGATGCTGTCAAGCCCAGATATGTTGGTACCTTTCAAGTTTAATAACAACATGGTTTCTTATTCATCTAAAAATACTGGAATCTGATTTGTGGCTTTCAAAGAGCTGATGCAAATTTTTAAAAGCCTTCCAGAAATTACTGTGTTTGTTAAAAAGTGGTGGTACTTGACAATCATGACCACAAGTCAAGGTTTAACCGAAAAGTCCATATAAGGTTTAACTACAGGGAATATTTCCACACCCAGAAAGTGAAGCATTTATGAGGGAAAAATAAGTAACTTCCTTGAAAAGTATTCACTTAAGAATGAATACAAACCTGCCTTCAAATTTGTTTCTTTCATCATAGAAATCTTATTATTCAGACATAATTTAAAACAGCTTTTTGGTTAATTATTGAACTACGATAACACTTGTTTTTCTATTTAGTCAATAATATACTAGAGTTTTAAGCAGTTACATTTCCCTTAACCATGGGGTTACTGTAGAACTGGACACAACAAGCATTTTTACTCTTTTTTTTTTTTTGTTTCAGAGTATTAATGGGAAATTTAATGAAACTGGAGAAACTCAGTAAGGAGAACCAACAGATGTTACCTTGCAAGCTGGGATATCTTACTTGCCATGCTGGGGAAAGGGAAGAATTATTTCATATAGCTGGGATGCTTTTTGTGACTTTAGAAATGAGAAATACTTACTTGCCATTCTGTAGAAATTACTACTGCTTGTGTCATGGGGAGGGAGAGGGAATTTGAGGATTTCATTTACACTCAAAATGTTAGTCTAGTTGAACCACACTGGAAAATAGCATTATGGAAAAATTTATCTAGAGAAAGAAAGTAGATGAGATTTGCAAGTGAGCATTCTGGCTAAATGAGACCCATTCAGCAGGCTTGTGATTTACTTATGGATGAGATGGAAAAATGAAGGAAGAGAAGAGTAATGAACTAGTAACAGCCAGGTTTAGCTTATTAATCCTAACTCACTGTGACTCCCTATTTAGATGTTTTTAAAATGAATTAGTGCATTAAAAGCAAATTTCTAATGCATTTTAAGTTTCACATACACTTCTGAAAAACTAGATACCAGACTCCTTTACTCACTTACTTGGAAAACTTCTTTGGCTCTTGTGTTGTATTTGTTTTGACAGTTTTATTGCTTGATTCCGACTGAAGAGAAAGCAGCCTAAACCACATTAAAATAAAAATATTACAAGTGGCATCAGTCCCTTGAAGTCACAGTTACAGATTAGATGACAAAGGTTCCTAGGACACGGATGCAATTAATTTCATTCCAAATGAATTTCATTCCAAAAAAATGTCACTGAAATTTCTTTTAGATTCACTTGTGTCTGTTGAAAAATGATTGGATGTTATCATACATGCAACAATTTTAAAGCGTCTGTTGCTTTTATAGAGTGGAAAACATATTTCTAATAAAGTCAAAGAAAAATCTTTGATTATCAGGCGTACTATTGTGTTTATTCTAGGGTAAACTTCAAACATGTTAAATTACTGTTTCTAATTCTTTTAGAGATCAATTCTGTACTGGTTTGAAGTAAGAGGGTACAGCACATGAACTGTGTAAAGCTACTACTGATGTGCCACAGTGATGGAATAAATAATTTCTAATTAAAAAAAGAAAATAGTAGCCACATATCTTTTTCTAGATTTTGTGTAAAATAATTCTGTCAAAACACCTGGCTGTTAACATTTCTCTGGAGAAGAAACAACAGTATCGGTGGAAGCTGGATCTTGCTGCTTTTGGATGCTGGAATAACAATTAAAATTTGTACATTTTTAAACAGAAATGTATAAAGAGTTCATTTGTTATATGCAGTTAGTTTGTATTCTGTCCAGTAACATGAAGAATTATAGAAATAAAAATATAACAAGATGAAAGGACAAGATATCAAGAATACATATTGACATAAACTATCTGGCTTCAGCCTACAGATTGCAGACTGAAAACTGCTATAGAATTTGAAGGAAACAAATCAGAATTTCACTCCGTAAGTGTGTCTCCTGTTGATCATTTTAATATTAAACAGTTTTGTATTTTTTCACAGCTGCAAACAAAGGGAAGCTGATACATAAGGAGAAATAAATCACAGTAGAAAAGAATATTAAAAAAACAGATCAAATTGGCTTTTGGAATTTACAGATTATTGTGTTCTCACATCCAAGGTGCTTGAAAAGGAAAGGAAAGGAGATATGGCTCTTGGTCCCAAATATCATGGAAAAGTAGTCCCAGTTTAGGAGGGAAGGCATTCAGTGATTTTTGGCCCTACCCTAACAACTCAGTGGAGCATCCCTTTCATTCATGCTGTTCCCAAAGACTAATCATCTCTGCAGAACAGCTACAACAGAAGGACTATAGGAGATCTGTATGGCAAATAACATGACTTGCTAACATACTAGACTACATGAAATCACTTTCACATGTTCTAATTTTGCCCATTTTTCCAAAATCTTGGGGACTTCTGACTGCACAAAGCTCTGGTGGAATCCTAAAAAAGCTAGGATTATTGCTATTGCTCCTTCATCACCTCTTGAAAAAGGATCATCATTTCATCCCTTGCAGAAGTGGAAGGGATAATCAGGTTTTAGAATTCAAGCATTATTGGGATATTAGGTAGATTTAAGTTAGCATAAGGGGGATTGTAATAGTATAAGCTATAGAGGTTGAAAAACCAAGGAGATATAAAACTGTAAGCCTCCAGCTGAAGTATGAAGCAGTAAACCCAGAAAAATGCTGACATCTGTAATGCATCAGGAATGTAAATTAATTCATTGTAATGAAATGATAATTGAGAACTATCACTGATAATTTAGGATGAGTGAAAATTTTAAAATTGGGTCTGAGTACAATGTGGAGCTCTGTAAAGTTTCTGACCACAGTAAAGGTCAGTCTACTTTCTCATTTGTAAGTACTGCTGCTGCATTTCCTACATTTCCTAGTATGAGTTCTTTCAATAGCGTATGCAATCAGAGGCCACCTTGTAAGGCACCTAATAAAAATTACCTTTCCATCTATGTGTGTGCCTTCTTATATTAATGACTACGTTCCAAGTTTTCCGTATCACAGCAGTTCAAAAGAAAAAACATGCTATAATATTAAATTCAGGTTTAAAGCAATCTAGTTGATTGGTTCCCATTTTACATGCACTATCCAAAATATTGTAAAGGACAAGTGAAAAGGCATTCACAAAAGTACATGCTGCAACTAAAATGTTTGGTTACCAGTGAAAGATTATCTTTTGGTCATCTTATTAAACCAATAATGTTTAGTAACTGAACACCGAGCAGTTTATTTTCCCCTAAAGTAAAACCTCATGGTAGAACTTGGATTAAAAATGGCCTAAAGAAAGGACTTAATCTGATTAGGAGATGACAGCTCCATCCCATATCAATTTACAGAAGTCAGAAGTGGTTAGCTACATCAGTTTTCCTTGGTTATTATGTTCAATCTTGACTAAATGAGGGGGAAATTCTGTCTGTGCTCCTCACATGCAGTCATTTAATTCACTGTTCTTTTCAGGTAAATCTCATACACAGTGCTCCTTTGAAATATGATTGGTGATGCTGATTACCACAGGCATATCAGCTGAACGGAATATATTTCATTTTATTAGAGAATAAGTCATCAATGAAATCTGTTGTAATTTCTGTATCCCTTACTATTTAATTCCTATACTGTTTATTTTTTATTTCAGAGAATGAGCATGCATCCTTTGCTCCCACTCAGTTCCTCATTATTTCTCCATTAAGTCAAATTACAATATAATTCAAGAACATCCAAATTGATGAATGATGGTATTGCTTTTCAAAAGCTAAAGAATCATAGAGTGAACGGCTTCCTTCATTTATAATTTTGTCTTATCAGATGCTCAATCCAGTTGAAGACAACATAAATTAAGGAGTTTAGAAACCAGCAGCCAAACTGATTAATTGCTTGCAATAAGGATATTTTATCATGCAAATGTCAATAATCTCAGAAACAAGCATTAAAGGAAAACGGAAAGATCAAATAAACTAAGGAGTTCACTGGCTTGAACCAAATTATCATTTAAAATTGAGTTTGTTAAAAAAGTTTTAATCAAAAGTGGATTGGTACTTTAAATTTAGATGAAGTCCTGGCTTCAAAAGGGTTTGGATTTTACCCACAGTGTACAGTTAAGTCACAGTCCATTCTTTCTCAATAACAGGCATTGGCCATCTGGCAAGACTTGGCAACTTGTTCAATTTTTGTAGAAGGATACATCTGATTAATTACCTTCTCCACTCCTAAAAGGTTTTCCTGAAGAAACAAACAGAACCATGCCGCTCTCTGTTTCATCCCATGGCTTGTGCAGTTCACTGTCTGGTGTACGTAGAGCTTTAGCAGGCTGTTGCACATTTAGCTGGAAGGTGCAGTTGATAAAATAAAGAAAATATAAAACTGATCTTTATGTGTGTTGGTGTAGCAACTTAAAATAGAGCCTTTACTTAAAGTCTCTAAGTCGCATAAATTTTAAAAAGATACTGGTGTATAACGGTAGAATAGAACACACACCTGTAAAAGAAATGCTCCACTACCTTTTGCCGCAGGGTCTCAGTCGAGGTCCACACTTAAAAGTCTTACACAAACCTTTTACAGTTATTAATGAAAGCCGGAGTAATAAATAAGCAAACAAACAAATAAATAAATGTATGGTTTAGATTTGATCCATACAACATAGGAATAGCAGAAATCATTGACAATATCCTTGTAGAGTTACCACTGCAGACAGAGACATCTAACGTATTTTTAAGACTAAATATTTTTCAAATAACGTATTAACATGAATTCTTTTATACCAGTTTGGACTTTTTGGCCTAGTTCATTCTGGCTTGAAAGGTAATCTAGCTCATTATTTGACAAATTTCATTCGTAGATCATCACAGACTTGCAACATCACATATTACCCTCCAGAGTTAATGAAATTGGTAGTCAAGAAAGAGATAAGCAGAGAATGCTTGAACTGTGTAAGCATGTGAACACACATGCATGTATGTATTTACATAAAGAATAAAAAGTTGCTCTATAATATTGCTTTCAGTAATTCCTGAAGGGCATTAGATGTGAGCTGTTAAATAAAGCCAAACTAATGGGTTGTGCCAAACATGCAGAAATATTATTTGGGACCTGACAAGAGTCTGCTCTTCTGTGGGGTCCTGCTGCCTGGCCTCTGCCAGCGCTGACCCAGTCCCTGGGGAGGCAGCACTGGGCCAGCCAAGGGAGGCTTGGGCATGAGTGGAGACTGTCGTCCTGAGTCCCTGGGCACCAAAACAAAAGGAAAAAGGCTTTAGTACCAGGTTCGGCATTCCTTTTTGTGAACCAGCAGGCACTGAGTGGAGCCTGGCTGGCAGGCAAGGCATATAGCAGTCTAGGGGAGGAGATGGAGGCAGCTGCAGGTCAGGGCGAGACCATAAGTTATGTGGGAGAAAAAGACAGCAGTGATTTCAAGGGTAGGTATATGTGACTCTTGACAATGCGGCTGACCCTGATGACCCAGGTCTCGGATCTATGCATTAAATACAGTAATAACTCAGAGAACATCAAAGATGATATTTCATTCTGATGCATACACAAACAATTGACCTTTGCTGCTGCAGTTTTGTTATATTTTAAAACCCTCACACCACAGAGAGAGAGGCTAGGATTTTCCTTCAAAAATCCTCAAAAGAAATAAATATAAGAAATGCACAGATATGGCAACATAAAAAGACAGAGGCAGTCAAAATATCGGAAAAGATGACAACCTTGCGAATAATTCCCTTGATTTACATGGGGGCCCAGAGCTACAAGTATTTGTTCTTGTTCCACTTCAACGGATGTGGTACTATCTGCTGGTTGGGGCCAGTTTTATCTTCTGTATTTGGCCAGCAAAGTCATACTTGATTTCTAACACAACTTATGGGAACTCGCCAACACTTGAGAAATGTAACTAGATGTCATCTACCAGGTGGAAAAAGATTTGTGACTGGTTTGTTTTATTTTATTTTCTTCTAGCAGGCAACTTCAATTTGTTACAGCCTTATTTTCTGGATCATGTGGATGAATCCTGCCCACAATATAAAATAATCACAACATTTTTAAATTTTATAACTGTTTTAATCAAAATGTTGCTGCTTGAGGGTCTCCTTTAACATTTCATATAATATATTTAACTAAATATATAAAATAGGGTGTTTTATAACACAGAAAATGAATATGAATACACTATTACAGCTTGACTTAAAACTCCCTGAAGCAGGATGAAAAGATACAAGCCCTGCTATATATTTAAGATAAATATATTTATATTTATAATATAAATCTTATATAATACCTTATTATAATATCTTTATATTTATCTTAAAGGAGCCATTAAGCTCCTTTTTAGAATCAGATGTCATAGCAATAGAAGACTCAATTTCAGCTATAAGGAGAAATTTTACTGGACATATCTTAGTAAAAGTATGAGGGAGGACAGAAAGCTGTTAGACCACTGTAAAACTGACAAAGGTGGCAAGATATTGTTAGTAGAATGACCCTGAAAAAAATATACTGGCAAAAGATTTTTGGAATAATATCTAAACATACTATACCTTATAGTCTATACCTTATAATCCACTTCACCCTGGATTCAAGGGAACAGGAGTGCATGGATTTTGTTAACAAACAAAAATATTTCTATTAAATTTATTACAAAATAAGCCTACGTATATGTCATTTAATAAATACTTATAGTGCATTATTCTTCATTCCTTTGCTATATTGCACAGTTAATATCTTCAGCAAAGGTTTTTTAAAGTCAGTACTTGGAGCAGATTATTTGAATTTCTTGTAGTTGCCAAGATATGCCTGGGGTCAGCTACAAGCAAGAAGAGAATGCTGAGAACTCGGTAGTCCGTGTAAGCTGGAGAGCTGTAGGCACTGTTATGTATTTGTTTGAAGAGCACTACAAATATTTTAGCACAAATTCTTTCCATGATACCACTGAAGATATTAATTTTTTTGTTGTTGTTTTGGTAATGACATAATTTTTCATTTTGGGTCACTGTTACATTGTACATGTGAAAGAAATACCAGGTCAACCCAAGAAAAGTAGACAACAATGAGAAAATAAATTTTGACTATTTCTGCATTCATTATACAATAAACATATATACAATAGATATAATAAATATAACATACAGACAATATATAAGATAGTTCTTTATAAACAACAAAATTAGAAACACTGATTCTCTAGTCCAGTCCTCATCAGTCTGACTGCATTATAGGAATCTGTGGAAATAATCTAGTAAAAAAATCAATATTTGAATCTCCATGTTTTTCCAATGGGCTTTGAGTCGTGTAAGCTGCTCCATCATACAAGGCACATCTTTGGACAGTCAGATCTCTTTTTTCTACCTTTACCTCTGCAATTATTTTCCTCGAGGCATAAATGCCTTGGTCAAGCTGATAAGCATTCAGATAAGCAGAATTCTTTTTGCAGCTGGTTGATCATACAGACATCTCTGTTCGGGTGATGGCAGTTTAAGTAATAATGAAAAATTTCTTTTTAATTGCAACTTTGAGTAATATGTGTATGTGGCAAAAAAATCAGGGAATGAAATTATCACAAATTTCTCCCAGGATTTTAGGTTTGGTAAATAAATAAAACAATCGTTTTTAAATCTTAAGATACCCAAGGTACATATGCTTAGGTGACTGAGTGATATTTAATTCAGTTGATACAGGAGTTAATTATGGCCAACAGATGGTCCAAATATTGCTTACCTATAATTAGGATATTTTATTTTTCATTTATATTTCATGCCTAGAGCTTTACACATCTTACACTGGAGAAAACAACTATTCCTGCCATAATGCTCAGTGAAAAAATTGCTGCTTTTCCTGTGTCTCCAATATTCAGAATAGAAAGATGTATTGTGCACAGCTTATGTTGTGCAACATATGCTTAGATAATCTCTCCAGTCTGATCTTGAAGCATTACTTGTTATCTTCAGTTGAGCCTTATTTCATTATGTCAACACCATCAACAAACTACATAACACATCAACAAGCTACATAGTATTAAGGTTATTAGCACCAGTTGTTGTTTTGTTTTTCATAATCCATGTAATTTCAGTACAGTTTTGATGAAAATGTTTCCAAAGGCAAAAAAAAAAAAATCCTCTCCAGTTCTCCTACATATGTCATACCTTAAGATCTGAACACATATGCTCATATCCTCTGCATGACCAGGTGCTAAAATAATGACTGCTTCTCCATATGGATGAAAATAACTTTTTAAATTTTGAATGCCTCTAAAGTAAATAGTACCTCGCTCTTTGCTCTTTTCATGTTTTGACAGTTACTCTAAGGAGTTATTAGCACTGAAACCATCAGGCCTGGTTTACTGTCCTATATGTAATTATTCATGCACATGTCCATATGACTATTTTTTAATCTCTGTAAATGTCATAGTTCTTGACATCTAATCAGTCAAAATATATTTATGCCTAAATTGCATGTATATTTGAGTATCTTGTTAACAACTTCACCAATAATGTAATATAGCATCTGTTGAATTTATCAGATCAGTATCTCGTTGGGGCCCTTAAAAATCAAAGTCTTTGATAAAGTTCTTGAATAACATGAAAAATACTTTATACTGCAGAAGATTTACACAAAGTGTATTGAAATACCTCTGTATACTGTATATTTGCAATGAGTTTCATTTTTTCCTGAGTTTTTTAGTCCATCCTCCACAAGTTTTCACTACCACAGGCTGGCTAGGGCTCCTTGTCTCTCTGTTGGTCCTTCCCATAACATCTTTCAGATCTGATGGCTAATTTCAATCCAACCTGACAGACAAATAAAGGACTCAGATACATTATCTTCCTAAAAATTACATAAAAATGGACATAGGGTAGATGAGACAGGCCCAGGTTTTCCCCTGGGGAAAGGCAATCATTACTCTTTGCTTTTCCATTCCCAGAGGCAGCCACACACACATGGGCCAGCCATGTAACACAAGGGCAGGAAAGTCTGAGCAAACTTAGGCTTCTATTAGCTTTCTGAGGATGTACACAAACAAAGAATCAGCTATGATGTTTAAACTGCCTGGAGTCCTGAAGGATAATAATGATTTTATTTTCACTCTTTTCATTCTTGCTTTTCTTGTATTTTCAAAGAAGCCATGACAAAGTTTATAACATGTAAGAATAATGAATTCTTTCTGATCTTACTACTTAAAACTACCTACACTGTATTTCATCCATTTGTTCATATATTGGATGTTAATAAATCACGATTTAAATAAAAGGTTGAGTTATAATAGATACATCACAGAAGAAAATAATGATGATGATGATGATGAAGATGATGATGATGATGATACCATGACAGGGGTAGGTGGTAACATTGCAGAATGGTCCGTGATGAAAAAACAATAAGATGTGCAAAATGCCCCCCTCTCTCTCTTTGGATGTTTAAAAAATGTCTTTGTACTAAAAGTGAGCTGTATATGGGAATGCAAGTATCATCAAGCCTGAACCATTATTGCTGGAAGATAAAGGAGGTGCACCATTGAAATCCTATAGGATTAGAGAAGAAAATTTGGGTAAACAACCTTTGTGAGATTTTTACTGAAACCCATTTAAACTAAACTAAAATTACAGAAAAACAAATTTCTGTAACCAGTATAGTGAAAGTCTCATTTTATCTCTAGGGTTTTATAATTGTTTGGTTAATTACAGGAAGGAAAAAAATTACTATAATTCTTTGTAGTAAAAAAAAAACTTTGTAGAAAAAATTTTTTTTTTTTTAAAAGATCAGGATTAGAATATAAGACTGCCTTTCGATATATGCCTTCAGTAATTTTTTCTGAAACGACTGAGGGGCCTTGAGAATGGATTTTATTTAGGTCATGAATCTTAGTTTTTTTAGATGAAGGTGGTCTTTGACGAATCAGAAATTTCTTCGTGAAAGAATTGGAAATTCTTGAAATTATTAAACCTGCCTAGGAAAAAGCTGAAGAGTGGACAACAGTGAGGATCTTTAACAAGTTAAAAACAGTTACCTTTTCTTTCGTACTCTCCATAGAACTATTGGGCCATTTTGTTCTTCGCCTGTCTGGAGGGCTTAAGGGTGATGGGCTTCTCTGATATACATGAACCTGAACCGTTGTAAGTATCTCATAAAAAGAACCTAGGTACTTACCTCCCCAAAATCACTTTATTGTGCATCCATTTTGGTTATTCTGGTTATACTAAGTACAAAGGCAAGTAGGGCAAGAAAATGAAAACTGAAAAACATCAGCATTACATATGCTTTTCTACCACCAAGTCACAGCTCACTAATGACCCCACGTCTGCAGTCAGACATGTACCATACTACATTGTTTACTTCATGTAAAGGATAACATTTTAGCAATGCCTTTCCAAACCCCAGCATTACACTCTCTGTGAGGCAGTGATGATGTAATTTGGGAATAGGTCTGTTCTGGCACAAACTTGTGGATTTCATTAGGGGAAGACAGTGTGGAATAACAGCAAGCCCATGAATTATATAGTGTATTTCCTGCAGTGTGTTTGTGTTCCATATTGGCTATTTGTGTCCATTATACAGTATAAGAAAACTATTATTGGTAGCCAAATCCTTTAATTTCTGTGTTCTTTACTTTTTGAAGATCATGTGCATTTCAATGGGATTGAATTTCACTTCTGACGTACATAGCTACCTTAATTCAAAAAAATACATGGATTTTGTGCGTTAACAGTAACAACAAACTACTAAAACTAATATCTTACCATTCTCTTAAATAGATAAAAGATGGAAACATAATGTGCAGTAACTCCCAATTGATTTTTTAAACAAAAAATTTAATATTATAAAGCCATTGTTTTAAAATGCGGGCTTTAACAACAGGGAGGTTAAAAGACTAAGATTTATTCTTCTATTACTTTTCAGTGACAGCAGTGGTTATTTATAGTAGAAGATGACAGCTTCTAAATCTATAAATTTTTTTTTGCATTATAATTTGAGGTTATGTTATGGCTAAAACGTATGACACGGAATGGTATGTCCAAATGCAAAAGCATTAAATATCATAATATTTCATACTTTCCTATGTTAAGGAAACTTTAAAAAATTAACATCACAGGAGCCGATTAGAAGACGTAATTTCTCCATAGTTTGACTGGGGCTAACTTTTTGATTTGTTCTGAATTACAATGTTTTTACTTTAACAATTTATATAGTGATACTGTATATACAAACAATGAAATAGAAGATATAAAGCAAATGAGAGTGATGAGAAATTAATTGTTTAAAGTCTACTTTTTCTCTGATTATGCTTAGCATAAAGAAAAATAAAAAATATTTAACTACACAAATTAGTGGGTCAAACAGGTAACAACCATGATCACCCAAATTCGCCTTACATACAGTCAAAAGAAAATGTTGGATCATCTCTTCAGCACACAAATTCCAGGATTTGGTCAATTCTGGAATTTGTATTTTTAAACCATAGCTGCTGTAGCACTGATAGGATGTTTTAAGAAAAAATCTTAGATAAGTCAGCATGTCCTCATCTTAAACTTATATTTTTTGTGTTATAACAAGGTATACAAAGAACAGAGAGATTTTCAAGTAACCAAGTCACACACTATTGATGCTAATAAAATGAATTTCATCTGCAGTTTTAAAGAACATCAATATAGGAATTTATATCTAAATGAGCAATTAATTTTAAAATTACCTAGATTTCAAAATTTAATAATACACAAAATTAAGGAGTCTTTAAAGTTCTTTCGGGAAGTGAGAAAATTTGCATTTGAAACACAAGCAAAAAATTTTTCCCTGCTACCAGAAGGGTGGAATAAAATACTGCACATGTGTTTTTTTTATCATCTCTAGGATCTGCCTCCTATTAACACACTGAATAACACTTAAAAACACGCAAAGCACACAAGATGTTAAATTCACAATTTGAAAATTGCACCACCATTTTTGTTTTAAGTAGTACCAAATGGGGTTTACCTTCGTTTTATATAGCACATCAATGCCAGACAAACTTTGGAACATTCTAAAATCTAAAAAAATTTTTTTTTCCAGTTTTTAAAGTGGTTTTCCTCCTCATTTTGTCTGGCTTTCTAGATTTCCCCTTTTTGTGTATTTATTTTTCATACAGTGAATCACAATTCTTTCCAACATCATAGCTTTGCGAAAGGGATATGTCTCTTTTATCTTCTTTCCCATCTATTAATTCTCCAAGCAGCATGCTAGCATTTATGCCACTCATTAAAGTTAGCTGAAGTGTATACATTCTTAGGCCATTGATTCAGTTTTGCTAGCAAAAGCATAAAAAAGAAATTACGTTGGCAGTTTTTGAAGAAAGGATGATATGTCGGGAATCCCTACTGTTACTAGTTATATCTACAGAGTGATAACTACCACACAATCATCCCTTTATTATCACCTTTCATTGAACTTTATCATTTTTACGAGGGAGGTAAATGGTGTTTATTATCTGAGGGTGAGAATACAGCTGCAATGAGGTAAAGGCTGCCTGAAGATGGACAAAGGAGGAATGAATATTGGGAAAGAACTGGAAGGAGAAATGAGGAAAAGGGGGAAAAAAAATAATCAATGAGGTAGGCATGGATCTAATCACTATGAAGCAGAAAATGCTTGGTGGGTTAAAAATCAACTTTTTATGGAGATTTTCAGAGTTGCAGGAGGAATTCAGGTGTGCAGCTGTCACTGCACTTCAACAGAAATCGTGGACAATATCAAGATATTTGTTTTGGTGCATAAAAAAGGATGGAAGATGGAAGGCACTGAAAACCAAGGAAGTCACCCATAAACCAAGAAAGTGACATGCTTTTCACTGGGTACTTCACTTTGTAGGTCCTTGATTTAATTCAGCTTGTATCTTTTAGAGTGATTTTTTTTTCCGAATTTCCTACAATTAGGCTTCAATATGTGCATGGAAGTAACTTCCCCTTCAGCTTTTTTCAGTCCTGAGATAATATCTAATCTCCAGGTCAAACCTAACAGGTCCTAGTTATGTGCATCTGAGCAGGCTTTTCACAAATGGACAGCAGAGTGGAGCACAAGAGAAGTCAGCCATACTACTTTTATTCAAAAACTGGGTAGGTGGCTTGCATTTTCTATTTTTATGTTGTAGGTTAGCTGTTAAGAGTCCCTGAAGAAGTCCTGGGGGGCCTAATTATGGTTGTCCCACTCTCAGCAGCCTCTTATAATACAAACTACAGCACAGTTGGTCAGAAATCTCATCACCCTCTGTGAAAACAGGTCATTACACATTTAAAACTAATGAGGACAGAGAGACAAAACCCAAAAAGGACTGTTCTGCATAGTAGTTATGTATTTAGCAAAGATGGAGAAACTTCCTTTCTGGTCTCTCCTCTCCAATATTGTCTATCCATGTTGCCTTAAGTGTAATTAATTAATTAATTTATATTGTGTGAAACAGGGAGCAAGTTGTTGACTTTTGAACCACCTGTTTGTGGTATCTCGTTCTTGGCATTAATTGCATGACTTCAGTTTTAAAACTTTCAATAAACACAGTAATATTTTGAGATGGTTGTAATTCTGAACAGATTTGAATTTACATGACTGAAATCCATCTAATAATTAATGAAATTAAAAAAATATAATTGTGCTTTTAACATTAAGTTCCTTTACATTTTTTGTTTGTTACATCTTTGAAATAGTCTCAAATCTTTATTTCTTTTTTCTTACTCTCTCAACTGACTAGTACATAAAATGGATTCACATTCCCAACAGCCTTTTTCTAATTATTTTAAAGATATGAAGAACAATCAATCTTTACATACTCACAGATGTATCAAGTAAGCAATAAAAATGATTAACAGTAATATCACAAAAATACTTCAGAAGCTGACTATGAAATGTGTATCATCTTGCATGCAATACTGATCAATTAATAATTTTTCAGTAGTCTGATATTTATTTAATATAACCTTTACACCAAGTCTGATTTTCAATAGCAGTTAATTAACCTGCGCAATGACTGCGGTTGTGTACATAGATTAAAAATTTGTAAAAGTAATGGTCAGTTAGGCAGCAACTAGTATAATTTGTACATACAGTGACATTAATTATGCTCTCAAATTAGGCACATCATTGCTTTAGATGGTGTAGAATTCTGGTCTTCTAGGTGTATTCCCTTCAAATTTTCACAAACATTTCAAAGTAATATCTATACATAGTGCAATTCATTCTTAGCCCAAAAGAACTATTTTTCAAGGCAAGATTAAACTAAAAAGAGCCTGTTAAAATACAAAAATAAAGAGCATGTTTATTCAATGTTAAGATTTTTTGTAATACTGTTAATTTTTCTGTAAGAAAGGGAAAATCAAGGTAAAGAATTTCTAAAGATTCTAAGCATTTATTTGAAAACGGTCTTTTAGCTCTGTAACAGTATACTGTAGCTGTATGAAAAACAATCTATATGCAATTCCACAAAAAAGAGAGTTAACTGAGACTTTTTAAGATTGTCTAGTTACCTGCAATGTCCATTATTACAGTCATTCCTTCAGCAGCATCGCAGATTTTAGCTCTTCCTTCACACTCCTTTCCTGAATGTTTCCGTTGCTCATTCACAGTCCATGACACCATTGGGGGCTATCACTGAAGAGAAGTTAAATTCTGGGTTTTTGTCACCTTGTAGACATTCAGAACTAGACATTCTAATGCTTTTCCCACTCACCTCAAAATCTGTCTCTATATTTAACAAAGAGGGAGAAGCACACATGCTTGACATGGTTGTTATGGTGATTAGACCTGCTTCACCTGACATACTGATACTCTCTCTAGCATTCAAATATTCTGTTGAAAAGTATGGGACAATTAATACTTTCCATAAGTTGCTTAATATGCAGATGGACATCCCTGAGTTGGTTTACAGTGACTTCCCACTTAAGAGATTAATTTTAAATCCATGAAATCTGTGTTTATGATGAGGAATCAGGAGATGGGCTTTACGGATGAGAGATGCATGGCCACCAAGAAACAGCTTAAAGTTACTGAGTGTCACCTTTGCAATAACTGGGTCTGTTCCTGGACAATCCCATAAAATTACTAGTGTTTACAGAATACATGTGTGGCCTCCGTTCCTGACTAAGCCAAGTCACCACACCCTCAAAGGCAGGTAAACCCTCCACAGCCATGGTTCCTTGAGGTCAGTTCTCTGGACTCTGAAATGATTCATTGCTTGGGCTTCTTTACATCCTGAGAGGGATGAGCTGATAAGCTCTTTAATACGGATCATGTATTTGTATATGTATTATTAGCAATAATGCAAGTATTTAGGTTTAAGTTGATCAGAAAATTTTAAAGAGAATATGTAAGAATGTGGACAAATAGACAAGGAGCGAGTAAGCAGCAGCAGTGACTGGTCATTACAGTCAACTTTGGGGATTGTTACCTACCAAAGGGAATGGCTTGGTCAATATGAGCTGCCCATTTTCGTAGCCAACTCCATTTCTATACGCAATTATATTTACTACTTCCTGGTTCATAGCCATAGAGGTCTATTCTGAGACAGTCTGTTAGAAGGTTTCAGTCCACAAAGAGGACAGAACTTCTTGTAGAAGGTGCAATGTATTTTAGCTTTCAAAATGAAGAAGTCAGTCTTGAATAAAAAAAAAAAAAGAAAGAAATGTCATCAGGCTCCATATTTTGTAATTTGAGTACTATACAAACAGTGCATTTCTAAAATCAAGTCCAGCATTTAATTTCAAATCAATTCAGTCAAAACTACAATTTATTGAAATGGTGGCTGTATTCACATCTGTTGTGCATATAGATACCATTGGTGATCTAGGAACCAAGATTCTAGCTATTTTTAAAATCTGATAGGAGATTTCAGTCCTGCAAAATCTGGTATTTTTTGCTAATGAGATACTTATTTTAAAGTTTAATTAATGTTCCTGTACATATGTCTAGTTACAGCTGAATTAGCTTTCATAATGTATTGTTCTTTATTGCAAGTTACCATTGTTTAGTTTATTGAATAGGTAGTGCTAGAAGAATGTAATGTTTGCAGTAAAGAGGATAGTATACATTCTAACACCAATCCTTTTTAATATTAAGAGGAAGAGAACAATAAAAAGGAAAACAACAACAAATTTGGTGGAGTACAAAATAACACTGACTCAGCTAATGAAGATCCCATTGGTTCAGCTACATTTTTTTGAAGGCAAAACATTCTAAGTTTTGCATTCATGAATCCTCTATCATTAGGCTTTGGTCATACTGCAGTACAGTCTCAGTTGCAAAAATGAGTGGTAACATTCAATTCTCTTTGACTGTCTTTATCAACAGAGGATTGTCCCCACACACATGCTCTTTTCTCTCTCTCTTCTTGTCCTTTGAATGGCTACTTAATATAGGGAGAACCAAAACCTAGAAAGTGAAACTCTGTTCTCTGTGTGTAAGATTAGTATTTGCTGCCTTTGTCTTTATTACCAGGCTCTGGAGACTCTGAATTGTATAATGATAGGAGATTTCTTTTTTTTTTTTTTTTTTAAATGGACAAGGAAGTGTCTAAAATGCAGTTCTGGAATGTCCTTAAATATACTGCTTTCTCAGTTCATCACCAAATTAATGAGCATCCCTTCTATTTCCTACAGTAAAAAATTCTGTTTATGAAAGGAAAATGTAAAAATGTCAGCAAGTTATAAAGTTAAGGGATTAGAAGGAGTTACAATTTCTTGATGGAATGAAAAGACAGTCTGGCCTAAATTGTTTCTTGTTTGAGTCTCCCCAGAAGATCACAGATTTTCAGTGTCTGGGGATTTTCACAATTACCAAGTAGTGGCTATCTTTACAGACTAGAACAGAAGGAAATATTTGTCATGGACCCTATATCATTGTGTTAGATACATATCATGCATGCCCTGGACCATATCCTATTGCTATACTAAAAAACGCATAACACCTTGCTATTTTTTTCTTGGTATTCTCAGTTGTTATTTTCAAAGGCACAATATTTTATTCTGCAGTAGAAGAGTCTGCTTCTACCGTGGAAAGCATTCTTTAAGTACTATAAAATAACAGAAATTAAATAAAATACTAGTGTATAAAATGATATAGTTCATATTTCTAAATTACATCAGATCCTCAAGGGGTAGAAAGGCCATTTGAACACCACCTTCATCTTGCCTGGCAGCCTGTTCTGTGAGATATGAATAGGTAACCCTGTGGAAGTTAGGACTTTGCAAAATGCAACCTACTGCTTTAGGTCTAAAAAAATTACAATAAGACAAAAATCACTAGGTCAAAATCAGAGGTAAATCTAAGTGAGTCTAAAGGGAATTTAAGTTGGAGAGGCTTATATTCTTCTGCTGTACCACATCCATAACATGTTGTGGTGGGTTGACCCCAGCCAGCAGCTAAGCCCCCACCCAGTCACTCACTCACACCCACCCAGCAGGAAGGGGGAGAGAATTGCAAGGGCAAAAGTGAGAAAAACCTTGTCGGTCAAGATAAAGACGCTATACTAAGTGAAGGAAAAAACCCACCAAACACAAAATCACGTGATGCAAAAGCAATCACTAGCCACTTCCTACCAGCAGACCGATGCCCACCTGGTCTCTGAGCAATGAGCACTTTGGAGAAACTCCCCCCCATTTCTATTGCTGAGCATGATGCTTTATGGCATGGGATATCCCCCTGGTCACAGACCTAACACACTGCACCATACGGGCTGCTATAAAGACAGCTGATTCCAACCCAGCCAGTCCCAGCCCACATGTATGTCGTAAGAATCAGATTTCCTCTTGCCTCCCTCATATCCAAGTTTATATAGCAAACACCTTCTGAAATTAACCCACTAATCTAAAGGTAGATGAAGCTGAATTAGTAGAACTTCAAAAAGGACAGAAAATGATTGTTACTGGAGGCAGCAGATAATGAAAGAATCCAAGAAGTCAGAAGTTAAAGCAGGGTACACTCTATGTTTCATTTTCTCACACTATCTTTTGGAAACTGACGTCCAAATTAAAACATTTTAGTTATCTGTGAAATGTTGTCAAGCTTTATGTAGGCCTAAAGAACCTAATGCAGTATAAGGAAATCAAAGGGAATTAATTACCTTTACACCATCTTATATTTTAACAGCAAAATATAGCTGATTATTTTGAAATTACTTGATTTATATCAGAAAGAATGTTCTTTATTTATACTGGATAACAGAAGCCCTGAAAGAGAAAGGTTGGCTCAAATGGGAGCCCAATATAGGGTAGCTCAAATTTGGTATTCTTTCCAGTATCCTTTTCTCTGTTCCTGTTTTTCAGCATGATTTTCTCGCAGTCATCCATTTTTATGTTCTATTTTCAAAGTATTTGTTTACTGGAAATAATAATCTTAGTGCAGTATAATAAAGCATAGTCAAGCCAAACAAACTCACTTGTTCCCAATATTGAGGCATAGAAAGGATATCTATTAAAGATCTGTAGCAACTAATAATGTCACTGCTCAGTGAAAAGCTGAAAGCAAAGAGAAGAATAAATGAGCCTTCCCATTGGATTTAATGAGTAAATGAATACCAGCATCCCCGAAAACCACTGGAGCATATAATGACCTCAGTTTGTCTGAACTGGGAGGAGCTGAGCGAGATGAACATCACTCACTTTCATTATATTTCATGAATCTTAAAATTATTTTAATCACAAAATGAGGAATCTTTCACAAAGGTTTTGCAATGCAAGTTATTCTATGTGAAAGAAGCAGGAGGAAGATTCAAACAAGTCTCTGTTCACATAAAGAAGTATTCCTCAGGTCAGTAAGCAGCAGGTTTAAGTGCTACAAGAACTGAGATGAAGCAGGTATGAAAAAGCAAAAGCACATACCATGCACCTGAAAAGCAAAGACTTTTCTAGTATGATCAGTCTTTACCTTACAGCACATAGGTTACTGTCAAACAAAAACTGAGAAAAGTGATTTGTACTGTAACATTCAGAACTAGAAAATATAGAATATTTTTATCAGTCAGGTAAGAGATTAAAAATGTGATATCCATACACACCTTTCTCATTTGACTTTATACATATCTTATTTTAAAATTAATATGTGTGAAGCCGTAGCTTATAACTTCCAGACTCTGGGACACAACTTAAATGTTCTTTCACTGACCATTTATTTTGCATAAATTTTTTTCCCAACAGAACTAGCATTTGGAATTCAAGTGTTGCTATAACACACACAAAAATTGGTCAAAGAATATAAAAGATATTAAACTCATATGAAGTATATTTAGTTCAAAGGCAACAGCTAGAACAAAAATCTCTATATAAATATATATCATAAAATATAGTCTTTGCTTGAAAAAATCCACCCACCTTACCTGAAAGACAACAGGGCACCCCTGAATTTTCACTTCAGTTCTTTCATACACAGTTATTCTGGGCATTGATATTGCTGATACTAAGTGGCTTATTTGGTGACATGTCCTAACAAAAAATAACAGTAATTCTATGTTAAATTTTTTTTTTCTTTTGGTAATTAGGTCGATTATGCTTTTCTTCTCAACTTCTTTTTACAGCTGAAGAAATTGGGCAATGCCTTAATACAATTTACTTTAAGCCGCAATAGAAAAGTTATCTGCCTGTTGACACAAACATCTTGGTTCCATTATTCCAAGTATCCGTCTAGAGTTTTGGATTTGTCCAGTAATCCACACTCTATTAGTACACTTTGCTTTAATCAATCCTTTCAAAATATTCACCTTTTGAGAAGGAGGCACCTCTCAGAACAGTATTTTCCTTCACTAAGACAACTTATCAGCCTTTGCACCCAACCAGATAATACGTACTTGGCCCCTGAAAAACAGTTGCAAAACCAAAGGAAAAACACTGTGTGTGCCTTTCTTGCATAAAAAATAGGTAAGACCTCTGACTAGGTAATCAGCCAGTGATAGTTTAGTCCTATATTATATCTTGAGATGTCTGCTAGTTATTTTCTAGTTTAGTTGCTAGAATAGTTTCTGGAATGGTTCAAGAGTCTACCAGCACATAGTTTAATCAGAAACAATTTCTTAAGCATAGATAAATAATAAGATTAAAGCAACATCAACAGCTTGAGAGGGCGGCATTGTTTCACATATTAACATGAAAAAAACTACTTTAATCAAGTTAGTTCTTATTCTTTACATCCTGATAGCATACAGATTACAGATGCTTCTGCCTGATGTGAACAAGAAAGCATTTTTTCATTTTTATTGTTAAATTTTTATTAACGTTATTTGTACATTCCAATATTTCTAGTAACATTCATTTTGACTAACATTAACTGCAAAAAGCAACTCAGCCATCCTCAGTTTCTCAAAAAGGGGCCACCAGAATGGTTGTGAATATAACACGATGGCAGCTTGCCTTGCTGAACACAAACTGTGTCTATAGTGTAATTGCAGCAGCAATTCTACAGTGATACTGTTCATACAAAACATACAGTGCAGCCAGCACAAAATTAAGTATTTTGGTAACAACAGCAATAGAGAATTGTCTCTGAAAAACAAAAGATTTGATATGAAGGCAAAAGGATGTTAGATCCTACAGAAGAAAAAAAAAGAAAGAGCATGTGGTTCTATTTTTGAGAGGGTAAGAATCAAAAAGGGTTTAGGAAACTAAAAACAGTTTCTTGCAAAAATTAATAAATGAGTATTAAAAAAGATGAACTCTGCTGAGTTTTATTTGGATTTTAGTTTTCATGCAAAATAGTTGCACAAGTTGGGATATAACGAAAAGTTAGTTTATCAGAAAAGTACAGAAGAATTTGAAAACATAGTCCTGGACATAGAAATCTTCAGTGCTATGGACTTGTTTTGATTTACAGGAGGTGCAAAGGGAATTCTGCTGTTGGAGTCAGACACTTTTGTTTATTCAAGAAACCTACTTTGAATTTCTGTTGTTACTGCAGGAAGATGGAGTTTCTCTCTTCATGGGTCCAGTGACTGGTTTAATGTATCTTCCATCATGCTGCTGTTGTGGATTTCAGCTCTAAGGGAAAGAAGTAGAGAAAAAGAGTAGGAAACTGCACAGCAATCTATAAAACTATTGGCATTTCGAGCATGATCAGTATGTCTCTAAGATTAAAGGCAAATGGTGTGTACATGCTGATGTTTTCTCTCTGTTTTTGAAGGACAGTGTCTGGGTTTATTATATTAATACTAATCTGAGCCTCTATACCAGTATAGTATTTTTATTTGATGATATTGTGGTCCTAAGATCATTCCTCACATTGGGAGAGCTTTAAAGTAAAGAGCACTTCACCCACCTGTCCAACAGTCCACTATTGAACGACTATGACTCATTTGCTGGATGGGAAGAAAGTTCCTTGAGATCAGTCTTGAAAGCAACCCATCATTAGACTAGCACATTAGCATTCTTCAAATTAATTTATGGGATTCTTTGCAGGAAATAGCAGCTAATAAAGTAAGGAAATGACAGAAGAATATTGAGGTCCTATTAAAGCACTAAACTTTTAGTCCTATTAGTCCTATTAAGCACTAATTCTTTCTCGAACAGAATAAAGGACAGCTGGACAACCATCTATAAAGTTGCATTTATTTTCTAAGAAATAATAAAAAGCATTTGCTTTCATAACACTGAGTCTTAAAACACGAACCAACATAACACTTTCAGCTGTCATTCTCTTTCCACAGCCAGAGTGACTGCTATCATCTGGTGACTTTGCCACTCATGGAACTTTGGTCCTAACATCCAGGTCAGAATCCCACACTCCCAAAAACAGGGCCTGGGAAGGCATGATTTATAATGCAGTGGTCTCTGAACTCAAACTGCTGGGTTGCACTTTCTTAAATCCTGCAGAGGGCTTTGGTTGAGGTCTGAACAGCTGAATTTCAGGTTGATAAAATGCTCTGTGAACTTAAAATATTGAGTGTTATATACAAATATTAGTCTTCAGGGTCTCTACTTTTTATGGCCCAGGTTCCTAACTTCCTTTGGAGAACTAAATTAGAAAAGTAAGTATAATGCATACTTGTGGACAAGGAGATGGAATAGGAAGGTTGGATTTAAAAAGAAAAACAGAAAAAGCAGAGGAAGGGGAACTGGATGGGAAAATATTCCAAAGAAAGTGTAAAGATATCATTGTCTTGTGATTTTTGGCAGTTCATCACCTTCAAATGATTCTTCATTCTTGTCTTTTGAGGATCCAACTTTATCATCAAATTCACCAACACTTTCTTGCCAGTAGTATTTGTATTTTAAAAAGCAAGAACCTGCTCTCTGGTTTGTCTTTGTGGATTGCTTTAAAAAAAAAAAAAAGTAAAAAGAAAAGGTGTGTCTGTCATGGTTTAATCCCAGCCAGCAACTCAGCCCCACACAGTCGCTCGCTCACTCGCCCCCCATGGGATGGGGGAGAGAATTAGTAAGGTAAAAGTGAGAAAACTCATGGGTTGAGATAAAGACAGTTTAATAGGAAAAGCAAAAGCCATGCACACAAGCAAAGAAAACAAGGAATTCATTCACTGCTTCCCATGGGCAGGCAGGTGTTCAGCCATCCCCAGGAAAACAGGGCTCCATCACACGTAACAGTTACTTGGGAAGACAAACGCCATCATTCCAAATGTCCCCCACTTCCTTCGTCTTCCACCAGCTTTATATGCTGAGCATGACGTCAGATGGTGTGGGACATCCCTTGGGTCAGTTGGGGTCAGCTGTCCCAGCTGTGCCCCCTCCCAGCTCCTTGTGCACCTGGCAGAGCATGGGAAGCTGCAAAAGTCCTTGCCTAGTGTAAGCACTACTTAGCAATGACTAAAACATCTCTGCATTATCAACACTGGTTTTAGCACAAATCCAAAACACAGCCCCATACTAGCTACTATGAAGAAAATTAACTCTACCCCAGCTGAAACCAGGACAATATCTTACGCAAAGTGGTGAAATATGTATTCTACAGTGAATGGCAGGGGTTTTGTTCTCTATAGTACACTCAGAATTTCATCCAAGGATTAATTTTTTTTTAATATGTGTGTGTGTGTGTATATATATATATATATAAATTTTGTTTTCTCCAGTAGTAGTATGTTAATGCATGAATACTCCTTTCCAGGAACTAAACCCCAGTATAGTTTCTGATGTGGCAGAATGTTGGCTGTGGAGCAGTAATAGTGCCACATATGATTTACTATCCTTTCTATGTTAGAGATGGAACAAGCTCACTTTTTATTAATTTTCAGTTCTAGAAAAAAACTGGCTAAAAGATTGATCTCCCAGTTGGTCTGCTTTATGGACAAGCCAGAAGAAATTATGGCAATTCACATGGGCACGTACCAGTGAATATTTGAGGAAGTCACGGTCTCGTAGCTTGCCATGTGTTTCTATGGGCCCTCCAAGGGCTTGGCAGTCAGTGTGAGGTCTTTCATTTTGCTAAGAGCTACCTCCTCGCATTCACATGCAAAGGCCAAGCACATGTGCAGTTGCTGCACAGGAAATTTATGGAGTCTTTTTCAGCAAGTAGCAAAATTAGCCTATTCACCTTTCACAGACCTGTGTGCTGCATCTTTTCTAAACAGGTAAAATCCCTTGTATTAACAATGTTCCTTGGGGAGCATCTTTTTCCCGGTACTCTTTCACATCATATCAGCTTCTGGGCTCAAAGGCCACACAGTAATTAAACTCAGAGAGTGACCTTAGCAGCAAAAGGCTTTAAGATGTTTTTATATTTAAATTCTGGATATGTAAAAGAGGGGTTTTTACAGTGTAATCTGCTTCTAAAATTAATATTTACCCATAAGTGACATATGCACCGAGTTTCTGAAAAACTATTTTTATGCTAGATTTCAATAGCTGTCAATATATGATTTATAATTGCTTTACAGTGAGATACCATATTTAACTCTCCTAACATATAAGAAAATATCGCCATCTGTTGCTCCATGCAGTAAGTGCAGCTACTTTCTACAGTTGCTGTTCAACCAATTTTCATTGCCCTCTGCGTACCTTTGCTGTTACAAGAATTCAATTGTTTTCAGAAAAAGCTGGGCTGTTCCTGTTTCACACTAGATCAGCTTAATGAACTTCAATGAACTTACATGATAAAATGTTGAAACAAGCATAATACCTTTATTTTTCAGTAGTGGGGTTGGTTAAGGATTTATGGGAATTATGTCACTGAGCAAAGGGTGATTTCTTTAATTGTTAGAGATTAACTGTTGGGGTGGCTAATCACTGGGCTGCTGAGAAAAAACAGTGCATTTAATGCTGTCACTGTTACTTAAAAATCCTTGACACTTACCTTGATGCTATAATGAAACAAATGGCCTGAGGTGACTTGTGGAAACAGTTTAGAATTTGCAATACAGAAGAACCTGGAAAGAATTATAATCTTATTCTAACATGTGCTCTTTCCAAATTTCTAACACACAATATCTAAGAAAGACATTTGTATTTTTATATATTAAAATTTTCCTGTTTCTTTTTTTTTCACTCAGATACTTAGGGTCAACATTTAATCTCTTAATGGCCAAGAAAATAACCAAGAAAAATTCCATGCAAAACAAAAATCCTTCAACTCCAAATAAGATGTATGGCATCTACAGTCTTCTGCTTTATTCACAGTTTATTCCAATTAGCTTGCACACGTCTAATTTCTCAGGTCAAGTTGTATTGTATTCTTGTTTTACCAATAAAAGTCACACACAAGTAGTGTATGAAGGCATAGAAGGCTAGAGAAATATGGTTGCATTTAGGAGGACTGTGGGTCTTTCAAACTCAACCATCTGCATTTAAAACTTTGCTTTTGAATTCTTACAGACACACATTTGATGGGACAGGAGATTTCACAAGGGGAAAGCAAAAGTCTGTGATTAGTGCAAGTTTAATCCATTCTCTCAAAAGCACTTTTTAATCTTAGTCCAGTTCTGACTTACTGATTAAATGTCTCCTGCTTTATTTTCCCCATCCTCATCCTTAATATTCTCAGTCTTCTGCTAGTCCAAATAATGCCTTATTTCATTCCCTCTAGTTTTGATCTATAACTTCTAGAATATTTGACAAATAGTATCACTCAGCATGTGCAACTGATAGGATAGAAGAGCTACAAATAGTTTAACACTGATGCCAGCTTGGTCTTTGTTTTTTGTTTTTGGTTTTTTTTTTGTTAATAATGCGTTATTTCCAGAAAGCACAAGGAAAACACCTTGTTTACAAATATGGGCAGCACAATCTCATCAGGATGTTCACAAGGCTTTTATTCACAAAGGCTAAGTTTACAGATGCTAAACTACCACCAGCAAAAATGAGCTTCCTCTTATGATTTGTCCATTGGGCACTGAATTACTGTATTAACCACAGAGGCAGTCAAGGAAGATTAGCCTCATTAGATTAAAGCTAGTTTTTATGGCTGGTCACTGTAGAAATACCACAATAGTATGTAATCTATGTGCATCTGCCTTTAAAGTATTTTATATATCTTTCTCTGTTATGCTGAAATTTATGGATCACAGCTGCTAATATGACAGTTCCAGATTACTTACAAATAATGATCTAAATAGTTTCCCATATGTCACTTTTTTCTTCTGTTTCTTCCTCCAGCTTCTCATTTAATTTTTTCTTCTTCAAAAGTAGTAGAACATCATCCATGGAAAGTCTGGCTCCAGCTGTACTTGCCTTGTACTTCTATAACTAGCTCTGAATACAAAGATACATAATTTTGTTACCATTATAAAGGGTTAGCTACAAAACATTGCTAGAGTATTGACAAAAATGCATTTGTATTATGGTATAAAAATCAGTTTGAATCTTACTTTTTGAAGGAAGCAGGATGACTTCAAACATTTATCCCAACTTTACATTCTCCAGAATGCTTTCTAAAATTTTAAGATGTAGTTATGATTGTTCCTTTTTCCCTGTCTATATCCTAAACCCCAGATCTGAAGACTAATTCTGAGGCACAGATACTAGCAAAATTATAGGTTTATTCTAGGTATACATCATAAGTGAGATCTGAATCTATTTTATCCATCTCTGTTAAGTATTTTCATTCTAATTTTCTGCTGTGCCTGTACTCTGTTGATGTCCTTACCTTTTCTCTTGCTGATATTATGAGAGTTACACGTATACCTAAAAGAAGAACACACTTATACCAGCTGCTGTGCATGGCTTTCCACTACGATCTTGAATACTCTAAGTTGCAGGAGAACATCTGTTGAATAAACACTCATTTTACAGCCAGGGTAAATAAGGAACAGACATGTAAGGTAAGATAGCACATTTGTACCATAGCTGAGTGGAGTCAGTCTTATGGCTTTCCACTTTAATCAGCTTCTTTATGGCTTTTCTCAGAATATATGAGAGTGTTGATGTTTCATAAGCTTTAAAAATTCCTTTTAGTAATTATTTTTCTTGTTTAGATCATGTTACGAAATGAAAACTTCCCTTATTCATAAGCTGAATTTTCACATTTTCCTCAGAAGACTTATTTCTGTATGGTGAAGAAGGCCATGTCCTTTGGGGCAAAATATAAGATTTATTTTCCTTCAGCTCATCAGTAAAGTTGCATCATTTATTTGCGATTTTTGTCACCCTTGAATGTAACATTTTATTGTCTTAGAAGTGACACACAAAGATGGTTGGTATCTGCTTATTATTTTAACACAGCTACTACCTATGACTTAACCCTTCAGTTTCCAACATCTTGCAGCGTTTTTTAAGCCTGATACATAGTCAGCACTTTCACATAAAATGGGAACTCAGCCAGATCCAGAGGATGATGTAGACATCTAAGTGAGATTCAGGGACATATGTTCAAAATTTGATCTTTAAACCTCCATGGAAATTAAGCCTAGAAAAGCCCTAAGACAACAAATATGCCCTTTTTCTTACGTTACCACTCAAAACCATTGTCACGGGAATGCAAACAGAGTATTGTACCTGCCAGAAAATTTCTGATAAGACATGTTGTGGCAACAATGTTTCTGCCCATTCTCAAACACTTGCTTCTACCTGCCTAATGCTGCTGTGGTCGCCAAGTAAATTGTCTGAGGAAAATGACCCAAGCTAAAATATGTAAATATAAAACATAACCCATGCACACATGCAAAAAAACCCCAACAAAACCCCCATGACAGGGTAATTTCACTGCTCTAGTTTAGAGAACAGTCCTACAAGCAGTTGGACCAAGTTGCACCAGAGAATGTTTAGACTGGATATTAGGAAAAATTTCTTCACTGAAAGGGTTGTCAGGGATTGGAACAGGCTGCCCAGGGAAGTGGTTGAGTCACCATCCCTGGAGGTATTTAAAAGGTGTGTGTAGATGTGGTGCTTAGGGACATGGTTTAGTGGTGGACTTGGCAGTGCTATGTTGATGGTTGGACTTGACGATCTTAAAGATCTTTTCCAACCTACATGATTCTATGATTAAAATGGTCACAAGAGGCTGATGACAGAACAATGGGGGGACTTTTTCAACGGTACCCTTATGTACATTCTACACAGATTCTACACATATTCTGTGAAATTCTTATCCCTTGACATGTAGGTGGATCCACTGACTAAAACAAATGTTAGAACAACACAAGAGATAAGGACCATTTTAAGTAACCTTATAAAAAAGAAAATTCAGCAACTTAACAAAGAAAATGACAACAAAGTCAAATGACTCCAGAATCTGTCAAAGTCAGAGGTGCAGAAGCTAGAACAATTCATTAATGCTCCATGCAAGAAGATCTGAATTATTTTAAAAGCACTGTATTTGCATTTTAGATATAGCAGAATGAACTAATTATGAAATGTATGCATCAAAGATTTCAATTTCAGGCTTGACTTTACTTTGGAGATTAATTTTTTACTTTATCATTTTTGCAGGCAGTTCAGTGGACAGCCTTATTTGAATGTTACTCATTGTTCAGTGATGTATGAAGTGTATTTAATCAATGTGAAGAAGTAATATTAAACTATTATCAGAAGCATCAAATGTTCTAAAAAATCTCAAAAGGAAGGTCAAAAGGTAACATCTCTGCTAACAATATGAGAAACAATGTATTTAACTTTTTCTTTACATCCAAGTTTTTCACAGCATATACATTAACCTTTTTCACATAAAATTACAATGTAAAATGTGGGCGTTTTATACCCTTGATTAAAATATCACATATGTAGTGGATCAAATAAGTTTTTAATGTTTTACTAAGAGATATTTAAATAACTATTTTAGACTTGATGTACATTTTAAATGGCTGGCTGCAAAAAGCTTTGACAGGACAGGCCTTGTGGTCGTGATTAAATCATTTGTCAGCGTGTTAGTTATTACAGAATAAGGTAATTGCCAACAAGGACAGTTATTTCAATAATTCACATGTTTTTTTTCAAGTATTGTAAATCCCTCTTTATTAAGATCCAAAGCTGGTCTTAATAAAACCATCACATGATTGTATTTTATCCTTTTTAATCTTTTCAGGGCCACCAACACAATGACAAACATGTTGTCTTAGTTTTTGACCAAGACAGTTAGACATGAGAAACTATTTGTCCAAAAGCTATGAATGAGAGAAACATTCATTTTTGAGCCAGCAGTTCCAACCCCTTTGTCCAGCGTTACTCCATGTGAAATGCAGATGGGATTTCAGTCCCTTTCCAACGAAGCAATGGCCACCTTCTAAGAGCATTTTCACAGTGGGTGCTACAGGTTAAAGTCTTGTGGATATAAAGCCAGAACTTTCTCAACACCACCGCAGACTTAACCTCAGTCAGTTAGGTTAGTGTGGAAGGCACACCATGCCAGCTGGAAAAGTCACTGCCCAAAGGAACCAGAGCTAAGCCAACAGGCAACACTTTTTTTGACAAACTTGGACTGGAAATATTTATTTTCCATATTCACTGCCTCACACTTATGGATTGTATAAACAGTAATGGAGCAAGAAATATTAAAAAAAAATAAAATCCTCCCAAGTCCTATATGGCCTGTACTTTCTATATCAAGGAAGGCATCAACTCTAGCTCAGAACTCCAGAAGTTACTTCTGAAATGAAGAGACTTGAAGGAAGAGACTATGTGCATGCAAGCCATTGACAAGTTAAGATATGCTCAAAGGGTAATTTTCAATGTCTGTTTGAACTAAGAAATGAATTCATTACCTAATAAAAAAAGTGGTGACTTTTGCACTGTGGCTTTTGGAGTAAGTTTCTGATTAAATTATGGATAACTGATTTTTTTTCTAGTTGAAGATGTACTCAAGTTAACTGTGTTCAAAGAAATTAATTTTATAAACTATTAAAATGAAATACTGTCACATAATTGTCTTTTTAACACATTTGTGATATCGCATCCAGTAATAGCTGATGGCTTTGCTTTTGCCTCTATCTCCATTACATCAAACTTGCAGTTTCACAGGCATAAAACAATAAGACTTCTTGAGTGGGGACTTCTGTAGTGAATGGGCTATTAAGAATGAGCAGTACTTCAAGTGGCTATTAATGTTTCCAGTGAAAGAACAAAACATTGCTTGAATTTGATACATTTGCTTCAACAAACCTTCTTAATTTCTGTTTTGACTTATTTGTGTGTTGCAGAGAACGCTGTGTATATTTGAAGTTAACTGCACACAAGTATATTGTAAATGTTTATACAGAGCAATGACATCCAATATACAAGAACACACAGGCTGACAGGCAAAGGAAAATATTTCTAGCTTCTCAACCTTGGGAACAATGAACATGCAAAACCATCTGAAGTTTCAAAATAAATATTCCACAGGACCTATTACATCTTATGTATGACCTTCATTTTGCAAATACAGACAACACCTTTTAAACATCACTACAATGAAGTTTCCTTGGCTTGCAGAAATCAAGCATAATTAAACCTTTTCAGGATTAGGGTTGTACTGTCTTGCAGAATACTTCGCCTTCTAATTCAATGATCAGAGGTAGCTGTACAACATCCCTGGTGGACAGTACTATTAGAAATGCATCCAGCTATTTTAAACAGTTTTTGATGTGACTGGAATTTTCCCCCTTCTTCAATGAGTGTTGAATGTACATAAATTATTGCTGTCTCCTTTCCTTCCCCTCATGTAATTTTTCTACCTCTATTTCAATAAATATATTGGCATGGGAAGGCTACTAAAACTACGCAGCCTGACAGATAACAGTCACCTTCTCAAGCAGATGACTTTTGATTCAAGGACTGATTAATTATTTTATTCAGCAAAGTTAATCTATCAAGTCTAGATTTAATACAGTTGTAAAATTTCATCATTTAGAGTCCAATTATGTCACCCTAAAACTCTCCAAGTTGTACTTATTGATTGCTAATTGCAACAGGTATGTCAATGCGACTAAGAACAGAGCTGTATTCTTCAAGCAATAAAACCACTGTTGCTGTAATTTAAGATTACTGGGTATACTAAAAAAACATATAAAGTTGTTAAATACAAATAAGTACTACAGGTATGAAAGGATATCAGTGGGCTAAGTTCATCCTGTACTAATAAAGTACCTCTTATTGGTGACTTTATCTGATTTACAGGTGAACATTTACGAAATAAACAACAGAAAAAGAGTTTCTCTAAAAAGCTAAACACTCAGTATCATGCTGTTATGGAAATAACAGTCTCTGAAAACCTGGCATTTCAGCATTAAAGGTCAATAGAGCAAATCCCAAAGCTTCATTATATTTCTTGTGATTTATCAAAACCACAGACTATTTTCATTTATTCTTTTTCAAACGGCAATCTTCACATGATATGTCTGCACAGCAAATTAAACCTACTCCACTTTGTTAGATTTAGTATGCACTAAACAAACTACCCTAAATGCTATTTCTTCTGGTGCTGCAATTACCGCATTAAATTCTCCATTTGGAAGCATGGGCAACATGTATGTTACCTTGTTCCACAAGGGATTCTGTGCTGTGGAATGTGTCTGCTGGCCAAGTTTCATTATCCCTTCATGCTTCTCACCTCACAGCTGTCTGAAAATATAGTTAAGTCTTAGAAAATTACAATAGAAGATAATAATTGAGCAGTTAAAGTAAAATTTCTTCCATTCTTTCATCAGATGTATTATGAAACTGTAGGTGGGCAAGTTGAAAGTCTGGATTCTGAAACTTGAAGTCTGCATTACGTATTAAAATAAATGTTAATGTGTTAAATAGCAAATGTTAAAGTAAGTGTTAAATAGTAATTATTAAATTGTTTAGTAAAGAAAATGATCAGCTGGTATGTATTATCAGCTAATAATAATAATGACCACTAATAACAATAATGACCACTAATAACAATTTAACAATATCATAATATACTTCAACTACAGTACCTATTTAAAAGAGGCCCCTTGCTTCCTTAGATACACAAATAAAGAACTGATTTACAAATTTCATTAAAGTATACTCAATTTCATGTATGTCCTTAAATTTATATTTATCACTTAAATAACTTAATAGAATGTTCTGCCAGGGTTGTCTTGTAATGTCAGCTATACTGACCACTTACAGACAGATTCAGCATATTAAACTTTCACTTCAGATTCTTTACTATATAGATGTCATGTTCATAAAAGTTCATTGAATGTTAAATGTACCTCAGTTACTCATCCTGGATCACCTTGAAATCCCTGGAAACAAAATTGAAGTTGAGGCATATTTTTCTTTGAGTTATATGTTTTTTATTAATAGAGAAGTTTCCTTATCTTCCATAAGCTTCTCTGAAATTCTACAGGATTTAAGAGTTTCACTTTTCTTCACTGAAATATAATTTAGATATACGAGTTTCAATTAAATCCTAAGACATTATAAGATCTCCAAATCAGAATATAGTTTATCTGTGATGCCAGACATTCAAACTTTTTAAAGAAAGTATTAGAAAGATGTATAGGAATAAACAGAATGATAGTCAAATTATCATGTTAATTTAACATCACCTCACGTTTAAAATAAAAGACAATCTGAAGTAAAGGATCTTAAGGAAATATCAGTTAATATACTTTCTGTTAGCAAATATCAAAGAAAAACTCAGGAAGATCCCATACACTTGCTATGACATTTACATGGGATGAAGGGGTCAGGGATGTTCACAAAGCCTCATAAAAGAACATTGCAACAGTGCAGATCAAACAGAACAGCTGAGAGATGCTGCACCCTACTAGGAAGGAACTACAGCTTTTGTGCAATTTAGGTACAAAAAAGAAGTGAATTTTTGTGGCTATATTTTATTGCTTCAGTTTGGTTTAGCAAAACAGATATGAGATTTCATTTTGCTTTGTTTTCTGTTTGGTTTTTTCCTCACACTTGACTATAGGTCAGAGTAACTGGCACTAGGACAACTTTACTTCTAGAGAAGCAAGGAGTCTGTTCTGGAAGAAGAAAGAAATAATTGAGAAAATGTGAGTTTAGTTATCCTATTCATTTTTTATTGAATTTGATCAAATATCTTTGCAAAATTCAGAAGAGAATTGTTCTTTTGGCAAGAAATGTAACTCAACAATTGAAATAAACGTAAAATCTAACCCTCAGAAAAAATTCACTTGAAATAAATGCATTTGAAAGAGACTGCAGTTCAATTCTCCTCAGCAGTTTGAAAGTTGCTAACATTAGAGCCAAATAAACTGACTCTGTTTAAAAATAAAGTTTTGCAGCAACAAAAAAAATTTGTCTACAGAAAGGCAACTGAAAATCAGACCTTTCAGATTTTTTTGTGTGTACAGTGGATATATACAAACTTATTTTAGATGTCTGGTGGTTCTTGACAGCAAAGTGTACAGTGCACATTATCGTAGTGCAGGCTTTAGTGTGATGGACAAGAAACTGATCTATGTGAATATTGCATACGGTCCTTATCATGCAGTTTTATTGCTTTGATTGATTTATAGCTTAACTTTTAAAGATTAATCCATTGCAATTAATGAGAATTAGATGTGTAAACATATTTTTAAAAAATCAGTCTATACAGCATCCTGCTGAGCCTGGCATACTAGCTTTGGTGTGGATGGCCAAGATGAGGACCCAGATCACCAAGTGCAGTGTTAAACGATTTCCTCTTTCTCTCTAGAGAGGAGTCCATTCTGGAAGGTGTGATTTGGAAAGCTGCTTGAAACACTCATTCATTAAAATTTTCTTAGAAACTATTCTTGCCTATGTTATTGTCATGAGTTAGTAAGGCCCTGGTATGACAAACTGTTAACATATGGATACTCATTCTTTTTTCTCTTACACACCCTTACTACAGTAGCTACAGGCTACTACTTTTGATTTATGAACATTTGAGAACTTTGGTTCACAAAGTGCAAAGGAAGGAGGTGTATATAAAGGATACAGTTGAATGGGTAGATAAGCAATTCTGACACTCAGGTGACAGAAATGAAAGGTCTTGTCTAACTTCTGTTAGGAGATATTAATTTATATACATTAGTTTCCAATATACAGAAAGTCAGAGAGCTAGGCTTTAGCTGAGTTGAGTTGCTGGAAACTGCCCAAACTTTGATGTTGCACATGTTTACAATAGGAAGCAGCAGTCACAAATATGGTTACAGGACAGTCCAGTGGTTATTATCTCAAACATACTGTGGAAAATAAGTGGTACTTTCTTCAAATCCCAGAAAGGGCAATATAAGGGTCTCTGACCTAGTTGTTTCATTCCAGGAGACTAGCAAGAATTGCAATAGGATTAAACAGCTGCATCCTCAGCCCAGACAAAATGAAAACTAATCCACATGTCATTACCTGACAGTCTTGGAGAAATCCAAAGGTCCACATGACAGTACAGCAAAACTCAGATATTTAAGTGAACGTTGCAAGTTATTTGCATTATTTGAAGCTATTAAGTCAAATTTTAGTTTATGTTCATTTTGATAGCTAATTGTTGTTACGTACTTCTCTTTGGGTGGAAGGTGTAGGAAAGTACCTAATATAACACTCAGAGGCTTATATTACACATTGCTGATGAGTCATAGCTCAGACTCAGTAAAACAGAGTTGTCCCAAATTTTTGTCCCCAATGTCTGGATAAAATAAGGACAAAACTTTTCCACTTAATACATATATTTTATATAATAACCAGTAAAACTAGATCCAAACAATTCTCAAAGTCTGATTTAAATGAGAAAAAACAATTCATTACTATTCTTATCTTGACTTATTTAACCTACCTATTATAACTTATAGCAAAGATTTACAATCTTTATCTTGATTTAAGTTGTTAATACATGAGTTTATAAGCTATCCCGGAAAGTTGGTGAGATGTGACAATATCTAATTTAAGCAACATTAGATAAATTCATTACACTTCATAATCAGAAAAAAACATGGCTTTAAAATTATCCAGAGATAAAAGTGGGTTAGATAAAAATTACAGTTATGGTGAAATTCCTGCATTGTTATAACTTTCATAATTAAAAATAAATAAATAAAAATTTTACAATATACCCACCAAAACCCCCATGCAGCTGGGTTTGGTTTTGGGCATTTTAATGTGCTATAACTTTTTATAACAGCTCCCAGTCCTTTCTGACACTAAATAATAGAGTCTGTTGGGTTATGTATCAATGCACAGAAATTGACACAAGTCCATCAGTCACACTTATATGCATCTCTAATTCCTTAAAAGGGGACAAGCTAATTACTTGTGCTAGGTTCAGTATACAGAGCCAAGACTGAAATTTGTAGTAAGAACTCATAGCAAGTGTTTAAAAGCCTAAAACATGTTGCACATTGAAGTCACTGTTGTCTTATTTCTATTAGTTCTGGAATTATTGCAAAATACCATCTTTTCAGCTAAGAAAGCTGAAGTTGTGCCTTGTGGATGCTTTATTCATAGTAACGAACACTAGTTCACAAAATTTTCTTTCAGATTTGAAGGTTTCTTAGGTAGAGGAGGTAATGTAGGCAACACTTAATTTGCAGTTATTTTTTAACCTAGTATTGGAGTAAAAGATGTTGTAAGAAAAGAGAATATATTTGTTTCACTGTTAGGAAGCTGTTGTAATCGCATCACTTTTAATTCCTTGAACTAAGTTGTGCGCTACCCCCCATTTCCCCTGACTCAAGAGTACTGCCGATAATGTATCAGCCACTCATTGATTTACATACTCCATCAGCTGGAAATTAGTCCTTATCTTTATGTTTCTTCTGTTCCTAACGGCACTAGAAAGAGGCTCTTGAACCAGACACTCAATAGTAATGAACGTACTGTGAAGTTTCTGCCAAGTTTTCTGTGTTATTATTAATGAACATATTAATTAATAATAATGAACATATACCCAAAGGTCTTTGCAGAAAACCCTATAAGGCTGGCAAATTTCAACACCTGGTGAATTTTTATAGCCAATTTATAAACCTGGTGTGTTACAAATGAAAAGATGACGTATTTTAAGCTATAATGAATTAATAACTGCATTAATTCAGTGCAGTCATTAATGCAGTAACTATATATACGCAAAAAAAAATTAATATCATTACAGAATCTCTTACGTTTGCAGTGTCACCTGCCTCTGAGGGTTTAGAAGTCCAATTTCTTGAAGCCAGCACTAGGTGGAGATAGTGATTCACACAATGCTTCCTAACTGACACTTTTCTAGCTGCTGAACCACAGTTACTGCCAGCTAACATTATTTCATTTTTGTATTCAGTTTATTACAGATTGCAGGGTTACAATTGTTTGGGTGGATTTTTTTTTTAGTAGTTGTCTCAAAGACAGTGAAATAAAATTACTCATGCTTTGAGTAGCTAGCAGGTCTCCCTGAATCTCTATCACACACATGTATGCATATGTAAATCACAAAACTCAAGGCAAACTATAAACAGAGTACCAGAGTTTTACTTCCAGGCTTAATACGTGTGAAATTTATTTAGTAAAGTAACTCTGATCATATTTTTATTTGAGCCATAAGAAAAATCCTTACCAATGTTTTGAAATTTACTTTTTAACTAGAAAATACATTCTCATACTTGATTAAATCAAGCTTTTGTGAAATTGAGGATTCTTTTGAAATTCCTGGAAAAAAAATAAATAAATAAATCCATACATGTTAGTTTACTTTCCCCACGTGAAGTCAATATATTGAGCCTACCATAGCGTATTTAATTGTCTTTACCATAGAACTGTCTCCCAGTTAGCAGCCACAGAGCGTTCTCACACGCCAGTCAGGAACAATGATATCACACATCCCATTCCTTTCTTTAACTTCATATGAACTAGTTTTGAACAGTTATGGGATGCTAAACGAGAAAAGCCAACAGGGAAAGATAATTGCATGCAACTAAACAACTGCCAAGAGATCACTTTGCAGATACTTGGGTTAAAATTTAGAAAGTGGCTAGTGATTTAGGAAGGTATATGGCATCAATGTGAGACAGCATGTAATTAGCAGAAGGTAACTACACAGTACAGTCTGCAAATCTGACATGTTTGAATTATAAAAAGTTAAAAACCAGGCATATAGTAAGTCCTTTTATTTAGGCTGCTGTTTAAGACAAAAGGAGCTGGAGTTCTTGTGCTGGTGTACTATCTCCCTATTGTCTGAAAGATGGGACCTCTTGGCAGTAACGTTGTTTTGACTTAAAAATCATTTAAACACACTGAACTGAAGTGTGGGCTAATTTCCCAATGGCAATCAAACTTCAAATTTTGTATTTGGCTGAGCCTCGCTGTAGCTAACTGCAATCTATGCAGCCATGTTGGACAATACATCCAAAAGGATCCTCTTGAAAACATCTGCTGCAGTTAGCAGAGCCATAGTAGGTGTTTGGCAAATTTCACTAGTAGACTGCTGAGATTTGATCACAAACTGGCTAGAATTAATACAGCCTGGGCTGATTTCTTTGGGTTTGTTTGCACTATTACATCTTGAAAAAGAGAAGTATCGATTATGACTGTGCTGGTAGAAGCTGTTCGTGACTTTTGTTCAACAGCAAGAAAGATGAATTGGCTTCATCTATCTGAGACCCCTTCAAGGTATCCAGTTCTCTCTAAGAAGTGAACATACTAAAATTTGCTGATTGATATGACAAACAGCACATCTGAACTAAGAAAATGCAGGGTTGTTTTTCAAGCAAACAAGATAATAGTTCTCAGAGAACATGATGCTGTGGTCTGTAGCTGTCCTACAGCTTTTTGCCTAGTGTGAGGGGAAAAAGAGGGTTGGGCAGGCTGCTTGAGGGTAGGAAAGTCAGTGGCTGCGGTTAGGTAGTATACGTTGACCTCCCTAGTAATCATTCACTAAAATTATCTATAACATAATTTACTACTGAAAGGAACTTCTATAATTAATATGTGCTTCCATCTGATTCCATCTAAGTACTCATAGCCTAATCAGGATTATGAGTTTCTCCAGCTATTTTGGAAATGAGAAGGCTCCTACCAGTTTTAATGTCTTCTTTTGTTGTTGCTGTTGTCTTTGAAACATATTATCAGTACTGACGCCTAACCTAGAAACAAATGCCTAAGCATACCTGAATATATGAAATGGACCAAAGAGGACTTCTGAAGGTCCTAGTCAGGACATGGAGGTTTGTGTTTATGGTTTGTGATGCATACCAAAAAAAAATCCAGGCTGTCTTTCCAGAATATTTTACCACCAGCTTATTTCAGTCTTCAGTGCCTGACAAGTGAACAAAAACAACAAGAACAAAAAAATCTAGCTTTTTCTCTTAGTTCTATTTTTTTTCAATGACTCATTCATGTATTTCATATTTAATATAATTAGACTACTTATTACTAAAAAACTTGAATCTATTTCTAGTTTTCTAGGAGGCAGTGTTACAGACTGGGTTGTTTGGGGGAAACAAGTAGATACCTATTCAGCCACCCACCTGTACTGAGTGGTTTGTTATGTTCAAGCTACTACAGTGTTTATTTATAATTTGCAGTGATTTTGCATTGCCAGAGTCCCTGTTAGACTAGGTACTTTGTGTTTGTCTTTTTTTAGCCCGTTTCTGAATTACAGTTATTCCTGATGCGCTCACAGTACCTTCTTTTACTTGCTTTTCAAAGAGGAGGTAATTACATACAGTCTTGTCTTCCTGGTATTAAAAAACTTCCACAAGCCATGATGGGTATGTATATTCACAACAACCAGAGGAAAGGGGGGATAAAAGACCATCAGAGAATCCATGATAGGATATGAAGAGTATCAGGGTAACCACATGCTTAGGTCCTCATTTTGGGGCAGTAGAATAAATTTCAAAGCAGTATTTTTCCACTTAATAATTTGAGCTTAAGCACTCTGAATAAGATGTAGATATGCCTGTTTGGTAGGATGAACTCTTTTAAAGCCAGCTATGAAATAACTACTTAAAAAAAAAAAAAAACCAAAAACCAACAACAACAACAAACCACACCAAAAACCAAATGCTTCTCTCCCATATTTTCTGACAAGGCCCTCCTTACATGAGGACAGTAACATGAATTTGTTCTTGTGTGGAAAGGCAGACACAAAATAAAGGATTAAAAATAAAAACTTTTAAGGTATAAAAAGAGAACCCTTCCATCTTCTATCAAGAAACAATTATATTCTTTCTAACACTGCAATGAAGCAAACTGCAGTGTGGTATATAATTTGAATATGACACTGTATATAATAATTACTTTGTTGAACCCAAGGTAGCCCAATCAGCATGTCTTTAATAAACATGTATGAAAAAATTAGCAGATTAGGACTTTGTTTTTGCCAAGGACAAATATTTTTCTTCAGTTATTCAGCTTGCACATAGCAGTGCCCTTTTTTTTCTTTTTCCATCTTTAGTTTCTTTGTGCTTAATACAGACTAAAGTTTTCAAACCTTGGTATTTAAAGTTGCACTCTGAATTCTGCAGTGAAGATTAATCAGATTTTCAAAGACTCTTTAGCGAGGAGCCTAGAAGTCAGTAGGAACTGTAGGTGCTCTGGAAAATCCAGTCACTTTTTGAATTAGGCTTGAAAAGATAGACTTTACTCAAAGATATCTAAGCTAAATAAACCCACTTATCAAAATTATATGCTATGTTTAATATTTATACAATATAGCCATTTCATGAAATCTGATGGAATCGATCACTTCCCTTCCACTTGTAAGCCATGGTATTTTTCACATATCTGCTATTTTGCTACTTATAAATATCTCTCCAAATATGTTTGACTAAGTAAGGTATTCTGGACTCTACATGCATGGGCTGAGGAAGAAGGAAAGAAAAAAATCCTTTCCCTTTCACCTATAAAGAAATTTTTTAGGAAAGGCCATTGCTTTTTGAGATCTTCCTTTTACTTCTTGCCATAGCTCTGAGTTAACCTCCACTAGAGATGTCCAATATAGAGGGACAGATACTGCATTAGGTTGCAGATCTGCAAGTGATATGATGCATCCACAATGCTGCCCTGAACAGTACAGTTCTTTAAGTACCTACTGGGGATGACGTGCTGGCATAACTGACAGGGTTGGCAGGCCTGGTTTACTGTGGAAGGCAGAAAGCCTTGTGTGTGGCTTTGTTCTGTTTTCCATTTATAAGGTTGGGGTGGGGAGGCGACCCAAAGAGGTGATGACGTACCCACTTCTGTAAGGTTGAAAGGAGATATCAAAGAGTGAGAGCTGACAGAGCTTGGAAAACAAACCCAGTCATGTTCCTGTTCCTGGTCACTGTTTCCTCCACAAAAGCTTATTCCTTCATGCTGCGTACGGTCTAAACTATTTTTTCTTGCAGATTATTTCCAGATTACATAAGTAGCCACTTGTTAATATCAATCAATATTTAAAAGTTAAATGTAGCAGGATTTTAGTAAGGAACAGAAGCATGATCGGACAGTACATAGGCATGAGATCAAAGGAAGAGTGGTTGTTACACAGTGGAGTATAAGAGAAGTACCTGCCCAATAGACCAGTGGGGACAAAACCAGTCTAAATGCTCAACTGAAATATATGAAAAATAAGGATACAACAACAATGCCATATACAGACAGCTATATACATGAACAATGTAAAGGATAGTAATCTCAAAAAAACACCATTCCTCCAGTGTGGAGTTAAATTCCCATCCATACAATCCCTACAAACCACCCAAACAACAACAAAAGGCACTAAGGTAGATACTCTTCAACCCTTCTTCATCAGCCATGTATTCTGTTCCCACATAGTATCATTTACAGAATATAAATACCATTACTTACATGCAAAACTACAACTACCTTACGTTTTCAGAAAATAAATAATGTTTACCCTTACTGAAATTTTTGCCGAACCACTGGCAAAACTCCCATTGATTTCAGTGCAGTCAGGAATTGAATCATGGACTTCAGCAACAAAAGACAAAAACTATAAAATATATTATCCTATCTAGAAGTAGAACTATTGCCCTCCTTTTAATACAGTTGCAAAAAGTCAGACGTAGTTCTGTGAAATGATGGTGAAGTGTTTTTTTTTAATGTGCACTACATACATTTTTTTTTAATATACTGGCAGAGTAAATGGTATGGAATATAAGGCATGTGAATGAAAGTGGGGGCACATCCCTGATAATTCACACTTGCAACTACTGCCAGATCCCTCTAAATTAAAAAAATGTAAAGAGAAAAAAATTTTTTTTAACCTATAATATTTATTATACTAATATTCAAAGCTCTCCAGTGCAGGCATAACAAACAGCTTTTAAAATTTGTCCTTTCAGTTCAGACACAGGCTGCAGTGCTGAAACACTGCATTCCAGCCTCTGAAGGTCTAATGCACTAATCTAATGCACTGTGGCTGACCTATTACAGATGATTATAAATTAGAGAAGTCCTTGTGTTGCTATAATTTTCTAGAGATTGCTTCTTAGAGCCAGAAGGTGCAAAAAAAAAAAAAAAGTGTAAACCACCATTTCTTCTACCTATGCCAAATTTAGCTCAGTTAGAAATACAAATTTGGAGCCATAAGCAGGGTACCCAATTTATTTACTCTCCCATATCAAATTTACACCATAAGGAAGCAGAAGGAAGTTTATTTCTCTAACATAAAAATACTGAAGGGGCTGGATTCTGTGCTGCCTACCCTTGGGAGCTTTTGCAGTTTTTCTACAATACCTGTGCTCCAGTTACACATGTATGAAATGAGGAAAATTATTTCCTCCCTTTGAAAAGATGACAAATTCATTAACGATTGTGAGATGCTATTATACGACAGCAATGTCATGCAAATATGTAGTTTAGAAAAACAAAAAATAGATCGCAGATAAAACTACAAAGTTTGTACTTTTGAGTTGCTACTACTTTATTTTTATTGGGTAAATTATTTGCAGGATTAGAGTGTGTTTGAAAATTAATAGCAATGTTCTTTTGCTTCATTTTATGCAGTTCTGGAGACTAAAGGAGCCTCAGGAATTAATTGTAGCCTTCTAATAAACACAATGATGTAATGACGTATTTAACATTACTGTTTTTTGTTTGATTCCTAATAAATTGCAGATTTTTTTCTGATGTGATACAAAAAAAATTACCATTTTGAAAAAGGATAATTAATCTACAATTTTTTCACATTAGATCATATATCTCTAAAGACTGCCCACAGATTTGATGGTCTTCAGATGCTGTGTATTTATTTTTCATTTTTTCTAGTGATGTACTGCCCCATCAGTGCTGACATTTAAATGAGTGAGTATTCAACACAAATGTGATCATTTGTATAGCATCCAATGTGGCACCATACTGAGATGATTGCTTCTGGGAGCCATCCATGGGTTCTCGAATAGGGGGGAAAAGCCAGGCAAAATTTTATCAATTTACATTTTTCTGTGATTAATTTTTATGCAAATAAGGGCCCGACCGTGCTCCCATATCACCTGAATCATGCGGATCATCAAAGACAAATTGAGCATCACTTATTTAAAAAATAGGCTTTAAACTACTCTACAGCTGTGTTGGAAAATGCTAAGAGCAGGGCATGAACTTTTCTAATGTAACAGGAATAGATAAGAAAATGCTTCTTTTTGCATTTTTGTCCACACTGTGATAAACATGAATCTTAACAAAACCCTAAAAATTGTCTTTGTTTTATATTCCTTATGCCCTTATAAACATTTGACTATGGGAATGCTACATAAGAGGATTTTTCCAATTTCAGAATACAAACAAATGTATTTGCAAAAAATACATTGCTGCAAAATTGTATTGGTTAGCATACTTAAAGTACATAATTTATTTACATTTTTAGATAGAAATCAAGAAATCATTCAGTGGTACACTACAGTAGAAAGGCCTTACATAAACAATCTTATAATGTTAGAGTAAAAGCTGTTAAGACACACAAATTGATAAGTTCTGTTTACAAATGAATACGTTCTGCCTTATTGTACCTATCTATATATCTCTATATTCATGTGTCTGCCTATCATAAAATTGGAAATTTAGACTTTGCTAAACAGCAGGCTTTTAAAAGTAATTTAGGATTAGCAGGTTATACTGATGGACATTTAATAATTATGGAGACTAATACTAAAGAGTATAAGTGTGAAAACCTAATCTTGTTACTTACTTTAAAACAAATTTATATTTCTCTTCCTGTAGGAAAGCAACAAAGCTGTTTCTTTATTGCATTAAGGAATACGGCAATATTAACAGCCACAGCTGTAATTTTCATAGGTGTAAGATAAATAGCTCTCAGAAATATGAACACTTTTCCCTCTATTTGCACTTGAAATTTGTATCCAGGTGTAAGAACATGTTCTCATGAAAAGCACTCTCTCATAAAGAAGCTGAATTTTGAAAAAGCAGTTTTTTCTCTTCAGAACTGTGTTCAGAAAATTCTAATATGTAATGTCAGTTCAGAGACTCATTTTACAAGACTTTCCACAAATCGATATCCCTAAAGCTAATCTTAGGGAGTAAATGCGATGTGTAATGGAGAAGACATGGTCTTTATGAGTTAGAGTTTGAAAAAGAGAGGCGCATGTACCAGACGATCTTATGTCATTAGAGTCATAGATGTCCCCTTATATATTACACATATGAAAGCCGTAATTTTGTAGGTTTGATTAACCCACAATTTATTGAGTTCCCTTTCATTAAGCTGTACAGCTGAATGTACATTATTTCATATCCAAACAGAATATATGTTTGCACACATGCGGACATGATCAGTTTTATGCTCAGACCCTCCCCTTAAATCCTGCAAGTCCCATATCACCTATTAAACCACTGATACCATAACTGTAGCAAAGCCAGCAAGAGTCCTGATATTGTTCTCAATAAATCCAGACCTCTGTCCAGCCTCCAGCCTGCAGCCAAGAACACCCAACTGATGCTCTTAAATACTTCAGACAATATGTGACCCATCATTTGCAATGTTCCTATATTCATTCCTTTGTCTCCCCCAGTTACAGGTTTTGAGAAAGACTGTACTGTGGTAAGTTTGGATCGAATCTAACAGGTTCACTACATAAATGATACAATTCAACTCTTCAGAAAAAAATTGTGAAACCTAAAGCATTAGGATTGAAGACAGTTAATACTAAAAAAAAAAAAAACCCAAACAAACAAACAAACAAAAAAACCCCCAAGACTTTTCCCTGAAAAAAGATGTTGATGAAGGCTAGGTTATAAAGACAGCAAAACCTGTTTAAAATATTACAAGATCAATTGACCTATTTAGAATCCTACTAAGGCTACCAAGGTTAAAAGAGTTACCATTCACTATCTTTCAATAAACATTAGCATCTTCTATAGACAATATCCTCTATGATTACGTTAATACCTAAATACAATAAGAGATCTATCAAGTCTGTCTTCTCTATATGACAGGTTTCTATATATTACTCTGTGTCATAGATATCCATACAATTTCTGATAAGCTGTAGTCACAATGTCCTACTGGAATAGTTCTGCTATTATAATAAGTAATATATGTAAAAGTACTATGTAGCAGCTTACAATGAGGATTCTGAATCACCTGAAGATGTTGAAAGTGATATCCTGGTGTTTAATTCCGAACACTTACTGCAATAATCTTATGGGATATAAGAGAGGCATAAAGAGATTATTTTACCAGCCACTGGCACACATTCTAGGATGAAAAATATCAGTTGTTTAATAGCATGTGATCACACTGCACACATTTTAGGGCAAGGAGTCGAAGGATTAAAAAAACACAATGTATGCATATCTGTCCTCTTAAAGACCATTTGCTGGTACTTCACTTGCCATGGGAATGTATAACAGCATTAAAACCAAACAAAACCAAACAAAAATAAGCATTAACGTAACATAAATGCCTGTATTCCCAGTTATAATAAAATTTGGAGAACAGAAAGAAGGAAAAATCTTGTCAGTCTAATAATTTCAGCCTAAAAAAGAAGTCCATATATATCCTTTAATTTAAACTAAGCAAGTAATATATATAAAAGGTATTATATATATACATATACACAGATTTCCTATACACATGCATATAGATTACAAGGTCCCTTTTTTTCTAATATAGGAAGTGGATGAGGAACTGTTAACAGGTATGTTAAGGCATACTGTTGGCATCCACAGGGCTGTCAGCTGAGGCGATTTCAACAGGTTCAGCTGCAGTTTAAAGTCAAAGACAATTGCCACTCTAATGTAGAAGACCTAGCATGTCCCTCACAGTAGTACACTGACACCCCTTGACTCAGAGTGATGCTCTCAACTGCAGAATGGGCATGAGGGGACAACTAGACTCCAAGCACAGGGTCCAAGCTTTGAAAAATACAAAAATTTTCTAATAGTGCAAGAAGGCAGAGGTATTATGAAAAGTGATTAAAAAGAGCAAAAGAAAAGGAAAAGATCAAAGCAATACTGTTGTTGGGACATGTCCCTCCTTCCAGAAGTCAGGTGGCAAATTGCTCCATTTTTGCTGCTGAGGTACCGACCTTTGGCATTAGGCTCATGTACCAAAACCACAATGTTCAGAGGGAAACACTGCATGGAAGACAATAACAGACTTTCCTTTCTAAGTATGAGTGTGGTGACCCAGAAGCAGAAGATGAAACTTAAATGTCCTTAAGACATCTTTTAGTGGGATGGATGCTCAGAAAAATATCTTTCACTCAGGTTTTATGCTTAGAAAAAAATATGGGTATTGTGGAAAGGAAAGATTTTGGAACTAGACAAAATATTTGTTGGAGAAAATAAACAGGAAGAAATTGGAAATGGAACTTTATGAATCTGGCCAAAAACCATATTTGCATATAATTCTTACTGAGATAAATATTTGGCTAAACTATTTCTCTTTTGCTCCTTTCACACATTTTCCTGTTGCTGTCACCTGGAATCAAATGTTTATTTTGGTGGAGTTATTAATATTTGACAGAAGTATTTTTGAATTATTTTTGTAAATTGTTTAAAAAAACCTATATTCCAAATTTAACCCTAATGAACACACATTTGATCCACCTCCTTATCCTCTCCAGAACAAAAGGTTCCCATGCTGCAGTGCCCTATCAAGACCAACGTGCACTCCAGAACAGGGCCAGAACTTCCTGCAATGCAGAACTGCTGGTTACCAGATATATGTTGGTACAGCAAAATCTGACCCGGAACCTACAGACCTAAGGATCCTAAGTATCATCCACTCACCAAATAAGAGTCAAAGAAGACTCCAAACATCTATTTGTCAAAGCAAGCTTGAAGATTGAGGTAGGAAATCTCAGCTGGTTTGGAAGTCACAAATGAGAAGCCTTAATGATCAGAACTTTGTGCAAGGATTCACACTCTGCTTGGCAGCCTTATATGCTTCTGAGAGGGAGACTCTTCTCAAATATCCTGTGAATGCTGATTTAGACAATTATATTGGAATGTATATTTTCTAACACTACCAGAACCTGCAAGCAATAATTGATCTGTATGCAAAATCTAATCCATATAGGTTCAGGACTCATCTGCTTTGTCACAGACCATCTAAGAAACCATATTTCATGGGTTATTTAAAGAATAACTACTAGCATTACTTTTCACATCCAGAAACATCAACTAATCCTTCTCTGTTACGTTGTAGTCTGTGGAAAATATGAAAGAGCTCAAAGATTGCTTTAGATGGTTTAGTTCTTTCAGTAATAAGATGCACAGAGATTCTTGCAGCAGAAGATAGAAATTGACATATTGCTATTAGGGTTTCATTGTGGTCAGGAAAAACAGTAACTTGGGGGCCTAAGCATAGGTATGCTGTGCCAAAACACCTGCGCAAGATTAAAAGGTGTAACATGATCTATTAGAGACCCAGTGCCACTCTAGAGCTGCATACAGAAACCCACAGGATACCTTAAGCCTATCTAGAACAATACTGGATTCCTACCTGTGGGCATCGTTATTATTCCCACAGTAACAAGCTGAAACGAAAAGACATACAAAATCTATTCCTCTTTATAACATGGTTCCTTACTTAGCTTACACTTTGCATCTTTTGTGTAAAGATACCAGTGTAAACAGATGAATAGTGAAAAATAAAATTTATGTAGATAGCCTCTGTTTATATAACAGGATAATTTACATGTTGCCTCTACTATCATGTTATCCCTGAACTTCATGGGAGATCTGCTATTGAAGGATATTCAAATGGATGCCACAAGCATGTTGCAAAGACTAGTACACACCCTACCATAAGCTAAATAACTATGATTTTTAGAAATATCTAGAACCCAAATATAGTTCAGGTTCTTTAGTTAACTACACTTGATCTGAACTGACCTTTGTGCTCCTGGTAACAGTGCTTCCACAATCCCCTTTCATGATGTTTTGACAGGTTCTCTGGATTCTTGAAATGCACACTGTCACTTCAATCTCAAAGTGATATTACTTAACATATGCCAGTATTCTTCAACTTCCTGACATACTATTGATAGGAATATTTTAAAGGACAAGAAAGTATTCTTACCCCACTAAAAGGAACTAGATCTAAGAATAAAAAAGAGAGGGGGAAGATAATGGGGGGAAAAGTATTTACTGATTAAAATATTTATTGATAACTGAGAAGAAATATATCATTCTTCATTTCTTTACTATTGACCATGAATCACACAATGACAGAATGTGTGAGGTTGGAAGGGACCTCTGGAGGTCACCTTGTCCAACCCCCTGCTCAAGCAGGGCCACCTACAGCTGGCTGCCCAGGACCACGTCAAGATGGCTTTTGAGTATCTTCAAGGATGGAGACTCCACAACCTCCCTGGGCAGCCTGTGCCAGTGCTCGGTCACCCTGACAGTAAAAGCGTGTTTCCTTATGTTTAGGAGGAACCTCCTGTGTTTCAGTCTGTGCCCACTGCCTCTTGTCCTGTCACTGGGCACCGCTGAAGAACGCCTGGCTCCATCATCTTTACACCCTCCCTTCAAATATTTGTCCACATCGATGAAGTCTCCTCCCTAGCCTTGTCTTCTCCAGGCTGCACAGTCCCAGTGCTCTCAGCCTCTCCTCACAGAAGGGATACTCCAGTCCCTTACTCATCTTAGCAATTGAAGTCATAAAGTGTATACTCTTGGAGTCCATGTTATCATCAAAATAGTATTGGAAAAATAAATGTAACATACAGACAATTTGATGTATTAGAAAGAGAAATTCAGCCTAATTTAAATGCAGACTTCTCTGTGCAGACTTCTGTACTCATTGCTAGGCTCCAAGTTAAGAAATACGGATTCTGTTTCTTGCTAGCCTTTGACAAATCATTTAATATATCTACACCTCAGTTTTCCCCTCTGTAAAAAGAAAGTACTACCTTGATTTGTAAAGTCATTTGCAATTGTAGAGTGAAAAGTTCTATTGAAAGCTAAGTATTACTGTCAAAATATCAGGAAGATAAAATTAATATTCATAATATGACAGAAATATTTTCTTTGAAATGAGGGAGACAGATGCTAATACATAGCAAAGAGCTCTGTGGCTATATTTTAAAAACGGCATGATATGGAGAAGGAATGTCTACCTTCCCTGACATTTACAATTTTCTACATATTTACTTCTAACTATATAAGCACATATAATCATTTGGCCCAGAAGATACATACTATAACATATTGGTATGATAATCTCTAAAGAAAGTCACATTAAAAAAAAAAAAAGAAAAAAGAAAGAAAGAAAAGAAAAAGAGGGAGAATCATTGAGCTAGTCCAGAGTAAACCACACACAACTCTGAGTTTTAATATTTCCTCTTTTTCCATTTAGTGAGTCAAAGGGATGTCCACACTACCAACACAGCATCCTTGAAGAGCTAGCCTGCCGTGACGAAGGGGACAGTGTATTGCAGGAATTATATATGAATTGTTTTTACTTAGTGGTTTTTGTTGGTGGTTTTTTTGGTTGGTTTGTTTTTTGATTTTGTTTTTTTAAAATATTGTCTCCCTGTACACCTCCTTCTGCTTTGCTTGGTTTTAGATCCTTTTTTTTTTGCTCTCTTTGATTTTTTAGCTCTGCTCTCTCTACCCTTCTTTTATTCAGTTCTTGCTAACTGAATTTAAATCACCCCATAGTTCAGGAGGGACTCCTGAACCGATCATGACTGATCTTCTCAGCAACAAGTACTAGGAAAAGTTATCCTACGAGCAAGATCCATAGAAACAAATGTACTTCTTACAGCCTCTAGGCTAAATATGTCTTTAAAACTACACTCCAGCAAAGCAAATCTGCTTGTGCCCATCAGTCACTGGCACTGTTTTTTTTGAAATGGACCCTGGTTATTATGGAAGCAAGAGGTTCCCTGTTATAATAAAATCATTCATACACAAACCGATATGTTCAGAGTCTGCATTTCATTGGCCATATACTGTTTCTGTAACCCTTCAGAATACATATGGATCAATTTTAGCATCAGACCTGCATCTCCCCTGGAAATCTGTATTACCAAGAATAGGTAATAACCTAGTATCTCTAAATAGTTGTTGGCAAACAGAATACAGACCATTGCAATTTGTCCAGTCCAAAGCCTGTATCAAGTAGCACATCTTCTATTTGCACTGATTCAAGAGATGTTTAGGATCATGGTTAATTTAACACATCTCTAATGTTCTAATAACTCCACATATATCACAAACAAATCCAAGTTCAATTATCTTGAGAAACACTACTTAGTACATATAACATTTAAAGCTTTGGTTTCCATAAAGTAGTTGTCCAGTGGGCTACCTATACTATGAATAACATTTACATTACAGATACTGACTTCTTGAATGAAGAATGAGGTCTTCATTTTAAGCTATGTTTTAAATTTAAAACTAAAAATCTTAAAAATGTAAAAATATTAAAATAACCTATATCATTCATTTAAATGTCATCTGTGATCAAATGTAGGAACGTACGTGTATATTTAAAGTAAGAATCTTTGAAAATTTTTTAAGCTGTACCCACTGAATGAGGAGAAAAATCTGGGTGCTTCCTTGCACTTCCTCAAAATTTCTCTCTATGTTGATAGTATTACCCTAATGTTCTGTTTTCCGAAAAGCTGAGATCCTTACCCATCTCATGCTAATAATCAACGTTCTGATGCTGGATATCACTGGATTGCTCTCTACCTAGTATTATATAATTTAAAAAAAAAAAGGTGTGGTTGCATAAAACAGTACAGGATGGGCAGTTCTGTATAACAAAACATTTGCCTGTGTGCCTCTTCAGATCAGCAGACAGTAGAACAAAATTCTTTTTCTCTGCCTATTCTATCCTTTTCATCCTCCTTAGAGACTTTTAGCAGTGATGACAAAAGGGGCCATAAATTTATCAGCCTTTGAGGACTATAACAACCACAAAGAGTTATGTGAGTGCTATATGAGATATGATGAACAACCATTTGAAATAAGGAAAGTCAAAATTCAGTATAAATATTTAAAAAAAAAAAGCGCCCTGGCAATGAAATCTAATAGGTCTGTGTAGGAAACTCCCAAGGAAAGTGTGTGAGCTTCGCAGGAGAACACCACAGAAACTAAACTAAAATACAGGCATAGGAGAGGGAGATGAACAGGTTGAATAAACGATACTGCTTTTTCTCTGAAGTGAGTGATCAGATGTGTCAGTCAGCACTATTTCTGGTACATTACTGAGAGCTCTGTTTCTTCTACTTGTTCAATGCAAGCTATAATAAGACCACCAAATCAATTTCATATAATTAACAGAGCTGAAATAGAAGAATAAACATTCGGTAATTGCCAAAGTAATCTGGATTAAATTATTGGCGTTTTTAAATTTGACTTTATCTAGTAACACAATCAAAAGAAAGAAAAATATGTCACTGCTTCAGTAATCTTCAGGGTTCCACACATTGGGGACCATTTTTGCATAACACCTGGTGTGAATCTTCTGTCCATTTAGCAGTATAGGAGAGGCAAGGGATCACAACAGGTTATTTGGAATCTTATTTGTCTAATCACAAAGCCACATTTGTCTAACCAGTCTGCTGCTAGTGCCACAATTCAGAACACAGTAAGAAGTCAGTACAGATTAAAACTCTCCCAAGTTTCCCACTGACTTGAGATGAGTCTTGGCTTCCATGTGCCTAAAACACCTTTAGAAAACACTCATTAAATTCTAAGAAACTTAAAAAATATCACCTACTATCTTAAAAGAACATCAGACTTCCTAATTTTATTATTGTTGTATAGTTATTTAATCTGACATCTACATAGTGCCATCTAAGGATGTAATATGTTTGTCTTTGCTGCGCACATAAAAAATCTAGCTTATCTCACCTCAAAATTCTAAGTCTAGCTCAGCTCATCCCTCAGATATAAAATGAATACTAGGTAATGAAGTTAGAAATATCTTTATGACATATTTTAATCTGGAGAACAGATTTCTGAAATAATGCAGTTGCTTTGGCATTACTTATGCAAACCCAATGGCATTACGTTCATTCAAATAAGAATGGAAAGTAAGAGAAAGAAAGTACCCAAATTACGGCTCATGTAGGATTAACCTGAGAAAGGGAAACAGCGCAATATAGAAGAAATGTGATTTTTTTTTCATGTCATAAACCTCATTACTGTTAATGATAAGGATACAGTCTTTAAAATTCTGATATTTAAGGACTGCCATAGCAACCCTTAGATCCATCAAGTCCCATTGCTGATGGTGGTTGTGGCAGAAGAAATTCAGCTACAAGCAATTAGAGAATGATTTGCCTCTCCAGAAAGTTTGCTCCCATCTTTATTAGTTAGGGGTGATTTACATCTTGAATTATGATTTATGTGCATTACACCAAGGTACTGCTCATCTTTTTTGTAAATTTTAAGCATTATCATAGTGCACAGCTTTTTTTCTTGATAATTTTTTACATGAAAAAAAAAGAAAATATGATGCTGCAAGAGATTAAAATCCTTCTAAGAATCCAGAGTATGTCTCCTGCTCTCACATCAAACTACCACAAGTAACAGCTCTGTGAGAAATTAATTGTGACACTATATGAAGATCAAAGTCAATCCCAGAAACACACATGCATATTTACTTGATAACTTTATCAAATTGTCTTTTTAATGTGTGAAATAGGTATTCAAATATTCAAAACTGTCTTTTTTTTCTCTACTAAGTTTTTTTTCTTGAAGTCAGAGAGGGCCTCTCTGAGTAGTATTCAGTGATAACAGCATGTGGAGGTTGCTCAAAATATGCAAATCCTACTATGCAAAGACTACTAGCAAGGCATACTCTTACATGGGGCAACAGAATCAACCAGGCAGGAGTCTAAGGAACCATAAATCACCAATGCTCTCCCATGAAGGTGGGCTCCGTCAGATGTAAGAAGAAAAATATTTGTTATTCAGATTTACAGTTGGGGTTAACTTTCCCAAAAACCTATGTCCTTGGTGTCATTTCAAAAAAGGATGTCAACACTTTATTCTCAGTAGGTAAAAAGCTATTTCATCTTGAAAAAGAAGAATGACAAACACTAGCAAGCTCTTTTGCGGTTTAAAAACTCCTGTCTGTGCACATTACTCTTTCACAGGAAAACAAAAAAAAAAAAAAAAAAAAAAATATCTGTTTTGCTCTGTATACAAGGCTGCAACTAATTACAAGAAGAGACAGATGCTGAGTAGCCTTAAGGCTTTCCCTGCCACCGCAGTGAGTCTGTGCGCTAGTCAACAAGCAGGTAGTGAGTGAACTCAAATGTTATCTGACAAGGCAGCAGATCCCATCACCTAGGGTTAGAATACAGACAAGCAACTCCGTGTTCAAAAGTAAAGACAGAAAAATTTCAAGCAGATTGTTTCTGACAGAAATCATATCACAGCCGCACTTTCTGACAAAGTCTACGCGAATGAAACTATACACTTTCTGTTTCCCATCTTCCCCTTTAAGAAACAGCCAGTATTTCAAAGGTACATTGAAGGTGACAGCTCAATGCACAATGGTTAGCAAGTTCTTCTATGCATGTTTTCTCTTTGGAGGCATGAGGAAACTTCTACTTCTTATCTGTGGGATAGCAGAAGATTGTCCCACTTTTTTCTAATCATTCTTTGTTTCCTAAACACTTCCAACTTCTTCATAGATGTGAAGGGTGTTTCACAACATATAATTGCAGCATAAAGAGACTTCACGTGACTATGTGGAAGCCTTAGAGAAGTTGCATCACCCTAAAAAGGAAATTAACCAAAAGATAAGACCTGGCTATAATTACCAATACCATTTCCACTGCAAGACAAACAAAATTTCCTAGGAAACACACCAGCTGAATCCTAGCAGAGAATTTGGTTATTAGCTTTGAAACAGAATTTTTGCCCTTCCTCTACAATAAATCCAAGTTAAAGGAAATTATGTGTATTTTTCAATGTTGCAAATCTCTGCAAAGTAACAGATTTGAACAGTTTTCTTGCTTTCCACCCAGAAAGGATTGAATTGATATACATTGATTTGGCTGGTTCACTGTGAGAATGTCAGAACAAGACAGGAGAAATACAGTGTTCAATGGAGCACATCAGATTTTATGTACACAGGTTCTAGCAGTGCTGCAGATTTTGACCTGCAAGCTGGGCATTTGCTCCCAATGGCCCGTGAAAACCCCTAGGGAAGTTCTTGGGCTTTACTGACTAGTATTACAAATACCACTTTCTTTTGCTGAAGACCAATATTTTCTAATCTTAAAAATTAAACAGAGAATGTGAAGCATGCTTGCTTGCCCTGTGGTATCATTAAGACACTGAAGGTGAATGAAGCATTTATTTCTAAATATTGCTTTTAGCAGAATGGGATATACACACTGATAATTATCCCAGATGAAAGAGAGAGAACTGTAAACAGGAGAAGCAAGTAAAGAAGTATCAAACATTACAGACAGAACACGTTGGCCCTGTGTTTAAGTTATTTTGGACTCCAGATTTCCTTTGCATTTCCATTCCTCCAACTAACATTCTTAGGAAAGACGTTAATGATTGTTTAATACTGTGGATTTGCGGCACTGATCTCTACCTTTACCATTACCAGAATGACTATTGCAACACATTTCACTTGAGATGATGCTAGAAAACTAGTGGCGTGGAATATGGAAAATACATTTGAGTGCCATCTTGTTGGAGTCAATCAATTTTATAGCATTCCGTACCATGTAGCGCACTGATTTCTGTGTAAGATATTGGCTTTAGTAATAATTAAATTTATGTGGCTTGGGAAGTAGTCCTTTCCATACTGGAACAATGCTATAACTTACACCATTTTCTAAATTGCTTAATTTTTAGAGTAGTCCCTGATAAATATTTCTAGGGATTAGAGCTATTAGAACTATACTACCAGTAGTAGTCCCCAATTATTTAGTTCTACAAAAAGTTTGGTTTATTAGCCTTCATACTACACAGAAAAATTAATTTTTATTGTTGGAATGTTATCCTGCTCTAAGATAAAGTATTTTATAGAAAATCAAATTCCTTGTTAGCAGTAATAATTTGCCCTTTAAAGTCTAGTTAGCAAGACTGTGCTTACTATATGGAGGTTTATCGTACTATAGATGCTTTCGCCAACTACTTCAAAGTTAATGTCTCTGCTCACTGATACAGTAACAGTAGTGTCACTCAGTTTATGAACAATTTAAAAGCAGTTAGACTTTGGGGCCAGTCATGCACATTATGTGTAGATTTGAGTGTCTTGCCTGAGGTTATGAAAGACCTACAGCCCACTTCTCTTTCTTTAAAAGAAATCTGAGTATCAAGATGAGAAAAAGCACCATTTGCAACAGCAATATATTCTGCCGAGTTATTTCCCTATTTCTGCTGACAAAACTCTTTGGATCTCCGCTAGGGAAATCAACAAGCGGTCTGAAAGGTGGGGGACTAGGAAGAACAAAAACTTTATGGCTTTTGTATTACGAGAAAGTGACCAAGAAAAATCACACCTAAAAGAATTAACCAAAACATTGATGATTCCAGAACTCTGGTACATGGTTTAATTCATCCAGGCAGACCCTGCACTTGACAGCACTTAGGTTTTGGACCTTTCAGATTAAATGAATGGTTGGATTACTTTAATAATAATAATAATAATCTCTTTCTATAATCAAGTGAGCTGCCTGGTCTCTGTGAAATCATTATATCACGAGCGCCTGATCATCATGTGTTCTTCTTGATTAACGTGACTAGCCAGGAAGGTAGTCTTCACAGAAGAATGAAAATTACAAAGAGATTACAAAAGAAAATGACTAATATAGCCCAGTGACTCAGGTACTCTGAGGTTACTCCAGACTACAGTAGGATGAAAAACCTGCTTCAAATATTAGCTCCTTTTCCACTTTTTCGTGCTGATCCTTGGAACTAAAGCTGTTAGTTCATCCCTCCTTAGACACAGGACCAGTTGTTTTAAGAAGCATTGGGCAGCTGTACACAGGCAAATCCTTATGTATTTGAGAGAGGGTCTCTACAAGCTTAGGAACATTTTGTAGAAGCTGAGCAGAGATTATATATATTTGGTAAGAGAAGTAGACAAGTGTCCTTTATTGAACGTGGCAAAAGCTTAACCAGTTTATTAATGATAGCTATGCTCTTGTAATAAAAGCAGGAAGAAAAATTTTTCCATCTGATCATTCCTTGCTTTGGCTGCAAAAAGCCAGGTACAGATCAGGGCTTCCACAGGAGGGGACCTTTGCCTGGTAGGAGTCTGTCAGTACTGGAGCTTACTGGAATCCAGACTGCTATTTATCTGAAGAAAATGGTAGTGTCATATGCATACGTCTGTCTGGCAAGTTTCCTAATGTTCACTGGTTATAGTCCCTATAGACTTGGCAATTTTTAATGAAAGGAGGACAACAGGTTACTAAAAGCTCTGTATTAAAATTATGTTTTATCAGATCCATGGACTTTTCCCTGTCAGATTCAATTCTCTGAACTACAAAATCAGAATCAATATAATCCAAGACTGATCTCCAAGAGCAGCCTTCCCTGCATGCAGGCTTCTCTGCTTTCACATGCAACAGACAGAGGTTGTTAAGAAGGCTGAAAGTAATTTTCATTTTAAAGTATATTTTAAAACTCTACTTTAAACATACAGATATAGTACAAAGGATATATATTTATCCTATTGGAAATTAAAGAGAAACCACAGAGAGGGATACATATACTTTAAAAAGCATCTGGCTGTCTCATTGCAAAACAGAAATGGAAGAGTTCTAAGAAATAACTTAATGGCTCTACAACTTCGTTTTGCCCATAAATGAAAAAGCATGTTAGGCTTGAAAGGTATTTCCCATTTACAGGATGAACATGCATGGTTGGACTTGATGATCCTAGAGATCTTTTCCAACCTTAATGATTCTATGATTCTATGTATTCCTGATACTTCACTGCTTTTAAAATACTTCAGAAATTGTAGCTTCATCACCACTATATCCCTTTTGTGCCTGCATAAAATTCTACGTACTTAGAGGATATTTTGACAGTAATGTTCCTCCACTTTCTTGATCTTTTGTCTACTTTGTTGACGCAAAAGGCCTAAAAGGCATAAGAGAAACTTTTTGGAACCTATTAATACTAAATTCTATAGATTTTACAAAAGTAGTCACAGATTTTCTTTTCTTAATTAAAGCATCTGATGAAACAATTAGTGTTCACTGCAGATTCAGTAAGAAAACATTGGAAGTAATGGCAGATACCTTCTATTAGTAAAGTATGATTACTTTATGAAAACAATAAAGTAAACTACTAAAGAAACAATTTGCAAGCATGCAGAAAAACATATGGATAGAATTTGGAGTATGACCAAAATATTTCTGAAGGACTCCTTAGAAATCATCATTACTGCATACCATTGTGGCAGTAGGAGTGCTTTGTTGTAGCTATCTCATGACTCCAAATGAGGAGGACATTGCATATCAAGGAGCGTTCTACTGAGAATTTAACATGCCTCTGGCACTTTCAGAAAAACCACATCATACTTGTAAAGTTAGGAATACTAAACTTAAGAATCCAAGTGCCTAAACAACTGATTGGGGACTTCTTAGGAAACAGACCCTGTTGTCAGTGAATTAAGGATAAGCAGTTGTCTGAATTCTATATCTGGATTGCCTAAGGGCCCAGAAGTTGTCTTGTGACACCAGCAATAAAGCAACACAAGTGGGTCAGGAAAGGTACTCATGAAAATCTAAAATAAAATTTAAAAGCGTACTCTATATGTACTCTAAAGTGCATATCTGTGCATTATGATCTTATTTAAGAATGGCATGTGCCTCCTCATAAACGATTCATGCAGGGTGTTGTCTCTGCAGTTAAAAACATACATGAATTGTCTCTTAATTTGGTGATAAAGCCTTGTTGCAAGGAATTCAATGGCCAATTCCATGTGTAGCCTACAGAGGTAAATTTTTTTTGAGGAGGTGGGGGGGAGGGAAAGCAGCACAAGGGCCAGGAGATAATATCTGTCCTGCCACAGATAATTTGACTATGTATTTATTTATCACACTAGTTATGTGTCAATTTTAGTGTAGCAAATGAAAGAAAGAAAGATTTTTTTCTCTCTTTTTCTGCTGTTTCCAGGTAGTTGTTGCTAGTTAGTCCATACAAGTAAAGGATTTTTTGTGCATCAGCTGCTTACAAGGGCAAGAACTTTGCTTTGGTACACATTTTTAAAGTGCTGTGTGTACTTCTGGTCCTTTAAAAAATAAACAACACTAGTATGCTTCATTTAGCGTATCTAAAAATATTTTTCCCCCAGGAACAGCAAGCAGGCACTCTGTAGCTGGCCACAAGGCCAATAAAGTATAATGTAGAGAGACGGTGAGGATTGTCTCTCTACATCTCACTGTCTATTGCTATGACCCCTGACTCCTGCTTAAAGCTCTACCACACTGCGAACTGGTTATTCCAGTAATGAATAATCAGTATTGGATACTGTTACTGTATACATCCAGCTATTTAACCTGGCTTTTTTCCTAAAGAAGGTCCTTTGTTTACAGGGTGGAAGGGGGGGGAAGAAAAAAATTAATTACTTTTTTAGCCCTTAACTTCATAAATTAAAGAAAAATACATATTTGTATATAAAAGGCAAAAAATCATAGAGAAATGTATGTTGTGCACGAAGAGAACTGCCTGTATACTTTTCTGACACAGAACATGCCAAAAAGCAGTTGTGTTAAAACAGACCTTCCGCAATTTCCTTCGCTTCCTTATCACTGACATTATTTGCTGCTCCTTCCTGTGTTCTTTTTCAGGGCACTGTCCATTGGTAGAGGCTGGCTGTTCCTTTTATGAAGAGATTCTCTATACGGCCTCTTGAAGAAAGTTTGATCATCATTGACAGTGGCCCTGCTGCTCTCAAAAATACCAGGAGGAAGAGCCAAGGGGCAGACAACTTACAGATACAAAGCCATTTCCATTAACGATGGCCACAAATCCTGCCTGTCTAGAAACGCTTGAGCAGTGCAACATTTACAGAGCTACCATAGCTTTGTATGAGGAACACAACATGTGCTTGTTATCATCAAGTTTGCATCTCAACTGCCTTTATTAGAAATACATTAGATTTACCTTGTGACTGGTTTTGGTTTGGTTGGGGGGGGGTTGGGTTGGTTTTAGGGGGGTGGTTTTTTTTTTAAATACGTGTTTTTAAAGAGTTCTCTCTATTTAAACTACATGTTTTCTAGGAGAACTTTTCATGCTATTGAGACAGCATCTAGTCAGGTATTTGCAATAACCCAGATTCCCTTACTTGTTCAGGAGACTCTGAAACAAAAATCCAATGTAACTAAGATAATGGGTAGAGCTGCATAAAGACATTTCAGTTATACAAGACACATTCCACTCATCCTGAGCCATACTTAGGACTCACAATTGATTCTAAAGGGAGAAAAAACACAGAGAAGTTTTGGTTTTTTTTTTTAATAGATCAAATGAGAAGGATCACCAAGAGGCATCCCTGAGAAGTATTCCAAACTGGACACAGATTCTCCATGAGGAGCCACTCAATCGGAAATAGCAGGAGACATTTACTTCACATCTCCTAAAGTACATCAGATGAGCTCTACCCTATTGCTAAGTTTGTTTCAACTAATTTCAAATGTAATGGCAATGCACTGCAATCTTACCCTTAAAGGAGGCAAAACCATAAGTATGTTCAGTGTCACAGCAACAGCATGGCAATGTAAAGAACAGAAGAGATAAGTGGAATATAAGAGTAATTTTACCAGGCTAGTCAAACTACTAAATATATATACCAATACAAAGGAGGCATATGTAAACCATAGTCCTGTAATGCATGTCCTGCAGATGAACTGCTGTTCAAACATGAATCTACCTTGCCTTCTTCAGGATTCTCTGGGACAAGGTAAAAGTCAGTCACATTACAGATCCTATGTCTAATTTTTTTAGATCATATTTATAAGCTCGATTATGAATTGTTAAAAATATAGCTAAATTAATAGAGTAAAATGTGCTGTATATTTGTCTTAACTATACAAGTATAAGCTTATTGAATCAGTATCCAGGAACATCTATGGGACACTGTCCCATATACTAATATTTGTTCACAGTTGTTTATTTTCCATTGTTACCAATATCTTACCCACAGAACAACAGATAAATGTAAGCATTTGTTTGAAATAAATATGATTTCAATTTTACGCAACTTAACAGGAAGGAAGTACAGGATTAAAAATATTTTCACTAACCTCAAAGAAAAGTGGTTCATGGCTTTTGGGTATTTAATGAATTAAGTCTTGGTTTTGTTGTTAAACATGATTTTTAGCCACATTGAAATTTGTTTCTTGATAATAATAGGTTTTCAACAAAATGCTGGGTTTTTTTCTTTTCTTTCTCTCATCAACTGCTATTTTGTTTCTCTTTTTGTCTCCAGCTGCTCATGTTATTACTTGCTTAATTTTTCCTTTTCTCTTTCAATCTTCCCTCCCTCCAGGTGTTTCAATGCTAGTTTTCAACTCTTGTATTTTGTGGTAGTTTTCTCAAGCAGGGATTTGTTTCCATCGTGTCGATAGGTTTTGCTTATTGTTGCTATTTTAAATTAAAGTAATCTTATCAGATCATTGTCATTCCTGTTAGAGTGATTTTTTTTTTGCATAAATATACATGAGATTAACATGTGGCTGAACACAGCTTCATTTTACAGTATAATTTTAGCTTTCTATTTATTGGTTACAATCTGAAGAAAACATACCATCAGCTTATCAAAATCAATATATTGTTGGAATTCAATATTCAAGAAGAATTACTATATTAACCGTCACTCTCAATCTGAGTTTGATTGCGGGCTTTAAAAATGGTAGCAAATAATTTTTCTCTCCCTGCACATGTCTTCTTGCAGGTGACCTGCAGACTGGAAACCATATTCAAGTAAAGTAAATGCCACAAACAGAACGTGTAAAAACCACACAAGGTACAGAACAAACAAGTCTGCTTTCTATAAATGCTATTTCATCCTGTAGCAGTGGGAAAATTCCTTCAGGAGCCAATTCTTTAGCTTCTGTCTAACCTACTTATGTAAACTTCCTGCAGTTTGGTACTCTAGGGAGCAATATGGTCCAACTCTGTAGTATTATAGCAGTCCAGCAGAACGCCTGTCACTTGGACAATTTCACACGTGAAGTCAGTCATGGACTAAAGTGGGACAACCAAATTGCAATTACTGTTAGAATTATATGAATAATTATTTCTCATGCCAGTGTGTCAATAGTCTAGATGTCTCAGTGTGTCGATAACAAACTGTTTATGTAGAAATAATCTGATTTTCCAATATACTTCCATTATATTTTGCCACATTCTTGTAATGACACATTCACTAAACAGCCATTAGAACTTAACAAATTTCAGTGATTAAAATATCATCTTATAGTATTTTGACATCAGTGAACCACAGGTGCAAACCTCAGAACTTAATTTGACTGTTTGCATAGATAGAGGTTTTTATAATTGGGGAGCTACACAGTGATGGAAAAAGAAACCTGATCGAAAAGCAGCACTAAATTTGCCTCCTCACACTGATATTACACTTATAATAACAGCATAACACTTTCTCATTTATATATATGTGAATAAAAATTTTAAAGGTATTCATATATATGTATATATTCTTATGCCTTCAAATTTGTATGTATTTATATGTAAAGAGATATTTCTTGTACATTTCAAATGCTAATGCCATGGGGAGTAATCTGTTCATAACCATGCTTGGTTTTGGTTCCTATTTCATGCTTGCTTGGAGTGCTTTTTTAAAAAAAAAAAAATCATTCTCTAAGAGACCTGCTGATGCTCTCAATCATTTCCCTTTGTACAGTAAAGCCTCAAAAAACCACCGGTAATGTCTGTAGATAAAGAATGTCTCTGAAGCAACGGGAATAGGAGTTCGCCAAAAATAAAACTAAAAAGGCCAGCACAAATACCATGTGGAATTCTGAGGCAGATACATTTGTATCTTCATACTGTCAGCATACCATAATCTATACTGAGACACCCTCAGTTTGAATTCATTAGCTCTACTTTCTGGGCCAAATGCTATGACCATTACATCAAACAACTGGTTCATGCACTGAGATGCTTTTATGCTTGTTAAAAAGTGACAAAATAAGGAGTATATACCTAAAAACCTAACTTTGGTACAGATGTTTGAAGTTTAAAGAAACAGTGAAAAACATTTTAATTTAGTTATTCCACCACAATAAGACAATATTTTAGATAATTTACTTTAAACTTAGGAATAATTGAAGTAAATAAATTTCAGCAAAGTGAAAATGTAACTGACATTTCTGTTTCCTCTACTTCTGTTTTTCTTGGCATTACTAAGAAAGCTGACAAACTTCCAGCACCATAAAGATCTATCACCATCGGCCTGATAATTTCTCCATAAGGTTTTTCAGCTTTTTTTATTGAGGAGATCATGTTGCAACACAGAGAAATATGAGTCTATAAAAAGTTACTCCCAAAGACTCAGGACTAGCAGCTCAAAAAAATGGTAGTCTTTAGTTACATTGCCTTAAATTGACTAAGGATACAATAGAAATCTACTACAGCCAGACTACATGAATCTTTAAGACTAGATTAAGTGCTACATGCCTACACACCTATTTTACCCATCATTTCTTAATGGAGGGGGATTCACATGGAAACATGTATCAACAGAAACAGTAGGAAAAACTAGTTGCCTAAAAAGCCCAGCTTCTGGAGAGGAATCCCCTTTGTGGTCTGCTATGGGGCTTCTTCCTTTGGGCTGCATGGTGGTGGGAAAACAAATTGGTTCAAGCCTGCCATTATCCTACCTGGGATTCAGATCAAAATAGGATTATGCCCTCACTGTATGAAATTCTCAATCTTTTCTCCTCTGCAAGCATTTATAGGACACAGGTTAACCCTTACCAAAGAAGGCAACATGTAATGATAACATATTTATGAAACTTAAGTGGTTCAATTATTTTCATCCTAGTAGCTTTATGAGAGAAGAATAAGTATGAAACTCCATGAAATTATATAACTCCTAGGAATTATTACAATGCTTGTGCACTACAACTAATTCCACCCTATTAGATGATACTATATCTTTTCATAATGAAGATTAAATGCAGCAGAAACTATATAATGGCAGAACTGCTGTAGATCAGATTGAGTCTACCATAAGAAAAATGATCACTGATCCCAAGACGTTATGGAATAGTAAACTTAAATTGTGCCACTTTTCAAGTTTATGTGACTATGATTATTTAATTTTCCTTTGTGCGTGCTCAAGTATAGCTGTTATATGACTACACATGAGAGAACCTGAAATTAATTTGTCTGTATAAGATCAGTGACTGTACAAATTCTTATGAAAACTAACATGCCATGACAATAGTAATTTTGATAAAATTACAGCAAGAACTGCAATTCTCTGCCATCTGGTTGTCTCATCATAACTACTTTGATGTGCTTTTTATTACTTATTTACTTACTTCAACTACTTTATCAGTTGTTTCAAAGCTTAGAAATGTTAACTGCAGAACAATATTAAAGAAACAGCATCTCCAAAGCTTAACATTAATTCCTTACAAAAATTTAAAATAATCATTTTTAATTATATATTAAATTAAATATTAAATTTAAATAAATTTAAAATAATCATTTTTAAATTAAAATCCTAAAAATAATAGATCTACTGTAGAAAAAGCAGACACAATTCCTATTTTAAAATGCAAATATGTAGCAATTTTCAGAGTATCCTTATTAGTTTCTTCAAAAGCCTGAATGAACTGCCATTCTCCTTTCATCTTCCTATGTAAAACCTTTCAATTAAGTTTGGAATTGAATTACATATTTACTTTATATACAGACACAATTACAGACTAACAGAGAACTATATCTAAGTACATTTTTATAAATAAGGAACCCATTTACTTGAGGTCAGGGTATCAGTACTGTGCATTTCTAATCCAATCATATTTATTCTAAGGCAAATCATCTCTTTAGTGACTTCTTATGAATACTAACTAGCCACCATAATTTATTTTCTTTATAAGGGGTGGAGAATGGTGAAGAAGGTCAAATACTGCCTTTATCTTACCACTGCAAATTCGTTTGCCTGATGAAGGTCCTGATCTGAAAACATAGGACTTCTGTAATTTTATACTGTAATGTTTCAGATTCAAATTCCTGAGATAAAAGCCAGCATGTCCAAAGCTCAAAGAATTATCCCTATTTTCCAGGAGATATGGATATTTTCCATATCCATTAGAGAATTATTAGATCATAGTATGCAATATGGTTAAAACTTGTGCACACTAAGTGTCATCGACTATATGATAATTTAGCACGTATGGATTTCATAGAAATGTTAAAATTCTGAAGCCTAAGATTAAAAAAAAAAATTACAGAAGGTAACCATACAGCTACCAACCTAGCAGCAATCTAGGTCTGGTTATTTTTTTAATGTACTTTTTGATACATGAGAAGTACTTAAATACTGCCTGACAAGAGTCACTTAAGAATAAAGACTAGATGTAGTTAGATAAATAAATTCAGTGCAATGTCTAGCAAAAACTTGTATCTTGAAACCTGCCATCAGATCTGGCACTACTGACATTCTTGTTACTGTTAACAGTTCAGCAGGAAGGTTGTGAGGAGTGAAATCCTGGTCCCACAAAAGTCAAAGGCTAACCTCCACTGATCTTGGTCTGGTTATGATTTCACCCATGACCCCGTAAAGCTCACTTCCACTTTGAAGTGGTGGTCAAACCCTCACCTGGTGTAAACTGCCAGTTCATTGAATTAATTGAGTTCAGTGAAACAGTAAAAATTAGTACAAGGTTAGAGTGTAAATCTGTATCTCTAGGTCAGGACTAAGACCTATAACAGTAGAAACTCCACTAATGGTGCTGTCTTGGTATTGTGAAGCTGGAAGTCTACAAGGCTGTCATCTTCACCTTCCATGAGCTCCAGAGATTTTCAGAGAGTTAAAAAAAAAAAACAACCAACAACAACAAAAAACAACAAAAACCCAACAGACAGTGCTGCCATCAGAAACTCCTTGCAGATAGCATAAAATAGCTTAACTACAATTCACTGGGAGCTAATTTCAGTCATTGCTAATACATGCTGTGTAGAAAATTAGTGTCAAACAACAAAATGGCACGATTTTTTAAAAGCTTTTGGATTCAAGTTTCAAATACTCTCAATTAACCAGTATTCAAGTTTCCAGATTCAAATCTCTCCTATAGAATTACACACTACCAGCTATTCTTTGTTTTAAGAAAAAAAAAATATGTAGGATGTTGGACTTTATTGTTAGATTGCAATAATTAGAGCAATTAAACCTATGGCTATATAATACAGACATATATTTATGTAATGACTGGACAGATACAGCATTTTGCTAAATGTTTATCTGAATCATTTTTCTCTGCTTAATAGTGGAATGTTTCTGCACAGAAGTTTTCCTTGTGTGCTGTATTTGATCCCTCCGGAGCTTTATTAGTAGAGACCTTCCTGAATAGGCCACGCTACCAAAACTATGGAGACAGAACATGCAATTCAGATTTGTTTCCCTGGGTCCTTTTATTTATTTTTGTAAAAAGCTTTTTTACTTCTTAATCTGAAGACCTGCAAATTAAAAGACCATGAAGTGCAGTGTAAACAAGTATGTCAGACAATCTGCAGATTTCTTTCGGAGACAAAAAATAGTCTTACTGTAAAAATACTTCTAAAAAGTACCAGACCCACTGCTTTAGTAACACCACGTATGAAGATGTAAGCAACATTCATGGATATGTTTGTTTTGTTTTCAAACTTCGTGGATTAATGCCAGATTGAAACGGGCAATAATGGACAGGTACTCTGTACATCTAAGATGTTAAACTACAGTTTGCAACCGTATAGAGTTAAAAGTGCATGTAATTTTTTTGGATTAGAAGGTGAAGAGTTGTTTGTAAGAATAGTGCATTTATTTTTAAAAAAACTGTAGGTACTAGTAACAGTCAAGCAATGAGTTGCATAAAACTGGAGGCAGGTACTTGACATTAAAAAAAACCTACACAATTTCTGCTGTTATTGTAAAATTAGTGAGCTTTCTGATTTGCTTTGCACCTACACACCTTCCAAAGCTTGATCTGTGTTTATATATACCAGCCAGAACATATAAGGTAGATGTACAGAAAAATACTAAATGCGGAGGCCAATTAAAGTTAAAGGAACTAACAACTATTTCATCTGTAACTTTCTAAGACCTCTTGAATATGAGACCTTTTACATGCATTGTTAACACCAGTATTGTTATTCCATACTAAAACTCAGAGCATTCTCAACTCCATAGTTTAAGTGAAAGCTCTGTTGGGCTTTTTATTTTCCTCCAAGCAAACCATGGAAGGATAAATACTCATTAGTTAGGAAGCCAAAAGTGTTCCAATTCTAAACAAAACAAATTATTTGTAGAGGGAGTTTTTGTTATGAAAATAATCACATGGCAAAAACCTCCAAACAATTATGCTGGGACAAACTATGACTTAGAAGATAATGGATAGAGCCAGCAGGGATTAAAATATGCATGATTTCCTGGTCATTTATTCACTGGAAGATTTGAAAATCAGTTTTTTCATGGGAGAAAAATAACCTATTGCCATCAGTCCTTGATCATAAAACACACAGAACTTTAAACTCACAGTGCAATGTTGAAAGGAGATAAATGTGCATTTAATCAGCTTTGCCTTTCGTAGCAGGTATCACTTTGGCAATCAAGAGCACACTGCAGATAGCAAAAATAATGGGAAGGCGATATTTTGAGTGAGGGGGAAAAAAAACCCTACACACTTTGCAAAATGCACAGAAAGACTGTAACCACAGGTGGCTGTTATTGCTGACCTAAAACAATTCCCTAAAACGGTGGCTGTGATGCAGCCAGAACATGAAGGGCATGTTTTCTTTTTAACTCATGCATTCTTCTGGAATCCTGAGGTCTGAGCAAACCGCACCATCCCCAATAACTCTTCAAGATGCAAAGGAAAGCTCACACTGACAATCCACAAAGAGGGTGCATTAAATGACTACCTCTTACGACTGAAATCCCAAAGAACCATTTTTCTTTACACGTCTATATCAGGAATTTTATTCACTTCCACTTGAGAGAAACCTGACAAAATGAAGCACCCTTACTGAACAGGATGGTAATTTTCATAAAATGCACAGTCAAACTGGTAAAGACAAAATCATCTAAATTCTCCAATTTTTACTGCAGTTTGAAATACAATAACGTGAAATACAGTCATTGTGGTTTTCTTATAATAAGAAACATTTTACAGGTACTAACACCAATAACTAATGTATATGAATAATTTTTTTCTGGCAATTCTGAACTGCTTGTCTTTCATAGGATTTCTTATGGCTATTTACATTTTCACTCAGTGAAAATCAATTACCTTCCTGCAATAAGCCTCATTTGCTACCTTTGAGTATAATAGAAACACCATTAGGATGATGACATTACCCAAAAGAAGGGCACCACACAGTTGGTAGACATAAATTAAGGACCCTTTCACATATGCATTAGAAATACTGCTGTGACTGAAATATGCATAAAATCTGTATCTATTAGAGCTATTAGTGTGTGCTGGTGATGATTTTGAAGGAGGAGGGGGAGATTGTGATCTACTACTTTGACAAAATTATGTATTTCCTTTTTTTCTCAGTATGTGCCACTGATGCAATAAGCAGAGGCCCCCAGCTGAGCTGCATTTGGAAATGCCACTGAGCATGGTATACGCGCTTCACTTCCCTTTGCTGAAGCAAGACACTGTCAGGAATAGAGTGCATGTGTGCCGCCAAGCCTGCTCCTCCTTCCTCACCCTGACCTCCGCTGCTCTGCGGATGTATGCCTGGGTGAAGGCACCACTCATGTGGAAAACAGCTCCTGCAGATCAATTCATAGGATTTAGGGACATTTAACTTCCATATCTTATTGATATTTGAAGACTAACTTATTACCGAACGTTAATGGGACTAACATAAAGGGCTGTGTGTTTGCTTGAGTGGGGGGAAAGAAACTAATTTAGAGATTCCTCCCTTGGAGTCTGTTAAGCAGAGGAAACTACTTCTGAACATGGTTATATTTACCTGGGTTCTTATGATCTTAAACAAAACAAAATCAAAACACAGTATGATTATGTACTATGTATTAGAAGTGTAAAATGCAATTCCCTACTTCTGTGTTCATTTGACTTACCAATGAGACAATTATGAGTAAGGAAATATTGGGTCTCTCTCTCTCTCTCTTACAAAAGGATTACTGATCATATTTGTCATGCATAGGTTAACAGAAAAGCTCTAGTTATCTTCTCTTGTGGACACAAAAAACTATTTCAGTTCTACCAGTACTTAGGAAAAAGGCAGGTTTTATGCTTGCTCTTACAAATCAAAAGTTAGGATAATCTCAGTCCTACAGCAGACATTGTAACCTGTGGCTCCTCTGGCTTATGAATTAGGCAGATGAAGGTACATGGACAAAGGCAAACAAAAGATAGAAGAACCAGATCTAGGAACTGCTTTCTGTAGTTAGGAGTTCCCTGCATTTTGAGTCTCCTTCTACACTGCAGTCCGTACTCTGACAAATCGGAGGTAGTAGTCCCACACAAAGTGCTTGATACTGAGCAAACAGGCGTCATCAAGCAAAGCAAATGTGAGCATCTGAAAAGTCTCCCTAAAAATCAAACATTAATGCTATTCAGTTAACCACATGCATAAATGTTTTACTATATTTGAAAAAATGCTGAGAACCTTGTGAGGTAAAGCCCACATATCAATAGTAGGATTAGTAAGATTTTTCAGATGCAAGATTACCTTGCTCATAGTAAAAAAAAGGTTTTTTCCTAGACTCAAACTTATTTATACAATTATTTTTACGAAGTTGCCTTTAAATGTAAAAGTAAATATTGTAATGTAAATATTCAACCACACTGGAACAAAATGACCATGTAGTATTTCCTAGGTAGTTTTCCTTCTAATCTATTTCATTTTTTCATTTTTCTGTTATGCACAAAAATAATGTCTGTATAAGTTGATTATACATTACTTCCAACTAAGCTTGAAAGTATTAAGGTGTTACTGGGTTCTTAAGGAAAATGCAATAAGAAACTAACCTCTTCTATATTTTTTCCTAGAAAAATGCATATATACAGACTAAGTGCATAAAAAAGTAATCTTACAGTGTGCATGTGATATTTTACATTAAAAATGATGATTGGTAGAGGAATGCTTATATCTCTTCAGGCATTTACGTTGCTACAATGTACAGTGGAAAATATGCAGAATGGATGTGGTTTCAGATTAATCATTTAGACACTATACATTTCATAAGGATAAAGGTCATAACAGTTGAGCAAACCATTTCCATCAACATTTTAAATAAGAAGATTATATGATACACAGAATTTTCATTTAAACTAACTGGACAGAATGTGTGCAAGGTATTGTAGCATTTCAAGAAATTATCTGAATGAAGAAAACACTACAGCAGAAAATATAGCAGTTCTTTAAAACAAACAGAAAACCAATTAAGCATTAGATTTGCCCCCCCATCATCTCAGATGTAATTTTTTACAACTGTTTCATTTTAAGAATGCATACAAGTGCTGCATCTATTAAACCCTAGACTTAGGAGATTTTTTGAGCATATTTGTTTTTACAAATATGTTTTTACAATAAATAAATTACAATATTTCTTGTGTTTATATAAACATATTGTATTTACATAAACAAATAAATACAAACAATATTTGTTTTTAAAAAATATTATCAACCCTAGACTTAGGAGTTTTTTTAACATATATATACACACATCTTAAAAAAGTACATTTAAGCAAAATGTGAAATTAATGTCTCCTCAGAAGTAAACTTAACAAATTAATAACATTTTGGAATTATAATAAATTCCACTATTTATTGCAAATATATGTATCTAGGTACAAAACTACATAGCACTAAATATATTGCTTTTCTTCCTCAGATAATTACATTGTTCTGATCTTTGCTATATAAATATATGCAAAGAGAAACATTTCTTGTTTTCCTGTTTCTGTGTTCTTTTGCATCCAATTATTAGTAATGCTTAATAAAATATTTGATAAATGTTTTTATTAAATGACTGATGGATCTCAGTTTTGAAATTACATAATCTAGCAAGGAAACAATTTTTTCTTGGAAAAAATTCTGTCTATATTGAAAACCAGGACTTCATGAAACAGACACCTTCCTTTCCCTGCTTCTCTTTCATCCCAACCTCCCATTCCCCAAAGTGATGAGATTAGAGGGAGGATGAGTAAAAATTCTTTCAGATTATGAAACGAGCATTCTAAAAAAAACTTGTTCTATCACAAATATATTGCAAAGTCAAAAATAGGTACACTTGATACCAAAAAATCAGGCAAGAAGGAAGGGAATGCCGCAGGAATTGAATCTTTCCTAAAGGTTTGGAAGAAAAAAAAATGTCTTGTTACATTAACCCTAACTTAAAACTATAGGGAGTGTTTAAGCATCTAGTATTATTAACTTACTTACTGTTGCTTCATGCTGAAAGGGAGACACAAAGAGTTAGAATGGAAATCAAAAAGGGCCTAATCCTTTTCCATCTCACTGCCACTTTTCAATTCAGTCAAGAACTATGCCCAGTCCCTTGAATTCAGTCAAGCTGTACCACAGAACAAAGGTAAAATGCCAGAGCAGTCTTGATGCAAGCATCCAGTGTTCCAGTAATGTTGGGAGCCCCCGAGAACCAAATTCACCAGCTTTACCACTGTTTTGTGGTACCAGACTAGGCTAGAGCAGAAAGAAAAAGACTGAGGTCTTGGGGTTTAATTTTATTAGATAACATTAAATTCTTGCAAGGTTCATATTTGATGTAAAATGTCATCTACAATCTATGAAAAATTAGTATTTTGGAAAATAAGACCATACTGTTAAACAATTAGAAAACTAAGACTGAATCTGAATTCCAACTTTCAGCTCCTTTGTTTTAGATAACTGATTTTAACCTTATTCGGTTATAGTAAGGCAAGTGCTTCCCAATTAGTTGAAAGACACCAATGATAAGCTTAGTCTAGATATTTTGATTCCTTAAATATTGCTTCCTTAACTTACATATCTTATCATTTTTCTGGCACTTTAGGTGTGCTAGAGGATTTGGATTCCAGGAGATTGCCCTCCTAGCCCTGTAAATCTGCTCCTGCTCATCCAGCTGAAGTATTTCCAAAACACTAAGCACTCGAGCAGCATCTTTCAGAGGCTGCAAACAGAAAGGAATACTTACAGCAATGTCTTATACGACCCCTCTCCTACCTTCCATTGGCACACCTCTGCATATCACAGCCATCGCTGTTTTAGTTTAACTAGACAGTTCAGAGATACTTCTTCTGCAGTATTTATCAAATTTCATCATCCTTATTAGACCAATTATTCATACATAGAGGGCAAAAAAAAAAGTTTTTTGTCCTTTGCTGAGACTTATGCTTCTGCGGAATATTACCTTACTGTGCTCGCTACAGCTTTTGTAATTATTTAACTCCAGTTGCCTGCTAAAGAACAGTATATATTGCAGCAACAGAAGGCCCTATGGAAATTTCATCTGCACAGCAACTCAGTGTCAGGACAGCATATCATATTTTAGGCATTATTAGAAAAGGAATGTTGAACAAAAATGAAAATATGCCTATGCCACTGTTAAATCCATGAAGAATCAGCATCTTGAGAACACACTAGCAGTTCTGGTTCTTGCCATCTGAAAAAGGATATGCAGAAAAACTAGAAAGAAGTGTGAAGAGGCGCAACAAGTCCAATCAAAGGTGTGTAGTGGTTTCTCAGCAAAGAACAACAGAGTAAAATAGGATTCTTCAGTTTGGAAAGAGAAGAAGGGGTATGATGGAAATCTAGTAGATGAGCACGGAGAAGGGACTAAGGCGTGACTGCCTGACTGTTCACTGTCTATTTCAATAAGAAGCAGGAGGTCAAGCAAACTGTTACAGGTTTCAGAACAAAGAAAGAAACACTTCTTAACAAATGCTTAATTAATGTCTGGAATAACTTGACATATAATATTGTAGCTACTAAAGGATTATACTTTTTGAACAAAATCATGGAGTAAAACTTTTCTCGGGCTTTTAAAAGTCCATGCTACCTTCATTATCCTGATAAATCCTTGTAACGGTTCATTTCAACAATATGAAGCAGATTAAGAGATACATGTTCTAACACATACTACTAATTTTTTTAATGATTTCTACTGTTGATTTGTTATGTATACCACAAGTTTTTTTTTTTTTAAAAATCTTTTTAATGGACTGGAATAATCATAACTGTCACCATGAAGAAATCACCACCCCCCCCTCAAAACCCCAAATACATTATCTTCATCTGCCTCAAAACATATGTATGCAGCGTAGTTCAAGACACTGCCATGGTATGGTTATCTACATTCAGGGTACTAATAGGATGATGGTACTTGTTCCTGGGTCAGTGAACAAGCCAAAGCTGCCTAAAGTCAGACTCAAGCTTAAAGAGAAAAGAAAGAGGGTTTTGCCTTTTATTTTTTTTTTTTTTTTAAGAAGAAAACTTACAGAAATCTTTAGTTTTTACTAGTTCCATACTGTTTCCTCTTTGCATGCTCTCTGCTTTTTGTTTCAGCATAGCTGTGCTAGTAATATTCTTGCCTTCAAGCCAGAAGGTCAGGGGTTGAAGGACAACATAAAAACTTAGGCTTTAATTCAGTGATGACACAGAGGCACAGCGCTCATAGGGGAAGAGCAACCATACTGTCAAAGGTGTCGTCTTTGGATGAAACACTGAATAGAGGTCCCTACTGGCAAAGTCAAATGAAAAAGGAATAAAAGCTCCATGGTGAAAAATGTATTTTTAAAATTACTTCCATACAGTTCAGAAAAAGCTAAAGTTCTGCTACACAGTTTTATTGTTTAGCTAACAAAAATTTTGTTTATATCCAACTCCAAGATTTATGGAGGTCTGGCAAAAGAAGATTTCTGTTATCAGTTTCATGTTTCATTATCAATTCATATTAGAAAAAATTAGAATATAAAATCTGTATCTTATTAAAAGTCACATGTGGCTTTGTTTAGTACAAATCAAGGTTTATAACTGAGTAAAAATTAAGTAATTTTATTTTTGCCTTTTTGGAACCAGATTAGAAGGGGCTCTTTGTTGTCATGTTCTAAAATTTTAACTTACTGTCTTCATGTGGGAAGTGGATTATTAGTTAAGAAGTGTTTCAGTTTTTAAGGAAATTACTTAAAAAGTGTTCTGAAAGATATCTTAAAATGAATTAATTCAGTGAGTACTAAATTAAGAACAAAGCTTATCTGAAAGCGAACAACTGATATTATTTCAAAGTCCATAATATTAAGCTAAGAAGAAAAAACATAGATGAAATACATTAAGTAGGAAATATACCAGTAGTCCTACCAGTATCTTGCCAATATATTTTGGGAAAGATATGCAGCAGAAAGAAGGAACAGCACGTGATATTTCAGGGAGAACTTCAATAATTAGAGGCAGAAATAAAAAGTTAACAGGAAAAAAGTCAGAACAAAAATTAATCCGATCAACAGAAACAGTGGGACATATGCTACTTACAAGGGAAAAGTCTTCTATAATTTGAATCTTTATTTTCTATGTTTCCTGAAAAGTTTACAGTCCTCTTCAGGTGCCATAATGGTGTTTTGGAAAACGCCCTACTGGCTGTCTTTAATGAGACATTTCAGTTTTAGGTTCAGGGTTTTTTTTTTGTTTTTGTTCCCGCCCCCCCAAGCAGCAAGTGTTTCAAAGGCATAAAGAGAAGTTACACCCTGTGAAAAGTGCACTTCCCCCTACATCCCAGAAGACTGTAAAAGTGAATAACCAGATTTAAAAATCTGGATTAGAAGACTAATTTAAATTCACAAATCCTTGCTTGCTTGTAAAGATGTATGAGTCTGCAGATGCACATTCCTCTTGTAGACTTGTAAAATCTGGTCCTTGTTATTATGCTATTGCCTTCAAAGTGACCACATACAGGGACTCAGCAGCTGAAGAACCAGATCATGCAGGATTCTGAGCATCTGCAGTGAGGTTTTGGGGTGGTTTTTTGGGTTTGGTTTTTTGGGGTTTTTTTTTTTTGTTTGTTTGTTTGTTTTTTTCTCCTGATCAAGCCACCTATGGTGACAAATGTTTACAGGCCAGGCTCTTTTATATACGCACACTCACCCATACACCCAGAAATGCCAACACACACTTATTTGAATAGCTAACTTTGTAAATGGGTGAATCATTTAATATTGGGCTTTTGGAGTTTTTTATTTCTAAAAATACCACACTAATTTTTAAATACAATTCCATATTCTAACAGTCAAATAAAAGTGCATCTGAAAGCACAGTTTAACCTTTAATACAGTTAAACAGTTGCAATGGCATTGGTCAACAACAATAAAAAAAGAAATGTTGAAGTCCCTAAAGAAAGCTGGTGAAAATCTAATATTCTTTTATAGAAGGAAAAGAAATTTACAATTTTATTCTCAATTTTATTCTGTGTATTACAGGCAAATTTTTAGAGTTTTAAAAAATAAAACTACCCAAAAATTCTATCCACTGACTTTATAATTTGAGCGTTTTTGTGTGAAAAACATTGAGTAACACCCATGACTCAATATGTGGTCACTTGTCAGACAAGTGCTACTTAGACCTCTCTATTCGCTGTACCAAAACCAGTGATCCCTGTGATCTAAGGCCACATCTACACCATTCTGCCAGCATAATCAATCCCTCAAAAATGAGAAAAGGCAGGATATCTTTGATAAATGCAGCAACATTGAAATTAAAACAGAAAATACACTTTCACCAGTATAACTTTAGGGGTTGGGGGGGGAAGAGAATAGCAAAAAGCACTACTATGTTGACACAAACGAGTTGATACCAATGTGCTTGCTCTAGGAATACTGTCCTAGTAGGTATAGTACTCTCATATGAAGTAATATTGATAGAAAAATGTGTTTATTGATAGAAAAACAAGGTGTGTTTAGAACAAACTTTAGATTAACTGGATTTATTTTCTGTTAACATAAAGATGCTATAAAACTGCTTCAGAACAATAATATATTGGCCCAGTCCTATTAAAAACACTTGCAGTTAAGCAGGTTGAGTGAGTGAAAACTGTCTCACAGTGTAGGAGACAAAATCAGAAGAGCAACAACAGCCTGAATAAGGCTTTCAGCCAAAAAGCTGAGATGGTACAAGTACTTGCCAGTGTTTACCATTTACCTTTCACTTTGAATATAATATAAATATTGAAGACCCTATATTGGCTCCATTGAAAGCTCATTAAAACTGTGCATAAGAGTGTTGAAACCACTTCTGAACACTGAGTTTTGGATCCCATATTTTCCAAGCACATTTGGAAAGCTGAGCATGAGCTTCATTAAAAACCCACTTGCTGTTAAGAATCTTAAATGCCAGAATTGCCTCTCAAATAGGCTTATAGCATGAAACAATGTAAAGAAAGGCACGTTAGTTGGAGTGCAGAAAAAGAAATGGTTACAATATGCCAGAAAACAAACTTTTGCCTGGTAAGAACCCTTGCAATGAAGTGTAAGATTCCCCTAGAACTGAGGTGAGTCAAAGTAATGTGAGACATTTAGAAAGATGCATTTCTCATTTAAATAGGCTAGCAAAGTAACCATATACAACTTAGCTAAGTTTCACCATTGGATCAAGTGGAATAAGTTCCTATCAAAAATATGGGAAATGTACAAACCTATGTAGTACAAAGGGAGTGATGGGAGTAAATCGAGCAGACGATATTTTTTGGTTGAATGTCAGAAAAAATATTCTTAACAGAGAGGACGACTATTATACTGTAGAAAAGACACCCCCAAGGGAAGTGATAGAAGTCTCATTCCTTCAGTCCTTTAAAAATGAATCATGTAATGCACACACAACAAGAAAGATACTGTGGGAAACAACCCTGTCCTTGTTGAAAGATTTTTATTATGACCCATTACATCTTTCTCATCTCTAATTTCTGCCATTTTATGAATATGAATGGAAGAGAATAGACCACACATAGTAAGGAGGAAAATCTCAGTCTGTCATTGGTTTTTCTCCCTGTTTCTTGCCAGTCACAACCATTTCCATCATCTACAGATGGCTAGAGGAGCAGGGGGCAACACACAATTACAAATTAATCTCTATTTTTGTTGCAGCAGCCTGGAGTTACACTCCAGCAGCACATAGAGCTAATTTTCTTGTCTTTTCTTGGGATTGGGAAGATTGGTTGCACATTTGTCAGTTTTATCTTTGTCAGGGGGGTTGTATGCTCAGTATAATGAGATAAGTAAGTAAAACAACATTTCTCAATTTTAATATCATAAGACTTTTCACTGACATCGGGATTACTGACATGAAGCTTTTTTATAAAATTCTTTTGTTACATACTGTATTATAAATCTATCAGATTCTCTCCATTTCAGAGTCACTGACACATTTTCTAACCTTTCTTTACCTTAAGTCTCAGGATTTTCCCATACTACCAAAAAAAAGGAAAGAACCAAAAATCCCAAACCCACACTACCCTATCTGTTGTATTTAAAAGCTGATCTCAGAAGAAATTCAGCCCAGTTCCTCAAATACAACAGTGTCACCTTGACATCCAGATATACCTTCCTTTAGCAGGAAACAAGGATTATGTAACTATTATTCAATCTAATATCAATTACTTTGTCCTGTAAATTAGGATAAATTGACACCTTTTACCTTCATTAATTATATTTGGATTATGACATATGATTACTTCAAAATATAAGCTAAGAAGAAACACATTTCCCTTACTCTCTTTGCTTATGTGTCACTTGACCCAGAAATATACTTACATCTTGAAAAAAAACCCCAAACAAACCAGAAAACACCCCAACCACAAAAAAATTGACAAAAACAATCCGCAAAACAGCCCCACAAACAAACAAAAAAACCTCTCAAAAGCTACTACTTGTGACATAGAAAAAAACTCAGGAGAGTGTGCATTGCTCTTAAACTTAAGAGGTGAGATATTTAGTTCTTTTTGTAGTCTGTACATCCCATCTTTATTCATAATTAAATTTTTTCCAGTATTTTTTCTATGCCCTCTCTATATCTTTGGAAGATTTTTTTTTTAAAAGCAAGATCCCTTTAAATACAACTAAATAACTTGATATTGCTGTTATTGGTTAATGAAATATCTCAAATCCAAGTGCAGGGTGAGGAAAGAAAACCGAAATCATGGAACGTGGCTGGCATGGGCTAAGAGACTGTAACTCACGTAAGACAAGACAATGGTTAGATTGTTTATGAACTTATTTCTATTCCATAATCACCAAAGGAAAAATAGCTTGTCCCTTTCAATTTTTACAAATCAATAAGGATTACAACAGTGGCTCGATTTATAACTGACACAGGTTGTCCGTCTAGGAAACCCTTTTTTGCCTTCTGTCCCCTATTCCAATATGTTAAGCATTAAAAAAAGCAGCAACCCTTGCTAACCTCAGTTATGTTGTCAGTGACTCAGTTCCTGCTCTGGTCTTCTTCATTCAAGTTCATTAATTCATTCAGTTTGTTTTTATTATCAGTTGATAATAAGCACTTGATAAATACATGAACCTGGATGAAGAGAGGTGTATACTTTCAAGCATAACCTACCTATAAAAGCCGAGTTTTTCTTTTTAAAGAATTTCTTTGCCTATTTTAAGCTAATTTGAAAGAAAAGTATTTCATAAAATTTAAGTGAATTTTTGTTAACTAGCAGTTTTGAACATGATTGAGCTCTGTACAAAACTGATGAAAAATATTTTGAAGGTTAAAAACTTGGATTGTTACTTAGACAAAGGAAAGTATACAAATCAAGTCATATTTTAGTTTATGTAGACTTAGGCACTTATCTATGAGTAAACTGGATCCTGCAAAAATATAATAAACTGCCTAGGCAAGACATTTCATTTTGTTAAATATTAAAATCTTTCTGCATGATTTCACTTTCCAAATTTTTATAGTGCCTCAAATTCTACTTTCTTCATAATTTTCTTTGAAATACAGGAAAAATGTAAAGCTAGCATTTTATATGAAGATATATGTGTATGCAAATACATATGTAGAAATTTTTTCAGTTTTTCTGAAAAATAAGTGCACCCTCATTTTTTCATTGAAAACTTTCATTTTCTTTAAATTCTTCAAGATGGATGGATAAATATATCTTCTTCCACTAGCATCAGCTTAAACAGTTCATAGGCTCTGTCAAGAGGTAGTTGTTGCACTTGGGAGTTTAAGATCAATTTACCACATTTCAAATGTTGATATTTTATAACTGGTGGCTAATTATGGGTGTTTTGTTAAGACAATGATTGCAAGCAACAAAAGTGATACTTGTGAGTGTCCAACTAGCTGGCAAATAAAAGTTCCGTGCATTTTCTCTTCAAATTCATTATCTATATAACAGTTTATTGCTCATATTAAGACATCTTATTAAAATACTTTTTTTATTTCCATGGTAAGTCTATTGAACTGGCAACCCAAATGAATATTTAGAAGTTCTGAAAAAGAAGGGTTATGGCTTCCAAGTAAAACTGTCAGAATGTGCATTTACTATTCAATTCCTTGCTGAAATAAAGTTTTTGACAAGGACATATCACAACTTTAATGGAACCTCTCACTCTTACAGTGGAAGAAAAATAGTAAGCCTGCTCAAACCCAACAGGAGTTGTAAAAAGTTCCTGAGAACAGCCCCTGTACTTTCTGGCTGCACTGCCCTCTACATACAGGCAGTATCCTTCTTCCAGGACAGTGCACTTCATACTGCAAATGTCTCCCTAAAGTCAAGTATAGCAATTCATCAGAACCAGAGAAAACCTAAAAATCTGCAGCCAAGTAACTAAGATTGTACTAACAACAAAGAGACACTCTTACAAAGATACTGCAAACTATGTAGCAAATTAATTGTTCTGAATTTCACCTTAGAAAAGGAAACAAATAAGTCATAGGGGATGTTCTTATTTTTAACTGCTTCTCATTAAGTCTTTTTATGGAGAATGAACGTACCCAGAGGACTGATGAATTTGAAACCCCTTTTTCCAATTAAAAAACCCAAATTAGTCACTTCTCCAATGAGGTGTTTGAATCCCCAAAAGTCTCAGGCTAGGGTCCTAAGATCCACAGGGCTTTTTTTTTTTTCCACCTTGACAGCAATGAAGACTTAACTTATGGTATATATATTTTGCTTTTGCAAGTGGCACAAGTAAAAACAGTAACATTTTCTTGAAAAAATTTTGAGGCACACCATCTCTGCAACTTTGTAATATGTATTAATATGAAATTATTATTTTTAAACAATAGTGAGAAAAATGCCTTTAACCTAGAAAAGCTGCCTTAAATGCATAAAGATATATATATAAATATGATAGCAGGGCAATGTCTCTGCAATGAATAAGCATGTTCTAGAATCTGATGGATGTTTCTGTGCAACTCCATGGCTTTGATCAATATTTAAGTTTCTCTATGGAATTAATATTTGTTTTAGAGAAATAACAGACTTCAGTGAGTTTGATTAAAGCTCTTAACAGCACAGCTCTTCCACCAGGAAAAGTAATGTATTATTTCAGTTTTTTGTCAATACATTTACCTTCCTTTCGCAAGTGTTTTTAAGAGTTGAATAGTTCAATGCAGAGGTGTGGAAGTGATTAACTGCTTCATACAATACAGAGAAATGCCATAAGTTGCAAGTTTTCTGTGGATTGGCCCACATATTTACCTAACCACAAGAAAAATCTTTGTTAAATAATTAGTTTAGTTGCAAGTATGCTGCCCTGGTGAGGGAGTTACACAGCTGGGGTGGGGTACAAGGCATATTGTCTCCTTCATATCCAGGAGACACACACTACATGGAGGCACGAGATAATCTTTAACAGCCAAGATGCACTGGTGCAGCAGCTACCAGATGGGGAACTAGAGCATCCCTTCAGAGCCCCCTGACTCCACTAGTCACTGCTAAACAAACCCAGGCAGGTCACCTCCTCCCTCTGTGCCGGCATCCTCTATCCCTTGTTTGCCTTATGCATAAAAATAAGGAGATTGCATATCTACTTAGAGAACACACAGTCTTTTTTCTACATCCTCAGAAAAGTTGAATCTCATTGTGATTAGAACATCAATGTTTTCTTAAATGTTGGGTTTGGGGGGGTGTTTGTTTGTTTTTTAGTTATTTCATGTTACACGTACATGAAAACATGGATTCAGAAGGCACCTACAATGCTTCTCTGAACTATATACAACACAGTAGAGAATCGTACTGTAGTTGCACATCTCCTGTTCACCACAACTTGTCTTTGCATCTCTTTTAAATAAGGACAGAGGATCGTACTGGTGATATAGCAAAAATGGAGCAATAGGACCCATTACCATATATATCTAATGGCTCCATTGCCACACAATTAGGCAAAAGACTGTGACCTGTATTCTAGATCATGTTGCATGCTGTACTACAGCCCTCAAAGGAACCAATGCATAAATGTGTCCTCAGAGTTAAAAATATAAATTTCTTTTCCCTTGCATGTGAACACTACTGAGTACAGCTTGAACTTAGAACATGAAACAGCTAAAGAGAATGAGCAAAAATGCATAAATATGAGAAGACAAATTTAAGCTCCTCAAAACCTACAGCAGGAAAACAGTGAGCACAAAAAAGATTTCAGCTTCAGCATGCTGTTCTTTCAGCCTAGTGAGTGAAGTCTTTAATATTCAACTCCTGCAAAGCAATTTGTAATAACCTAGTCCAAGCATATTATAACATAAAAGCAAAAAGGTATACCAACCGTGTAAAATATTTACACTTTGTTAAAACAGATAGCTTTACATGTTATAAGTTAGTGTTAGTCATTCATTTTTCATAAGTCATGATTTCAAGTTTTTCTTAACAATCATCTTTCACAAATCAACTAAGAACTCTATTATGAGAGCAGGCATGCCTATATTTAAGTCTCCTAGCTGAAAATGCTAATAATAGAGTGAGCAAAGTTATCCAAGATTTAGCGCTACTGTACCAGAAAAGACATGCATACTTCGGTCAATCTGGAAAAGGAAGCAATTGTTTCCTATAATGCTAAATAAGTGTGTGTGGGGTGTTCATTTGTTTTGTAATACATCATTTAACCATGAAAACCACCTACCTTCATTGTACACTGAATTATTTAAAATGTTATTACCAGTAGACTCGATAATTCACTCAAAATAGTTAAGTATGACAAGATATTAGGAAGCAAGAGTACCAACAGACATTGAACACTGCTGCAACGTAGATAAGAGAATGATTATAGGTGTGCTTACAACAGATCTTACATGAATAGAGAGAATATTTTCATTTATAATAACCAAAAGTTCTATTTCAATTTAAATTTTTTTTAATGGTATAAATGCCAAGTAAATCATTAAAATAAATGTCAGCTCTATCAGTGGCAGCTGCTCTTACTACTAAAAAAGGAGGGGAAGTGTAAGAGCAGGGCAGCTAGCAAACCCCACAGCGGTCTGCAAAGTCACTAGTGGGAAAACAACAAAGGCCTTTCCATGCAACTAACACAGATGTGCCCATAGCCAAACTGTCAGAAACAGTTAAGATGACAGCTACTCACAGTTCATTATTTCCTTCTCACAGGTCACTGGGTGACAAGCTGGGTCACCATGCTTTGTCAGCTGCTACAGTCTTCACCACCTCCCCTCACCCCCCAGTTCTTATTCCATTTAAATAAAGGTAAGGCACCCAAATTGGTATACTAATGTAAACAAGTATCTTCAAATGCTTTCTGAAAATTGGAATGTAATGTTTATTATATCTTCCTTTCATTTTCAGACGAATCATAACATTTCCTCTCTGTGATGAACAGAGAACTAGATTTTTATCTGTAGCAGATAAAACTCAGAATAATTTTGTCAAGATACGACTAAAGCAGCTAATGAAATCTAATTTGTCACCAATTCAAAGCTTTAACCTTTAGAACACTTACCTGGAAGATATATCACGGAAAATCATTGCAACTCAGTGAAAAGATGTTTTTCTCATAGAGAAGTTTTCAAAAATAGAAATCTGAGGGGGTACTTAAAATGAATAGAGACTTTTTAAATGCAGAAAATACAGCTAGAGTGCTTTTTTTATGGAACATATATAATTAGATTTTGAAAATAAACCTGTAGTGAATTAATTTTTTTAATACATTCTCATCTGTCTTCATGAAGTAATCAATTTACAATACAGATGTAGATTATGACTTTTGCCTATATTTTGCCCACTTGGATTTTAAAATGAATGAACAGCGTATAAAGAATCAAGGTCAAGCATTTGCTTAGCTGTTACAAACAACTCTACCAATTCATAGCTGTGTCATTGATGGAAGTGGGAAAACATTTCCATCTCCTTAGGGGCATTCCTTAGTCATTTTTCCTACACTAGTAAGTCTTATAAAAATGTATTAACTGAATTTGTCCAACTGATTCGGAAAAATTAAAATGAAACCAACTGTCCCAGATGTGTCTTTCTTAATATTAAATATGACAAGGTCATAAGCATTCTGACCCACATCCAAGAATGCTTGTACCTAGCATGTACTGTACTTGGAGCATACTTAAATGCATATCTGGATTGGAGACAAAACATTCAGAAACTTGTGAAATCAAGCTCACCTATGGAAGCAAAGTGATCCAATAAGACCCGAAACCAAAACTGCATTAAAACAGGTGATTAATTTTAGAAATGCAACTAGTGCCTTTTAAGGGGACAATTCACAAATTGAATATACTGCTGGGACAGCACAAATCTCTTACAGTTGATGATACAAGAGCACTCTCTTACTTTCCTAGTTGGGCCCAATGAGTAAGATAATAAGAATGAGAGAAGCCATTTAAAAATGCTGTCAGAAGTTACAGAGGTTACATCTCCACAAGGTAACACCCAAAACATTATCTTAACACAGGCAAAGGTAATACTATGTAACGTCTTTCTACAAGTGTCTATTCAAAAAAATTTGAGTGAAAGGAGGCAATGAATTTGCTGTTTCCCATACCTGAACAGTGAGGATGTTAATAAGGATGGGAAGGAAATTAGTGGCCATTAGTTACTTTGTTAAGTCATTAGTTCTTGTGCACTGAGGGAAGTACATAAATCACATGAGCAAGTCATACAGCTCACCTCTCATCCTTATCCTAAAGCCTACACCTCAGCAACTTGAACCCTCCAAGTCTAGCAACTAACTTATGATTGTATTTTGGTCTGTTTGGGGCAATACTTGTTGTTTAGAAAGGATTTTTTCCTCAGTGGTATTTGCTGGAATGGATGAGTTTTTCACCTTTCACATAGAAACTCAGGGATTTAGCCACGTAAATTAGAGCTGAGGTTCAGGTTTTCATATCTTATAGGCGTCACGTATCATGTAAATCAGTGAAACTATAGGATGCATTGAAAAAAACAACATTGGAAAGAACACTGAATAAAAAAAGAAGCAAGCTCATTTCCTTGTTGTCTTTACTATCATGTATCATAGGATATTGTGCAACTGGCTAAACAACGTGCAGGTGAGAAAGGGGCTGACTGCAGTCTTCAACCAGCAAAAATAAATAAGGAAAGAAAGTCTAATTATATGAAAATTATTGCAAACAAACTCTCATTAACCACATTCTTTGAAACTTAGTCCTTTTCAACGTGGGGCTGACTTCACACTCCTGTGGCTCACCATGAAAGTGTGACTTTTTCTCAGAAACCAAACCGGAAAAACACGAAGAATATCAGCTCTGAAATGCACATTCCTCCAAAACAGTAAGCTGGAAAAGGAAACATTTAGAGCAGGACTCAATAGCTTAAAAATAGACACTTGCTAGTATTTGAGACTGCTAACATACCCAAAGCATCTGTATAGTTCTCACAGATGCAACACAGGACTGGCAGCAGACTTGCAGTAACCTGAAGCAGCTGGAAGCCAGGTGATATACCCCTCAACAGCTGAAAATTACCCTAAACACTTATGTCTGGGCAGCTGAATCTCCTTTTAGAGAGAGTTCCCTTCCCTTCTCAGTAAGCCAAAGTTTTACAAAAATCTACAAATATGTTGAGCAGGGCAGTTAACCAAAAAGAGTTTTATAAAAACCACTTGAACTTCTTAGGAGGAACAGTGACCATAATCTTCACTTTATTGAGCCATAAACCTGGACCAGCTCCTGAAACAAAAATGCTAGGACACAGATATAGTTTCCTCTACTAGCACACAATTCATACCTCATTTGCGCTTATGGCAGTTTTTCATGTTATTTTGCAAGGAAAGCGAGTTTTATTGCTACTTTGAAACTGAACAGCTTTTCAAATCACAAAGGGTAAGTAAAAACCTTTCTCCTGTTTCTTACATCACCTTTCAGGCAATGAAAGCATTCTACAGAGTGGAATGTAGCAGCTCTTTAACAGAACACTTGTGCAAACATTTGACACTGTCCCACATGACATCCTTGTCCCTAAATTGAAGACACATGAATTTAATGGATGGGCCACTCAGTGGATAAGGAATTAGCTTAAAGTCTAAGTGGAGACCAGTAACAACTGGTGTTCCTCAGGGGTCGGTATTGGGGTTGGCGCTGTTTAATATCTTCATTGGCGACACAGACAGTGGGATTGAGTGAACCCTCAGCAAGTTTGCTGACAACACCAAGCTGTGTGGTACGATTGACATGCTGGAGGGAAGGGATGCCACCCAGAGGGACCTTGACAGGCTTGAGAGGTGAGCCCGTGAGAACCTCATGAAGTTCAACTGGGCCAAGTACAAGGTCCTGCACAGGGGTCAGGGCAATCCCAAACACAAATACAGGCTGGGCAGAGAATGGATTGAGAGCAGCCCTAGGGAGAAGGACTTGCGGGTGTTGGTTGATGAGAAGCTCAACATGACCTGGCAATGTGTGCTTGCAGCCCACAAAGCCAACCATATCCTGGGCTGCATCAAAAGAAGTGTGGCCAGCAGGTCAAGGGAGGTGATTCGTCCCCTCTACTCCGCTCTGGTGAGATGCCATCTGGAGTGTCCAGCTCTGGGGCCCCCAACATAAGAAGGACATGGAGCTGTTGGAGTAAGTCCAGAGGAGGGCCACAAAGATGATCAGAGGGCTGGAGCACCCCTTCTATGAAGACAGGCTGAGAGAGTTGGGGTTGTTCAGCCGGGAGAAGAGAAGGCTCTGGGGAGACCTTATAGCAGCCTACCAGTACCTGAAGGGGGCCTACAAGAAAGCTGGAGAGGGACTTTTGACAAGGGCATGTAGTGATAAGACGAGGTGTAATGGCTTTAAACTGAAAGAGAGTAGATTTAGATTAGATATAAGGAAGAAATTCTTCACTGTGGGGGTGGCGAGGCACTGGAACAGGTTGCCCAGAGAAGCTGTGGATGCCCCATCCCTGGAAGTGTTCAAGGCCAGGTTGAATGAGGCTTCGAGCAACCTGGTCTAGTGGAAGCTGTCCCTACCCATGGCAGGGAGGTTGGAACTAGATAATCTTTAAGGTCGCTTCCAACCCAAACCATTCTATAAATTCATTAGTATTTATCACAGTCTAGTGAAAAATAGCAGCAAAAGAGAATTCAAATCACTTAGTAGCTCCCATAAAAGAAGTAACTGCAGAAGTTTTGAATTAGTTACCATTCCTATTTAGTGCCAAATGTTTCTGACAGTGAAATAATGTTATTTTAGTATTAAAATATATTTTTTCTATATTTAGTTCTTGTTCAGGGAAATGCTTTAGACTGCATAACTCCATTTTTGGTGGGAAGAGATAAAGTTAAGCATTTGCTGCTTAAAGGCTACCTTGACTTCAGATAGTTTTCTAAATCAAACATCTGTGTTCTGCAAGAAGAGATTTTTAATATTTACTTTTTTAATATTTACTGTTTTAATATATACTGTTATCTGAGGCTAAAAGCATAGACATTTAGTTGAAGAAATTTCACTTATCCCATTGCACTTAAATGAAGTGAAATATTCTATAGTGACCCTGACATCACATTGCATAGACAGAGCACATATGTACGTAGAGCATAAAAATTCATACTTAAAGCACTGTGGAGAAAATGATCTTGTATAAACCCCCACCTTATACTGCAGAAGGCATCTTTTGAAAGAGCCAATATAATCAATATTAACTTCAGTACTTTAGTTTATGTTGTAAACATGCAACAGTATTTACTACTAGTTAAACCATTTCTGTTTAACAAAGCTTTAAAGTTATTTGAGTCATCAAAAACCAAAATTACCCAAAATACAGGTAACCTGTCTCTACCTATGCTGTTCCCCAAAAACTGCTGATAGCCAATACCTCCAGATACCTCAGTCATGTCATAGTCTTCAGACATATTTGAGAAATATTTTGGACACTCAAAGACTAAATCCTTGCAAGATAATATTATAAAAGAAAGCCCAGTAATACTAGTCCTTGAAGGAGGACCAGAACAGCAAATCTATGAGTTCTCTAAGGGTAATACTTCCAAGGGAAGAGTTACCATAACCTAAATAAACCAAAGCTGGTCGTTGCTTGCAGTCACCTGTAAATTACTCTTATTGACTTACTGACAGTACGTCCTGGTTTTGGCTGAGTAGCAACAACATTAACTAGTTCAGCTTTCATTCTAATAGCAAATGATATCTCCTGGTCTTTCATCTGAATGGAAGGTCCCTTTTTAAAATGTTTCAATCTAAAAATACCCAAAAGCTCGAAAATAATTAACCAAATGACATTTGTAGAAGAGAGTTTCAGGTATCTAAAGAAAGATGAAGTCTTCTGCCTGCTCTAAACAGAAATAATTAAGAACACTAGTGTTTTTCTTTTATTGAAATTAAAATACAGTCCTATATTGAAAGTGACTTCTCCACTTAGTATTTTGGCTCAGCATGACTTTCAGGTTTCTAACAAAACCTTTACCATTTAAACTTAAGTCTTGTGGCACAAAATGTGTCACAATGTTCATGTAAGTCCTATTTCTTTATGTAATCTGTGTGATGTGATGTTTGTAGATAAAAATTAAAAAGTGAATTTGCAATTACTACCAAACATCATGCACATCAATCTTCAAAATAAAAAAAATAAAGTACATAAATGTCACCCCATTTCATTAATTTTGGTCAAAATCCCCTTTGCTTATCAGCCAGAGGGTTTCTGAGATATTTCAATAATATCCAGGAAATCAATCTTACATGAAACTGAAGGAAAACATCTAATGTCATTGAACAATAAATATCAGTTCTGTCAGTGGCTTACCTTTGAGCTGAGGCCTTAGGATGTTTCTCTTCTGGTTTCCTCACCAGTGCCACTGTCAGCTGTGTAGTCTCCCCTAGGGGATCTGCAGGCATTAAATGGGCGTCCAAAGGTCCTGGAAGTTGTTTCTGATTGGGGTTGCTGACATTTTTTTGCAGAACCTAAGAGATGGAAGTACAACCATGTAATTTATATATCGCTAATTAAAATAATGTGTGTCTACTTTTTCAAGTAAGGCTGTTGATTAGCAGAAAATGTCAGAAATACAAATAGCTATGTCAAGATGCATCAGGAAGCACAATTCTAGAGAGCTAGTGATTTTTTTGTTTCCCTCCTTTTCTTGAGTTTTTCCACATAGAACACAAGAAATCTGAAAAATTCATCCTACATGGGCTATAAGTTTAAACTGTTCTGAAACACAAATATGTATATAAATTTTTATTCATTAAAATCCTGTATAAAACTATCATTTGTCTAATATATAAATATCTTATTAAATTAACAAATCAAATGAGGTTATTTATTTACAGAAATAAGTTGACTTCCATACTGATATTTCTCTTTTCAAAACATGTTTTCAAAAGGACTGTCTCTGACCTGCCTCTGGCTTAATACTGTGACCTCTTCTGCTGAGCTGCTGTCTATTTCCTGATGAGCTGCAGACCAGGCCCCATGGTGAATGCGTTTTTCTGTCTGGGTCACCTCCTCTCTTTCATTTAGTTCCTCTAGGTAGGTCAGGACAAACTCAGGGTAAGCCTGTAGGAAAGGACAAAGGCAGAGGAATAACGAAGAAAAACATCAGCTACATCAGCAGAATCACAACAGTGAACACCAGGAATGATGGGAAAAGTTGTTGATGTACAGAATGTCACAAAAGTTGCTGTATGTAAATAACTTTGTATTTCACAAGGTTTTCAAAGTCAGTGGTGGATAGTGACCTTTTCGTATGCACTAAAGCGAAAAACAGAAAACATTTGAAAGTTTAAGAATAAAGACCGACAGCTCTCAAAATGAAAGTTCTTATAAATTAGAAGAAACAAAATTTTGTATCTCTGTCTTTAGGTAATATTTAATTAAGTATAGGTGACATTTAGGTAGGCATTTCAGTGTAATATATTAAAAGAATTTAAAACAGCATATTCTGAAATCAAGACACATCACACACAGAAAAAGCCTTCCTGATGGTTTTGAAACCAAAAAAAGTTTAATTCACTAATGAAGAGAATTGCCTTCTTAATACTTTTGATCTTCGCTTACATGGCAAAATGCGCCCCCCCCCCAAAAAAAAAATCACAACTTAACAATTACATTCTGTTGAATTTGAGACATTAACATCTCAGCTACTTAACCTTATAATCCCCAGATCTTGTACCACTCTGAACTGACTACATTGTATTTTCTCAAGTGCTACTTCAATTTAGCAGTAGTCAGTCCGCTGTCCTCATGATGAAATGGGCAGAATCTTCCTTTACGTGAAATAGTTTTTGTTTATAATGAAAATTGTAGTTTAAAGTTCTTTCAGAACCTGTACTATTTTTAATAGAAAACTTATAGATATTAACTACACTAAATTAGATCAAAAATAGAAGCTATTCAAATACTTTGACAGTTAACACTAACAAATTGAAATCAATAATCTATTAAACCCTTATGGATACAGAATGAAGTGTCTCACAAGTACAAGAAAAGCCATCTTCTTTCTGTTCCATCACTCATTAGTGAATAAACATAAGCAATTTCATAAAGCAGATAATAATACAATATTTAAGCACTTGGGCATATTTTCCAAAGCCAAACCACAGATTCAGTGAAACTTCTAAGATCAAGTAGAAATCAGAATACCAAAACTGAAACCTACCCTCGAGGTCTGAGAAGACTTTTTGCTCATACCTTAAGAATACTTTATAATATTGAAATATTTTGTTGTTTTGATCTTGGATTTTACTAGACATTCCTAACAACAAAGGTCAGGATTTAGCTTCAGTTCCAACACTTTTTCTTTAGTCTCCTGTCAGACTTTTCCCGTGAGTGCAGATATTTTCAATTTAGGACCACTTATATTTTACTATAAAATAAATCCCTTCAACTGCAAGAGTACAACAAACAGTGGGGTGCTTTTATTTCTTGAGGAAAAAAATTCTTTGCCAATCGATAATACCAACTTTCCTGCTGTTTATCACCTTGTATTGACAATATATTATGAAACTTCTCTCCTGCTTCATATTTCCACCTGCATTTTAATTCTGATGTAATACACTAACTTAGATTTCTGGTATATTTTTCAGACTTGGCTGCATGAATAATGAGCTAAGATTCCATTTTTTTCAATAACAAAGTCTTCTTATACAAGTGCTTCACGCTCACTTTACTTAGCAGTGCTGCTAAGAGGAGGGATTCTGGTTACTTTCTCTCACTTTTCACCTTTTCTGCTTGACCCCATGCCATCTCTCCTTCTGTGCCAGAATAAAGCATTTGGCAGACATGCAATGACTACAAACAGAGAATTGACCTAAGCTAAAATTTACACAGTAAAATGATAGTTATTACCCATATGTGTACTCAAATCCAGTTCACTTTGTGGCAGACTTGTGCCAGAATGCCAGGCATCATGGAAGTTGTTGTGGGAGTCCTCATCTCTGTTTGCGTCAGCTTAAGGGTGATAGGTCTGCATTTCCATTATGCTGAACAAGTTCCATAGGTATTCCAGGGAACGTCTCTTCTTCAGGAAAGTGAAGAAAGAAAACAACCTCCCAGTGCAGAATGTGACAAAAGCCTCAAGCCTTCCCAGGACAAGAAAAATCATTTCCCAGCTAGTTCTACCCTTAAACAAATATAATACTTTGGAAAGTTTTATTTCTAGTCTAAAATGTGTTCCACCATGGCTAGGATACATTTTGCTTTCAGTGCACACTATGTGCTGAAATCTATTGTGAAATACATGTTCAAAACTCAGAGCATGTTAAAGAGCACTATTAGCTTATCCTTCTTTCTAGAATTGATAATTGACTTATACTTTTATTTACTTATACTTTTAATTGACTTACACTTTTATTTAAGTTATCCATAAGGTTTACATGAATAAGAGTACAGAACTTGACCTATCACAAATACAGATATCATTAAATAGTAGTCTATTAACTAAAAATATAAGGGAAAAAATATCAAGATTAATTTGTTGTTTCTGCATAAGAATAGTTTGGGAAACAGAAAAGAAATATCAGGACTGAATTATGAATCAACATCTTAGAAAATACTTGATTATTTTAATGTTTTTTTTCTCAACAAGCTAGTACTTTCTGATATAATAAAGAAAAGTAAACCATACCTTGATTGCATAGGGGAGAGTGTATGCACAGAGGAGAGTATGTTAATGGCAAACACAGTAAGTAGTAGGATTAATTCAAAGAAAGTGAGTTTCCTTCTCAGTCTGAATGATGTGTCAGATATCATTACATTGCATTATGCTGCTTTCCTTTATGTCGTTTTTTGTTGGCCTACATATGCTGCAACTTAAAATAACATGACACTACAGATAAAGTGAATGTGATAGGAAATATATAGAGAAATACACCATTTTTCAAAGAGATCTACTACTAACTACGAGCATTTTTCCTGATAAGAAATACAGGATAGAATTGAACAGTGTTATAGTTATTAGCTCTCAGAAATTTTAGAAATCTCTCCTCATAATACATGAACTACAATAATTTTTATATTCTGGTAAATAACAATCAGTATGCATAATGAAATAAAAAATAGTACAGCTGATAACTGTATTTTTATTTAATGATGATCTGAATCATTCTAGCATAATTTCAGATAACAGACAAAGCAATGGAAACATTCTCCATTTCGTCAGACTGCTGGAGTTGTAGGAGTAATAGAATCTAATCTAATGCCCAGATGAAAGGATGAAAAAGGAAGTTTGGTGCTAGAGCAGAGTGCCTGGTATCGACTTCCTACTGGACAGTGGTTCTCTGCAATTTTCCCAGGGTTAACAGTATATAATGCTGCAGATTTTCCCAACACTTCTGTGAATGTTCTTAAAATGCTCAAAAACTCAGAAAAGTGTACAGCTTAAAGAATCTTCAGAGGCATAAATAACTGGATATAACCCACTGGTACGTTAATGCAAACCCACCTCTTATTTATTTGAAGAGAACAAGGCTGCTGGGGATAAAACCACATTTCTGTGAGTGCTCTACCACCCTTCCATTGCTTTCCATAGATTCCAGATAGTATCTTGTATGAACCAGCTGACCTACAAAACACACTTCCGACAAGCTGCTGTCCAAGATCCCTGACCATAACAGAAATGAACAGCTCCTCTGTCAACACTGTGCACTGAAGACCATTGCCCTCACACCATCCAGATTTTTGTTGTCATTCAAACACTTGATCTGGCCAAAGTTACTAGAAAGGAACAGCTCAGCAATATATTTTTCCAGGAAAATATATTTTGTTTTAAGCAACAATTTATGGTAAAAGGGCTATTTTCTTTAGCTATGCAAGAGTGAGCACAACCAAACAGTAATTCAATATTATTTCAAAAAAATTTCTGTTGCAATTACTTTTCCTACCTCACCAAGGGGAGGGGTATTTCTAAATTTGGCATTTCTGCTTACACCTGAAGAGAAAAAAAAAATTGTTGTTATTCAGTGATAGTTTTTAGGACACCTGCTTTGACAGAGGATTTTAAGACCTGATGAGATTCATCCATAACATTGACTGTTTATTTTGAAATTCTCCCCACAGCACATTAATTTTGCACAAAAGTGTTGCATGATTTGCAATAAAAATAGGATGCCTCTAACTTCTTTACTCAAAAAACATTTCACTATTTACTAAAGTTTTGCCATGTCTGTTCTATAAATGAATTTCTGTATTTTGTGCTTGTTAAATATTGATAGAATATGTTAGTATCATATGAAGCTTGAGCTTAAGGGTCTTAATTCATATCCCAGAATGTGTTTTAAGCCTCTGATAACAAATTTATATAAAAGCAGCAAAGCGTACAGCTTTAGATGCCAATTGTTCTTTAGACTTTTTAGAGTTGCCTTACTTCTAAATACTGACTTCTAATTATCACAGGTTACTATACTGATTAAAGAATAAGATCTATTTTTACTACATAATTGAAATAAATGTGCACTACAATTCAAGAAACAAAGCATTAAAAATGAAATAAAAATCAATATTCACAAGTAAAATTATGAACTGGTTCCATTAACTTTAAAAATGTTTTAATAAAATACAGTATGTTTCTATTTATTCACTAAAGAGAAAATATTTATAAAAATAATATGAACATGAAATAATGTAGTAATATCACAGCATCAGAACAGCAAGCATCATTCATTGAAAGTTTCATATAGAAAAAGAAGGCACTGTAAAAACCAAAAACCACCAAAAATCCAGCATTGAGCAAAGGCAGATATAATGCCGCACTTTACAGTAGGTGGAGCCATTATTTCCTAAAGCCACTGTTGATAGATGCTGCTTTTGTCCCTGCTACCAAATGAGTAATTCAAAGAGTTATACCTCATTTTACCAAAACACAAAAAATAAATTAGCAGAGAAAATAGCATTTACACTTCAAATAGCATGATTTCACAAGGAAAAAACAGTTGTTTTCTGAAACTAACACCATGAATAAGTATCTAATGCAGTAAATAAAGATGTGGAAAAGATATAACAAGTCCTCTGCAGCTTATTCTATTAGTTAAAAGGAATGGGAAATGAATCATGTGTTAAGACTTTTTGAAGTAAAAAGGAATGAATTTATTTTTCTAATAACGCCAAATAGATCAGAAAAGCTACCTCAACCAGAACAGTTTTCTAGCTCTGTATGATACAGAGGACTTTGGGATTTTTAAATCACATTCCAAATTATTACATTTCCCACTAATGTTTAATAGCATTTGAACCCAAACCACACTCATTAAGAGAGAACAGATTTCTGAAAGTACTTTTTCTTTCTACCTAGAATAGACTACTTCAGTTGGAAGGGACGTACAACAATCATCTAGTCCAACTGCCTGACCAATTCAGGGCTGACTAAAAGTTAAAGCATGTAATTAAGGGCATTATCCAAATGCCTCTTAAACACTGACAGGCTTAGGGCATTGACCACCTCTCTAGGAAGCCTGTTCCAGTGTTTGACCACACTCTCAGTAGAGAAATGCTTCCTAATGTCCAGTCTAAACCTCCCCTGGTGCAGATTTGAACTGTTCCCACACATCCTATCACCGGATCCCAGGGAGAAGAGCTCAGCACCTCCCTCTCCACTTCCCCACCTCAGGAAGCTGTCGAGAGCAATGAAGTCACACCTCAGCCTCCTTTTCTCCAAACTAGACAAGCCCAGAGTCCTTAACAGCTCCTCACACGATGTGCCTTCCAGCCCTTTCACCAGCTTTGTTGCCTTCCTCTGGACGGATTCAAGGACCTTCACATCCTTAAATTGTGGGGCCCAGAACTGCACACAGCACTCAGGGTGAGGCTGCACCAACACTGAATACAGCGGGACAATCACCTCTTTTGACTGGCTGGTTATACTGTTTTTGATGCATCCCAGGATGCCATTTGCCCTTGTGGCTGCCAAGGCACACTGCTGACTCATATCAAGCCTGCTATCAACCAGCACCCCCAGATCCCTTTCTGCAGGGCTGCTCTCCAGCCACTCATCTCACAATTTCTATCTGTGCCCAGCTTTACTCCATCCTGGGTGCAGAATCTGGCATTTCAACTTGTTAAATTTCATCCCATTAATCATTGCCCAATGGTCCAATCTATCTAGACCCTTCTGCAAGGTAACTTGTCCCTCAGGAGAGTCAACAGCACCTCCCAGTTTGGTATCATCATCAAACTTGCTAAAGGTGCATTCAACTCCTGCATCCAGATCGTTGATAAATGTATTGCACAGAACTGGCCCTAGAATTGAGCCATGGCAGGTCACCAGCCAGGTATAGTCCCATTCATTTCCTAAAGACATATATATATTATTTTACTTGTGAATCCCATGATATATATCTGTATGTACATATGTAAGATTTTATTTCACTAGCTGTATAAATAAAATACTCAAATACATCAGAAAGTATCATATTTCCCTAGAATAATAATCTAAACCTGATTTTCAACCTCAAAATTACCTCCATTTCTGAGGGTTTACCAAAAAAAAATTATGGAGCTTTGAAAGTCTAATATATTGGAATGTAAAGCCTTTGTAGTAAGGTTTTTGAAGCCAGTCCAAATTTTTAGCTATTTATAGGTTAAAAAAAAGTTGAAAATCAGCTCATGATTCAAATGATATAAAATTAATCAATTGTCCCTAACTAGTTTCTTATGGACACTTTTTCATTACAACCAACCTTTGTTTACATATCAAGAGAGACACTGAACAACATTTTTATGCCAGATATGAAAGCTGGGAACAACACATGCTAAGAAGGAAAGGAAAAGTTCGTATTGTTGTAACTAAAACAATAACTGCAATCTCCCCCTTAATCTGGCAAGCTCTACAACATTAGATAAAATTTAAATTATCTTACCTATATCAGCTGAACAAAAATCCGATAGGAAAAAAAGATTAATTTAAAAAAAAAATCTTTAAATTCATTGAAACCATAACATTCCTGGCAAATTCAAAAGTCCAAATTTGAAATAAGTTTTAGTTGATATTGTTTTGGTTTTCTTCTTTTCAGTTTTCCAAATTTCTTCATTCTCTATTATTTTTGACATTTTATAGATGTCTAAATAGTTTATTTTTAATGTGACAGTTGAACAGAAGTTGCTTAAATAGTTGCTATTTTATCAAGTCTTAAAATAGAAGCTGTTCCTGCTCTGTAGTTTCAGGGTGTTTACAAAAACACATTTCTGAAGTAGCATCCTACATCAGGCAAGAAAGAATTCTTTGCATACCAATATACAGACAGTTGCTTAAGGATATATCAGCCAGCCAGGATCATGTGTGTCTGACTTGCATGACACTTGCTTTAAATGTAAATAAAGCAAAACTAGGTTCGGTACACAATCTTATTTGTCTGGGACATGTCTTGGGAATGACCAGCAGAAGTAGGGGTTATTTTTCCCCTTAGTGTCAGCAAGTGACAGATCTCAATGATACCCCATGCTATTTTTCTACAGGGAGTACCAAGAAGCAGAAATATACAGACTTACTACGAAACTTGACATCTCTAACAGTTCCAGGGTATCACATCAGCCCCTTTAGATTATTTCAATTTGATCTACATATCCATGAAAATAAAAATCAATGTGCCCAATGGTCTAGTAAAACATTTACCCTATCCTCTGCAGTCATTTCTCTTCTGTGAAGCCTGGGCATAAAAAGCACAGTGACACTCAGAGCTATGCCATTGGGAACATATCCGACTTAGCAAATGATCTCACAGTGAACAAGTTAATAGGTGTAATCTATGAATACATTTTTCCCCCTTGATCATTCTGTGGTGGCCTAGGCTAGTTATAGCAAACATCAAATACCTGCAGGTGCTTTTACAGGAGCCATGTAGAAAGACATTAAGTATGTAACTGGATTCTTTTAAGGATTTTGGAGGATATGGAAGACTCATCAATATCTAAATCTAATATATACTTCCCCTGGTATAATCTCACCACATCATAGAGGCTTCAGTTTACCAAAAGAGAATGTCAGAACATTTCAATGACCGAGACAAAAATATGGATTGATACTAGGAGAAAAGGCTTTGGTATTAAATATTAAAACCATCATATTATTCACTATACGGGGCCTGGGTTTCAAAGTCCTCTGAAATAGCAAATATTTTTTCTATTATGTCAGTGAAGTTTGGCAAGATTTACAGTTCTTATGAGGGAGTGAGTCACAGAAAACATACCATAAAAGAGAGACAGCAATGTTGAAGATAAGCAAAATATTTACACACCTGACACATTCCAGGTATTCACAAACATACTCTACTTATGGCTGGAGGCAGCTAATGCTGCCCTCCAAATACGAACTTACTGTAGGGCCAGAGTAAACTTGGAGCTATCCAGAATATACTATGCAAATAAAAACAAAATAAACACTGCTTTTTTGGTGGGGAACAAAGAAGAAAAGGAATACACGCACGGGTCCTAATCTGAGATGAGATGGTACAATTCCACTAAATTCAGGTCCGTACAAGATCAGAGGAAGCAATCAGGTCTGGAAACAAAGTGCTGGACACTACATGTAACCATTTTTTCTTTTCATATTTTGAAGTGGCAAAGTTCTTAAAATATATAAATATTTATGAGCATTTCAAATATTTAATAGGTAAGCTATTATGATTCAATTGTAATTTAGTGACTAGTTAGAAAATTGGAATTTAATTCCAGTCAGAATTTAAATATCAAATGCCAGCTATAACAAAATATGGATTATTATGGCATGAATTACTTACTATATCAGATTCAACAACTACTGAAACCAAACAATATTACAGATATTCCAATATTATCCAAAATACATGCATTATCTTACACACAGAATAGCTAGTGCAGATGTAGTGTACCTTTCCTGTACACGTCAGTTTACATTCACCTACAGATGTGCCACCGCCACCTATTTCAACTGTAATTGGCTGACCAACAGCTCTGTACCACAGCTCAGTTCAGAATCCTTCCAGCCTTCCAATGAATAGAGAAAAAAAAAAAAGGAGTTTGAATAAGTTAAAAGAACCAGAAAATTCAACAATGTGTCACAAATAGAGGGGTCATTATGCCTGGATAACCCTGGATATTAACAGTTGCAGAAAGTGAAACACTATCCACAACTTAGCAGTCAATGAGCCCTGCGCAGAACCAGTGATCTTCTGTACAACAAGGGTGGCATTTTACAGTTCAGTGCAAAATGGAACAGACCCTTGATATCTTCATTTGTCCTTTTTCTGTGCATATTTCACAGTGCAACGATTCAGGGTCCATAACGTGTCACTTGCTATAACTACAGAGTTTACCTGAAATATGTATGCACAGAAAAAAGTTCAGTGAACTGCAAAGATTGTAACAAATCTATAGTCTTTGAGCCAATATCAAGTTTTACTCCAAGTCTGAAACAATGCTGGTTAAACACACTGAAAGTTGAGTTTGAACTGCTTTTGCTTCCAATGGGCACATTTACTACAGAAATAGATAGCTTAAAGTTTTGCTAGGAATCAACGGCTCAAAAATACTTTTTCATTAAACTCCATTTTAAAATAGCAATGGCTATATTAATAATACCATTAAAGTATTTTGTTTTCAGCATTTTACTACACTGGCTATAGGGTAAGAAAAAATTAGGAATGCAGAGAATTGTTCTATAAAGGGCATTGTCAGTTACAATGACTGTCATCATTGCAAATTTCAGTTCTTCTTAAAAAGTTACAGTAGAAAATACCAGTAACAACTATCCTATATTGGGAATATTGATAGGTTTTCTATATGTATTTTTATGAATGTTTTCTGCTTGTACGTCTTTCTGCACAACCATAAATAATTGTTCTGAACTACTGATTAAGAGGTAACTATGAAAATATCAGTCTGCAAAGATAGCTGATCATTTCTAAGAAAAACCTGGTGTATAAATACAGCTTAATACCTGGAAATGTTTCAGGCAATGTTATGCTACAGAACAGCAAAAGGTAAACAAATGATAATTGAAGTTTACCTGTGTACTGTAGAATGTCAGCAAAACATTATTTGGTTCAATTAAGCATGAAAATAAATGTTTCTTCAGCATACCCAAAAACTGGACTGAATGATTTTGTAAGTTCTGATAAAGTTTTATATCTGAACTATCACAGGTGTCATATTTTCTTCCACTACCTGAGGCCAGAAATGGCAACACCATGAGATAAGTTTTTCCTGAATTGCTGGCTTGACTGCAACAGAAAATACTGGAAATCATAAAAATGCCAGTTTCATGAGCTTTCCGTACAAAAGCATTTTTAGGTGGGTTCAAGGGAGCTTTCAGACTGCCTTGTGCTTACTTAACTGGACTTCTGAGGGTCCTATGTTCAGTCTTGGTTTCCAGTTATATGCTTCATGAATGGGTTGCTTTTCACAACTCAATAAATGAATGTTTTCATGCAAAATAAAAAAAATCAGGTGAACCTCAGTTAAGCAGAATATTAAGATGAAAAGGGAGATGTGTGTCTTGAAAGAATGAAAAAAGAAACAAAAAATGGCTCTTAAAAGACAAATATTAGTATTTCCATTGCACAAAGACCATTGGTCCTTACTCAAATATTATAAGGATAACATAGCTGGAGAATGAATTGAGACATTATGCTGATTATCATGTATCTTGGAACGACAACAAAACCTGTATTGTAAGACAAATTCTTACTCAGACAAATTTATATAAGATAAATGGTGTATTAAAATGCATTCAATTAATTTTGCCATGCAGTAGAATTAGGCACTTCAGTATATGCTTATTTCTTTGCAGTAAAATAAAGAAAAGAAATTGAGCTTAGGTCAATTCAAAAGTCTATCACCATCCAGATTTGATAGGATTATTAAGAACTAATCCAGTTTGCTTTTACATGTTTCAGATGTACTGTGAATCTCTCCAATAAGCCATAGGAAAAATATAACTAAAAATAGTAAATTTAGAAAAGGCATATACTGAGATTTCAGGAATGGATTTTGGATGGTCACAGTTACATGGGGTGAACAGGAAGGTTTCCATTTATGTGTATCAATAAAAAAATATCTATGAATAGTAGAAATAAATAAGTTTGAGTTTAACTAAACTCTAAGTCACTTAGACACATACCTTAAAGTGTAACCCCCCAGAATGAGCTATTTGCATAACTTGTCCTGTAATTCGACAGAAATCAAAACTCCAAATAATAGTTAGTGTAACACTATCCCAGGCTAAACCAGCTAATTGGGTAAATACTCCTTCTGCTGACTGAATGATGGGCTACTTACAGTATCACCATCTCCTTTCAAATAAATCTGCGCAGTACAAGTAGTTCACATTTAGCAATAAAGTTGGCAATATGCTAATGTGCTTGATGAGTGCGGAATGGCTCCGTTGTTGTCAGACCTTTGACTTGAACTTGATAGGGCTGATTTGGCATTCAGCGACTGGTTACATTCATCAAGAGGTGAAGCTTCACAACAAAGACAATGTGGTGGAAGCAATTAGCATTCAGAACATCAATAAAAGGTCTTTGGCATGTGACTCTGGGCTAAGCAAGGCTTTAATAATATGTGGTATGTATACACTTTTAAAAAGCCTATCAAAACTATTTTAATTTTATACAGAAATATCACCTGTTGTACATTATTGTTGTATCTATTACGTAGAAATATTTTTAAAATATACTGTAGGTTTTTATTTAATCCAAGCTCTACTGATCTTCCTAAATACATATCCCAAGACTTTTCTAAGCTTTCTAAAAGTTTAATATATCTGTTTTCAATTAAAGTGCACAACAAAGTGGCAAAAGGCAGTTTTTTTCCTTTTCTTCAGGAATTAGTTTAGAAGTGTTAGCATTTGCAATTTATGGCATCAGATTACGCTATATTGTACAGCGAGGGTGAGTCAAGAATAGGACAGCAAAAGTAGTTTTCCCCATAGTTTCCCTTGTCTCCAGCAGGATCCCTGCCAAGAAATAAAATTATTACTCTGGGCTAGCCAATAACTTGATTTTGGCTGTATCAAAGACCCCATCTCTACCCTTCTCTCCAGAATTTGAACATGAACTCTCATTTGAATATGCTCCCTCTGCTGTCAGTTAAAAGAACAGAAAATTGACTATGAAGGCAGTCCAGTTGTTAAAGATATGTCACAAGGAGCTGTTTTACCCTATTTGCATTGCTGGAGTAGAGTAGGGAGACCACAGTGAAATACAGGATCATATCAGTTCCATTGTTTCTAGAAAATGTTTTGAGAAAATACTTTCATAAGGTTTTGGTGACAAAAGAAAGCAATAAAAGATTAAGTCACAGAATCATTTTTGTTGGACAGAACCTTAGGAGTTCATCTACTCCAAAAATCCTGTTCCCAGATGGGTCAATACTGAATTCGAACCTAGTTGTTCAGGGCTTAGTTCTTTCGGGTCTTGAAAACCTCCAGTTGTTGAGATTCCATAACCTTTTTGGCACCTTGTTTCAATGCTTAATCATCCTTGAAGGGAATATTTTTCATCCTATATCATTAAGCCTCCTCTTTCAATTTATTATTATTGTCTTTCATTCTCGCACTGTGGACCTCTGAAAAGCCTGGATTCATCTTACTAGTAACCGCTTTACAGGTATTAGAAGGCTGTTATTAGGTGTCCCCAAAACTTCCCTACTCCAGGCTAAAGAAGCTCACTTCTCACAGCCTCTTTAGACTTACTTCAGCCCCTTGACCATTTTGGTGGCCCTCCACTGGGCTCACTCAAGTTCGCCAACTTCTCCCTTGCATCGCTTTTTGTTTTACAGTCTAAGTGCATATATAGCAATTGCTACAAACAGTAGATCTCCCCCACAGTCCCGCAGTGAGGAAGTATAGAGAAAAATTAAGAAAAATCCAATTCAACACGCAAAAAGCAGATGTTAAGTACATAGCCTCTGCTGTATTTTTCTAAAACCTTTACAAACTTCATAGAAGTCTATATTATTTATTGCTAACTAGCTGATCTTCATACTACAAAACAGATGATTAAAACTATAGAGATAATTTGTTCTCAGCAGGAAAGAAGTTTTTTTTACTGAAGTTTCAAAATATCACTTTGCTAGTTAGGAAAATTCCAGACTGGAAATAAGAGAAACGGCTATTAAATTATGTGACCACATAAAAAAAAATCTAACCTGTATTTTATTTTCCAATGAAATATGAGATGAACATAGGGCTGAATCAGAGGGGAAAAAAACCCTTACAATTGAAATCTAATAATCAAATCCTGACTTTGAACAAGAGATAGTTGGAATAAAAGCCTAGAATCAAGTGAACTTTGTGCTGACTTATGCCTCCTCTAGGCAAACTTACTGGCATAAGTAATTTGCCAGAGCATCTGAATGTTGGAAAGGTGTGTTTTAAGTCAATGAAGTTTAAAATCAGGTAGGAGTAGTAACACTTTCAAACGGTTGGTTTATCTGTTCAGGAATTATTTGATATTCAGTTATTTTTCTATTCCTTATGGATATATACAGGGTACTCATAAGGACAATGAGTTGCATTAAATTCTGGTATTATTTTCAACCATGTCTTTTTCAAGGAAAGATTAGTTAGACATTTTCAGCTGTGTCTTTACTTTTCTTATGACTACTTTCTGTCATCAGCTTATGCTTCCATGAGCACAAGGCTTAGACACTATAATTCCTTCCAAGCACAGGAAAGCTTTCTCTGCCACTTAATCAGAATGCAGGTAAAAAACTAAAACCAAACACAAAAGCCAGCTTCCCCTGCCCCCTCCCCTGTAAATACTGGCTCAAACTTCCCTGCAATATTTTACTTCACAAAAAATAAAAGTGAGAGGCTTATTTACACTAGAAGCATTTTAAGATTCTTTTTTTTCCTCATGGTGACCTGTACAATCATTACACTGGCAAAATTAAAGACATGAGATTATATCCTAACAATTAAACTAAGGAATATGTTTTTTAATAATATATCATTCATGTTTTAGCCTGAGAGATTATTCCTCCATGGTATTGATTCCCAGGTTGTAAAATTCAATTCTCTTTGAAATTTAAACCAATCTAGCCTTTTCAACTTCGAAGAAATACCAAAACCACTGTTATTCTTGCGATACAAATACTCAAAATCCAGAGAGAGGGCAAACACTGTGAAAGAAGTGTCAGGCCTCCTTATTGCCCTTCCATGGGCACTTTCAAACCTTCTACAGCCCACACCCGATGGAACCGTCAGAAGGACTGCCCTTCTCCATCCTTGGCGGGAGCAGATATGGTGTAGCTCCCAGGATCTTGTGATGCAAGGAAGATCAGGGTCCTTTTCATAAATGACAACCCTTCATTAGAAGTAACACACTTGCAAAGATGTAACTGCAACAGATGTTTCATTGTATCTTCTTGTGGAATTAATCAGTGTTTGTAAGACTGATAGAAGGGACAACCTTTCTGTTCAGGTTGATAGTTTCCTGTTCATTGTCCCAAAACATAGCAGAATCTCTGCTGGTCAGCACAAGTTGGAGCAATGTTCATTGTATAGAGGAAATTCAGCCTTTGAAAGGAAAGAGCAACTCATTACAGGAAAACAGAATTAGTGAAGCTTAGTTTCTTATGGACTTATGACTTTGAGTTGGATTCGCAGTATACAAGTAGGCAAAGTGAAAAACTGCAGTTCAACAGCTCAGCTGGGAGACAAAAGTCATTCTTTTGTGGATTCCTTGGTACCTAATTAGACTTATGCTTATACTATGCTCTTTCTACCAACCAATATGTTTTCATGAGACTTGAACGACTTTTAAAAAATATCTTACCTGTTAAATTTCACACTGAAATGACTTTGTGATCTTAAGAAAAGGAACCAACACAGAAATATGGAGACAGAGATACATTTTGTTCTTTGAGGAAACCAAACCAAAAATATCCGATGCAGTTGTTATTAAACCTTGATGAACTTTAAGCTTTTATAACATCATCCTACAAAATATGAATACCGTACATTCGCACAAAGAAGACAGACTTCAAAGCCCAAGTTGGATACCCATATCATTTATGCTCATGGCTGATTTTTCATACTGTCACAAAAGAAAATATCACAGCCTATAGGTATAATATCTAGCAATTAGCCATACATGAGCCAGCGGCCAGATCATCAATGGTACCAATAGCTTCCGAGGAAGTTTCCTCTGGGAAATGCTATCATTTCTTCAGTTGCAAAGGCACAAAATACCTTGGGATCAGCCTAAGCCTATCAAAGTAAATTAATGTTATTACACTTAAAATTTTACTCTTAACAACGTCAAAGTATATCTATTAATACAAAATGCACTCTGGATTTACAATGCAAAGTGTATACAATAATTTTTATACAAGAGTTACTAAATTGGCCTGGTTGATCACAGACAGACTCCCAGGAACACAAAGAGGCACCATGCTTGTGACAATAGATAAAGAGTCAACATCATGCTTCTCTTAGCCCACTTGAAATGTTTAAAAATGCAGAACCAGAAGAAATAACATCTATAGACATTACTGGCCATTAATTTTCTTTTTGGGGACTTAAACTTTTCCAATTTATTTTACAGTTTGTTCAAGACTACCAGCCCACAAGAGACAGAGAGAGGAATTAGCTGAGCTACAGCAGTCAAAGTTGCAAACAAAGTTTAAAAAGTTTGCAAACAGCAATAGAGAAATTACACTGATTGTTTTATTGTGCCACACAAAACCATTATATCACACATTACAGATAGGGTGCCTTTATCACACTTTTGAAAGAGTTTTCTTTAAGCGTTCATAAGACAAAACACCAAATTCTCCTTTAATAAAATTATAAAACCTAGAAATGCAGACAGGAGTATAAGGCATCTAGTAAAAGCCTACAGAATAAAACAAAAAATTTACATTAGAAAATAAAAAAGGGTTTGTTCATTAGCTAAGTGAAAGTTTGTAATATTAAAAAATATTAGGGGAGAAAACAACTTCAATAAAAAATGCAGTGCAGTCAAATCAAAATTGTAGGTAGTATAAGTTTTTTCCTCTTTTTTTTATATTGACAAACATTCATTCTAATAACTATAGTTTTACAAAATACTCATAGTAAAGGGCTAATGCTCTACTTAAGGTGTTTAATTCATAAATGGGTCTCAATTGTTTTCATCTATTATGTTTTCTTCTATTCAAAATACCTTGACTGAATGGTTATACACAATGTGCAAGAGCATGATGGAAAGTCAGACTTGAATTCTCCATAAAACACTGTAGATTTCCAACTATGAATGAAAGAAATTAGTAACCTTTGCAGAGAAATTTAAATTGCTCCACATTCTGCAAAAGATCAAGGACACAGAGAGTACAGAATAACTCTTCTAAAACTCTTAGCAGAAATGAACTGTTGAATTCTACAAGGGCAATACTTATTTGCCAAAAAACCCAACAACAACTCTCCCCTCAGCCCCACCCCACCCCCCCAAAAAAAAAAACCCAAACAAAACAGCTGATGAAATTCTAAAAGATTATATCAGTTGATGGTTTTCTATCCCAACTTGCTGGTTTATAGACGATCTTTCTCAACAGTTATAAAAGAACAACAGGTTGTAATTGCCAAGGTTAGCTACAATCCCAGGCTTATGCACAAGGATTATACAGCCTGAATTCTCCTCTGCTGGAAAGGTTTTACTTGGCAATAAAAGATTAAAAGTAACAGCCAGGGGCTCAGCTCTAATACCTAAACCTGAAAATATTTTTTAAGCATATACATCCAGAACATGCATCTGAGCCTTTTCCCTCTTAGTGTAATCCTCTTAGTGCTTTCTGTACCTCACTGAACTTCAAGATTCTGAAAATAAAAATACTGTATCTGGCACCTTTACCCTGAATTTAGCTTTAAAGTCCCTCTTGAATTTATATAAAATTCTATAATAATAATATAAATGTACAATTTATAATCTAGTGTGCATAACTGTTGGATTCTTTCATCCTGTTTTCTAATATCAAAGCCACAAGATATAAGCACAGTTTCTGGTTTTAAGTTTGTATTAGCTATTCCTTTCATTTTTACCATGTATTTGCACTAGGAATATTCAAATGTTCCTGATCATAAAATGGCTTTGATAGACACTACATCACTGTAAGCTTATAAGATAGCTTCTATTATAAGCTTTATAATAAAATAAGCTTATATTATAAAATATAAAACCACTACATAATGAATAAACAGTTTAAGCTATTTCCGAAAAAAATTGCTAAGCATATTACTATTCTGTTGCTAAAATGAAGTTGGGTAAAACTTCAAAAGTCAGAGAAGTACTAATCACTTCCAGCATCTTCTGCATGCACTCTTCTCACATTCCACCAAGAAAGGGAACTAACAGTTCCAGTGCTGTTTACTGAGTTGTATACAGTAACTGATAAATCAGGATAAATTTGGATAAATCAGGAATTTATCCAAAACTGATTGTGTTGGAGTGATCATAGTGGCAAGCTGTTGTGTAAAGACACTCTAACCGAAATTATTTACATTCTTCTAAGACAAGTCAACTGGCTTGTCCATTGTTGAGTCAGGAATAGCCATAGAAGTGAGGTTCATCTCAGTTTGCTTTAGATCTGAGCCAATCCAGCTCTATAGCCAATGATGAGAAATAAGCACCAGTGGAGTGCCATTCAGGAAACCTGCACAGAAATTTACTTTAGGATGAAATTAATAGCTCTTTACAAATGTGTATTCACCTCAATTAACTATAAAGGTAGTCTAGATAACTCAGAGTAGGTAACTACTTTACACCATATGGGTTATCAATCCTAGTTCAGTACCTGCTGCTTAGGGATAAATTGCCTCTTTATTTTACATGCGTAAAAAGTTTAACTTGTACCTGAATACCTAACTATTCAGTTACTAATACTCTTCATTTCATAAGCTAATTACTTCTGCATTGAGACCAGTTATGTAAAAAAATTATGGTATCAGAATAGTATTCTAAAATCTTATTTTATATAAATCAAATACAAAGATATGCTTCCTGTATCTTTTCCTGTAGATATGTTTGTTTTGCATTCAATTCCAAATCTTACATAAAAGCAAATATTGTAAAAGTCTTTAATCCTTGGAGGATGTGAATATGTACATCTGTAAAAATTGATAAAACTGTAACAGGATACTGCTGATCCACAGGCCATACAATGAAAATTTAAGATCTTAAAATTGCAGAAACAACAGGAAGTGAAAAATCAGATACATAAAATAACTCTTAAGTAACGTTAGTTCTATTATGTTCCAACAAAAATTAATATACTGACCTTCTACTGTATATAACAGCTTTTCATGTCAATCTTGGCCAAGCTGTGGAGTGCATGTTAGTCTGTACAGCAGAAATATTCCGGAAGTCCTGAACAAGCTTCTCAACTAAGGGTAAACACAGGCAAAGGGATTGATTTTTAGAGCTTTGCAATATTTTCTTAACTAGTGTTTTCTCCTATAAGAATTCCATTTTGGCTTCTTATTACTGTTTAGAAAACAGAACGAAATGTACCAATAAGACATAGTGTTTTATGATAGCATACTAATAATAATCAGAATAAAGCTGAAGTAAACAAACCATAAAAAATGGACAGAAGTTCCACGACATCCCTCCAGTTAAACCAGAAGAAAAGTTATCTAATTCTGTTTTTGCTCTGACCCCAGATGTAGCATAAAACAGTCCTCAAACTATTCTAAACAACCACAGTGATACTGACTCCAGGGATTATGAGTATAGTGATGTTCCAGACATATTTTCTCTCTCAGCTTCTAACAGGTCCTCCAAACTGCAAGATCTGGAGAGGAAGATAATGACAGTGAAACAGTTTTCTGGCACCACATATCCAGAGGAATACAAGGTTTCTTGCAGGCTTGGAATTTTGCCATGAACTTCACTGACAGGCAGGTTTGCCCTCAGTATCTGTAAGCAACATCAAGTGGTATACGTTCCATTTCCTGAAGTTTCTACTTTCTCCCCTGTGAAAAATTAATGTTATCCCATACCAATATAGAAACAGAAATACAGTTCCTCCTGATAAATGTATTCCTGAGGTTTTCATCACTATGGAATCAACTCGGTTCCTGCACTCACACATGCAAGCCACCCTGCAGGAAAAGCTGCACATTGACAGTGAAGTACCACAAACCTTACTTACGGCACCTCAGCAAAACTGGGCATGGGAGAGAACATGGAAAAGAAAGAGTATGACTAGGCAAACGTCATGACTGACTACTTGTTATAGATGCACACAAGCAGTATGTTAAATGATTGTATAAAATCAGAACTTGCTTGTGCCTTCAAAAATCCAACCAGTAAGCAATAGCAATGGAAGACTTGAGAGAGATAAGTTTAGGTTATTATTGTTGTAGATAACTGACTTTCTTGGCTAGTATTAAAAATCAATATGTACATATAATAATGGAAATATAGATCCTAATTCTGCAAAACACATACATTTATGTTTGCCTATTCTGAACACATAAGAATTCTCCTTAAATTGAATGAAGCTACTCGTATGCTTAATGTTGACTACTTGGAACTAGGATGTGCAAGGACTCACAGGATCAAGATTATACAAGGGACAAATGTGCACATAAGGCATTGAGAAACCTAAGCAACTTCTGGTTTCACATATTGGCAATTTTACTTGAGATTCATTTTAGCAAATGTCAAAACAAGTGTCCTCCATTTTTATTTCAATTTCCAGTAAGCAATGAATTGAAATAACCTATTCAACTTTTGCAGACAGGAATGGAGATGGTATTCCTATTTATTGTAGGACACCTCCTGTTATAAGAAGGATGTAATAAATTAACTAGTTTTTGTACCTATTGAAACCACAAAAACTGGTTATAAAGTAATGTTGTGCTACATTCTTATCAATCAGGACATTTCTAGGGAGATTGACAAGGCTAGCTTTTCAATGTTTTAATTTTTTTTTAAGTGCCTTTCCCCCACTCTTTCCCTAAGCCCAAGTATTTTATTATTTCAGAGAACTTTGACAAAACGGGAATTAATACACTTGTCACATCCAATCAGCAGATAAACATTAGGATCCAGAAAAGTTTTATTTATAAAACTGTAACACCACTGTTTTCAGCTACAGTCACTCTGTCAAAGGCCAACCTCAGAACACGATTTAAGGGAGACCTGGAAATAGAAATAACATCAAAGCTGACCTTTGAGTAAAATCAAACAGCCGCAAAGCCAGTAATGAGATTATATGTACACAGCAATGAAAGCTCTGCAGAATGAATTAAGAAAGGAAATACTAACACCTATATTGCATTTTTATATGCTGGACAGAAAATTAACAACCTACAGCCACTTGCTGGTATTAGTTCAGGTACTTCCACCTCAGATACTAACTCTCTCAGCAGCCAGCTTTTTGTCTTTTTTAAACTACAGGTTATAGGGAATAATTCAATGTGATTGATATCTTAGTACTAGCTTTTATACTGGCACAAATAAGAACTGTTTGGAAGGAAAGATATTTGAACTATATGATTGTCTTTACACGGATGATAAAGGTGGTGGCTTGTTCATGATTTATAAGCATTATAAGTGTCCTTAAATATAATATTAGGAAATTATGCATATTTTAAATATTTTAAATATTTACCTGAACTACAATGATGAAATATCCATTGAAGACTGTTACATGATCGATCTATTACACAGTTATATGTCTAAAAGCATAGATTCTGTTAGAAAATAAAAACAGGAACAAAGTATTCTCTTTTTAATAAAGGACATTGTAAGAGACTTGTCTTAAATTGATTGATTATTTTCAGATACAAGTCATAGGTAGGGTAAGTATTGTTCAGATATATTTGAAAAAAATTGGGGGTTTTTTCCTTCAATGTTTTCCACTGTGTACATTTTATAGTATGTTGTGCATAAGTGGTTTCCACTACACCAGCATTTATTTTCCTGTTGTCGATTTGGCAGATAATCAGAAATCACAGCTAATGGTTTGGGGGCTTCTTGTTTTTTTGGGGGGGAGGGGGTTCTTTGTTTGTTCTTAAATCCTCTCTTTTTCCCTGTGTTTATTTGGTATGTTTGGTTTTCACTGCAGGGTTATTGAGAAGGCAGCTCAACTTAAAAAAAACAAACACTTTTAATTAACTCTGGTGAAATTAGCCAGTAGTAATTGTCAGTTTGACTTTATAGTAAGAGTTCTTTAACGGACTGAAATACAACTTCATAGCACAGTAAAAAAGAAACACACTAAAGTATGTGAAATAAAAATTTATAAAATGTGTAAAATCAAACATGTTATTTGCACAATATATTACTGTTCTTCTAAGGAAATCCACCATGGATTGACAGGAGGAGTAGGGAGGGGGGAAAAAAAAAAAGGAGTAAAACTGCTTTTGAAATCAGACTACTGTAACTATTTATTATTGATAATCATGTAATAGTCCACCTTCCATTTACCATTAAATTCTGAACTAGCATGTTTTATTGGTTTAAAGCTGGTCATTTGAGTATGGATAAGGATAGCTGAAGCAATCCTTTTCTGATATAGGAAATACAGCCAACTGGCTTATATAAAGCAAGCAAGTAAAATAAAAGGAATAATATGTTTCAGTTAGAATTTTTTCTGAATAATGACTGGAAGATTTGCCACTGAGTATTTTTTAACTCACTTTCCAATTTTAATTGATCCTGGATTTAACTAGAATATTACTTAACATAGATTTAGCACAGGCGTTTTTAAAAATCAATTAGCTTGATCACTAGCGCAGTCAAACATCCAGATCACAGCCAGACTTTTAAAGGTAACTCATTGCCTAAGGAGTTAGGCAGGTGCCTAGTAGCTTTTTTGAAAGTGCATAGTAACTTAATACATTTAATTTAGTTGGATGTAAGCATTTCAAGCTAATTCTGAAAAAAAACCCAACAAAAACAACAACAAAAAACCAGACAAACCAGCATGTGTTTGATCTCACCTTTTAGTACCTAAAAACCTTTAATTCTCATAATATGTCATTTTCATTTAAATGGAATACTCTACAAAATTATTTTACTTCACTGTTTCTTCTGCACCCTGAGCTTGTTTTTGTCTAAGATTAAGAAATTAACCTAGCTTTGATGCTATTCTTCATTTTTATTTAGCTTCCAAGTAACAATGGAGATAATTAGTATATGATGCTACTTTAACTTAAGAATGCATTTCACATATTCCAGCCAAAATGTGGTTAAATAGTTTTGAGGCTGATAAAATATATATTTAAGAAACTAGAATGATGAAAATTATTTGTGCTAAAAACCTGGTTTAAACCTATGCTAACGTTTAAAATTGGGAAAAAGAATGTTATTTCTGTATGGCAGAAAGGACACTCAAATCCATGTACAAAGCTTTCTTCATGCGTCAGAACTCATACCTTCACTGTAAAACATCACAGTCCTAACTTTGAGGTCACTTATGATCCATTAATACTGATAGCTTTTAATTTTTCCTCTAGGGATATGAAGGATGTTGAAGTATTATGTGATATTAAACAAAAGCCTATATACAACTAAAATTCTTTCACTATTCCCTTGACATACCACTTTCTTAAAGTTATAATGATTTTAAGGGGTTTTTTTTAATCAAAAATTATTACAAAACCAAAACCTAAATTCTGATTGTAATTTAACACTATTTTTTGTAAGTCAGATTAGATGATCTTAATCAAAAATAATCCTAAAATGCCAACACCAATGACAATGAATTTATAAGTCTTCACAACTAGTTTTAGACACAAGTCTTGAAGTTTCTTGCCAATACACAAAATTTCATGATACTTCAACATGATCAAAGCAGATAACAGTGATGAATTGATAGTACGTATACAGTTTTCATTAGGAAATCAATAATTCTATGCAAAAAAATGATATATCTAAGGAATTAAACACCCGCCAACCATAATGAGGATGTAACACAGCTTGGATGCATCCTGAGGAGGGAAAAGGAAAAGCTTTGGTAGGCCAATCTTAATAAAGCTTTACCAATTTAGCTTTCTTCCTACTCTTATTGGTGCTTAAGAGGTTAAGACTTTATTTGTGAAAACAGAGAAAGATAGCGGGGAATCATGTTGTCTGCAGCTTCGTAAGTCTTGCTTAAGATCCTTTTCAATTACCATCCATTTCTCCTTTAAAAAGGGACAAAAAAATAGAGGAGTGGAAACAGGTCAGGGCAGTCTGTGACAATGACAGTGTGATGGGCTTGGACCCCCTGTGGTGTTTCCATCTGCTATCATTAAGGTGACTATTCAGACATGAAAAAATCCCTCTTGCTGTGCTGACAGGCAGACATCAAGAACTATGACAAGGCATTAAGACAGAAAGTAGAGACAGAGATGTCATATTCCACAAACAACCCTGCCTCAAACAAGACCCCTAAAATTTTATTGGAATTTAAAATAAAAATCAAAGAGCTTTTACCTGGAGGTTATCAAACTTCCCCTCATGTTAATTTGACAACGAAGAAAATGCTGGCAGTCACAAACACTTAGCTCCTACCTGTAGTCTCTACCATAAGAAACCTAAAATTTTTTTTTATTTTTTTGTTTGTGTTTTTTTGTATTTTTTGTGGTTTTTTTTATTATTATTATTATTTATTTTTCCTCACTCTTCAATAAAAGTGGAGTTTTAATTTATTTCCTTCTCTCATCAAAAAGCTGAGCAGGAAGACCGAGGCCCGATGGCTTGAAGCGCGTGAAGCGCCGACGCCTTTGCCGAATCGCGCCAACAACCGTGAAAAAACCCAAAGCCCTAAGCTAACGAGGCGAACACCTGTGAGAGACCGGTTTTACTTCCTAACCAGCGGGGCCCGAACAGACGGCAACGGCATCCCCATGGAACGCCGGAAGGAGCGCGAAACGGGCGCGGCGGGAGGCGGGAGGCGGGCCGGGGCGGGCTGCGGCCGGCAGGGGGGGCGGCAGGACCGCCAGCCAGAGCCGGCCTCGGCGCCGGCCTCAGGCCCAGCACCGGCCCCGGCCTCGGCGCCAGGCCCAGGCCCCAGGCCCAGCACCGGCCCCGGCCCCAGGCCCCAGCACCGGCCCCAGGCCCCCCGCAGCCCCTGCGCCCCCTGACCCTCCTCTGCCGAAGGGTTACGGGTTTTCGTGCCCGCGCGGGGAACTATTTCACTTGTGCTCTTCCCGAGCTTGCTCAACTTTTAGCAGGAGAGCTCCTTCCTGCCAAACCCTCGATGATCAATAGTTCGACGGTAATATTGCAAGCCTCATTTAACAATTTCCAACTGCGTCTCTTAACTTGCTCTACCCAGAGTAGCCTTGATTAGAGTGCCTGTGAGTCTCAGGCATGGCGTATGGCATCGTTTCTTTTTCAGGAGCCGATTCATAACGTCACTGCAAAGGGTCTTTCATTTATAGACTTCACCCTTCCATCAGGCAGTGTCTAGAAACCCAGCATCTAGCTCTCCAGGACGTAGCACTGATACGCAATTTGCCATTTCATCACACTGTAAAGATGATTCTGAATCTTAAGTCCTCTTCCTTTTGCCACTCTCCTCTGACTAAAAAGCAATTGCTCTGCAAATACTACTAACTCTTGAAGCATAGTTACATATGTTTTGTGTTTCTTCAGTCACAGTTCTGGTGCAAGAATTCATCTCCCCTTCTGCTCTACATGCTCTCATATTTGTTCCAAAACCTTGACATCTTCACTTTTATAACTTTTTTTTAGCCATGTGATGAATCAAGCTAGCAAACTGATCCTTCAGGCTTTTTTTTTCTTAAAATAGGAGAGAACAGGGCAGTAATATGTGAATGACATGCCCAGGACAGGGACTAATGAAACAGATTTGTCACTGGAAGAAACATGTGTTCATAATCACGCTCATCTTACCTATTCACACTCCTTCTTACTACTTCATTAAATTGCATCCTAATCACACCTAGCAGAGGTACATTAAGAACAAATGCTGAGGAAGGGGAAAGATGGTTAGGTAGAGCAATAGGTAAAATTGCTATGTTCCTTATATTAAAGTTCTCATTTGAGTTCAAGAATGGGGGAGGGGAGGCATATATACACACACACACACATATAGGCTTCCATATTTTTAAATAATTGAGCTACATGATGGCAGGAAACTAAGTACTTGAAACGAGCACTAGACACCAAACAATGTTTTCCAGACTGTTATACCAACTGCCTTGATATTCTGATACCTATGAATTAACAAATATTAATCAGTTCAAATCAATCTTTGAAGTATTGAACTATTACTCATGGAAAGATAAAGATAATATGCTAATAGTTGAAGTTACATGTTGTTCCCTTAGACTTACATGCTTGTTCAACTGTCTGTAGCAATATGAAAAAAATGCTTTTTATTGTTCAAAATCTGAGTTTTTCTATAAACATGTTTCTAAGTTTAGTTGAATCACTAATTTACATATCAGGTATATATAGTAAAAAAACTATGGATAGTGCATTTTCATCCATTTACAGAAGAAATGGAGGCATGACAATTTAAATTTCAGTAACCACTACAACTGTTTCAGCCACCAGTTTAAGAGAAGTACTTGCTTCATTTAAAAGAAATGAGATTTTAAAAGCTAAGTCACCTAGTCTAAGCTAAGCTAGTTGTTTAGGATTTTTCTATAATCTATAGGATGAGACAGGCACCTACCTGGGGCAATTCACACTGGGTTTAGGATTAAACAAGACATTGTTGCATCATTATCTATTTCTCTCAATTGAGAATATAAACAGCTTAGACAACCAGCTTATGTTAGGTATTTCATTACTATTAACAGACTAAAACCCAACCAGCCATCAGTCTCAAACACAGAGGACTGTAGCATGAATCTCAGTGCAAAAATGTAATTTCCATGCAAAAATATTAATTATATTTTGATCATAATGAAAACACTGGAATAATGAAATATCTATGCCACACATTAAATACAGAGGCCACAGTCATGGTTGCCAATATATCTCATTATCTAATAATGAGGTGCTTTTGCCTTTGAAGTATCCATGCAAGACACATCTGTGCCTCATCCTTACTCATCTTTCCACCAGTTGAGTTCATCTGATACCATTTAAGTTCCCTCTCCAGGAAACTCACAACAGGCCCTAATGCATCCTGTAACACATTTTGACATGGAGATAGCCATCCCTACAGATGCCTCAGTGACAAACTATTTAAGAAACAGAAAAGGCTTAAAGAGAGCCCTTCCCATGTCAAGATTTTGACAGATTAATATTTAGAGATGCAAGGCTAAAGGGAAAAACAAGTAGTTTTATTTGGGTTAAAATGAAGTCAGGAAACAAGCAGGAAAGAAATCTAGACAGTATCTATAGGTATACCCTGTGCTAAACAAGAAAACAATCCACCTGTATAAGACAGATCTACCATAAGAGCTAGACTTCTTCCGTGCTTTTAAGCAACATGATTTCAGTTAGAAATCCCTTCACTAACATTTAAAATGTGAGATATCTCCTGTAGGGTCACAAGCCCAACGATTAGGACCATGAAAATCCAGATCATCATATTTAAGCTGTAACAGAGACCAATGTCTTAATGAGCCTCTCTGGAATTTTTGGTACCATTGGGTGTGAAAACACTGAAGCCTTATCAGCCAGCATTTATGGGCAGAGGTCTGCAACCCCTATATACCTGGACTGAGCTAGGAATGAAACCATGTTGCCTTAGCTCTAGCAGGTAGCTTACCAAGATTGGCACCAAGACCTGAGCTGAAGAGGGCTGGAATGCCAAGCAGGTCATTTAAACCTCCAGAGGCATATCCAGTTCATTATTACATTCCTGAACAAGGTGACAGAAAAGAGGTGAAGAGGAGGGAGAAATGAAAGATTTCCCAATGATACATATGGGAAGAGAAATACTCTCTAGTGGGAGGAGGTATGAGATTGCCAAATGCCTCCTTGCCTGCTAGACAAAGCTTGCTTTTTCCACTGTGAATCTAGGATTGAAGATACTAAGCATTAAAATGTTAAAAAAAAAAGGAAGAGTTTGTGCAAACAGTGAGGGGAAATCAAGGGTATGTCAGTAAAAGCAAATATACCAGCAAGGAAATTTACAGGGAAAGATAGGGCATGTTACATACAGAATAGTAAAGGAGCTGACATGAACTTCAAGAAACCATCAAGAAAAGATCAAAGTGTAAATAAGATCATAGAGGTCCTTTTTTATTTTTACAACTTGTTTTATGTGCCTTTTATGTGTGTAGGAAATAAATAAATAATCTTTCTTTTGAACTTTAATCAACTCACAGATTCCAGGAACAAAAGGACTTATAGGTAACAGTCCCTGTTGTTCCAACAAGAGAAACAAGGGTTCCATCCCCAGAGACCCCTACAGTAAAATGTGGGATCATTCATCTACAAATTGTGTGGGTTTCATTGACATTGAGTGGTGCATTGACTCCCTGTATAAAGGAATGTTTAATCTAGCAGACAAAAGCAGACCAAATCAGGCATGAGCTGGAAAACAAATCGGGATGTATTTGGGTTTTTTTTAAGTGTGTACATAGTAATATGATGGACTTTTTAATACACAAAAACTGTCAAGTGACTGGTATCTTTCCAAGAGAAGGTCTGTACATCAAGCAGACATCGAGACTTATACAGGAATCACTGTGCAAAATTCTGAGCACAGCCACCTTTCTTGGTTTTCTGGTCTCCAAATTGAGCATCTGAGAATGATGAACAGTATCTTAAAGCATCTAAATGTGTTTGCCTGAAAGGTCTCTTTTCATAAACATACCTTAACAATTTCACATCTTAGGCACGCTGTGTAGAGATAGTCACGTACTCCATCCAAATAGATAGAGTAATTTAAGATTTAATAGTCTCTAAGCTGTTTGTCACTGCCCTTCAACCAAGATAAAATAATAATTTAAGAGCTCTTGGTGGGTTTCTGTTCAGTGCAAAACAGGTTTGTCTAAGCATGCAGACCTTATCATCATCATCCCCAGCCCTAGCAAACCCTGATGCTGTTGGCAATCAATAGTGGTAACAATCTAGCACATACTGTTGTGTGTCATGCAACATGACTTTGAGCAACTCTACTTAAAAACAAGCCTGACACTAATGGCTTGCAAGAATAGACTTCCGCTGTTTCCAGTATTGATAGGGCAGAATTGATATTAACAGTGCCAAAGTTGAAGAATTTCTCTAGTGAAAGTCTTAATAAAACATCATAGGGGAAACTCTGCTGCAAAATGAAGAATGGTGACAGAAACTGAACAATGGTGAAATATTGACAGAAGAGAAATTACTTTGGATTAGACAAGTTGAATTTATGACAGATATGCATTTTCACAGAATAATCCCTTGAAGCAGTTATTGGATTAGACTATTCACAAATAAGAAGGCATAATTTTTGAATGGAATTATTTCACCTCAGACAGGTTCTTCTTATGTCAACTTTGGACATAATGATAAGACTAGCTGAGAAGCTGCCAATGGTTAGTGTTAATAATTTAGAGAAATAAAATTAAACTGCAGAAGTCACATAACAGAAGAGCTTTTGTTTAATAAAAGAATTATGGACATACTAATCAACTATTCTACAAAAACACTGTATTGATCTGTATCTGTACTGGGTAGAAGTGTTCTGCCATAAACAAAAACAAAGGGACAAGCAGAACGAAACAAGAAGTCCCACTGGGGAAGGAACGAAGAGCACAAGACATCACAGTGTATTTTAAAAGTAGCAGCTACTTGTTCTTTCTGATGTTACTGCATATTTGTTGAATTCAGAAGGAAGCTTCTTTCAAATATCTTAAAGGATGGATTTATAAAAATAAATTTTGCACAAATTTTTGTGGTTTGCCAGAAATTATCACCACTGAAAAAACCTCTCTTAGATAGAAAAGATAAATTTGTCACTAGCTTAAAGAGATTTTCAATAAAGAGCTCCAGGAATGGAGCCAGCTTCTACCAGCTGCTATCAAAGCAGATGAATTTTCAACATATAATAAGAATGATCACTAGCTAGCTTTTATGGATTATGGTGTTTCAATGATGCCAGAGCAATTTGATTCAAATTTTAATTCTTTAATGGATCCATTAAATCTATTTTTTTCAGTAGTCACACTTGAGCGTAGATCAAATTGGTAGTAGATTCTACCAGGCTTCCCTGGAGCCAGACTATTTTACTGATATAACAATGAACTCAGATTAAGGAAAGACACCTACTTACAGAAAATATGAATATTTACACAGAAACTGCAGTCTGACCAACTTTCTGACTGTATTGACAATGAATCTGTAGTTTAAGACCTCTCTGCATGAGAGTTGAGTTACAGAATAGGGAGTACTATCAGAACTACATCAGTTAATGTTCCCATAAAATTGGAAGAAAGTATTATAGTTATCATGAAAGTGTAAATCATTTGTCACTTTTGTAAAAGTAGTTGCCAGAAGGGGCACAAAAGAAAATGCAATCATTTTTGAAACTAAACATGTTCATCTGGATACAAAATTCAAACTAATTAACGAAGTGATATTATATGACCATCTGGTTAGACAAGTAACAGAATAAAGATATTTTGCATGTTTTCACCAAAAAATACACTGGCTATGTAAGGAATGAGCTAAGATAACATGGCAGGAGATAAATCAGCTGCTCTCTCTCAAAGTTGCATTGATAGAAGCTAAGCCCATTATATTCATTAACTACCTATGGAGTAGAAATGCCAGCATAAGCTTGTACCAGGGCTTGAGTTCTATTGTCACTTGTCCTCTGAGAATTCTTTCTGTGCATCAGTGTCATGACTGTATCTCAGATACCTGAGCACAGCGAGTCATGCATCTTTACCCAGCAAGTGTCCAATTGCGCAACAGATATTGCTACCACTGTGATGTAGGAAAGGCCCTACGTATCGATCCCCTGTAGTAATCTTCATGGTCACCAATCAATGCTGTAAAAGCCCAATTCTTCTGAGTAAAAACCTAAAACCATTTAATTCTGAACAATCTAATAGTTGAAATTCAATGTGGTCATTTATTTACTCTTACTAGTTCTGGATTGGTTCTCAGAGTAATTTTCCAGTTAATTTTTATTAATAAAGAAGTATTTCCCATGTGCCTTTGTCATCTTCATATACCCGAAAAACAAATACATGCAAGAAAGATGCAAAATAAAACAACAATCAACTCAGTAATCATTTGGATGAATCTACATTAGCATTTTAATCTAGATCTAGAGGACACCTTTGAGGCAGATTTCCCAGTCATCCCCACTTCCCACACTTCAGTTCACTCCGCAGTCTTGGAACATGGAACTGGATTCTTTTCATATGAAGCTAAGCAAAACATTGCATTGCAGCCACACATCTGATGTTCTCCAACCACAAATAAGGCATTCAGTCTACACAAGCCAAGCAAGTAAAAACTACCAAATTGCATTTAGAGTGTTTGCAGGACCATCAGCATTTGCTCCTTTGCTCTCCAAAGCCTCTGTGTCACAGTATCTGCTAGACATAGACACTGTCTGCAAAACTCCTGGCATTTCTCTGACACTTTTTGCCTTAAAAGAAAGTAAGGAGGGATTTGAAAATTCTGCAGCTATCACCATTGAAGGCAAAAGGTGCCATTAAAATCTTCTGAATATTTAGTTCACTTACAAAGTACGGTACTACTGTATGAAAAATACCAAATATAAAGAGGCTTCTTGTTTATAACACAGACATAGTCCAGTGCTGTTCATAGACTTAAGATTTTCTAAAGTATCTCAGTTACATAAAGCCTAACACTCCTTAAATCTGTCAGGTATTTCATAAAGTTTAAGTTCTGTACTTTGTATTTTAGCCTCTGAGCAACTATTTCTCTTTCATATGAAAAAACTTCATAACAATGCTTTCAGCGAAACAACTGAAGCAGTGCAAAGCCAAACAAATTTCAGTGCTTTCTCTATATGAGCTCTGTGCTTCACATATCAGCATATAAATGCTGACACCTTTTTACATGTCCCATAAGTAAGGATCTCCCATGAGACCAAGACCAGGTAGTTTTTAGTATGTTTTGTTGATTACCACTGTGTACAGCACTGACTTTCATAACTGCAATCTCATTTTCTTTGTATGCTGCCCCTGCCCCATTTTTTCTTTTTAAAAAAAGATATCAAAATGCAAGATATAACTTTTCAGATGTCTGCACACTATTAGGACAGCAAGCAAGGGTGATTTTATTTTACATCACTTCACAGCAGACAGTCATAACCATGTCACACTAGTTCCTCACATGTATTACATGCCCCAGTCCAGCATGTCTCACACAGCTTGAAAGGACTCTGGCTGAAAAACAAACAGGGTGTTCAGCCTTAAGTCTATCCTTATCCAGGGTCTTCTGCAGCTGAGACAAAATGATCCAAAGGATCAACTTCAGAGGGAAGATACTGCCCATACTGATACCTTTTAAGGAGAAAATATGAAGGATAGTCCTCTTTTCTGAGACTGGGAACAAATATTCCTTTCACAACAAATTTGGTTTCAATAAAAAGTCTTTCACCCTGTCCTTTGCAACCTGTGGATGGTGGAAAGTGGCAGGTGACCAGCACCACAACATGCTTGATAAGAACAGTGTGAAGTGAACTTAAGCAGGCAATCATTTCAAACACCTAAGCAATGAGGATAGAAGTTCTTGACGTCTGGCACAGCCACAAGAACTTCCCTTTGATCCAATCCTTTAATTCTTCATAGGGGTAAAGGACAACGAAGATACTAATCACAGCAAACAGGTCTTAACAGAGAAAGTAACAATTTGTATTTTATGACCTACTGCCAAAAAAGTTAAAATCACTGATCCAATAAACTGAATGTTAATTGGAAGACATCTTTTTCATTATTTTAAGTAGTGAAGAGAACACATTGCTACAGTTTCCTACAACACGATAAACAGAACAATAGATGTAAGAATAAGTAAAGAAAACAGTGAAATTAATGATGATTGTAGTCACAGAGATGACATTAAAAAAACCAACTAAGGTCACATGCTGTTAGAGAAGTCTTTCCTTTCCAAAAGGCTGACTGCATGGTCATTGGCTTTTCTGAAGACAAAGAACAGGCTATTGATATTGCCCTCAGGTATTACTACTATGGCTTGAGATGCCATGGTACAGCCAAACAAAGAATATCTGAAGAACAGCAGGAAGTTTATGTCAGCTGCCAAACCTGAAGCAAATGCATGATGCCACTGGACAACACAAAGGTTCCACACTAGTTTCTTCCAGCACCACTAAACTGACTGTTAAAAATTCTGCCAAGTCTCACAGTAAGTGCTAAACCAAAAGCCATTGAGCAGTACCCATTTCCTATATTACAGCTGAAACAACTTTCCACCCAGGTGCAGAGAAACAGAGAGATATAACTCAAAAGATGGAGGGAATGAAAGAAAGAGGAACCTGGGGTTTACTGCCTTTTGCATAACGAATGCAAAGATCAGCTCTTAAAAACTAGATGCAGAGAACTTGAAGCAAAACCACTTGAGTCAAATACAACTATGTTATTGCTACAATGATCCACAGAAATCACTAACCTTTATCATTTAAGATGATTCGTTTGAGAGGGGAAACAAATATTTGTTCATTCCCACCAATTTAACTTTCCTTTCTACATGTCTATTTTCCTTTCATAGTACAGCATCCGGGAAGAACAAAAATTAGGTAAAAGTGAACGCATTTACTGCTAGATAGGTCTTAATGTATCCAGAAAAGATTTACTCTATTTTCTCATGGCCATATAGTACAAGAACAACACAAATCCAGATATTTTAAGTGCCCTTTTCAATTCAGAAAAAAATTTAAATACTTAATGCAGTCTTTAAAACATCCCTAATCCAGAGCATAACTATGTGTTTAATTCCATTCTTACAGAACGTATTGGTTTAAAGTAAAACTTGTTTAATGGCCAGATTGAGATAGTTCTCTGAAAAAAGGTTTGTATGTAAATCACAACCAGTTTAATATCAAAATTGTAGAATTCATGTTTTAGATAATTTTTAAAAGAAATATTAACTTCAGTCAGCTCAAGTAAAACAGTTCACCTAGTTGTTATGAACCAATACAGAAGCTGCCATCTATGGCTTCCAGTTCTCATGGATCTTTATTCAACTCTGTGCTGCATGCACACTGAAGTTACCCAGAACTGGTGCAATGGAAAGTTTCCATACTTGATGCAATACCACTCAAAACAGCTACACAGACCAGCCATAAATTTTATCTCTGTATATTCTAAAGAATACAATGAAAATTCAAGCCTGAAGAGCAGTTTACAAATTTCCAACATATTTAAGAACTAGAAAGTAAGAGTGGGACGCAGAAAATTTCTTGTTTGCTGTTTTAAATAAGTACATACCACACAAAAATATATATACACATTTCTACATGCATATCTGATCTAAGTAATAAAAAATAAATTAAAATACTGAACTCTGCTTTTAACTGAATGTCTAGATTCTTTCAGCTGTATGCTCCAAGTTGAACTCTTCACATGTAATCTATGAGGAGAATCAGGCCATTGGTGAGAAAGACTAATCAAAATGTATAGTCAATGCTTAATTTTTGTCAATGAAATAATGCCACCTCTTGACAAAAAATGGCAGATATCCAGTGCAAATCTTATACCAGAATTTTTAAGCTGTTTGCGCAGCTATACTATCAGGTGACACCTGGGTGTTTGGAATTCACCTAAACCAGAAGAATAAACCGAAATGTGACATCTTTAGCATTTCTGTGTGTATGCAGCCATAAATATCCTTTAATGTTATACAAAAGAAAATACTTCATATGCAAATCAGAGCTAAACAGCCTTAGTCTACAAACCAGCACCTACATGTCCTGTAGACATATGACATCTTGGCATTCCACAGGAGTAAACACTGGCACTTAAGAATAATCTAACCTGTGAGTGCAAGCACAGAAGGATTAAAGCAGATTATGCTGCACAGCACTTATGACAAGAATGCATTTTGTTGTACTCTTCATTCATCTCAGTCTTTCTTTTTTAAACCACAGAATATGCTTCTTTACCTACAGTATGGTTTGGTCATATATGATTTAATTAAGAGTCAGTCTGCACATATACAATGCTTGATTCAATGACAATTTAAGATGGATAGCCAGATATGTCAGTATTGTGGAAGTGGTTAAACAATATTTACTGCATACTGGAGAGGAGGGTGGGGGAATGCACAATGAAACAAACTTTTTACCTTCCATCTATTTTGCAACGTAATAAGAAATAACCATGAACCAGAGAACAATGAAACAAAAAGTAACCATAAATCAGAGGTCAAAATTACACCAAAAACAATAATAAGCATCTCACTTAGCAATTCAGCTCTACGTGCAACCACATTTCCCCCCACCACCCCACTGCCCCCCACTTTTTTTTTTAATTAAACAGCTGACCCTGTGAGCCATTAACCACATGAATAATCCTTACATGAGAGTTGTAAGGAAGTGTTCTTAATTTCTATGGAGCACATGAAGAAAATTCTTGTCAGAAAAAGTGTTGAAAAAAATACATGCTAAGACTGATTGTTACAACATACAAGTCTGTTGGAAGAGATTTTATAACTGAAATATATTTGAAGTATAGTTTTTGATTGAACATGAGCATATACGTGATGTTTCAGACAAAAGCTGTTCAAGCCCTATTCCTGGCTCATACTAAAGTCAGTAACAGAGTTCTATTGTAATCTATGAATAAGTTAGCAAGTGTAGTGCTGAAGTTTGTGTGGAATGTATTAGATTCAATCTGGGATCCTTATGCATAATGTGAAAATATATTTGAGCATATTACAATGTATCCATCATAAGTACCTCAAGAAAGTATAATCCTAAAATAAAAATCAGAAATGTTGCTTGAAGTGATCAATAAAAAACCCACCATCAAGTCTTCTGAAGATCAAAATGGTTCACAGAAACGAAAAAAAAAAAAGTGAAGAAAAGGTTTCTGCCTCCTGAAGTTACCTGTTGACAGTTACTCTCCTTTTGCAGTTGTGAGATTAAAACTATAACAAGTATTCCTCCTGACGAAAAAAAGAAAAGAGCTTTTGATAGAAAAAGCTAAAATTTTCACAAGAATGTTCACTCCATACTCAGTCCAGGTGAACACAGAGGTACACTAAACCCAGCAGTCATCCCAAATTTTAAAAAGAACTGAAGGCTTTCTTTTTTTTTAAAAAAGGGACTTGGACAAGATGGCAATTCTCTTTGTGATAGATACCTAAGAATACAATACATGTTAACAAGCAAGTATTGCTCTTAATGTAATAAAAATATAAATAAATTCTTTTCAGAGCATTATTAATGTACTTCAAGTTAGAGAAAACATTTCTGTAACTCTCAAAACCATATAACTTATTAGACAAGAAAAATAGCTAGGTAATGCTAAAAATGTTTTCTTTCAAATATTTAGAAACAATATCAAAGCCTGAGAAAGCAAAAAAATTCAACTGACATGACTGACAATTATGGACTGAGAACATACACCTGTGGTATATGATAACGTGGTATATGATAACGTGCCTGCCTTCGATACATGTGGAATACAGTTCCACCTCACAGGAGGTGGAACAGGCTTACTTTCACTAGCCATACTTTGACCTACCTAAAAAATTATACTGCTTTAAGCAAATAGAATACCCAAAATATCTAAAGCTGCCTCAAAAGTTCCAGGATTTCCAACAGTGATAAAAAAACCTAACAAAACACAACCTCAGACTTTCCATTTAATTTCCAGCAGCACCTAGAACACCACCTACAATAAGCATTCAGAAGTACTGCAATTCCTGAGGCAACAGGTGCCCTGATTCTTGCCTGGTTAGATCACAAGACATTGGGAACAGATGCAGAAAATCAAGAGATTACACAGCATAAACCTGAATGATGCAAGGTGAAAACTTATTTTCTTTTGATTAATTGAGGAAAACAAAGTTAACTACATACGTGTATATTGATAGGCAGGTGGTTTATCTTCAGACAGCAGCAGTTCATTCTGAATGTGTCTGAAGAAGAAAATGTGATTATGGATTGGGTTTAATCACAACAGATATCCAAATAGGAAAGTATAGTTCTAATTCCCAATCCGTACGGCTATGTAGGTACGGTGTTCAATCACTTCACAAGCACATGGAAAACTAAGGCAAACTAAATAACAAGATATTTAACTAGCAACATCTGCAAGCTTTAGTCCTCAAAGCTAATTGTTCCCAGGCTAGTCGTGACAGGCACCATTACAGATTTCCTTACTCTCACTTAAGTTTCTTACATCCAGAATATGAAAACAAAAACAAAAAAAAACAAACAACAAAACACAAAAGCAAAAAACAAAACTAAAACCCAACTGTGATTGATTTCAATTTTGAGGAACACCTCACATTATATTTCACTCCCTGTTACAGCTTGGATAGGGCATCATGGTCAGAAATAAAGAGGTTCTTTTGATTTTATTGATATTCAATATTAAACATCAGTCTTTGTAATACCTCCCCACTGACACACAACTGAGCTATACATGCTTTCTAGAGACTTTGCCAGAAACAGCTGCCAAACAACATCAGCACAATTTGACCTGTGTAAAATTTGTTTTCTTCTCTGGCAAAGAAATGAAAAATATGAAGTTTTTTTCCAAAGCAAAGTCTGAAATTACCACAGTTTATAACACAGCAAAATGCTGTAATATAAAAGGGAAAAAATCTGCTTTCAGAACTAAGCTTTCCTGGAAAAGGTACATCATATGGCAAGTTGATTTCTTGAGCAATAACAATGAATTCCCTAAGTTTCCCATAGATGTATAACAGATCCACAGTACTCAGTACAACAGCTTGCTACAGGAAACAATATCTGAAACTTGGATATTCACCCACTTTTTTTCTGTGAAAGAGTGTAAAAAGAGACATCAGCTAAGCTTTTATGTAGTGGACTTCAAGAAACAAGATGTAGAGTAACCATTATAGCAATGAAACAGCTGAAAGAAGTAAGGACAGGCTAAGCTGAAAAAAAGTTAAGACAGCAAGTTCCCAACATGCTTCTAAGCTGTTCATAAAGTTGATCCAAACCCAGTGAAGTCAGCAGAGTGGTCCTATTCTCTTCACTTGAGTTCATTAGACTCTACAGCAGGTACCTAACACTGGTTTAGGCACTGTAGAGCAAAGCTTGCTGTGTAAAGGTCATGCTGAATTATTTTAGTTCTCACATGGCTATCCTCTAGTCAAAGTAGACATGCTACTGATCAAAAATCAGAATTTCTTAGAATATTTGTTTGTTAAAGTAAGGTTGAGTATAGCCTAGAACAGGTTTATAGCTTGAAGTGTATTTTTCCAGATCTATTAATATTTTTTCTCATGAATACTATAGGTCTTCAAGCAATTCTGTTAATGTTTTTAATGTTCCAGGAAAATCCATTAAAGTGCTGTTTAATTTAATAGGTTTGGAGTTTAACTTTCAAAAAAGGAATTTAGGTGTATATATGTTCTGCTCACTGACTTTCAGAACTAATTAGTGAAATGAATTGACAATTCCTACATATTTTAACAACTTTGTTTTAAGTTGAAGACTATTACAAACCAGCTCTAAGCCCCCCCCAAATGATAAGAAACACACTCTAACTTTGAAGAAATACTTTTCAGAATTTATAGAAGTATATATGATGTCACTAAGCAGAAGCCAAAATTTATTTTTAATCAAGGTATTAGACCACAAAAGACTATTAAAACATACCCTGGTTCAGGCACAAATCCTGCAATAACCTTCTGTTTGCAGGAAGCTCTGTTATATATATACAGATACAAGAGACATCCCTGTTCCTGCTTAGCCTGTAATAGTGGAGCAAGGTTAGAGAGATGACCTCTATATCTTTGGACAGCTGCTTGTAATTCATCAATCAACTTCCTCACCTGAATGGTTAAATTACAATAGCTACTAGGAAGAGCTGATGTTGATGTTATGCCTATCAGATTTTTCTTTGCAAACCTACAGAAAACATGGGTTTTTTCTGTTCCAAGTTTGATAGGACATATAATACATATGTGTAACTTCTATATAGTTACCTATTTCTAATACATATACATAGGTATATTTTTATGCCCCTAGGGAAAAAGAGCATGCAGAACCACATACAAGAGTAGCAAACACAAGGAATAAACACAACTTTTTCTTCCCCCTTTATTTTGCCTTTTATAGGCATCTTTCATGCATATTTTCAGTTCAATAAGGATCTGGTATACATTCTTTATGAATTTGGGAAGGACAAGAGAATGTCTTAAATCAAGGAAGTCTAGAAGAACTCTAATTAAAGTAAAAATAATTCCCGCCATGTATTCAAAAAACAAGATTATCCTTACATGTCCTTTGAAAAACATAAAGATAGCCTTTCCAGTGGTGAAATGTTTATATTTGACAGACAGAGTAACAGTGTAGTTACAGTTTAGAATTTACATTCTTGGAGCTGTTAAAAATAGCCGATTGTGTAAAATGCGTAATCATCACCATCATAGTGTTAACTTTTGTAAACCACTAAGAAATGCTAATGAAATTAGCCTTCAGAAAGGGCTAACATCATCAGGGTGCTCAAAAAAGGGATAATTCCAAAAAGCCAGCCCAAATTCTCTCAACCCTTTTGGTTTCAGAAATTTTACATTTCGGAATTGCAAAGTCTCACCAGTCATACACTGGTTACCTAATTTAAACATAGGACTACAATTACAGAGTTATTTCTCAGTATGAAAACATAAACATTTGTATCTTACTTGAAAATGTAAGTGTTACATGTGCAAACACAAAAAAAATACTGGGACCATAATATGTTTGAGCAGATGATTCCAGATGTCTCCATTTGTGTTCCCAACTTCATTTTTCATATGTAATTGTGCATCTAACTTAAAGAAAATTAGATTACATATATCATTAGTTTTAATGGCTTAGAAGAAATAACCAGGACAGATTGTGCATGGCAATTAAAGAGTTATAGCTTTGTATTGCATGGGCAATCATGTGATTTTCTTATTCTATTTTACTGCAGAGTATGTATGTACATACTGAAAAATATATTCACACTATCAAGGCAGCCATGAAATCCTGAATTGTATGAGATTTTTCAGGTTTATTTATTCTACTTTTCATTTGAAGGACATTGTAACATATATTGACGGGAAGAGGTTTTCCAACAGCTCAAATACAGATTCTTCTTCTTTATTAATAGATTATTACATCTCTTATTCCATTCTATTATTAATAAAAGACATCAATTGTGAAAACACAAGACCTACAGATTCTCACATATCAAAAAAGAATATGAACATTGCCACATACTGCTCAATCCAGTCCAGTCCAGCTGAGTCTCTGACATGGACCCTTGCTACAGAAAGAGACGCAAAACATCCTTTACAGAAGTATTTGCCCTACTAAGTTAATGACTTATAACACATTTTTACCCCATATTATGCAAACTTGGATTTTCTGAAGTAGCGCAATAATTATCTGTTTATTTTCAAACAGATTCAATGGTACCTTGCAAAAATGAGTTCTGGAATTTCATTAAGTACTTAGAAGAAATAAAATGTAATGACCCTTATTTTTGTTGAATCTCTTCTGGTATATCTATATTATGCAAGTTATAACTTACTGGTGTTTTTATTATGTTCAGTTTTATTCTTATCCTGGTTGAGCCATCACCTTTTTATTTTTACTTGAAATAAAATATTTGTACTCTTTTTGAAGACACATCTTTAAGCCATTTGTATTTTTACTATAGCTTTCTTTCCTATCCCTGTGAGGAAAAAATGTGACATTTCAGATGGTGGTATTTATTTAATAACGTTACAACATTTTACTATCATTTTCCTCTAATTTCATACAGTGTCAGAGTTTATTTCCTTTCATTACTCTCATTTAATCCACCTATAGGGATTCCTAGATGATTTTACCAAGGAGTAATCGCCAATTTTTGATTCAGCAATTTTTAATTGTCAAAATAATGCCAATGATTCTTTCCAATGTGTATCACATCTGCTATTAATGCATTTAATTTGTTATCATAATTCCCATTTCCTTAGCTTTCTTATGTTTTTCTGAACCTGTATGACTGATGTCCAGCCTTAATCACACTTAAAAATTCTGTATCACTTGTGCATTTTTCTACTTCAGGATATTTTGTATCATTTGTTGCAAATAACAACAAAGCACAAAGACACAGTAATACATTTTTAGCATGACAAAAAGTGAACAGTGGTGTACTTCAGAGGTTCATACTTGCAAGTATTTGCACTCCCTCATGCACACATGCAAACATACATACGTAAAAAGATGCCAAATGTAATGCAGAGCTTTAGGGTATAATGTTAACCTTTTGTCATCTTAAAAGCATCTATTGTTATTTCAGTCTCAGTTCTCTGTTTCTCAACCATGTTTTCTGTAGAAAATATTGCAGAAAATGTTTTTAGGTATTAGAGTGATTTCATGACTCTGCATCGCTTGATACAGAATGTGAAAATACAGCAGTAGAAACGTTTCCTTCAATAATGTTATTTGATATTCCTCTTGCGAAGATATATGTGAAAATAATATAAATATTACTTATGGTGAGATCTGGCAGAGCACTTTGTAACATCCACTTTTATGTACAAGTTTAATATAACTTTTCAAATTAATAGTCTGAAGGTTCTGAAGGATTAGTTCAACTTCAGTGTAAGAGTTTCCTGAGAAAATATTTTAGGGTCTAGACATCTATTATTATCAAAAAAATAAACACCTAAAGTTTTTTCTTGGAAAATTTTTACAATTTTTCTTCAGTTAAACATATCCACTATAGTAGGAGGAAAATTTTTCGCAAGTTCCTTTAGTGTTTTTGTTCCTTAGGTAGTAGGTCATTCCATAAGGTAACCCTACAAGTGACCCAACTGAGATATATTAAAATCTAGTAATACAATACCCCTGGACTATTTTACATAATAAGATTTTTTTTCCATCTCCCAGATGTTGCTAAAGGACAGAAAAAAAGACCTGTAAAATTCTTCATCATGAATCTTTTTTTTCTGCAAATCCCTTTTTTCCCCCCTTTCAAAAGCAATTCTGAATAGAGGTAAAAGAAGACAAAACTTGACCTTTTGTGATCCCAGCATTAATAGGTCTGTTCATAATTCAATCTGTGTGTGTGTAGAAGCATCCATGTGGAAACATGCAGGCCTGAGAGACATAAAGCCTTTCCCTTTAAACATTATCTGACCCTATGAGTCTTATTCACAAAAGAAGGCTTACGTACGCATAAGTTGAAAAAAAATGCATGCTTTCATTGTGCTACAGAGAGCCTACACATTTTACTCCTCATTCTCCAGGAAAACTCATCATGGAAGTGACACTTGTACAGGAGTTGGGTGAGGGAATGGTAAATGAACACAACGTAGCAAAAAAGCACTCGCAAAGAATAAGCTGCCTTTCTCATTAAAAGTACAGGAGGGGCATCTCTTTGGCTGGCATATAAAAGGGTAATGGTACTGGTGTGAGAGAAGTTGAGGTCCCTTGTGTATTGCAGCCTTTCAAAATTCTACCTTACGAGAGAACTGTGTTTTTCTTGCTATACTAAAACTATTTTCTTCTTCCGTAATCTCTGTCCACCAAGGTGAGGAATGATTATGTCATTTGTACCTGGACTGGTAAATATTTCTAATATAATGTTTATAATATCTTAAAGGCTAATGAACTGCTTATGATTATACAGTACATAGGTTTCAAGACAACTCTGTAAGGTATTTTAATACTTAAAGTCTACTGGTACTACTGCAAATAATAGTATCAATGATTTTTATTATTATTATACATAAAGTCCATGTATTATCAGTATCTCTTCATGCTTTTCCTGTTTAGTTTGGCACTGTAAAGTCAGCTGTCAGTTTAAATGCTATATTACTCAGAGTCCACTCATGTTATCGGAGAGTGCTCTAAGCCACTTTGCACTGAACCTGTCAATTGAAATCTGAACAGGGGCAGGAGATACACAATTGTAAGAATAGCAATAAGAGTCCACATTTAGTGAAACAAATCCTCAGCTGGTATAGATCAGCCAAGCTTCAACAACTTCAGTATTGATTTATACTAGGATCTGAGCTCAGCATCTGTAATTATTTTCTAAACCAGGCAAAACAAATGGCATCAGGGATCATGAGGAAGACTTTTCTTAATAAGTAATGTGTAGTCATTCTGCAAAATGATGACTTCCTCATCAAAGTTTTCAAAATTTTCCCTCCCGACAGAGAGGAAATACTGCCCAGAAGTTGAAAATCCCATTCTGTACCCATCTGCATCTTCTTATGCCCAAATGTTTTCCAAATACGGCTTTGACAGCACTCACCTTCCAGAATCTCAGAGGACTGTTAAGGAAGGAAAGAAATGGAAATTTCATGGACCTTTATTACTTTAATTATAAAATAGAAATAAGACTATTCAATAGATAATCAGAAAACAGAAAAAAACATCCGAGAGTAAGGCTGTGATGGTGCCACAATTAGTGATTTACTACAGGTGCAAATGATCAGATTCAGCACCTTTTAAATAGTATGAAAAATACCATGCAGCCCAGTGATACCAATCGTGTTAAACAATTGGTCACTGTTTGCTAGCTTGAATGTCTAATTAAGTTGTTAGTGAATAAAAATCTAATCTTGGATTGACTAACTATATCTATATTTCATTATTTTTCATAACACAGTTGATAATTAATATGCCCATTAATGTGGTACAACTTCTTTTATTCAAATTACATTTATAAGATATCATTTAGTTAGATGAATTACAAAAATAAGGCATATTTAAAGATAAAGCTGGATAATTTAACATGGAAGTATTATTGAATTGGTATTCAGGCTAATGTCAAGTGATATTAAAATTAATATCCACATCGAAGGACATATGAAATATTGACAATCAATTGAGTTATTCAAAGGACAAAATAAATGGGCCTACATTCTCTGAGCGATGGGTGTTATAATTCCATCGAAAAGAACCAAAGAGCTGTAGCTATGTTCCGCCCAGCAACCACTTTGCACGCTGTGCCACTTACAGTATCTTACTTCCTTCTAGTTGCTTCATCATTGGTCATAGATTAAAGCTGCTCACAGATGTAATGGTGAGTTCTGCTGTTCAAATTCAGACTCATTCAAACAGAATTGTGACCTTTCCTGTACTAGGTGCTTGGGGAGTGGGTGCTGCAGTACCTGGCACCACTTCCATACTTTTCAGCATGCCGGAGGTCTTTAGGAGGATAGTTAAAACACTCTGCTGAAGGTTAGTGAGAAACCTGAATGGCTATTGCATGTGATTCACAAATATTAAAATAAATCATGTGGATTTGTACATGCAGAGTATTTATTTGCAAGCTCTAAATAGAAAATTTAGTGTCTTTAAATTAACTAAATAACAGTTACTAGAAGATCTTAAGCATGTAGAAACAAAGAGATCAATGTTTTCTCCACTTAATACATATTTCTCTCTCTTTCTCTACATAAATTTTGTTGTTCCTTTTTATATTCATGGCATTCTAAACATTTCAAGGATGGTTCTGGGCAGTATTTTTGTTGTGGTAATAATAGTGTTTGTTTTCTACCTCCATATTTCTGGTAATACGTGATGGGTCATTAAAAGCTTTTTATGTTGGTACATGCCTTTCAGCAGGCAGAGATAAAATTACCAAGCACATGGAACTGGAAAAGCTATTCATCTCAATGTCAGGCAGATAGTTTTGGATTTCTGCTGAAGTAAGGAGCTCAAGGTTGAGGTCTATATGTATACATTGTTTAGTGAGTCTGTTTTATTTAAGAAAAGCATGAGTTGTTAGAAATCAGTAGATAACAAGGAAAAGTAATGTTACTGAAAACAAGTTCATGTCAAACACAAGTTATTGGTAGGAAAATGAAACATCATTGATATAATTCTAAAAAGATTTTTAATTATTCCAATAAATGAAATGTTAAGATGTACTTACTAGTGACAATGCAATAAGATGAATGTATTAATATTATCATATCTGAAGGAATAAGGAGGTTTTGCCATTCAAAAACCTACATGGAAATTGTTCTTCACTTTTACCTGCCATCGGTTTTGTATTAATATTTCATTTATAGAATATGCTGTCTACTTCACAGCATGAGCCATTGTAAGAAAAATGCTTGATTTAATAGTTTTTCATTATAATATTTCCTGTATAGTCTTATGATTAGCTTACTAAATCTTCACATTGTAAACTACACTTCTTCCCTAAAAGAACAGAACAGAGTTTAACATTTTTCTTTAGAGCAGCAATACAGTTCTAACAAAAGCAAAGGAGTTACTGAAATTCTTAACTGAATACTAAATATTTTGCTGTGGTGAAAAATCTCTTTTAAAAATTGTTTTACTAGCAAAAGGAATTGCATATTAAAAAATGTAGGAAGCAAACCTGAAGAAAACATCCCTGAAGAAACTACTTTAGAAATTTGCAGAATCAATAAAAAATATGACATATACCAAAACTTCTATTGAGTATATGAGATCTAATTTTCATACTCACTGCAGTCAAGGAGGTTTCCTCTAAAAGAAGGATGAATCCATCCTTTACATGGGGTCAGATACAGTGCTGGACTTACATGTGACATAAAACATATTTACAGTTCCTACATAGAATGTATTAGAATATACTGAATTTTTATCTCACTTCAAGCTTCCCACCCATCCTTTGAGTGGGAACAACCAGCCACTGGGGTTTTTTCCTTTGTTCCAAATGCATTGTCAGAAAGTAGGCTGGCAGTGATAAGGAGAGAGGGCATAGTGTTTGCTATACATTTTCATCATGCAAGTAAAGGTACAGAAGCTGGCCATGAGGAAGAAATCATCTGTTCAGGTAATAGGGTTGACGGAATTCATTTCCATTCTGGCACAATGAGAGAACAGGAATGAAATTGCACTTGCCAAAATTCTGTTTGGTGGCAGAATAGCTAGCTACGCACTGCATCTTACAAAGATCTAGCAACTTTTTTTTTATCAGTTAGATGTCAACAAATAAGAATATTTGATTGCAACCATGGATCCTAATGACACTACTAATTTTTTGTTTGGCCATTGAATTAATTGGAGCTAGAAGTTAATCTTCAATGTATTTTTACACTGTAGAAAACATGTAAATAGAAACGGCTAGAGAACAGAAGCAAGTTAAAGCATCCATGTCAGACCCACTTGATATGGGTTTAGGAAGATTAAAAAAAAGAAAAAAATTGGGGGAAAAATGCAATAGTTGTCTCCACAGAGAAAAGAGAAAATCAAAGTCACCAACCTTGCTAACCTAAAGAATTTACAAATACTTTTCAAGTTTTAACAGTTACAGTGTTATCAAAGTGACCAATTCCTTATATCCAGAGACATTCCAGAATATGAATAAGTTTTGAAAAAAATTATTCATGAAAGCCATCATTCATTGAAAAGTTAATTTACTTTAATAAGGATTGAGGTTTTTGGTGCCAGTCAGTATTGATACTGACTTTACAATGTATTTATTTTTTTCTGATAAACATGGTTAAATTTATTAATAGAACTGAATCATAAGCCAATGAGAGACTAAGTTTAAAGTAGGGTCACATATATATAGGTGTCCTTGGAGACTTATTTGTGTGTTCCTAAAGCCAATGCACAGAAGAATATCAAGTTGGTAGCTCTTGCTTAGTACAGCTCTTGCTCTATCTATTGGGAGAATTATCCTTTGCGTCTGCGGATCACAATAGTCCACAGAAAAAAGATGTAAATCTAAAGATTCAGAAATCTGTATCCTACATGCATATGGAATTATTTTTGGCAATTGCTTTACTGGGTCGTTAAGAAGCATAGTGGTAGAAAACTGTCCCATTTTTATATGGAGATCAAAATCAGCTTTAAAGTCAGTTACAAAAAATAACTTCTCTGACCTTCAAATATAGTCTTTATGGTCTCTTTTTCTCTTATTTATCAACAAAATTACTTTATATAATTTACTTACTTAATCTTGCTTTAAATATAATTCCTCTGTTATCACTGAAAGAACACCTAATGATTTTTCCTTTCTGAATATCACTTGCAAAATCCAACTGGAAAATGAAAAATAACATACTACATACACATGATTAAAAACCCATATGAAGCATTTTCATATTAACATAAATGGTATTTTCTTACACATTTTCATGTAAGCATTTTTATGTGCATTTGTTTATTATTCTACATCAACTTGAAAAGACATATAATTTAAACATTATTAAGGTTGGCTTGGCTTGCAATATAATTATAAAAAAATACCTTTCAGAATGAATAACCTAAAAACTTCATACATCCCAAGTCAGTATTTTAAACTTGGGAAAACAGTGTGTAATTTATATGCAGTAGAGACAAAGTTAAAAAAAATTAAGGTCATACTACTTTTGACAGTAGTCAATTGCTTTTGTATGGGTTGTTTAAATCTCTCAGTCTCGAACTCATTGAGGGGATCCTGTTTAAATGATACTTGTACCCTGCCTATGGTAGAGATTGGCCTCACATCTGCATTTTCCTCTTCTGAACAGTAGGAATTGTACGATGTTTTTGCCTTCCTTTAGATACCTGTCAGAAGGGATCAGTATGAGAGGATCAGTTATTAACTTCAATAAAACCAGGATACTGTCCCAAAGTTTGAAACAATTCAAACTATTCATCTAAGTGTGGTAAATGAAATCTCTAGAAAGGAAAAAGGGTCTGTATATGCTTGCTGTCACAAGGCGATTTGATTGACACTAGTACACCCACTGGTCTTCAGCAATTACAGCTGAAAGCAAAACCAGAAGAACTGAGAGCAGATGGGTACGCTTTTAAGTAAATTTAAAAGTTAAAGATGGTTGCTGTTAGCCTTATCACAGAAATGTTTTCTTCCTGGCACAAGCAAAGGGCTAACAAAGTTAGCTATATATGGCAAGCCTTTCACTTGACAAAAAATGTTGTTAAAAATCTGATTCTAAATATATGAGAAAATGCCTGGACTCTTCAAAGAATCTGAGAACTTTATTTTGACGAATTCTTATGGCACTACTAAGGATTTCAGAAAACATAGGCCTGCATCTTTATGCATAAGTAAAAATGAAGTAAAACATCTTTAAAGAAAAATTAAACAAAAGTTTAAGACAGAAGAGCTGTTTTAAGGCACAATTCTTCGCAGATTTACATACTACATCTTTACTTCTGTTTAATGGAAACAAAAGATGAAAATATGGTGTCCTATTTTTTCAGCATACATTTAATTTTATTCTTGTATCGTGCTTACCACTGTTGAATGGGACTGTACTGACTAAAAAAATATTTAATCTGTTGGTTACATTTCAGACAGAAAATGTTTCTCCAGTCAAAGGAGTGTAACTTGTCCGATAAAACAAATATACTTAGATAACTGCAGGATCTCTTCCCAATCACCTTATTTATTTCCTTGCATAACACCTGAAGCTGTAGGAGAGACAAAAGCTAAAAAGCTCTACAAAGCTGCTGTTTAGACATTTTTCTGAAAGGCTTTGGTGGAGAAGGCGTAAGTCCAGGTTTGCATGTCACTCAATTAAATGAGTAAAAAGCCACCAACTTCAACTGACATCACTTCACTGCAGCTGAGGGTCTGTCCCAGGACATTCAGATACACAGGGGGAGGGACAAGTCAATTGTAAGTATGGATACGTTGAGATCACAGGAAAATCCTATGGATCTCTGGGTCTTCACAAAAGGCTACAGAAGCTACACAGAAGAATAGTTCTTCCTTTTCCTCCCCCGACCCTCCAAAACCAGTTAAGAATGATGCTACTGTGAGCTCCTGATCTACTTCCACAAGGCACAGAGCAAGTTATATAGAAGTTAAAGATTACAAGAAAGGCATTAATTTGTGCAGCAAGTTTCTGCTCTCTGCATGGATTTCTATAGAAAATATAGGTCTTTCCAATTCCTCTTTGCTCTGCTTGTACATGCTTTTGCAAAAGTATGCTAATCCCTGGTGTTCATATGAAAATGGAAAAGAGCAAAGACATTGAGTTAATGTTTTCCCCTTGCAACTTACCCACTAGGAATTTTTTTTTTTAAATTATATCTGTGGTAATTCTAACTAGGATCTAGCAAGGCTTAGTGAACATCAGAATATCATTGTTGATATCATATTATAAATTATGTTAATATTATATATTTTGTTAATCAGATCTGCATGGACAGGATTAATGATAGGTGGAAACTGGTGGCCTGTCTGTGCTAGCACTCAAAAAGGGAGCTAAATTATGTTAGGAAAACTACATTAAATAAAGAAAAAGGAAGTAAGTAGGATAAGCAGAAATATTTTTGTTTGAAAAAAAAATTAAAGATTAAGAATTAAAAGAAAGGAGATACAAGAAATTCATACGTAAAAGAGGGACAGAATAAAAATGTGTAAAGACAAGGTATGACATGATTAACTCACAGAATTAGAATAACAAAATCAGCAAGTTTCAAGGCTGATGTTCCAGATTGGAAATCCATGATTTACACTTTCCCCATTTTCTTTTTATAGCCATAGAAACCTCTATAAATCGCAAATCTGCACTTCCTTAAATCTTGTAAGAAACACAAGGAATATTCACATGGATACAAGGGATATGACACCTTATTTCCTTCTAACTTGAGTAGCTTTCTACAGAATTTATGTCATGTTGCAGTAAAATGCTCACATTTTGCATTTGATCTGCCAGTGTTTTACATTCTGTGCCATGGCTAACACAACCTCACAGGTGCAAGAACCTGGAGAATCAGGAGTAATGGGGTATTAACTGCGTTAATTCTTCATGACATTTCTATCTGTTAGTAAAATGCATTGGAAACATACCTTCAGCAAAATCCTAATGAGCACTTAACTTCCCATGATGTTTTGTAACTAGCAAATTACAGGGCTCAGTAGAACTCTGTGTCATTTTTTTGCTATATAGAAATTGCCCAATGCAGCTGTTGGACAAACGCAGCATCTTTTTGAGTAATATGTCTCAGTATTTAAATTTATAAAAAAGAAACCCAATACTTATTTACTTATTAAAGAAACCTCATAACAATAAAAGAGGACATAAGAAGGCTCACTTTCTTTAAAATAAAATGTTGTGCTTATACGTATATGAAGAATTAACATAAACAGTGTATCAAAAAATAAAACATAATACATGATGTGCTACAACAATGTGCAAAAGTTAAAAGATGAATTAACAGTTATTCAAATATTTGTTTAGTTGATCATATATAAAAAAGTATCAAAATAACGTGTATGGCATATTACTTTAACAACAGGTGTCAAAATTAAATAGGAATTTCTCAATAAAGAAAATCATGCCTATTGATTTTTAAAAGTTACTATTTGTAACCAAATAGCAAACAGCTACTGTAAATACTTTTAAAATTATTCTTTATATAAGTATCAGTATGAATTAAATCGTCTAACCAAAATCCTATGACACCCAACCTTCATATATAGGTTGACAAGATTCTCCAATGGTTTGTTACCATACAAAAGAGTGGGACAAATTACTTATTTATATATACAAAACATGCTTATAAAGGCCAGCTGCAGGTATTTTTTGGAAAGTGCATTTTAATAAGGTCCTATTCAGTGGGGGAACAAATGGGGAAAAAGTAGTTTGCACTACAGAGTTTAGTGCAAGAGCTTTCTCTTTTTCTAACAACGAAATCAATCATTTGTCCAGACTGTGGGGAGTCAGAGTTAGTTACTGAAAAGAGCTCCATATATAAACAAGTCAATAACTCATTGTGTGTTATTGTTGGACTGAAGAAGTCTGCTTTCAAAAAGCTGCCCCTGCTTCTCTGAGAATGAATGTCACTGTATTCAGAGAGTGAGAGAGGGGTCTTTTGTTTCTAGCTATTGCTGACTGCCATTTATGTATGGGAAAAGAGATGTGGCTGCTAGTTGTCTCAGGAAAACCATACCATCACCACCGCACAGTTCTACATTATGGTTGCCCTGGACCTTACTTTTGTAAATTTACTTCTATAGGAGAATTCACACATTTCATCGAGTTTCTGAATTCACTAATAATATTTGTAAATATTGTTTTCATTTTATGAAGACAAATGGTTGAAGACTAGGGGAAATAAACAGATTTGAGCACTTGATTTTATCTATAAAAGTGTAAGGAATAACATTCTAAATATATTAGCCTTGAGGTTTTCTTAATAAATATCAATATGTTTAGCAACTCAACAGCACATAAGTGAACTTTAAGATGTCTTTGTACTATTTCATGTTTCTTCTTTAAAACAGAGTAAAACCCACACTTGCTGAATCATCTCAATTCAGACTGGGGAAAAAAAGAAATTAAAATCTTATTTTTGTTCACCTAGCTGTGATTGCTTCTTTACACTCCAGCCCAACTAATTAAAGAAAGTTCCCACCTTTGAGATTTAATAATAAAAAACAGAGGTTCTGAAAACAATATTGTCACTCTACAAGAGAAGTCAGTGGAGATATATTCATATCTGTAAAGCTACTCACATGTAGAAATGTTTTCAAGAGCATGCATAGCTGTAGCCTAGATTTGACTGTTTTTAAAAATTACAAATTTCACGAATTTGAAAATAATTCTTTTTTCATTTAAAAACATTACTTGACATATTCTTTACATTGACATAGAAATTAAAATTTCTTTTTTGTTGAGGCCAAAGAGTCAATCAGAGAGAAAAGAGTCATGATCATTATAATGTCCTGTGGAATTAGCAGAGGTTCACACGTGAAATAAGCTTTATCCATGTTCAAAACATTTATAACACTTCCTTTGACCATAGAACATTTCTTAAGTAATAAAAAAACATAGAAGAAACAGCATGTTTTTCCCACCAAAAACATCATTATGAACATTCAGTATTTTTCAGGAAGCAAATCAATAGGAAAAGCCCAACAGGAAAAGCCCATCGATATGGTTTCAGAGAGTAAAATCATGATTGCACTGTAAAATCACACCTATTACACAGATTTGCAGCTCACAGCTGATCTAGTCTGTGCAATCAAACATGGCTTTGATGAGCACCATTGCATTTATTCTGGATTTTCAGAATTCACTGCTCTCCAGTAATGTCTCTCCTGCCTTTGAGCTTGTGTGTCTACAGGACAGATTCAGGTGTTGTACACTCTAAAGCTAAATTATATTTTGAAACTCGTTATTTTGAGTAGTTTTTTATTATCAGATGCAGATATATTTAAAGTAGTTCCTTTTGTCTATTAAAGAGTAATGAGATTCTGCATACAGGGGAAAACAGGTGACATTCTGGGTGAAAATATTTATTGAAGAACTCAAATAAGATACAGGAAATTAATCTTACAAAAGTAACAGTTACTAAATCTGAGGATGCATTTAAAAGCTTTGTTAAAACCCAGATTTATATATAGTTTTTCTGACTGAAAACATAGAGACCTAGACTTATACCTTAGCAGTGTTGTTCTAAGAAAAATCTGTCTGCAAAGGAAGGCAGAAAATGTCACATCAGCTTGGGGCTCTGACAAATAAAAGGCTGAGTTTGGGTTCTCAATTGAGAGCACACCTTCAGCAGTGTTCAGGAGATGCAATGAATAAAAGAACCTTCTGGATGGTCTAGATATAACTTTTTCCCTTCAATATTATTTACTTTGTGGATACTGAGATTCTGTTTGAGAAAACGGACACTCTGCCACCCAAGTCACTTAAACAGGAGAAATACTGACCTAATGCTAAAAAATGACCAAAAAGTGAATATGGCAGAATAAGTCCACCATAGCTGAGCATACAAATGGGTGTACTAGGTTATGTATGGATGACAAACATTTAAACTCAAAGGAATCACACCTTGAAAGCAATTCCTATACAGAAAACCCAAACATATATATGTCACAGTCACTGAAGCTTATAGACAACAATATAGTTCAATCTTTATGTCCTAGAAGATTTTCAAATCTTCCTTTTTGCCAGTTAGGCAAAAAACCTGGAGGGAAAATGGTAGGAGTTACCTGAATTAAAAAGGAATTAGTAAGGGGATACTGGTAGGTGAAATATAATCAATTTAATGTTCTTCTAGTCGTGCAAAGTCTTTCTGAGTTGTTAAGTTTGTCAAAAAACAATTAATGAATAACAACTTATAAGATATTTCAGACAGAAATAAATATCTTATAGAATTAAGTGAAATAACAAGTTTATTTCAGGTGGCTGAGCAATATTATAAAAATATGTGAACTCTGTAATACAGGAAGATTTTTAGGAAAATCTTAGGACTGAACTTTTAAAACTGCATTTACTTTGAATGGGAAAGATTCTAATACCCATTAAAGAGGCGTCAGGTAAGAAACCTGCCTGATGTGAATACTTTCCTTTATCAAAATGAAAGAAAAACAATAAAACATTTCAGTTATACAAACATTCTAAGTGCTACTTCTTAATAATATAAATTCTCATCATAGTGAAAAATTCAGATTTAAATTCCCCTGTGAAAGGCAATCTGAGGCTATTTATTTACATATGACAAAAAATGCAAAAAGGATGAAGGATAAAAATAGGATATTAGGCAGAAAGAACCTGATTATTTAAGAAAATAGCTATTAGTAATGAATTATTATTCCTTCTTTTTCTTGTTTCACAATTATTAGTAAAGATTGAAAACGTAGCCAGGTAGTGAGCAAATAAGTTAATGGTGGGATAAATATGAACTAGGTACTCAAACTCATTACCTGGCCCTGTTTTATTTA